>CP087217.1:1200000-1800000 GCA_020912385.1 Neofusicoccum parvum | reverse complement strand
CTAGTGTCAGCGGAATAGCTAAAAGCTCACCGACCAGTCTCACGGTAAAGGCAATAGTATACCCAGCCTGACGGATACTCAGCCATCCCCACACCACCTCCCTTTTTCCAGCCTCCGTCCATCCATGCTGACCCTTTTCCTCGCTCCCCCTTGGCCACCTGCCAGCCCCGATCGAGAGAAGGGGGACGAGAGCTGATCCTGTCATCCTGTTTACTTTGTTTCTCGGGTCGCCACACCTTACCCCACCGGACCGGTCGGGCTCTTTGTTTTTCGATATCCGAGCGGCGGCGGCGAACAGACCGGCGGCGACCTGAATGCCGCAGCCCCTCGTACATTCTCTCGCTGTGCGACTGCTACACAGCGTCATATTCTATGCAAGCCCGCCCCAACTGCACCGCACCGCACGCACTGCACGCACGCACTTCGTATGGCATCTACCGTCCAACACAGCCACCTGTACAATCCGGCACACATAGAGACACAGATACGGCACGGACACGCAAGCGCGAGCACCTGCATGTTTTCTTACAGTACCGCACTCCAAGCCGTACGATACACGCGCTCTGGGCTCACAGCCTGCCCGTGCCGTGCATCATCAACCCAGCGGCGGCTGGGGGGGCATGAGCTGTATCGGAAATCTGAGCACGTCCGAGCCGACCCGTCCGAAGCATGGCACAGCCAGCCCGGCATGCAAGCGACGGCGGCGGCAGCGGGTCCAGCTGTGCCCCCCCTCCCCCTCCGCGCTCGAGATGCTCCAAATTTAGCCAGCTGTGAAAAAAAATAGCAAGAGAGCCAGAACCTTGGCCAGCCACGCTGCCGTGCCGCCAACGTAGATTGCCCACGCCCGCCCCCGTAACCGCAGCTCGCGTCCAAAGGCAAAAGGCTCCTCGTCCGCGCGCGTGAGTACACGCGTTGGGGGCCCGTACCGCAGGCGAGAGCTGCGATGATATCATCGGTGCACGACGGGCGGTCTGACGTCGGGCGACGCAGCCAAGCTGTCGGAGCGGTTTGGAGGGAGTCAGAAAGCCTAAATGGCGGAGGAAGCGGCCGCGGTCGCGGCCTCTCGAGCGGCCGGGATGACCACCGTCTGCTGGCTACGGATTTACTACTCGAAAGGGGAAATGCGATGAGGCATGTGCAGTAGGTGTGTTTCTCGTCGAGTGAACAATGAGTCGTCAGCGACGGTGTGATGTGATGGGGCAAGTCAGAGACACAAGACGCTCAGACGAAAAGTGAGTGTTGGTGGTGGTAGCGGCGGGATGTGGAGAGAAGTCAGGCCGGCACCGACAGATCAGAGTTCGAGAAGTTGCAGCATGTGATTTTGCCTCCTTTCTCCTGCAGTTTCTCAACGCAGCTGGCCCAGAACCTGGGGTCGCCTGAAAATGCGGGCTGAGCGGGGATCATGCCAGAAGCTTTCGACTGCTGCAGGAGTGGGCATGATGGTATGGTAGCAGAAAGAGAAAGAAGGAGGCTAAAGTATGCTCCTCTGCCGTGCCGCACGAGCCCTCGTCATCAACACCATGACCAGCCTGGATTAGAGTTGGATGGGGGGCGGCGGGAATAAGGGAGCTGTCAGGCGGGTCCTTCGTCTGTCGTGCAGCTGTAGCCCTCGCCGGACGGAAACGGCAGCGGTGGTTGCTTGCCGCAAGGAGCAGCAGGAAGGATCCGACCATGGAGGGGAGTCACGTCATCAGCTGGGGGCGAGGATGTAGGTCATTATCGAGATCGTGTACGCCTTGCCCGCGCATCTCCTGCATGCGAACGCTCTAGCAGCAGGCGGCGCTGCTTGGCCGTGCCGTGCGTGGCTTTTTCCCAGGTGTTGCTGCTACGTCTTGTCGTCTGCTGCTGCGCCCTGTGCCTGAGCCTGGCCGCCTTTGATCTGCCTTTTCCGCCAAGGCGGCGTATTTCTCGTCTGCGCAGGAGCAAATCGCCAACGATCCGATGCAGCATGAAAGGGTCCAAGAAAGTGTACTCGTATCTCACGGCCGCATAAACAACTCGGCAGCCGCCGCTGGATGACAAAACCGACTCGAGGCAAATATACTTCCGGCTCTCGCTCATGGCTGGAACGTAGCGGCTGATCCATCAGCCAATTTTTTCTGGGGACATGCGCGAAGCTTCTCAGCCGCCCCGCGCCCTCATCGTCGGCGCTCCCACAGCACCGGCATTTGAAATCAATCTCGAGCAGAGCAACGGTGGCCACTTGACGAACAGGGCCTCGGTCCGCAAACCGCACTCTCGCCCACACGAGCTGCTCAATCAATCTCGAACGTCCCTGGTGGCGTCGTCGACGACGGCCAATCAGGAGTCCTGGCGCGGGACTTCCACCATGCCGGCCGCCCCCACACGGTCTGGAGCACTCATCCGACGCAAACGAACTGCTCCGCGCTTGGGTAAAATAACGACTTGCAATTATAGCATGCAGGCAGTATCAATAAAACACCAAGTCTCAGCTTGGCCGGGACGCGTTCGTCGTCACCCGTCCTCCAAGCCACACGCGCCGCTCCACCTGGTTGGGCCACAGGTTGCAGTCGTGCCGCGGTAGCGCTCGACGGCAGCAGAGAAGGCGGAGGGGCTGTGGGGCCATGTTCTGGGCTCGCCGGGCCGCCGTGCGTGCTCTGCGCCTGGTGCCTGCCAGAGATCTCGCCCTCGACGTAGGGCCAACCGAGCCCGCCGCGGACGACGTCGTGACTGCAGAGATGCGCTAAAAAAGTAACGACTCCAAGGCTTAGCGGCAGGAGCAGGTTTTCTTCAGCGCCGCGGGGGGGCGGGCTGATTGGGCACGCGCGTGCAGGCGCTAGGTTCGCGGCAGCGCGGGATCGGCTGCGTCTACACAGGTAGCGTTGGGTTTGCTTTTTCCTCAGCTTGATCCCGCTTTCTGCCCAACCTCCGGGCTAGGACGCTCGCGCTGGATCGAGCCGGATGGAACGTCCCATCGGAGTCCGTGCCGAGCCACTGAGCTGCAGCTCAAAAGCAATGACGGTGCGTCGTGGGTCGACAACTTGGGAAGCGGTCCGGCGGGTTCGATCGTGCTTTTTCCTGACGTTTGAGAATACCGGGGATTTTTGTGAGTGCCGGCCCGAGATACGAGCTGCGGTTCCGCGCGGCAGCGGCATGATTTCGTTTCGGACGGTCTGCCGCCATGAGGCGATGGGTGCTTCCGCTAGTATAGTCAAGTAGACTACTGCATTTTGGACGTGTTTCACAATCGCAAGTAGCGTATACGCCTATTTGCACTAATACCTAGCCAAACGATTGGTATCGTGAAGTCGTGAGATCGTCTGATCTAGAGGTCCGTACCGTCTTATAGTGGAACTCTACATGACAAGTGAGCTCTCCTTGTGAACAGGTTGGCCTCTTAGAGCGTGCATCTTGCGGTGACAATAGATAGTGATATGATCCGAATAGCTGAGATACGTGATATTAAATTCTCAAGGGCTAGAAGATGCTGTAGCAGTCAAATCCGGCATCGTAGCTAGAACTGTGAACATTTCTACCATACTGCAAAACTGCAAGACAAGTCTGCTATAGCATTCTAATAAGACTGTACGTGCGGTAAGAGATATGTGAACTTCGTTCAAACCATTTGTATGTGATGAGGCTTTATGTCTTGGTTACTAGACTTCGGGTCTATTTTCTAGCATTATATAGACTTATCGCGAACGAAAAAAATTCAACGAAGAGAGATGGAGCCCGTTGTATGTCCGATACTCTCTTAGTTTATATCTCTACATCTAAAGAAGCTGCATACTGCATTTTATAAGTTGCCTTGCATGAGTTGTGACCATGACCGGCGCCAGTCTTCAATTTGTCTGCTGTTTCTATTCAGCGGGCCTCTTCCCTACTATGACCAACATCCTCACGAAGCCATGTCGCCCCTCACCACCACAGATTACTCTTCACACGGTAGAAATCCCTTTTGAGTTCAACTATCATCGTTATGCCGTTTTTTCTCGGCGATGCAGTCAACGCGAAAGACGAACGATCGATTTGCGAGAAGTTCGCGTTCTCTGCTTCGGCTATCATTCTCTCGGACGGAAGGAGATCATCAGCTCAGGACTTTTGGATCGCCCATTCGCGCTTCTCCGACCCAAAATCCATCAAAAGATCATGATAACGAACCACTGAAAAGTGTTCCTACAGAGCCGGCTGCGAGGCCTCTATGCCACGTCTTTGCCATGGGCACCCTGAAGTACGTGTCCATCCGCTCGGAATCGAACGGCCACATGGGACAGATGCGCCTTGGCCTGCCAGTCCGCGCTTCAAGAAATACTCCACCGCTAATTATCAACGCTGTAGTGCATTACGCGAGATTCTAACGACATCATAACGCTCGAAATCGATCCGTCCGCCGCCACTCACGCCGCACCTAACCTCTCTACGGTGTTTCGTACATTGCGGTCACTACCTACCTCGCCACTCTCGAGGCCATACTCCACGTCTAAGCCTACACTATTGGACAAATATGCCAGTGGCCAGAGCTCAAGAGTGTGGTTGCAGTGCTTCGGAGAGTCCACGAGCAGCGACGATGGCGACCTCAGTAAGGCGACGTTCTCCGTGAAGACCACCTGGGAGATCTACGGGTCCACACTTTCCACAAAAATCACGCTCTGTGGCTTTCCATGAGATATCGCAGAGAAGAACCTTGATGGTTATTTGGATGATACCACATTCATGAAGATGATGGAGAAGATCCCGGCGCTTGCTGCCAGCTCTATCGAAGAGAGCGTGTGAGAAGTGTCAGGGAACGGGATACATAACAGTAGGGTTATGGATCGAAATCCATGGGCAGGCGCGTGGATCGCGGTCCAGGGAAGGCAATCCACGGACCGCGATCCACCATTATCATAAACTCATCACCGACCACGGAAATTGTGATCTTGTTGCCTATCAAGAAGCTGTAGGAGAACAATCCAAGTGCAGGTGGCCAGTAGGAGATTAGAAACGGCATACTTTGAGCTGAACTATTTGGACGATTTAGGGTTCCTGCGATAGCCTGATCAATCAGAAGATGTGGCAGACGAGCTTGCTGTCGGTTTCTTGGCCTTGTTGGCAAGACGTGCGGTAGATACTTAAGGATGACGCATAGTCTGTGTACAGGGAACATGTTATTCTGCCTTCGTACGGGTAAATATAAGATACATCGGGGAGTATTTAGATACGGATTGCGTTGGCTGTGAAGGAATAAAGGCATAATGATTGCGGTCGTTGACTTCTCAGTGGCTACTAATGGTTAGTGACTATCTGTATGATTATGACCAGCTGGGCTATCATCATAGACGAAGCTATGCGTGGATGATCAAAGCGAACCGGTCTGGATCAGTATTCTAGCTCCATGGAGCTGTTCGTAGAAATTAACCGGACTCCATCTGCACTATGAACAGGCGATGAAGGTGGAAAGCGTAGATTTGTAGCTTCTACGGGTCTTTTTCTGCCTAGTTTCGTTCTTTAGTCTAGTCCAGAGCATTTACTCTACCACTTCCTGCTTCTCATTCAAGTGGGACCCTCGCTCTGGAGCAAGTAGCAGGCGCATCTTCCGCCAGTGTCGCAACCCGCCTCCACCACCCTACCAGCAACCCAGCCATCTTCATCCACACTCGGCAAGACATCCAGCTCACCCCCAAAACCATCATCCGACCACCCCAGCACTCTCAAACGCTGTCCCCAGCGGCCGCACCTCCCTCCAGCCCGTCCCGCCTCCGCACATCTCCCTCAACCACCTCATCGGCACCTCGAGCCCCAGCCTCCCCTCCACATCCACCATCCCCCCAAACCGCCACGGCCCCGGCAACGCACCCACCAACCTCACCACCACCGGCCAGACCCCCCACGTTCCCCGCCCTCCCTCCCACAGCCACCCACCCCTCGCTCGCCTCCCGCCTCGCCTGCCCGCCCCCCCGCCCCCCCGAACCGCGCCGCAACAGCCCGTTCTCCGGCGCGCCGCTCCAACCCACACGCTCCCGAGCCAAGCGGACGGCGGCGGCGGCACGACGAGGTTCGAGGGCATCTGCGTGCCGCGGCCCGACGGGCGGTGCGGCGTGGGGAGGAGGACGCGGTCCAGACAAGGGTTGCCGGGTGTCTGTCGGTTGGGAAAAGGTCGTCTGGGGTCGGGTCGGGTCGGGGCGGGGCGGTCCTGGGGGACTGCTTGGCTCTTGGGTGGGGGGTTGGGGAATGGGAGATGGCGGAGGAAGGCGAGAGGCAAGCTTGGATGCATGGTTGCCCGTTTGCGTGGGGAAAGGGTTGGTGGAGCGTTTGGAGGGGTGGGTTTCGTCGGCACGCTGAACTTGGCAATAAGTATGGTGTGGTTACTTGAAATACATCAGTATCCGTTTCACGCGTGTAGAATTAGATATTGAATGTATGGTAGGCTAATTTTAAGAGGAGCACCTATTCAATGCTAGTATTGTTTCTACCACCCTATCTTGCCTTTGCAAAGCCGTGTCCCAGAACAGAGCCATGGCCATAAGTCATAACTATCTCTTCCCCTCAAACGTTGCCCTCACAGAGCAAACACGACTAGCATGTGCTACTACACAGACGAAGGCTTGATATACGCCACAACCTCACCGGCCTCCACAAAACCCCCCGGTTTAGCCAGTATGCGAACACACCGACCATCGCTCGGCGAACAGACCTTCATCTCCATCTTCATCGACTCCACACATATCTGTCCCTCACAATGTCAGCCGAGATCGAGTAGGGAGTCGGGGGAAGAGTCTCAAGACGCCAGCGACGGCGCTCCTTTTCCGACAGGCAAAAAACTCACAATCGCATGGCCGGCGGCGACGACGCCCCCCTCCTCCACGCCCCACTTCCAGCACTTGCCCGTGACTGGACTCTCGACCGCGACCAAGCCCTCCTCTTCCACGCTCCGCGCGTCATCCGCCGCCGCGGCGACGCCCTCCGCCGCGCCGCCCTCCCTCCAGCAGGCGTCGCTCGCGGACCCCAGCACCTGCAGCGCGCGGCGCTCCCTCTCGGCGACGACGGTCTCGACATCGTCCGCGATCGCGGCGAGCCAGCGCTCGTACGCGGCGACGTCCAGCAGCGCGCGGTCCTCGACGCGCACGAGGCGCTCCTCGGCGGCGGGGCCGGCGGCCCTCGCCGCGTCCAGCACGGCCGGCTCGACCTCGTGGAAGCGGACGCGGTCGAACAGCTCGAAGCGCCACGGCCGCGGCTCCTCCTGCCCCCCCGCCGTCCACGCCCGCACCGTCCGCCCCACCATCTGGTACCCGCCCGGCCCGTCCACCGCGTACACGCACAGGTACTGCCCGCCCAGCCCCACCGTGCCCTCGGGCGTGAAGCTGCGCGGCGGCGCGTACTTGGCCCCCGCCAGCCGGTGCCGCGGGTCCAGCGGGATCGCGCACGGCGACCCGCAGAAGACGTCGCCCAGCCCGAGCACCAGGAAGTCGGCCGCCGTGATGACCGCCCGCAGCGCCGCAGCCGACGGGAGCCCGTTGAGCCGGCGTAGGAACTCCGTGTTCGATGGGAGGTAGGGGGCCGAGGCGCGGACGGTGCGCGTGTAGCGGTCGGTGGCGGCGAGGGTGGTGGGGTGGTCGAAGGCGATGGGGAGGTGGATGATGCGGGAGGGGATTTGAGTGGGGAGGCCGTATGGGATGGTCGCGGAGTCCGAGGAGGACCAGGATGGGGAGGAGCAATGCTTTTCGATGGTGGCGACGATTTCCTGTGGGGTGAACAGATCGGAGGTGTACTGTACGTGGAGGGATCGCACGCCAGCGGTGATTTCGTGAACACCAACGAGAAATTGGTCACGATGGCGCTTGAGGATACTGAACAGACGGAGGCTGCACCGTATATTGAACTCACCGGTGCCGAGCTCGACCAAGAGGGCGGAATCACCGGCCTGGCGGTATACTCTTCGGTCTTCTCCAGAACCAATGTCCAGGATGATAGGCTCAGAAAGCTGGCTTGAAGTGTAGTCGGATTGCAGCTTAGATAGAGATCGCACAGACTCAGTAAGCTCGCCTTCAGCTTGCAGCGCTTGAGTGATTGATGCGGGGCGCAGCTGTATCCGGTTGCCAGGTTTCATCTGACCCAGCTTCCAAAGATCGGCGGTGATGACCGTTGCGAAGCACACGAACCCCCCGAGACTGGGCCCATCGCAGGTAAGAATGACAGCGTCGTCGCCAGTGAAGCTAATCGTCCCGATGGAGTAAGGCCCGTCGTGAATATTGGACGGATGCAGACCAGCTTTTCCACCAGATGTTCTGGCCCATTCAGGGTGCGGACCAACTAAGCGCACTCCACTCCGGTCACTGTTGTGGTGAACTTTCCAATGCTGATGCGAGAAAAGCTCCCTGAACGACCGTTCTTCAAAGAAATCGGGAAAGCCGTGGGGTCCGGGGATGACGCGAAGCGTCCACGTGCCATCAAAGTCCAGCCATGGGAACTCGTGGGACTTGATATCCGGTCCGGTCAGGGCTTGAACAGGACCAACCGCATTCCTTGGCGGGTTAAAAGGTAGAATGTCGCCGGCACGCAATTGTCTGCCAAGATGTCCGCCCATCTTGCCGATTAGGAATGTCGACCGGGATCCAAACCTCTTTGGAACCAGGACGCCTCCTCTTACCGCAAGGTACATTCTCATGCCTCCTTCCGCCTTCCCCAGAGCCACCGTATCCCCAGCGAATACCTGCACAGGTTTCATCATCGGCATACTGAGGCCATTGACAGTGGGGCTGCACCGTGACCCAGCAATGGCGATTGTAGCATCGTGATGGAAAAGCAGGCGAGGTCCTTGAGAAGTGCACTCTAAGCCTGCAGCACTCTCTTCATTCCCCACGATTCTGTTTGCGAGACGAAACCCATAGCTGTCCATAGGCCCTGAGGGTGGTATCCCGACATGCCAGTATCCCAGCCTTCCTGGATAGTCCTGGACTGTCGTGAGAGCTCCTGGAGCAAGAATCTCGAACGCCGGGGGGTGAAATTCGAAATCGCCAAGAAATCTGGTCGTGTATGTCCCGGCTACAAATGCATCACTTCGACACACATGCCTGAGGTACTCAACATTTGTTTCGACGCCGTGGATCCTTGTTCTGTCAAGGGCGTTGCAAAGCTTCTCAATTGCTAAAGGTCTGGTCTCTGCATGGACAACGATCTTGGCAAGAAGGGGGTCGAACGAGGCGGACACTTGAGTACCTTTGCCGACCCAGGTATCTACGCGGATGTCATCGGGGAAGTCAACGTCGAGAAGCACGCCGGGACTTGGCCTGAAGTTCTGGAGAGGGCACTCTGCGTAGATTCGTGCCTCGAGAGCTACTCCTCGAGGATCAAAACCATCGCTCTTGCCGTTGAATAGATCAGAAGCCTGTCCCCTGGCAACCGAAACCATCATCTCGACAAGATCTAGATCAGTGACGGCCTCAGTGACTGGATGCTCGACTTGCAATCGCGTGTTGGCCTCGAGAAAGTAGAAATGGGTGGTGTCCGGATCGTAGAGAAACTCAATGGTCCCGACGTTGCGATAAGACACAGTGGACGCGAATCTGATGGCAGCAGATCGCATCTGCGCACGAACAGAATCAGGAACAAGCAGAGCGGGGCTCTCTTCGATGACCTTCTGATGTCTACGCTGGAGAGAGCAATCCCGCTCAGAGATGTGGCGGACGTTTCCGCTGCCGTCGCCGATGATTTGGACCTCGATATGACGAGCATTTTGGACGAACTTTTCTACGAAGACACCTTCATCGGCAAAAAAGGTCTTACCAAGACGCCTGACAGAGTCGAAAGCGGTTTCAACCTCCTCAGCAGAAGAGCATTGCTCGAGGCCAACACCACCACCGCCACCAGTAGACTTGAGTATGACAGGGAATCCTATCCTTTTAGCCTCGACCACAGCCGACGCTGCGTCTCGGACCAGCCCACTTCCAGGGAGGAGCGGTACTTGTGCTTTCCCTGCAAGCTCCCTAGCCGTGTGCTTGAGGCCCAGCAGACGAATCTGTTCTGGAGTAGGTCCTATCCAGACGAGCCCAGCCGCTTCGCAAGCAGCAGCAAAGCTTGCATTTTCCGACAACATGCCGTAGCCAGGGATGACAGCATCGGCTCCGGCACGCTTGGCAATGGCGATAAGTTGCTCTCCGCAGAGGTAAGTTTCGGCAAGGGTGCGCCCTTCCAGTGGAAATGCTTCGTCGGCATCATGGACGTGTCTGCTGTTTTGGTCCTCATCAGAGTAGATGGCAATGGAGCGGATGCCGAGATTCTTGAGGGTGGCCGATATGCGGACAGCAATCTCTCCACGGTTGGCGATGAGGACACTCTCAATGGCCTGCGGCGGCGCACAAGCAGATTTGCAGCCCGTCTCTCGCAGGTAAGCTTTCCATCCGCCATGCGCGGTGATGTCCAGAGCGTTGGTCAGACCATCGGGCTGAACCAAGAATCCCATGACCCACGAAGCATCGGCAAGCTCGACGCGACCGATACTCAGCGGAAAGGGCACGGAGGCGGCAAAAGAGCCAAGCTTGTCCGGGGGCAGAGCCCAGAGCTCGACAGCCACCGTGCTCCCTTGGTCCTGGGCGACGCGCACCAAACCCGGCTTTCTCACGGCGCCGGCGTCAGGCAGTTCGTACAGACGGTAGGCGGCAGATGTCGTCGTCTCGCACAGGAGAGCGGCGCCAATGTCAACAAGCTGGTGGTTCAGCGGAAGGCCAGAGAGATGTGCGCCCACAACGGCTACGGTGTAGCGAGAGTCAGTTGTCAGTGGAGCAGGGCCAGCAGGTAGTTGCTCATTCGCGAACTGAGAGGTGGCTCCGAGACGACGGGGGCCACGGGCAAGCCACTGGCGCGCAATGTCGAGCAGGCGCATCTCCTCCCAGCCACGGGAGATCAGGGTCAGGCCGAACGGCAGGCCATCATGGCGGAAGCCGGCCGGGAAGGCCAGAGCAGTCCAGTCCAGCAGGTTGACGAAATTCGTGTAAGTGCCGAGCAGCGAGTTTTTGGCGACGGGCTCGGCGTGGACCTCGGCGATGGTGGGGAAAATGGGGGTGGTGGGGACGAGGAGCGCATCGTATGCGGCAAAGGTCTGCTCAATGGCGCGGGCAAGCGCATGGCGGCGGTACTCGGCGCTGAAGACATCGGCGGCGGAGAAGTTGGTGGCGCGAGACACGACGTCGCGCACCGTCGGATCCATGTCCAGGCTCTTGTCAATGCAGTCGCGCACGACGGTGTAGCGCTCGGCCACCCACGGCCCGTCGTATAGAAGATGGGCGACATCGAACAGGTCCGAGAAGTCGACGGGCACCAGCTCCCAGCCCAGCGCGGCGGCGTGGGCCAGGGCGGCGCGGTAGGCGTGCTGCTGCGCGGTGTCGCCGTACCATTGCGGGGCGCTGTCGATGGCGATGCGGAGCTGCGGCGTGGGGGGCGGCGGGCGTGGGGGAGGCAGCGGGCGCGAGAACGGATCGGCGGGGTCGAAGACGGCCAGCACGCGGTAGGCGAGCGCGGCATCGTCGAGGTCGAGGGCGAGGATGGAGACGCAGTCCAGGGTGCGGCAGGCGGGCACGACGCGGTGCGTGCTCAGGGCGCCCCGCGTCGGCTTGAGGCCGACCAGGTTGTTGAGCGCTGCAGGAACCCGCCCAGAGCCCGCCGTGTCGGTGCCCAGCGCGAGCGGCACGATGCCGCGCGCCACCACCGACGCGGACCCGCTGCTCGACCCGCCGCAGACGTAGGCCGCGTCGAAGGTGTTGGGCACCGCGCCGTACGGCGACCGCACGCCCACCAGCCCCGTCGCGAACTGGTCGAGGTTGCACTTGCCCACCACCACCGCGCCCGCCTGCTTCAGCTGCCGCACCACGCCCGCGTCGCCGTCCGCCGTGAAGGCGAAGCCCGGGCAGGCCGCCGTGGTCGCCATGCCGGCCACGTCGATGTTGTCCTTGACCGCGACCGGCACGCCGAACAGGGGAAGGTCCGCGCCGGCGCCGCGCAGCCGCTCGGCCTCGGCCAGCTGCTGCTGGATGTCGTGCGGCGTCGCGAGGCTGATCCACGCAGGGTCGTGGGCATCCTGGCTGTCGATGATCGCTAGCAGCCGCTGGAGCGCGCCGCCCTGCCGTTGTGCCGCCGCCCACTGGCGTGCCGTGAGGGGAATCGCATCAGAACCAGGAGTCGACATGGCTGTGGTCTGCAGCTGCTTTGCCTGTCCCTGTCCCTGCGGCTTCGCTGCTCGAATTATGGCTCCTGCGACTCGCAGCCTGCACCCTCGGCGTGGCACCGCGGCCGTCGTCGGCCTGCCTCAGCTGCAAAGATTCCGCCTCTCGTCCACCCACGCCCACCACAGCGCCGTCGCCCACCGCCCCGACGAGCCCGATCAGCCCGCGGCTGGGGGCCCCGAGGGATGCGTCCAGCTTATCGGCCTCCGCTGGCCCACCGCGCGCTTATCGGCTTCTATCGTCGTCCGGGGCGGCGACGAGATAAGGAAATCCTTGCAGATGACTAAAAACGTCACCGCCGAGCTCGCTCTTTTCGAGCGTAGATGACTCGACGGTGCCGATTTCTTCCTTCTACCCCGCGGCAGGATAAGTTTTGAGCCGCAAACCTCACTCGTGCTGTTCCGGCATGGCCTGATGCGTGCAGCAAATGTGCTCGTTGTGATCCTAGATAACGTCCAAAATGACACAACGAAACGAAAAATCCAAACAGCATCGTGATATGCCGTGCCGCGGAGTTAGATGCCAGCCTGCCTGGGAGCCAATGGTGCAATGGCCCCGGTATATGCTCTACTTCTACTTATAGCACCTCCAACACCGTGCTTTCACGGCCACTCATCGCCAACATGGACGCTGCCCCATCTGCTGCCCACACCCCTCCGCTGAGCCAGGCCTATGGCTATGGCATTGTCGTTGGCCTCGGCTTTGCGTTTTCCCTGGGTATGATTCTCACCACCTGGGTGCTGAAGCGATACCAGGGGGAGCAGCAGACCAGTGAAATGTTTAGCACCGCTGGACGTACGGTCAAGTCTGGCCTGGTGTCGTCCGCCGTTGTGTCTTCATGGACTTGGGCTGCCACTCTGCTCCAATCCTCCGGCGTTGCTTACCGCTACGGTGTTTCCGGTCCTTTCTGGGTAAGCCTTCCGATTCCGGAACAAGTCGCCTTTCTGACACCTCCCAGTATGCATCTGGTGCTACCGTTCAGATCCTTCTCTTCTCTACCCTGGCCATTGAGCTCAAACGTCGCGCCCCGAACGCCCACACCTTTCTCGAGGTGATCCGAGCGCGCTACGGGCCCACGACACACGCTGTCTAGTATGGACACTCACCTCCCGTCCTGTTGTAATGCAGCTTCTAACTCCCGTAGCATCGTGTTCGGCCTCATGACCAACATCCTCGTGACGGCCATGCTGCTTACTGGTGGTTCCGCCGTTGTATCCAGCCTGACAGGAATGCACACTGTAGCGGGCTGCTTTTTACTTCCTCTGGGAGTTATTCTGTACACCCTTTTCGGCGGCATCAAGGCTACATTCCTGACCGACTATGTGCACACGGTTGTCATCCTTGTCATCATATTCATCTTTGCTTTCACCAGCTACGCGACCAGCGATATCCTTGGTTCTCCGAGCCGAGTCTACAATCTCCTCAAGGAGGCTTCTGCTCTCCATCCTGTCGCTGGTAACGCGCAAGGGAGCTACCTCACCATGCGCTCCAAAGAAGGCATCATCTTCTTTGTTATCAACATTGTTGGCAATTTCGGCACAGTCTTCTGTGACAACGGTTACTACAACAAGGCCATCGCCGCGCATCCCGTATCCGCCCTGCCAGGCTACATCATGGGCGGGCTCTCCTGGTTTGCCATCCCATGGCTCTGCGCCACAACGATGGGCCTCGCAGCTCTAGCCACCGAGTCCTTCCCGTCCTTCCCCACCTACCCTTCCCGCATGTCGTCGGAAGACGTAACCGCCGGCCTCGTCCTCCCGTACGCCGCCGTCGCCCTGCTCGGCTCAGGCGGCGCCATCGCCACCCTCATCCTCATCTTCATGGCCGTCACATCCGCCACCTCCGCCGAGCTCATCGCCGTCTCGGGCATCGCCACCTACGACATCTACCAAACCTACATCAACCCGCTCGCGTCAGGGCGGCAGCTGATCTGGACCGCCCACAGCTCCGTCGTCCTCTTCGGGCTCCTCATGGCCTCCTTCTCCACCGGCCTCTACTACGCCGGCATCTCCATGGGCTACCTCTACCTCCTCATGGGCGTCATCGTCTCCTCCGCCGTCCTCCCCGCCTCCCTCACCCTCCTCTGGCGCAAGCAAAACCGCGCCGCAGCCACGCTCTCGCCCATCCTAGGCCTAGCCACCAGCCTAGTGGCCTGGCTCGCGACCGCCAAAGCCCAGCACGGCGCGCTCACGGTCGCGAGCACGGGCGCCAACGACCCGATGCTGGCGGGCAACGTGGCGGCGCTGCTGTCGCCGCTGGTCTACGTGCCGCTGCTGACGCTCGCGCTCGGCCCCGACGACTACGACTGGGCGTCCATGCGCCGCATCCGCAAGGCCGACGACCACGACATGCTGCCCACGCCCGACCCTGAGAAGCTGGATGCGATGCGCGCGGCTGCTGTTGTCGAGCCGGCGGTGGAGGCGGCGATGGTGGAGGAGGAGAGGAGGCTGCTGCGCGCGTCGGGGATCGCGAAGTGGACGACTGTGGCGATGGCGTTGGCGTTCTTGGTGCTGTGGCCGATGCCGCTGTACGGGAGCGGGTATGTGTTTAGCAAGAAGTTTTTTACTGGGTGGGTTGTTGTGGGGATTCTGTGGTTGGCGTGCAGCACGGTGTGTGTGGGGCTCTTCCCGCTGTGGCAGGGCAGGAAGTCGATTGTGAGGACGACGGGGATGCTGGTGAAGGATGTCTTCGGGTTGGGGAAGGGGGGTGTTGTGGCGGGTTTGGAGCCGAGGACGCAGCAAGAGGAGCGGCAGGTGTCTGGGAATGGGAAGAATTAGGAGGTTGGGATGAACGGTTAGCTGGACAGACAAAAGCATAGAGACTAGAGTCTTAAAAGTGGATTTTCTGGTGTTCGTATATACAGTAGAGAGCGCGTACACTAGATATAAAAGTTAAATAGAATTTAGGTGGAATTTGCAGTCATTAGAAGATAATTTGGGATCGGCTCTGTTTAGGGGGCTTCGTTGTCTTTAACGGACAAGCCGTGGACGTGACAAGTCTATGTGTGAAAGGACCCCTTCCAAGACCGGATTCAGAGCAGCAGCTGCAGCAGCAGCAGAAGCCGTACGGTGCCTACTTAAACGAGCATTAGTATCCCTTCATTGGCTTCACTCCGCCACAACAACTCTCCTCCACAGGACTTCTCCCGGCTTATCAATAAAATCATCCTCTGAGAGGCACCTCTCAGCTCACCCACCGCATTCCAAAAACTCAACCAAGCACTCCGGCTACGAAAAACCTTTCGATCATTCAGACTATGCTTTATGAGTACATGAATGATGATGATCGACAATTCGAGCATCGGAGTTCTCTTCTAACGTGAGAGGACCCTAACGGAGACCTACATCTGGGTGATTGATTCAAGGCTGACCGATGGGCTAGTGCTCTCGATTCCGGAGAGTTTAGCGACATGGAGATCCGCCTCTCCGATGGAAGAGTGCTCAAATGCCATCGTGTGCTCGTGTGCCGATGTGACTTCTTCCACAATGCTCTTGCACCTGGTCGATTCAAGGTGCGTCTCAACTCCAGATGGCCCCGTATTTCCTATCCAGGACCCTACACCATCGCCTAGAGAGATCTCGACTAATCCTCACTTTCGATGAAAAGGAAAGCTTCACGGGAGTTGTGAGTATGCCAAATGACCGCCCGGAGGTTGTCGACGCTCTCATTGATTATCTGTACACGGCCAACTACAATTTCGGCAAAGATATCGATGGTCCGGATGAGCTTCTGCTCCACCTAGATGTCTTCATCGTCGCTTCAATATACATAGTTCACGGGCTGCGCAACCTGGCAGGTGAAATCATGACTGATTTCTTTAGGCTCAGATGGGCAGATACTCTGCCAGTCACTGAGTCTATTGTAGAAGCCCTCGAAGAGCATGATCCCAACGATACCTCATGCTTACTCGAAGAACTCATTAAATACGGCTTTCATAATGCGGAATCGATGCTGGAGGCCGGAACATGGGGTTCATTGAAAGAACACGCTCCGAGATTCCTAGAACACATGACTGTTGACGTCCTACACGAGTGGGGGCAGCGTCAGACACCATGGGTCGAGAAGTGGATTGAGGGCCTTGAGGGACACGATTCGTCTCATGGCGCAGTAATACGCACTACAAGGTGTCTGAACCCGATGTGCGGCGTCAGTCAGAAGAACTTGTTTTACTCGGATGCGACAGGACATGATCTCGCATGCAAAGCATGTGGAAGCTACTTTCCATCCAAAAACTGGCTGGTTTCCAGCGAAAATCTCCAGGCAGAAAGACAATCGGCCCACGTGCCTCAGCCGCCAGCCCACTAGACTGCTTGGGATTTCAACTTGGCGACTAAGAAAATCTGGTTCTACGGGCGTTCAATTGCTTACCGTTCCTCCACTTCGACTCGCTCTCTCACAAGCTTCCGTTTCCAACCACCAGTTTCTTCCATCCGCCGGCAATCTGACCCCGAAATATTAAAACGAAGCCAGCTCACCATTTCGTCCTCCCCAACTGACTATCACCGTCACCACACTCTCTACGGCACATTGCCCCTCTAGCCTTACGAAGACAACTCCTTATCTACTCGATGGCGCCCTCTCCCAACGCGGCACTGCATGCGACATTGTTCCAGGTGTATGACCAGCCGCCCTCCTTGCTTGCCCGCAACCTTAAGCTGTACGTCGAAGGCAAACCCTCAAACCTTCAATCCCTTCCGTGACTGACAAGGACCAGTGCATTCGACTCTGGCGCTTATAGCGACCTGACGGTCCGCCTCAGCAATGGCGAGGACGTGGCCTGCCACCGCGTCATTCTAAGCTCCCGCTGCAACTTCTTCGCCAACGCCATCAAGCCCGGCGCCTTCAAGGTACGTGCCACTCCCAACCAGCAGCGCCAGATCCTCGCGCCGCCGCTAACACCATCTCGCAGGAGGGCAGCACCGGCGTCGTCTCGATGCCCAACGACCCGCCCGAAGCCATCCGCGCGCTCCTCGAATTCCTCTACACAGACACCTACACCAACCACACACATCTCCCCACCGAAGCCGCCAAGCTCCTCCATCACGCCTCCACCTTCGCCGTCGCAGCCATCTACTCCATCACCGGCCTCCGCGTCCTAGCCGCGCGCCTGACCCGCCACATCCTGCACAACCACTGGAACGCGGTGCGGCCCTCATTCCCGACGCTCATCCACACGATCTACGACTCGGTGCGCGAGGCGGACCACGCGTTCCTGACGAGGTACATCCGGGCGAAGATCCTGCACGACGGCACGGACGCGATGCTGCGGACGCTAGAGGCGCTCGCGCAGGGGCCGCCCGCCTTCGTCGCCGCCGTCAACGCCGACATGCGCTGCCACTGGGAGGAGACCAACGACCGCGCCGCCGGCCGCTGGGCCGAGCGCGTCTTCGGCCACGCCGCCATAGGCATGGTCAGGCGCGAGATCCGCTGCCCGAGCCGCCACGACGAGGACTGCGGGCTCGTGTTCGAGAGGGCCGTGTCGAAGTACGGCGTCGGGTCGTTTGCGTGCCCCAGGTGCGGGTACAGGTATGACGTGGCGGAGTGGGTGCGTGCTAGTAGGGATCTCTGGGAGGGGCTTGATGATTGAGTCTGGGTCCATAGGATATCAGGGGCGGCAAGAAAGTGTAGGGGAGTTCTTATTGCTTCAGCAAAAATGGCTTTGGAGCCGGGCATGATGGAAAGAAAGACTTGAAAGATTATGGCGTTCAAAATAGGTAGCTTATGCGTGGGATTCAAGTTTCTTCGGGCAAGCCTTAATGATAGACTGGTGTCAACCACATTGGCCCGTAATCACGTGTTTTGTTTGCTTTTGCTTATACACGCGTTCTTTCTTTACTTTTTGCCGCACCATACACTTACCCCTACACACCTCATTTACCCCGTTTATGCGTATTTCCGTAAATCCGATTATTACACGTATATAGCAGGCCTCAGTAGCAACAATGAGAAAACCAGCGGTGTATTCTTTCTCGCACCGTTCGACAACTGGCAATGCGGTAAACCAAACGAAATCTGAAAATGGGTGCAAATAACCTGAAAGCAGGAGTCCAGCATTGGGCGGAAATCACTAGAAGTGAAGAGAGAGTTCTTTACACCAAAGGGCTCGATGGTTTTCAATAAAACTAAACCAGTGAAAGAATCAATGGAAGAAGGACTAGAAAGGAGGCACGATGCGTTGTATATTATGATCTAATAGAACGATTTGAAAAATGAACGAGCGGACGGGAGAAGAGACGTGTGCCATCTAGCCTTGTTTCTTTCCCACACCTTCCCAAACATCACTCGCCCTCCCTCCTACGCATCAACACAGTTCCCCTTATAATCGCACTTCTGCCTCACCCCCAACTGCCCATCCGTCAGATTCTTCGCCGTCTCCATGATCGTCTGCAGCGTGACGTGTCTCTGCGTCTCGTTCCCGTGATGCTCGCTGCTCCCCTTCACCCTGCTCGCACCCCGCACCTCCCAGACGACAAAGTCGTCCGTCGGCTCGCGCCACGCATCGCCCAGATCGACAGCGCCTTCCGGGAAAAACGGCATCTCGTTCGGCACGTACTGGTACTCTATGCAGTGTCCGAAGTCGACGTCAGGGAACCTGTCGGAGGCGAAGAAGTCGTCGTACGCGGGGTCCATGGCGTCGTCGAGATTGCGGATTGCCGAGCCGTTGCCAGGCTGCAGGGCCGACCACGGGTTGCGGCAGGTGCTGGCGCCGCAGGACTTCGTGACGAGGAGGAGGGCGTTGAGGCGGTCGACGAGCCTCCCGTGCGAGGAGTTGCGAGCCAGGTTCGTGAGCTCGTACGGGTCGTTCTGTTCAGGCAATGTCAGCGCCGTCACAATCCCAGCGGTGTAAAGGGGACTGGAGACTCACAATGGTGTCGTACAGCTCCGTCTCGTGGGTGCACCACCGCGAGAACAGCCAGGCCGACTTCTCCCCGACGATCCGCAGCGTCTTGTAGCTGTTGTGCTGGTTCCCGAGCTCCTTCCTGCCCTTGACCGGGCCTTCGATGCCCGCGCCGCCCCAGAACTCGATGTTGATGATCTCCTTGGGTGTGCCGGTGGCGGTCGTCGTGTTCGCGTCCGTCGGGTTCTGCCACTCGTCCAGCAGGCTCCGCCCGTCGAGGAAGGACGGACGGTCTTGCGCGGCCAGCCCTGCGATGTCGAGGAAGGTGGGGACCATGTCCACGTGCGTGCTTGGTGTTTTTGACACCTTTCCCGGGGGGATGCCTGGGCCTCGGATGGCCATCGGGATGTTGGTGTCTTCGATGTATGGCAGGGACTTGCCGGCAGGGACCCGGTGGTTCCCAAGGTGGTAGCCGTTGTCTGTTGTGTATATCACTGGAAGGCAGTCAGCGCTGTGCTACGACCTCAGCCCTGACGGGATGATCTTCATACCATACGTGTTGTCCAACGCCCCCGTTTCGTTTAGCTTTTTGACCACGTCATGTACAATCTCGTCAAGACCTTTCAAGGCTCGCAGCCTGTGTCGGTAATGCTCGTCTGTCCGGTTGACTTGTTCGTCATCCAGAAGTGTTAAATTCCGCAGCCAGCTGACTTTCTGCTCAGTGAAGTCGTCGTTTGGGTTGAAGTTACCGCCTTTCGGCTTTGGGACTGTCGCGTTCGGGAAGTCATGCGCATGGCGCTGCAGCGGGACTGGTAGGTCGGAGCCTTGTACGTGGGGGCTTGCGGGGGCGATGGTGAGGTAGAATGGGTCCTCCTGAGAAGTCAGGTGTTCCAGTCTTGCAAGCCTGAGATGTGTTTGATCAGCAGATGGTGTGAGTAAGCAAGATGAAACGACCTGCATACCCTTTGGCTCGGAGCACGTCCGTTTGGTGATACCCCTCGTACCAAATTGGGCGGTCTCCGTTCATTGACATGACAACGTTGTTGTAAGAGTAGATGTATGGGTCAATCTTGAATGGTCAGCATATTATCATCCAGAGAATCAGGAACGGCTTACCAAGACATCAACGTGGTCCCATCCTTTCGGCTTGGGGGAGTAGTTGGCTAGATTAAGGCCGTTGAACAACTTCCCAATATCTGTAGAATCTCAAATCAGCTTTCTACCTACCCCTATTTGCGAGCGGCACAAGCTTACATTCTGTCTGGTAACCAGCCTTCTTCAGCCAGTGTGGAAGATAGTTCTCATCTTCGCCGGACGCAAGGAATTTGGAATATCCACCGCTGTTGCGACAGTGTCAGCGATTCCCGGAATACAAGTAGAATACGTTATACCCACCCAGCAGCCCGGACATCAGTGTGGTTCGTGTTATGGGCCATCTGGCCTCGATGGAATGACACACGACTCGGGCAGCATTGAGCAGTGGTGACGAAGTGGTTGGTAAGGAGAACACCTTTGTCAATGATCTCCTGATTGACAACATCCTGGTAGTCCAGTGATCCGAGACGGTAGTCTTGATCATCGCTCATGATCATAACGATATTCGGCTTCTTGGCGGCAACAGAGCCATCGCAGAAGAGCAGGCCGGCGACCGCAACGGCAAAGAGTAAGCGAGAGATCATGACAGCAATGAGACCAGACACAGTTTGCTATTGCTCTCTTTGCCGATGTGAAGCTTTCAATGCTCTTGGTATATATGCTTGTTTTCCTCGGGTATCAGAGCTGCAGCTGAGCTGCGTGCTCCGCCGCTTTGGGGGCCAATAGAAACTCGGGACGCTGACGAAGACTGAACGAGGCAAATTGTCGATCGCTGGATTGAAGTGCGCGTTCTCGGGTATCACAGAAGATGTAACCCTACAATTGCAGATCCTACAGATGGTTCACCGACCTGGATAGCAATATATTAATGGTCACGTTTCCCGCTCTGTAGATACTCGTCAGCGACAATTGGTTGGGGCATGCTGACATGCCACTCTAGCGCAAATCCTCGATCTCACACCGAAGCCGATCATACCGGAAACAAGTAAAGCACATGACGTCAATTGGCTGAGAAGTCACAAGGCGCAGTGCTTCGCCTACAACAAGCGGTGCTGCTGTGCAGGGCTGAATATTGCTGCTGATGCTTGCCGAAAGCGGATTGTTCTATTCATAAATGGCGGTAGCACAGATACGCACTGCTCTCCTTGTCTGTCTACAACGGCAGCGTGCCTGATCTCTTGAGCAATCACGTCGCTGATGCACTGCCTCGCCAAGCGGACATAAAAGACCTCAACAACAGAACCAGAAGTCGGGACAGCACCCACTGTACATTTTGTTTACCCAGAAAACCATGAAGTCCACTCTCGAACTCAGCCTTCTTTCCCTGCTGAGCGCCGCGTCCACGGCAGCGGCAGCCGAAAATGCATCAACCGCAGCCGCAACCGCAGTCCACTGGAGCCCACCCCACAACGCCACCGGCGCGACAGCTGTGAACCAAGGCTACATCGGCTTCGGCATCGAAATGAAGAGCTTCCCCGACTACGCAGGTACGCAGCCCACCCCCAATCCACCACCACCCCCCACTCACCACGCCACCCCGCAGGCCTCAACTCCCCCAACAACTTCACCGCCTACCTCCTCGGCCTCCTCTCCACCCGCACAGGCAACGCGCCCCTCCCCATCCGCATCGGCGGCACCTCCATGGACAACAGCCACTTCACCTCCACCTCGCCCAACGCCACCACGCCGACCGGCGCGTCCTGCAAGCTGCACACCAACGTCACCATCGGCGCGCCCTGGCTGCGCGGCTTCGGCCACCTGCCCGCCGACGCGCGCTACACGCTGCAGGTGCCGCTGGCGCGCAAGGACATCGCCAACGGGCTGGCGTTCGCGGGCGCGGCCGTCGACGCCATGGGCGGCGCCGCCGCCGCGCTGGACGCGCTCGAGATCGGGAACGAGCCGAACTTCTACCCGACGTATGGGTGTAATGGGGGGACGGATAGGGGGGCCGGGTGGGGACCGGTGGACTATGCGAGGGAGTGGAGGGGGTATGCGGGGAACTTGACGAGGGGCGTGGATGGGTTGGGCGGCAGGGAGTGGTTCCAGGCGTTGGGGTTGTCGTCGAGTGTGGATGAGGGGAAGTGGGATTTGTGAGTTCTGTGTGTCTGGCTGTGCTGAGGGGGATGAGCTGACCTTTGTGTGTGCTGCAGTTCGAAGTTTTGGGATCAGATGGCGGAAGGTGGCCATGTGAAGACGGTGTCGCAGCATTAGTGAGTTGGATCATGCTCTGGTTTTTCTGGAGATGGACGGGGTTGCTGATGGATGGCAGTTACCAAGGGAATGCGTCTGGAAATCTCACATGTAAGTCGGACGTGCAAAGCACAAGGAATACCTAACTGACACAGCCAGACGAGCTCATGACCCACTCTGTCACCGTCCAAAAGATGGAAAACAAGTTCCGCCACAACATCGACTTCGCCCACAACCACTCCGGCACGCCCTTCGTCCTCGGCGAAGTCGGTAGCGCCATCGGCGGCAACGGTGACCCCAACCCGAACCTCTACGGCACGCTCGGCGCCGCGCTCTGGACGCTCGACTTCCTGCTGTACGGCATGACCATGGGCATCCACCGCGTATCCATGCAGCTGGGCACCGGCTTCAAGATCGCGGCCTGGCAGCCGGTCAACGGCAAGGCCGTGCACAGCAACTTCTACGGCCTGGCCGCCGGCGCGGATTTCATCGGGTCGGCTGGGAACCTGAAGATCCAGCCGCTGGACCTGACCGGTCACCCGAATGTCGTCGGGTACGCCGGGTACAATGGCGGCGAGCTGTCGAAGGTGGCCGTGCTGAATCTGAACTTTTGGAACGGGGAGGAGGAGAGCGGAAAGAGGGGACAGAGGGACATCAACTTGACGGATTTGCCGGATGAGGTCAAGAGGGTGAGGGTTTCGAGGCTGACGGGTGCGAATGCCACTGCTGAAGAGGGGATCACGTGGGCCGGTAAGCGCTGGACCGCGGAGAACGACGGTAAGGAATACCAGGATGGCGAGAAGCCGGTGACGCTTGACGTGAAGAACAACTCACCGGTGGGTAATGTAACGGTCAAAGCGTCCGAAGCCATCCTGGTGGAGATGCTGAAGAACTGATTGCCGTCAGCGGATGTATTATGTAGAGATGCTCGTCCGTAGCCGAGGGCTTCGGTTGGTAGCCCAGTTGACCTGATAGTCTGTCTTTAAACTCAGATACACAACGCAATTTACTTAAGCTATTAGAGATTTTTGACCGTCAGCGCCTATCCTGTTATATCGAGTCAATATGACCATTCAGAAGAATAATTCTAAAGAACTCCAAGCATAAAGAAACCAAAAAACGACAACCCTGAGAAGCTTACAAAATCACGTCAGTATCAACGGCACCAACCACTGAATATGTCCCGTTGTCCACATTCCACAACCAATCCATCAGCTGCGGTTCTCCAGTGGTGGATAGAACAGTCCCGTAAACTCTTCCAGCCTGGTTCGGCCAGACCTGATCCATTCCACACGTTTTCAAATCCGAAACCAAGATTATCTGACTGCCAACCAGCTGACGAAGTTGAAGAAGAGTACGACGATAGCGTCACACCGCCGCTTTCCTGGCCTGGTTGCGTGGTCAGAACCTGGAGGGTGTAATTGGACTTGGAATCGCTGCCGTTGACGAAAGTCCCCGCCGTGAAAGCGGCAATGGCTGAATTGGACGCTATAGTCAAGTTCAAATTCTCTGCAAGAGAAGGTGAGAATCCGCCAGTAGTCAGTTTACACGAGACTGCTTACCTCCATCCCAGTTGCTTCCATCGTACAGCAGTTTGGCCAGCTTTCCATGAGCGCTGGCCATGAACAAGATGATGGATTTCCCCGTATCGTCAGCTCCCTCGCTATACAGAGGCTTTATGACGAGATTTGTGGCGCTAGCTGGCCGAGAGAGCCCGTCGGGGAGCGGATTCTGATTCCAGGACTGCGCGCCGCCGTTCGGAGTCTTCGGAGTTGCGTATTGCAGAACGCCGTCATTGTAGACGACGGCGTTTGCATTATAGCACGCGTCGCACTCCTTGGCATACGAAGCCAAAGAGATACCATTGCCCTCGTAGCCTTTGTTGTCGATCCCGTCGTTGTCGTCCCAGGTGTCCGTGTAGGGTGTGTCGGCGGCTTTCCCGCGGATGCGCTGCTCCGAGTCGTAGTAGAAGACATGGTGTCTCCGCTCCTGTTCGCCGTTAAAAACAAGCACAATTGATAGCCAAGAAAGTGAAATAGAAAAAGCACCCACTTCCGGACTCCTCCAATACAGGTCAGCCGTGATCGGAGTGTTGGCCAGAACGTTGTCTGCGTCCGCTGCGACGGCAAAGACTTTCCAGGCGGTGGTGTTGGAGTCCCACACGGACTGGTATATCTCGCCCGACGCCAACTGATAATAAACGCAGCTGTAATCTATGCCGTCTGCAGTGAAGTTGGTGGCCGCAAGCTTCGACGTTGACAGGAAGGTCTTTGACTTGCTGCCGTGGCCAGTGCCAGAATTGCTGGACTGCGATACTCCGACACCAGCGCCGACCGCAACCGTCACGACTACCAGCACTGCCGCAGCCACGAGGATCCAGAAGGTCCTTTTCTTCAGCCCACACACTCGGCTTGACGGTTTGCTGTGCGGTTTCCCGAGAGGCACGCCTGGAACGGGCTCAGGCAGAGTCCAGGTGTCGATGACCTGCGGAGCACTTGCGGCGGGAACAGCAATCTGCGGAGCATGGGCGGCTTTGTCTGACAGCGGGACCCACACTTCCGGTAAAAGCTTGCTGTTGTCGTTGTCAATGTATGCTTGCCGTTCATTCTCCTGCTGAGCTGCTACGTCAACCTCGAGCGTGCTGTGCGGCGTTGGCGAAGACATTGCGAGCAAACGCGGAAAAGACGTCCGACCGTAACCTCATCGTCACAGGCAGGAAAGGGTGCGGGACAGAGGAGGTCGACAGGTTTTGCTGCTCCGAGGAAGGAAAACGGCATGTTGCAGCCCCCACGCCTCCCTGGTGTCTTGGGAGCCAGTAACCGGTCTCGCGGAGGGCCGGAGATCTGCAGACCTGAACAAGCTCCTCCAAGCGCGATCATCGCCGATCGCTTTGCCCGTGCGACCAACACCTCACTCGACGTATGTAAGCTGACGTTGCATCTGCGATAGGCAAAAGAGCGCGTGGGAAGCGTTACATGCTGTGCGACCGCACTCACGTGTATGTGGGGGCTGTATCCTTGAACTTCGTTACGATCAACAGAACCATTTAGTCGCGCAGCTCCTTGCAGCGAGAACGTGTAGATATATTTGCGATACAACATATGAGGGGTTCAACAAGGCTGTGTACCGGTGAACTTTTTGTAGAAAATCAACCTGCAAGGCTGTAATCTGGCTCAGCCTTGCGATGCCACACGACACAGTCCTCTCCAAATAAGAGCAATGTCACTTCCAATCAGTTTCCATCTTCACCTTCGTTGCCAACGCTCGCCTTCTAAATGTCTGGCATGGAGAAAGCCAATCCTATTGACTCGCAACTGGAAGAACACAGCGTAAGGCACTCAAGCCCAACCTCCAACGCAGCTTCCAGTACCGCATCAGCCTCATCACCTCAAGATCAATCAGCAGCTTGGAAAAACCGTCAGCCATCGTCGCAGCTGGACTCTTCTCTACAAGCGAAACAATTTCAACTCCCAATCGATGCACAGATGCACGATGGTGCC
Organism: Neofusicoccum parvum; assembly: GCA_020912385.1. Classification (NCBI taxonomy): domain Eukaryota; kingdom Fungi; phylum Ascomycota; class Dothideomycetes; order Botryosphaeriales; family Botryosphaeriaceae; genus Neofusicoccum; species Neofusicoccum parvum. The sequence continues at coordinate 1,774,222 of CP087217.1, read as the reverse complement.
AACGGAAGGTACTCCAGCCCCGCTTCGAGAGCCGTTTCCAACGCCGAATCAGCCTCAGCCTCAGCCTCAGCCTCAGCCTCAGCCTCGTCGCCCCGAAGTCGATCGGCGCTGGGAGCCTTTCTGCAGACGCAGTCGCAGTCGTACCAGCCCCCACTCGAAACATGGAGGACCGACGGGAGCGGCTTCCAGGAGCGCGTCGTCGCTGCCAACTACTCCTTCCCGCAGGCTAGTGCACACTATCCCTCCGCAATCGACCTCCTTCATAGGCCTGGCAGCTATAACGCACGCTCCTACCCGTACCCGGTCTCTCTCTCGCTCAACAAGAGCCATGGATCCGTGGCACAGTATGCGCCCTTCGCCCTCCACCAAACACGGCCAGATGCCTCCTTAGCCTCGCAACATCTGCATAGAGCCGCGCCTCCGTTCCTCCACGACGGCGTCTCGCTGCCCAAAATTTCTACCGACACGGATTTCAGCAAGCTGCAGAAACAAAAGTCCGGCATGCTCCAGATAGAGGAAGGCTTGAACAGGGTGTCAGTACGACCAAACGGCAGCAAAGAGGCGACAGTGGCGGCGGGCGATACTACGGTGTACGAGTGCACCTTTGGCTTCTTGGGCTGTCACTTCTTCACGACGGGCGACGAGGAGCACTGGCGCACGCATAACCTGTCGCACTTCCACGGCTACGCCCCGCCGCGCCAGGTGGAGTGCCCGCTCTGCGACTTCGGCTTCGAGGACGCGCGCGACGGCCACCGCGCCTGGGCCGCGCGGATGAGCCACCTAGCCGCACACATGCGCCTCGGCCAGACGCTGGCCGTGAGCCGCCCGGACTTTAGGCTGTACCAGCACCTATGGGCGAAGCGTATCATTGACGACGCGGAATATATGGTGCTGTGCAGCGGCGGCATACTCGATTCGGTGCGCTCGCCGCGTGACGGCCCAATCCAGCCGACGAGTAGCTTTTATTTTTCAAGCCGACACGATCGTGGGTATCGAATGGGTGGCAGTCACAGGGATACAGCCGGAATTCTATCACCTCAGCCTCCTTTCAGGGTAGAGAAAGTCGATCGTGGGGTGAAACCAAGGAGAGCAACAAATCTAACAACACAGAAAACACTAGCAGAAAGCCACAAAATCAGTGTCAAAAGACGCATTATTCTCCCCGGGGAGTTCCAACGATTTGTTTTACAGGAACTGGAATGTGAGGATCAGCTGCCAGAGATGATAGTCCTCACAGGAACGGTAGAAAATGCATTTGCGACCACATGCAAGGACTATCTGAGACAGATGTGGCCCTGGCTTGGAGAGCGCTTTTTACCCTGTCTAACTGCGACTCTTAAATCATACCGGGAATCCAGGGATATCAGCTTGTCCAATGACAGTCATCAACCGGGAAAACTCAACCTTGAAGACGGCTTCGAGATCTCGTTGAAATTTTCTCGCGTGGACTTCTCTATTCTTGCGGCATCCGGGGAGCACGACAAGAAGGAGCTTGACTTCATCGAAAACGTCCGTATGAGTTTTGAAGTCGAAGGCCAGGGAACGAGAGTGGCCGAAGCTCTAGAAATGCTCAAATGGCTCACAGCAGTGTTTAGAGTACCTTGTCGGGAAAAACTGCTTTCATCGAGCGTTGCCATTGTAAAACCCAGCAATATTTGTGCTGACTCGACGATCATATCACCTCAACCATTCAAAGAAATTTCTGGCCACTTGTCTTTGGGTCGATGCTGGCACAAAATGTTCAAGGGCTACGTGCTTGCCGAAGGTTTTCCAATACCAGATCGTGGATATCAGCGTGGAGTAGAGCTGCCTTTTGACGTCATGACGCTGCTCGGTCTCGTTCTATATCCCATCAACTTCGGACCTGGCCTGGTACTCAAAGGAGAGAACACAGCACTTGTGCCGTCCAGATATGAAGAAGATCCAGCCTCGGTGCAGTGGCATTATCTATCAGCAGAGGATGAAAGTACTCCTCTTTCATGGGATATCATCCGAGATCACTGCAAGGACATCGAACCTACCTCGGAATTCAATATCCTGCAAAAGAAGAGGACTTTTGTCGGCTATTTTCCCAGAGCAGATATTCATCTTGGTGCAAAGGATTCAGAGTTCGACAAAGTCGATATCTCAGGAGCCGAATATGACGACAAGACCAAGTTCTCTCTGGGAAATGAGTTAGTTGGGCAAGTCGGAACGTCTGTGATGAATTTTTTCACGGCGCAAGTTTCCGGAAAGATTATGGTGCATCGAACAGCCCATCAGAGACTCAACGGTGCATACATGAGCATCTGGGATAAGGTCCGAAACTCAAAAGAGTTACCGCTCCTTCTTTACGACACTCAGACCAAGCGGGGCTGGCTTGTCCCTGAGCTGAGCGCGGTTCTTCATATGGCATTGGCTTGGGCATCCTACCAATACCAGCCACAAGAAGTACTGGACAAGATGCCATTCGCTGATATCCGACCCAGTGGAGGCGAGGCTGCCTACGAAGCTATTCTAAGAGCCTCAAACGAACTTCTTCCTGATTATATCAGACTTGAGGACGATCTCTCTAAACAGATATCTGTTGTACATGCCCTGACTCTTTTCTTCACTCGAATCAGCCAGATAAAGCAGCAGCAGCTACAGCGGTTTGCTTGCGGAATAAAAGAGACTAGAGATCTTATTGGGTACGAATTCAAAGAGATTGCTAGGTTCGAAGAGCACCTTCAAGCGCGGCGAACAGGTGTCGATGCTCGGAGGAGCGGCGAGTGGCTACGTTTGGTGGCCGCAAAACCTGACATCGCGGTTATCGTCTGCAGTCAGCTGAAGGAACCCATACAGCTCTCACCAAATGAACGGATCTGCCCCCACTGGACCACAGTACCAAAGGACCAGTACTATCTCACAGCCTCAATGTCATGTCTACGATATCTTGCAAAGCGTTGTGGCGGCGAGGATAGTATGAAGTTATACAATGATCTTTATTGTATACCTAGGAAAAAGAGCCCCAACTCTGAACCCTGCGGTTCAGCGAAATGGCCTTGCTGCAGGCCGCTTCTCGAGCTGTCTAAGCATCCATCCAAGGAGATGCTTCATTTCGAGGAAGATGGCGCTGTGATAGTCGGCCGAGCTCCAGAGGAACACAAAAAAGTGCGCTTACTCTTCAGGTCGTTTTCTTCGGATACTCCAGTCAGTCCAGGTTCAAGTCTTCAACCAGGTCGAAATGACATCAATTCGATTCCGTCCACACTCAATGGTGTTCTCAATGCCCCTCAGTCTCAGTCATCCATTCCTCAGAGGATATCCTAGGCGTAGTCATCTGTTCCTGTTCACACTATTTGTCGCTATCGAATAATTATCTACGGACTTTAAATAGCCCGCATGTCATTTATGAGAACTCAGCGTCGTTTTTGATTTTTCAGGGGTGTTTTTTTTTCATCTATTGACAGGACGCTTTCTCGTACGTGTTTTGTGAGTGCTATAGGCAGAATCTATAACGCTTTAATAACAGAAACCGCGTTTCAATATTAGCTTCTTGGCCTTGAGATCTCTGTAACCCCAAGTTGAGAAATTCACTGTTCTATTTTGAAAGATTTGAAGCAAGCTCTATTCTCTATTCATGCTATTCATGGTAAGGACTGACGCAACTTATATGCACTCTCAAGTCGTGAAGAAAGTAACCAGCTCATCTGCGCAGCAGTGAGCCACCCAAGCACACCCCTCAAGCCGACCACTGAACACTACGCTTCACCGCACCACCACTCGCACCACCACTCGCACCGCCCTTACCACCCAGAGCGCCCAGTCCGCCCAATCCGCTCAGCCCAGCCAAACCACCCGCACCCGCACCAGGCGTAGCCGCCGGCGTCGCGCCCGCACCCTCCGCACCACTCGCGGGCGTAGGCACCGCACCGCTCGCGCCACCCCCGAGGCCACCGAGTCCGCCCAGAGCGCCCAGGCCAGACGAGCTGCCGCCGGCACCGCTCCCGCCCATCAGCCCGCCCAGTCCGCCCGGCAGCGAGGGCATGCCGCCCGCGCCGCCCGCACCACCCAGCCCACCAGGCAACGACGGCATGCCACCCGCACCCCCCGCGCCACCCAGCCCACCAGGCAGCGACGGCATGCCGCCTGCGCCGCCGCCCAGCGCGCTCAGCAGGGCCGACAGCGGGTTGCTCTGGCGCTTCGCCTTCGCGCCGCCGCCGAGCCCGCCGAGGAGCCCGCTCAGGTCGCCCATGCCGCCGAGGCCGGCGCTGGCGTCGCCGCTGGCGCCCGCACCGGTGCCGCCGGTCAGCCCGCTCAGCATGCCGAACGGGTCGAGCGGGTTGTCCTGGCGCCGGTGCTTCCTGGCGCCGCCCAGGGAGGGCAGGCCGCCCGCGGCAGCGCCGCCGCCCGCGCCGCCGAGGGACGGCAGGCCGCCGGCCGCGGCGCCCGGGGTGGGGAGCGAGGGCAGGCCGCCAGCGGCACCGCCTGCGGCGCCGGGGAGGGAGGGGAGGCTGCCGGCGCCGCCGGCTGCGGGGAGGGAAGGGAGACCGCCAGCGCCGCCGGCGCCACCGGCGCTGCCGGGGATGGCGTTGACGAGGGAGCCGAGGGCGGAGGTGAGGCTGCCGATGGAGTTGCCGCCCGGGTGGGGGATGGCCTGGGTGACGTCGCCGAGGGCGGAGGAGAGCTGGCGCTTGTCGTTTGTGGCGGGGGCGGCGAGGGCCGTGGTGGCGAGGACGAAGACGGTGGAGAAATGCATTTTTGTTGGATTGTTTGAAACGATTGGTTGGGTTGGAAGTGTTTGGTTGCGTGTGAGAAAACGAGAGTGTTGCTGCAAGAGACTGTTTGGCTTTGGACTGCAGGAGGATGTGATCTGAGGATGAGGTCTGAGGAAAGGCGGTCCTGCAGTGCTTTTTATATTTCTTCTGCTCACTATAACCCCGACTCTTCAATATAGATAGGGTGTTTATATTTCAAACTCGCGATATTGAAACTTCTGTATAACGGGAGAAGATACTTTTGTCGTCAAACCGTCGCCGTTGAAACGTCAAACGGTGATGTGCTGTCTGGAAGGCTTCTGGAAGCTGGAGGATCCGGCCCTAATGCACGAAATGTTTAGCATTTACAAAACCATCTGCGCCAAATCTGGCAAAGAACCGAGGAAATGGAGAAGCACGTACGATGAGAGGTGAAGCGAGTGTTTGGATCGACAACTCTATTTCCGTTCTAGTGTTATAGCACGACTGTCGGCCGTACGACTAACGTATGGTGGACAAGACTTGTGGCGTCGGAGTAAGGCTAGTAGCATTCTCTTGTTTTACGTTACGACCACGCCACGCCGCAGTGACCACTACGGCAAAAGTGTGATCATCCAGGAAATAAACCGCGGCACTGATGACTGCCGAATGACCTGATCATTTAATCACTCAACTCATTCGGCGCTTCGTACATCCACGGCGGGCGTTTGGGGTTGATGGGTTGGCTCGTTGGGCGAGACTTCTGTTATTGTTGTTACACGGAAAACCAGCCTCAGGCAGCTAATGCTCGATGGCAAGGGTGTGTATCAACAATATCAGGAACATTCAAATTAATAATGGTAAGGGACTCAAGAATCCAAGTGTACAGAATCTATTCCACTTACTCACCTACTCCTTCTTTTCCTCATCTGTGTCTGCTACTACTTGTGCACCCTCTTCCTTCCTCTCCACTCCTTCCATGACCGCGCCTGTCTCGGGCCCAGAGTAATGTTTCCTCCCTGTCGTGAACCAGGTCACAATGGCGATGACCATGACAACTCCGACGGCCGCGGATGTGTAGTTCATGTTCTCCTCGTCGACCGGGTTGACCGTTGGAAAGTTGAAAGTGATGACGGCGAAGGCAAGGTAGACAAATCCAACGACGTTGGCAAGTAGGCCCCACCGTCCCAGCGAGTATGGGCCTTCGAGCTGCTGACGCTTCTCACCCATAACGCGCGAGAGGATACGGACAAAGAGGGGAATGGCGTAGGAGACGTCTGTGGTGGATTTGTCAGCAAGTACGTGAAGGGGAGAGAGTAAGATGCAGTATATAGATGGGGAACTCACAGAATCCCTCTGTAGCTATTGAGATTACAGTGTTAAAGCCTGTTACCGTGCCGAAGTAGATGGAGTTGAACGCGGCCTGTACGACACCCGTCACCAGGATCGCGTACACTGGGACATGCAATTTGGAATCGACCCTGCTGATTATGCCCGAGCATGGCAGACCCTGATCGCGAGCGAAGGCGTAGACAGCGCGGCCACCTTCGGCCATCAGCGAATTGGCGCAGACGAGCACGATGACGGTGATGAGGGACGCCAGTGCAGTCGCGCCGCCAATAGAGCCGGTGGAATTATAAAATATCGCAATGACGGGGACGCCAGTCGGGGACGCGGCCGTCTCCTCGATGCTACCCATGCAGAAGCACAGCGAGATGAGGAATACGAAGCCGGTTACGAAGCCGAGCCAGACGGACATGACTATGGCGCGTGGAGCTTGCTTGCGGGCGTCCTTTATCTCCTCCGTCATGTGGGCGGGAGCGTCGTAGCAGCACATGCCGAAAGCGCTCTGCAAGATTCCCAGGATAGCCGTGTAGGATTTGTTGAAGCCGGTCGAATTCTGGAAGTCTGAGAAAACAAAGCTGGCGGACTGTTTGTGATCGTTGGTGGCGAGGATGGTAATGAAGCACACGAAGAATGAGCAGATGTTCCAGAGCAAGATGGCCTTGGAGATGCGGTTCAGGAGGTGGGGGAGGAAGATGTTAGAGAGGGTCGCCAGAGAGCAGATCAGGTAGGTGACAAGAACGGTGTGCCAGCGCTCAATCGTGTACTCGGGATGAGTGAGGTTGGCCATGCCTAGAAGAAAGTTTGCCCCTGTGAGACTGTCAGCCATGCTTCCTTTTGCGCATGCCAATCCTTGACCTACCAATGAAGTTGTTCACTGCTCCCATTGCCAGGATTCCCTGAATGATGTGTCAGAGCACATGTCCGAAACAGATGACGAGCTCCCACGACTTACGATCAACATGAACCATCCACAGACATAAGACAGGCCCCGCGCCCACCTCTTTGGGGCCAGAATGGCAACCCAGGAGTACTGGCCGCCGGCAACCGGATAGGCACTGCACATCTCGGCCATGGAGTAGGCGACAGCAAGAGAGACTGCACAGACACCAACCCAAGACCAGATCATAACAGGCGGCCCTCCAGACTCGACGCCGACAATGAGCACACCGGAAAGCGCGGTCCAGCATGTCACGATGCTGAAGCTGAATCCAATCATGCCAAGCATACCGAACGTTCTCTTGAGCTCTGCGAGGCGTCAGCCACCGTGTGTCCCGGCGTGTGGACTGAAGCTAGAGACTGACCGGGCTCATAGCCAAACTTCTCAAGGACGGCATCGTCGGCGACGTTTTCGTCGAAGACCTTGGTCTCGGCGGTTGCGGCCATGCTGCGCTCTTGGTGCTACGCTTCGGCAGCGCTCGCGCAGAAAAACGGGCGGATGCGACAGGCACAGCGATGAGGGGCAAGCCGGTCATATAGCAGGGCTTGCCTGACTCTTACGCAGCGGCATTGCGTTAGAGTGTAGCGGAGATACCGACAGGGCGGGACTGCATAGATAGGGCCTGGGATGGCGGGCCAGCCGCGGGCCATGGATTTGTCGCCATGCCTTGCTTGGTATCTCTGCGGCGGGGCTTAGCTCTGCTGCACGGTGCCTGGCGGACTGCCGTTAGCTGCTTGGGCCGGTTGCAAGTGCTTATCTCGGCCTATCGCTCGACGGACGATCGCGGCCGGAGCGGCAGGGTGGGATGGACGCCGACCTGTGGCGGCCCTCTTCCGATGCCTGAGACATGGCTCTGCGCTGGTCCGTCTCTGTCTTGCGGTGTTTCTCTGATTGTCGCACGGCATCTCGAGTCTCGAGCGTTCGGCGGTGTCGTGGTGGTGGATGCGGAGTTGACGCGGAGGCGGCGGGCGGCGATCGTCAGGTTGCGTCGTGGGTCCCCTGCTCCCTTGATCCCTTCCTCCGTCTCCCCCGCGCCAACCGCACCGCTTCGGTCTCACCCATCCTCTTAGATAAACAGGACATGGCTAGAGTCTACATTGACATCCTGGGTACGACATACTCTAGGCGTACAGAAACCTCTGCCGATCTCCCGTAAACCTCCACCAGCTAAGCAAAGCAAAGGGCTAGTGCGAATAGCGCGATGAACGAGCTGGGCTTAAGCTTTGTACCTGATCTCTCTCGTCTGGACCAGCAGTACACAATAGGCCCTTCAACAGCTGCATCTGCGCCTCACTTAGCTCGGGGCGATGCTCGGCTCCTTCCACGGCCCCGAGTTGCACTCCACTGGCCCCGGGTTGGTGCAGTTGTCCACTCATCACTTGCAATAAGATTCGGGACCCATATTCTTGGGACACTCTCCATGGCTCTGCGCCGCAGTCTACCTACTGGAAGGTCGAAGCACTTGTCAGGGTGAGCGAGTCCTGGGGGCAGCTTCCTGATCAGTCCTGCACCGCACGCCTTAGCTTTCAGGGTCCAGTCCCGTGCTCCGTTTTTCTAGCCCGGACTTTTCTCGAGGCCTTTCCTCGCTTCGTAACAATCTTTGACCCAACCGCAACTGCGCATGGCTTTCTAACCAAGAAGATCTGGCAGTGCCCTGCCTGAGCCAAGCATAGCTCTTCACCTCCTTCCGCAACATCCTTCTCGTAATTCTCAAGATCTCGTCGCCGCAGCACCATCTTCAATACTTCCCTGAAGAAGATCTGGGCTATGGAGGGACCATCACCTCCAGACCAGGCTCAGCCATTGTCACTGGTGGTCTGCAAAGATGGAGCAAACTTGCCGAGAGCACGAGGCGCCAATCTGCAAGCATCGGGTTCTTCTCAGGTCCAGCCGGATCCTTCGAAGTCTGGAGAGATAGAGACGCTCCTTATTGGCGTTGATGAATACAAACACCTCATCAATCGCAACCGCTCCCAAGAGGCACAGCTTGTTGCTCACAACCGCGCCAAGGAATCAGAGCTCTACCAGCGCATCATCGCTCGTGGCCTGAAGGGCCATCATACCTCCCAGCAAGGACGCTTACAGGCACCGGAGGCAGAGCAGCATACAGATTTGGAAAGTAATCTGGCTAATGAACAGATCACGGAACAGAGCATGGAGCAGAACGCACAGCGAGATCTTCCCACTACACAAAAGAAAACGGGAAATGAGACATGCACCACGTTGACAGAGATCATTGATCTTGGCTCATCATCCGAGAGTGATGATCAAAACCCACCTGACTACCACAAGAAGTCGCGGCAAGGATTGCGGCCCCCCAGGATTATATACCGACCCGATAACTACTCCAGCTCTGATTCATCCGAGAGCTCTGCAGCAAAGAAGACCCGGAATCGCGGTAGCACCATCAGCACTACTAGAATGCAAGACAGCTCAGACTTAAACTCCAACACTTACCACGAACGCCGTCCTACAGCCAAAGGAGCTTGGTGGAGCATCATCAATGATGAATGGGGTAAGATGCAAAGGAAATTGCAGATGAAGTGGTCAGTTGTTGGCTGGATAATGGAGACCGACGCGGGTAAGCCTGCAGCTTCGCCTTGTGAAATATGCAAGAAGCTTGGGGCTGAGTGCCGTGTCATCACTACAGAAGCTGCGGAGAGGATTGGTAAATCGCAAGCCGAGTCACTCAAGTGTGCGAAATGCCGCGCGTGGCAGCGGTACTGCTCGCTACAGGTCCGTGCTCCTTGAGTCTTCCATTTTCTCTTACTAATTCCAATCAAGGGCCAAAAGTCCAAGGATTCCAAGGGGGAGTCTTCTGGCACGTCTGGTGTGGCGAAAATTGAGCATGAAGACACTAAAGCTCCCGTGCCGAAGATTCCTGGCGGCGCTCTCCAAAGCTCAACCAACGTCTTGCACTCTCGCTCTTCTGGCGGCAGGCGATCTCTGAAGCGGCCGTTCATTGACCTTTCGGATGAAGACTGAGGACTGGAAGATAGTAAGATACGTCATCGGTAGAATCAAATGGGTTAAGATGGCTTCGCTTGGCGGGCATTCGAGCTCTTTCTATAGGAATTTAGAAGGAAGCATTTCCCATCTAATGATGCTTCCTTCCCGATGGGCCTCCGTTGCTCACTACACCAGGGCTTCATCGTCCTCCGCTCTGGTGGAAAACACTTAGTTTGCGAATCCGGTGTAATGATCAACCAGATTCGGCATCCTCAGATCACTACCGGGGCTGGTATACTGCATTATCCATTAGTGAAGACAACTATGCAGCCAAATGGTGGCTGCGGGCTTGAAGCTGTGGATCGCCCGACTGCACGGCCGGGCGAGGCAAGCCCTCACTCCTCCAGGCGCTCGTGCTTTCTCCACTGCATGTTATTCCCACAGCTCACAGGGGCCGAAGCCACCATGGATAAATTGAACTTTCCTGTCTCGTCGTTCTGTCGTCATGGAATCGTGTGGCGGACTGTGAGAAAGTGCGTTCTTCTGAGTCGGGCAGCTGTAGCCTGTCAGCGCTGCGCCGTTTCCAAACACACGCACCTCGGCCACAGCCATCTTAACCGCAAGAATCGAGGACACAGGCCTCTCCGCATCTTTATTGACTGGCTCAGAATCTCTCAAGGCAGATGCCATTCATTTCCCGTCTCACTTGGCATAAGCTCAGCACCGGCCTGCGTACCCACCTCCGAGCTCTGACGCCAACCTCTCCGAAAACGAACTCGACATGGAAAGCAACAGAAATCCTCCAGGAGAGGAAAGTCTATTTGACCTCCTGAAGGAAATAGACCCATTTTGGGATTGGAATCTACCCGAAGCCGAACTTTCATGTCAACTATCAAGCCAATCATTTATGGGTTATACGGCGGGGAACGCTGCGTTCGACAGAATTAGTGAGCCAGCAATCTTTTACTCCTCGAGCATCTCTAATATCTTTGTAGTATCGGATCACGATGGCGAGGATGAGGATGCGAATGGATTTCCCGTCACGCCAGAAAATTCCGGCGACTCCAGCACCGAAGCCCAATACAGTGCAGCTGAGATCGAGCCCGATTCGCATGACTCAGACCTGCAAGACACTTCTCTCACGGAATACGATGGTTGGAGTGGGGATTCGGAGCGTTCTCTCATGACGCCAGAATACACCGGTTATTTGAGTACCGCTCAGGACAACGGAGCCGACCTAAATCATCCAGACGTTTCTCGCACGAAACACGATAGTGGGGACGAGTATGCGAAGCGATTTTCCGTAAATTCAGAAAACACCAGTCGCTCTGAAACCGCGCTCCAAGGTGATGATGTCGAGCTCGAACCCGATGTGGCCGATACAACTCGCCAGGCTGATTTTGCCATAAGGCGGTCAAAGCTGCCCAACCAATGGTGGAGTATTACTGAGGAACACTGGAATTCGTTGTCCCGCATTTCTAAAAACCGACGTAACTCTGTTCGGAGAATCATGGAGACCGAAGCGGGAGAGCCTGCGGCTGTGAGTTGCAGCGCATGTTGGAAGAAAGGTATTCGGTGCCGCGTGGCAACGAGAAACCATACCTATTGGGGACGCCCTATGCAGAGACAAATGTGCGCTTATTGCTATCAGGGAGCCAATAAGAAATGCGACGTGGTGAGAATCTCAATTGCTCGTAAACTTCGATGCCCCAAAGCTAATTCAACTAGCAAATAGCCACCTCTGGTACAGCCATAGAAGGTGCTTCATGACCGGAGCTGCGTCTGAATACTGCTCTCATCGAGCTTTCAGGTTCTAAGGATTTGAAGCAACAGACGACAGACAAGACATCGGCGGACTTCGTACGAAGGCTGGAGGACTGAGGTTTACGATGGAGACAGTGACATCCTTTTCTTTTGCACTATGCGGTCATCGGTAGAGTATGCACGAAGGAGAGAGCATTTCTTCATGGCACAGGAGGAACAAGAGCATCGCAAGCAATAAGTGCGGGGTCAAATCGTAAAATACTGCAGTAAAAGAACGGCAGGTAGCTGTGTTCACTTGCCAGAAGGGCTGCCCATAAAGTAGGGGGCGGGAATCGTTGGAGTTTCACTCCCTCCGAAGTATGTGAAGCGCCGCCGCCATGTCCATCACTTCACACCCTCTCCATCCTCGTTTCCTCTCTACACTTTACAACCCCCTCTCGCGATCCTCCTACAACAGAAAGTCCCCTCAAAGCCTGTCTCTGCGCACGAAGTGCAGCCCTGTTACGCTGCTCGGCAGCGCCAGCGCTCTATCAAGCCGTATGTCCTGCCTCCTCCGCCGCGGTACCCTCACTCGGGCCTTACTGACGCAAGACAGAAGCACCGCCCAGCGCGCAGATTTGTCACTCCAAAACTCAGCGCTCCACCCAAAGGCCTCCGTCACCCGCTTACGGCGTCAACCGCTTGTCCGCAGCTTCAGAGTTTACACAATCCCCGTCTCGCCTGGATCCTGTTCGGAACGGAAGAGAGACAACTTCATTAAGCGCTAGCTAGAACTCTTTCGCTCCTCTCTATCCATCTCTCCCAGTTGATCCAGGAGCACGTAACAAGCACCATCGCTCTGGTTTACGAAGACATCCGTTCAACGGAGCTCGAAAACCACTCATCCTACAATCGCACCCCCAAACCCCTGAAGCGCTCCGCTCAACACCTTCAACCGCCCATCCGCAAGACCAAAACCTCCTCAAACCTGTCTCTCAACCCGCCTCGCGCCTTACTCCGCAGCCACCGGCCGCTCATCCAGCAAACCAGTCACGCACGCGAAAGCGAAACAGCAACAAAACCGCACCACCGCATCCAATTCCTCAAGAACGACAGAAAAGCAACGAACCTCCATCAAAATGGGCTACCGCAACCCCGGCCACCCAACCCCCTGCCCGCACTGCGTCTCCCCACCCACGCTCCTCCCGAGCGAGAAGGCCATGGTCGCCCACGTGCACGCGCGCCACCCCGCCCTCGCGCCCTTCGCCTGCCTCGCCGGCTGCGGCCGCTACTTCAAGTCCAAGCCGGGCGCCCTCAAGCACTCGGGCACCTGCAAGCCGCCGGCACCGCAGCACCATCAACACCACACCGCCGACGACGCCGCCCCCGCCCCTCCCCCGGACCCCCGCGCCGCCGCGCGCAGGGAGTGCCCGGCCTGCGGCGCGTGGCTGGCCAGCGCGGCCAGCCTGGCGCGGCACCGGCGGACGACGGCGTGCGCGGGGCGCAAGCGGGTGTGGGTGGGCGGAGGGGCCGATCCGCGCGGAGCGGCGACAGCACCAACAACAGCAACAGCACCGCCCCAGGAGGACGGTGCGGCCGGGCCGATGAGGCACGGCAACCGGTGGAGGCGGAGCTGGGTGGTCGTGGACGAGGGGCGCGACGAGGCCGAGGTGCGCGGCGAGGAGCCGGCGGCGGTGGCGGGCAGGAAGAGGCGCTTCGCCGAGGAGAGGCGGCCGGGCGAGGGGGAGGGCGAGCGCGAGGGCAAGCGCGTGAAGAGGGCTGTGGAGAGGGCGCCCAGGGGTAGGAATGTGGAGAGGAAGCAGGAGGTCGTCCAGATGATGGGGGTGTGGAGCTTGCAGAAGCGAGAGGGTGGGCAGGAGCAAGAGAAGGAGCATAAGCAGGAGGACTTTCAGGAGCGTGTGTGGAACTTGCAGATGCAAGAGGTCAAGCCGGAGGAGATTCAGGAGCTGGTGGAAGACAGCGACGAAGATGACGAGGAGGCTGTGGTGATTCGCTTCCCGATCGCTGGCAAGAGGCTTCCCGGCACCATCTCACCACCGAGGAAGACTGTGTCCGGCAAAACTGTCCCTGGCAAGGCTATGCCCGGCAAGACTGTCCCCAGCAAGATTGTAGCCGGCAAGACTGTAGCCGGTAAGACTGTAGCCGGTAAGACTGTGCCCAGGAAGACGGTGCCCAGGAAAACTGTTCCCAGGAAGACAGTGCCCCAGAGCAAGAACGAGGAGAATGAGGACGATGAGGCCGGAATGGAGGACAGCGAGACCGAGGAGAGCGAGGTTGAGGTTGTAGAGTGGGAGGACGAGTCTGACGACGATGGCGAGGAGTCCGAATGGGACGACGAGGACTACATGTAGTTCTCTTACCATCTGCAAAGCAGTTAGCGGCTTTCAGAACATCCAGAACAATATCAAGAAAACCTTATCTGAAAACAAACATTCAGGCATTCGAAGCATTTGCCCGTATGCAAAAGTGCAGCAATGACCTCAATTTTGAATTGCATGAAAGCTAGCCATGACCGTATCCGACCCTCGTTCCTGCGTAGACTCCCGCTATACCCTCTTAGCAATGGCTCGTAATCCCGTCTATATTACACAAGGGGCCCTGGCACGGCTCGGCAAGTCTCCGAGAATGCCGCCAGGTCTTAAGTCTACCCCACGATCTTTGAAGAAGTATCCACCCCTCTGCTCTTACGTACTATAGTTTCCCCCAATCTGTGTATTGATGGTTTACGTGACAGTGTAGCCGCCGTCAACACGGAGATCGGCACCGGTGACGTAGTTCGACGCATCCGAGGAGAGGAAGGTGACTGCGCCCATCAGGTCTTCGGGCTGGCCCATCTTGCCCTGAGGAATCAAAGAAGTCCACTTGTTCTTCAGGTCGGGGTTCTCATCGAGAATCTTCTTCGTGCTGGGGTGGCTATTAACATAATTGACGTTCTTCAACCATGAGGGTGGTATGAGCACTTACAGGGCAGTGAGCATGTAGCCAGGGCTGATGCAGTTGACGCGGATGCCAGCGTGCGCCCACTCGACAGCCAAGCTGGAGGCCAAGTGGCGGACGGCAGCCTTCGCAGCGTTGTAGGGTGCCTGAGGCTGGGGAACGTTGACGATAGCACCAGACATGGAGCCGATCATGACAATGCTGCCAGGAGACTTCCTCTCCATAAGGTGCTTGGCAACACCAACAGCGAAGAGGTACGTGCCATCAACGTTCACGCCCCACAGCTTCTGCATGCGGTCGTGCGGGTAGGAGATGGCATCGAAGTTCTCAGTGAAGCCAGCGCTGGTCACCAAGTTGTCGATCTTGCCATGCTCGGCCTGTAACACTATGTCACTAACATGGTCCTTGCGTAGTATAATGTGGCGTGAAAGCGGAAGGGAAGGGGACGCAGCAATTTTGTAGGCTCCAGTCAACTGCTTGCTGCTTGCGTCGCACCCTGGCCGCCTGATCGGACCGCAAAGTTTGCAACGGAAGCGCCGGGAACTCACAGGGAGTGGGCAGTCATCTGGATGCAAAAGTGTACGAAAGAGTACATCGAAAGCATCCACATGACGGCGCCAACTCCCTGGATGTCGTTGCTCTGCGATTGCAATCCTTTGCGACCCAACCAGGTACAGTGCGCAGTGAAGCACGCTGGCCGCCAGCGCGCGAGACAAGCTCGCGAGGATGTTCGGAAGCTCGGGCGAAAAAAGTGGCGTTACGTCATGCAGGATTTTTGAAAGCAACGATTTGCGTGGGTGGAACGAGAGATCTGGTGATACTCCACACGCAAGCCATTGCCAAACTCTGCACGCGATGCGCTACGATCTTACGGGAGCTGCGGTGCGTATGATTGTGGGGCTAAGGTAACGGGTAGTCGGGAGAGATTGCGTACCAGGATCTCGGCGATCGACTCGTTGACGGACGTGGGGTTGGACACATCGGCATAGTGAGCCGTCACCTTGGGAACACTGTGAGACGGTGTATTGTCAGCAATTGGCGGTACGTGGACGGGGTTAAACGTCAAACACGAGGCTTGGGACAGGTGTGCAGAGTGGCACAGCTGAGGGCCCTGGCGCTTTGCAGCCGCCCAGAACGCCCAGACCGTGAAGTGATGTGTACAGATCGCGATTCCCCAAAAGAAAATACCACCGCAGAATTGCATGGAATTGATGCGAAACTTACACGTCGGTGTGGTGGTTCTCCCTGCGGAAGGTGTCCATCAGGCCCTGAGCCGACTTCTCGGCCTCCTCCTCTGCGCGACGGTGAGCATCGACAACAAATGCAATCGGGGCCATTGGCGCGACTTACTGTGCATGTCGACGATTGCGACGTTGGCGCCGCTGTTGACGAGAGCCTGGGCCATGACGAGACCGAGACCGCGAGCACCGCCGGTGACGATTCCGGTGCGGCCCTCGAGAGAGAAGCTGGCAAGAGTACGCTTGAAATGCCAGCCCGCGCGGCCCTGGGCAGGACGCGAGGACGGCAGGTTCTCCTCGCCAGGATATTCCCACTGGACGCTCTCGTCAGTGCGGGCGAACTTGCCCTCGTGCTCGCCGGACTCGCCGGGAGCGGCAGACGTGGTCGCAGCCTCCAGGTCGTCCTTGGCCTTGTCGAAACGCTGCGCGGTCAGCGACAGCGGACGAATATGGGCAGCAGCCGGACGAGCCGCATGCTGGGCGAAGATCGGCGTGGCCTGGCGGGCGGCGCGAGAAAGAAGTTGGGGGCGCAGCATCGTGACGGCCCTGGGAAGGAGGTCGCGGCGGTTTGGGAGCTTGGGTAGCTTGGGTTGGGCGGCGACAACTCAAAGCTGGGGAGGGCGAGGTGAAGAAGAAAGTTTCAGGAGGCGGGCAGGCGCTTGCAGGTACGAGGTTTATAAGCGAGCAGCGGTGAGGTGGGCGTGTGTGTCACCGAGACCGGCGACAGGTGAGGACGAAGGAGGTTTTTGAGCTGGCACATGTGCAGAGCACGGCGCGGCCAGTGACGTGAATGCTGGGGAATTGGGAGCTCGGGCCCCCTTGGCCCTCGAAAAAGAAGTCGCGCCCCGGACGCACGCGCCCCTGCGGGTCAGGCCTGGCCACCTCTTTCGGCCGCGACGGGGCTAGCGCAAGCCCTCTGGCAGATCCTGACATCGAGCTCCACCGGCTCCCTGGGCCTGCCTTGCCAACCCGCTCCACCTTGCCGCCCATCGCGACCCTGTGGCGCTGCAGCGACGATGCTGCTGTATCTGGTCTCCTTCAACCTGGCGCGGGCCCTCGTCGATCCGCACCTGCTCGGCCAAACTCTGCTGGAGGGCTTGCCGACCCGCGCGCAGCTGCCCGACGTCATCGTCTGCAGCTTGCAGGAGGTGTCGCCCATCGCCTACGCATTCCTGGGGGGCTCGTATCTGACGCCCTACTTTGACCGTGTTTCGAGAAGCGTCCGCGTCGCCGCCAAGAAGCATGCCGACGACGAGGATGCCTACCGCACCGTCATCCAGCGCAGCGTGGGCATGACCGCCATCGTGGTCTTTGCCAAGCCTGAGTTTGCCGACCGCATCAGATGGATCCAGACCGCAGGCGTCGGCGTGGGCCTCTGGGAGATGGGCAACAAAGGCGCCGTCGGTGTGCGCCTTGGCCTTGCAACCCACGCCGACAGCGACGAAGAGGTGGAGATGACTTTTGTCGCTGCCCATCTTGCGCCAATGGAAGACGCCGTGAAGCGACGCAACGAAGACTGGGAGAACATCGTCCGCAACCTTATCTTCGAGCCCGCAGCAGACCACGCCGCATCCAAGACCGCCGGTGCCAGGGCGATCGAATCTGCAACGTCAGAGCGAGCAGACGAGCAAGAACCGCTCATATCGCCTTCGTACGCCTCCGGAGCAGCCTCCGCCCTGCACGGTCTCTACTCCCCTACCTCGCACGTCTTCTTCGCCGGCGACCTGAATTTCCGCTCTCGCGACACCGCCCCGGCCCCGGACGATCACCACACCTTCCCGCAACCAGCCTCGCCAGAAGACTCGACCAAGCACTTCTCCCGCCTCCTCGCCACGGACCAGCTCGAGCGCGAGCGCCGCGCCGGCCGCATCCTGCACGGCTTCGACGAGCTCCCCATCACCTTCCCGCCAACCTACAAGTACTCCACGCACCACCGCCCGGACCCCACCTCTCACCCCACCCCGTCCCCCGACCAGACCTGGGCCTGGGCCAAGCACCGCTGGCCCAGCTGGTGCGACCGCATCCTCTTCCTTCCCCCCGCCGACCCGCAATCCCTCAAACCCCTCAAGTACACCTCTCTCCCCCTCCTCCCGTCTTCGGACCACCAGCCCGTCGCCCTCGCCCTCAGCCTCTCAGCAGACGCGCCGCTCGCGCCGCCCACCGATCCCGAAGACGTGCGCAGACGCACAGCGCCGTTCAAGCCCAACCCGCGCTGGAAGCAGCAGCGAGCCGCGGCGAGGCAGCGCGAGATCGTCGTTGGTGTGCTGGCGTACTTGGCGTTGACGTGGGAGGGCAACGCGGTTCTGGTGGCGATGGTGCTGGGAGCGTTTGGCGTGGGGGCTATGGTGAAGAGTTTCGTCTAGGCTTTCTTTGATGAAGGGCAATGAGGTTTGATGAGCGTAGCAATAGTTCCATCGAAGTTCAGCGGCAGATGTCGGTATGCTTAACGAATTAGTCGATTCACGTCTACATGTACAGGTGAGTACCTGCTCTGGTTGTAATTCAAGCTTAGAGGCAACAGACCGCGTAGTTGGCAATATGACGGGGAGTAGATAGACGACATGCAACAATTGAAATAATGATTAGTGCCACTGCGCCTCCATATACTTGTCTTTGTTCTCATATCTTCACCTGGGGTAGTCCGTGCGTCTAATTTTTGCAAGACATGGCGAGCCGAAGCATCCACTAAGATGCGGAGTAGTAGTAGCAAACGTGACCACCCAATCCAGATGAAGACTTCAACTGCCCATCGAAACTTGCGGAATCGTCTGAATTGACGGTGGTGGTCGTATGGATATCAAGGACGGGGCTGTGCAATAAAGCAGCACCCATCTTCAACCGCTTCTCGAAGATAAACACATCAGGCTCGAGGCTTGCTGACGATGATCGAAAGTGATAATTTTTCTCTCTGCGTACCAAGCGCAATTCTAGTCAACATAGTACAAAGGAAAGCCCGAGATTTTCCCAACCGCAACCAATGCAGACAGTCAAAAAGTATTAACATGAACACAAATAGCCTGATATACAAGAAAACACAAGGCCAAACCTTTCCTGAAACTTTTCCTGGCAAGAGAGCAAACAAACGTCACCAAACGAAGCAACAATCCCTCACCAAAGCTCCCAGATGCGATCCGGCAGCACCGTCCTCATGATACCCCAATGGCTGACCGCACTCTCCTGATGCCCCTTCTCCAGCACCTCGATCGTCTCGTCCGTCAGCAGCTGCGCGCCCTCGTCCGGCGTGAACGCGACCTCCAGCTCCTTTTGTGGGTACAGCGTGCGCTTCCTGACGATGCTACCCAGGAAGTCCGCGTCGGTGGGCTGGCGGAAGTTGATGAGAGCCTTCTTAACAGGGCGGCAGAACAGGATCATGTTGATGAAGTCCATCTCGTCCGGTTGTCCGCTCTCCTCCTTGGCCTGGTCGCGGAAGATGCGGCACGAGGGGAAGACGGCGTGGATGGTGTTGAGGACGAGGCGGGTCGAGTCGAGGCGCAGGTCGCCGGCGTAGTTGATGGCGACGACGCCGTCCTGGCGGAGGAGCGTCTTGAGGCCTTGCATGAAGTCGAGGGTGAAGAGCGCGGCCGGCTCGGCGCCGCCGGTGAAGACGTCGTGAATGATGTAGTCGAAGCTGGCTGGGGCGGTGACTGCTGTCTCCGAGACGTAGGCCACAGCGTCACGCAGGATGGCCGTGTGGTTGGTCGGCAGGTCGAAGTACTTGGTGGCCATGTGGTGGACGGCTGGGTCCAGCTCGACGATGGTCGTGTTGATGCCGTGCTTGAGAAGGGCAGTTGGCGCCGTGCCGATTCCCAGACCAATGTTCAGCGCGCTCTTTTGACTATCCTTGCGCTGGTTGTTGACGGAACCGGTAATGACCAGGCGGACAGCTTCCAGCATGGTAAAGACTGTGTAGATAGTTTCCTTCTCCTTCTGCCCACCGGCAGCACGCTGGGGAGTCACGAGCCATTCGCCGCCGAGAAGGCTGTGGTCGCAGCGCAGGAGCCGGAACTGGTTCTGGTGACTCTCAATAACCGATACGTAGCCAGTGAGTGACTCCTGGCGCTCCAAGAGCGTGTACTGATTCGCTTGTAGCGTCTCGTTCAACACAGCGGTCGTGGTCGTGCTGGGGAAGTGAGGGTTGAGGCGGACGGTGTGGAACAGGGCAGGCAAAGCAAGCAACAAGAATTTCGACGGGGCTACGGCAGCCGAGAACGCAGCCACAAAAAGCTGCAGGCCGGATCTAGTAAAGAATTCGTTTGAGCCCATAAAAGCAGGTAGAGCACCGGCAACAAACTTCTCGACCGTGGAGAAGGTGGTGTAGCACGCCAACGGCGGAATGCCTTCAGCAAAGCCACGGCTGAAGAGGCTGAGGTCGAGGACCTCGAGAGCAGAAACAGCTGAATACATGCACAACAGAAGGAACGGATAGAATGTCAGGGCCTCGGTGACTACAGGCCCGTAGACAGGGCCAAGTTTAGAACTGTACTGGAAGAGAATGCTTTGGATTGGCTGGATCCAGAACGCGACAACGGGGATCCACACGTGGATGTTGGCCGGGAAAAGGCGCTTGAAGACGCTCTTGTTGATGAGGACAATCAGAGCGATGAACATGAGGCTCTTCTGGTGCCATATGGCTGCCGGGATGCTCCCGTAGACCGGGGAGAGGCCCAGCTGCGAGACGGTCGACGCCACGCCTGCAATGGCCATCAGCGCGGTCGCGGTGAGGATGGCGCCGAGCTGCGAGCCATTTGCGTCACGGCTTCTAGATCGGGGGGCGGGCCCGGAGGCCGGGGCGCTCTTCGCGGTCTTCGGTTTGGCAGACATGGGGGCGAGGGGATCCCGGGCGGTGCTCAGGGGTATCTGGCGTTGCGAGAAGGGGCGAACCAGCGCCGGCACAGGATGTTGGCTGCGGAGACGGCAATGGGTGGACAGAAGAAAAGGTGGTCGGTGATTGGCGACGCGTAGATATGACAAAATGAACGATGCGAACGGGACACCTGGCGCTCTGGAGGGGCGTGCTGTGCGATGCGAGGGCGCTCACGGACGCGCCGCTGGCATGGACGCGGGAGGGGGCGGCGTGGGGGTGGGCGCGGCGTCAGACGCGGCAGCAGAGGATGCGGTAGAAGAAGACAAAGAAGGTGCCGACAGCAGTGGCGGCGCCCGAGATGCGCTGGGTGAAAGCGGACATGGTGTCGTCTCGCGCGTGCAGGCGGCTGCAGGGCTGTTGCGGATGCTGCGTCGCCGTGAAACGCCCCACCCGCCAGGGACCCTGCAGCCGCACGCGAGCAACTGATGGGCGTCATAGCTGCCCGTTTTGCCCGTTTCGGGTGCCAGAGCTGCTCCACGCGCCACTTCACTTCGACACGCTCCTGCTCCTCACCGGTTCCGCGCGCTTTCTTTTTTCTTGCAAAAGCTGCTGCCGCCCCGCCGCTCTCCCGCCCACCCCCAAGCTCGCCACCGTCACTCGTTCGCCCGTTTCCTTTCCTCCCCCCAATGCCTTTCCTCGGCCCCGCCGACCAAGCCAGCATGCACGTTGAGGAGCCCACCGCGCCGCAGATCGATGCCGCAAGCGAGTCTCCGTCGCGCAATTTCGCCGCCCCAGCCAGCGCCCCCCAGCAGCACCGCCCGTCGCTGCAGGACCAGCTGGACGCCCGCCGCAGGCAGCGCGACGCCCTCGACGACCCGCAGGACGACGACGCCGCTGCTCGCGCCCACCGCATCCGCGTCAAGAACCGCCGCAAGCGCTACCTCGACACCCACCCCGAGTACTTCTCGTCGGGGCTCGAGCTGGCCGACCCCCTCCTTTACGACCGTCTGGTGCGCCGTTTCCAGACCCCCGCCGAGCGCGAAGCCGAAGGCCGTGCAAAGGGCTACTCGGGCGTGCTCGAGGCCGATCTGCTGCGATCCGAAGCCAAGCTGCAGGCCCTGCACAATCCTGACGCCTCCTCCATCGCTGTACGCCGCGGCCCGAACGGCGAGATACTGGCCATTGAGGAGGACGGCGACGACGAGGTCAAGACCAAGGAGGAGGGCCTCGCGCGCTGGCGTGACGACATGGGCCAGCGCTTCCTGCGCGGCGAGGACCGAGACTTCCGCTACGAAGAGGTCGACGAGAGCGAGGAGTGGGATGATGTCACGGAAGAGGAGCGCGAGGCCCAGGAGAAATACTTCGACGACGAGGACCCCAGCTGGATCCACTCCGGTACCGCAACCCCCAAGATCACCGGCGAGACGGGCGTGCAGGACTTTTGACAATTAAAGGAAGACGGCATCCCCGCTGCTGTTGACACAGCCGCTTCTCCTCCCACTACGTCATCGAGGCCACGCAGGCCCACTCTGTGTCCCAACCGCCACGCTCACACTCAAACCACCGATACCGCCAACGGCACGACCACTGTGACTGTGGCTACCCATGTCGGTTGCACGAGGTGTCGTCGCCCGTCCTTCCTGAAGGTCAAACTATTCAGCTGAATACTGTGCCACCCTCAAGTCACGTCCGGTGACTTTGTGAAAGTAAGCATGCTGAAGGCACTTGTTGAAGAAAGAAATAATCCGAAGCAAGTGCAATCGACGGTGCGCCCGGGAGGGAAGAGTCCGTGTCCAGTCCAAGGACGTCAAATCAAGTCCATGATCGCAGACACAAACTGTTCCTAACCAGGTGTTACTTTGCGAAGAACGCCTCAAACTCACCAGCGGAGAGACAGCCATCGGTCGTGACTTGAGGGTGACTGCAGTTTCTCCAAAGGGCTTGTGCTCCAGCCTAACCTCCTGCGGACTCGCCCAAATTGCCTCTCACTCTAAGACCCTAAGGAAGAAAGGCAGCCTCTTTCAAGATATCATTCGTCTTTCACAACTACCCATTACTTCTTCAAATTGCTTTCAGAGGGGCTAGTTCGCGAGCCCTGCTAGTACTTGAGACTGCCTGCTTCAGCGAAGATACGTCAAAGAGAAGGAAGAGAAACTCCAGCAAGAGAAGAAGACGACAGTTCTACAGCATCAGAGATGCTGTTCCCTTCATATTAGATGCGCCGAATAGCGGCATCGAATATCTGTCCACATCAATCGAGAACACAGGACCAGGAGAAGGGAGCAGCCTGATGGCCGAATCATCTTCATACACATACTTTTCACACTGCAACAAGGAGACGCCATCCAAAGTTGGAAAAACCTGGATCTCCCCTTTATCAAACCGTCTGAACCGCTACGACTGCTATCCGACTGCTCTATGCTTTCCTGTTGTCCCAGACAAGGCATCCATTTTTCAGCGCGCGCTTTTTCTTTTTCAGCCAGCGAGCATTGTTACACCTTACCAACCATTTAATACGACTTATGACTTCTTATGACGAGGAAATTAAAGGGTTCTTTCAAATCAATTGGGTTCAAAATATTCTTCATCATAACGCTTGACTTTGTCTACCTCCATGCAAAAATGCAAAATGTGGGAATTTTTTTTCCTTCTCCCAAGGTAGTCCATCCTGTCTCTTGCTCTCTCGCTCCGAATATGCTCTTGGATCCTCGTGTCTAGAAACACACGTCTCTCCGATACGCCCAATAGAAAACTGATATTCCCCCTCGACATCTTCCCCGCCAGCTGTCATTGCATGTCATCACTGCTGTGAAGTGAATGATCTTCATGACGTCGACATTATTGGCCCGACGCAGCTCATAGCACGAGCAAGTGCCTGCTCGCTTAGAAGCAGAAAACCTGGTCGTCGAGCTTGCTGACTGGCCTGGCCTTATCGTAGCCCAGGGACTCAGCGGCCTTCTTCATGGCGCTGACCATGGGAGGAGGACCGCAGATGAGGACCTTGACGTCCTTTGCGGCAGCCGGGAGCTTGGCCTAGACACAAGAAATCAGCAAACCTCCAGCGAAGAAAAAGTGAGCGGAACGCACCTTGATCATATCGGCAGTCACGAAGCCGACGCCGCCGGTCCATCCCTCCGGCGGGTTGTTCAGGACGTAGTGCACGCGGAAGCCGGGGTCCTTTGCGGCCAGGGCGTCGAGATCCTCGCGCAGCAGGATGTCCTCGGGGTTGACGTTGGCGAAGAGGAGGTCGACCTCGGTGCGGTCGCCGTGGGCGCGGCCGCGGTTGATGGCCTTGATGATCTGCAGCATGGGGGTGATGCCGGTGCCGCCCGCGATCATGCCAAAGTGGCGCACCATGTTGGGCGTGTAGACCATGGCGCCCTTGGGGCCGCGGACCTTGATCGACTGCCCGACGCTGAGCCCGGCCACGTACTTGGAGATGTTGCCCGTCGGGTACGACTTGATCAGCAGGTCGACGTGGCCGCGGTCCTCGTCGGACGAGATGGGCGTGTACGAGCGCACCACTTCCTTCGGCTGCCCTTCGATCGTCGCGGCGATGGAGATGTGCTGGCCGATGGGGAGGCCGAGGATGTCGGTCGGGCGGGGCAAGGCGAAGCGGTAGCTGTGATGGCGCGGCGGTCAGCGAATTGGGTGTCTTTCGGTGGGGTGGAGGAGGGAATGGCTGGTGTTTGGGCTCGTCTGCGCCCACACCTCGCTCAGTTGCTGGACGGGAGCTTACATGGCGGTGTTGTGCGAGAGGACGGTCTTCTCCGTGAGCTCAAACTCCTGGAACACGTCGGGCTTGAGCACCTTGCGGGCCTCTGTTGCAGTCGCGCGGTCAGTTGGGGGGCAATTCGACCGATCTCGGAGGCGGCGTGCTCGGGAGTGGTGGTGGGTTGCACACGTACGGTTGCTGTAGACCTTCCAGCCGCCCAGGAGCGCGGCGATGACCAGCGCGAAAGGCACCCATTCCTTCTTGATAATGGCGGTGCCCACGATCAAGAGAGCCGACGGGATGTACACGCCGTGCACGTACTGCGGCGCGAGCGCGTCCGACATGTTTGCTGTTTCCGGGGCGGTAGGTCCTGGAGCGCTGGAGATTGGGAGGGGCGGACTGAGGGAGAGGGAGAGGGAGAGGAGAGGGGCGGCAGGCTCACGCGCGAGAGAAGGCTCGTCCGGTGGTGGGGCGCGATGGTGGTTCTTAAGTTTGCTTGCTTGGCGGCCGAAAGCTGCCGACGTTGAGCTTCGCGCGAAAAGTGCTGGTGTGGGGAAAATCCGCCCGAGAGCCCAAGGACCCCTTCAACGCTTTGGGCAAGAGGATCCGGCTCAGAGCGCCAGCGCGGGGTCTTTCCGCTCGCCTTGCGGCCTTGCACTCAGGACGCCGACTGGAGTGACCGCCCGGTGGCTGGACGTGGTAACGCTCCCGACTCCCGCGTCTCGTCGTCTGCGTCGCTCACCATGTCGCTGCCAGTGCTCGCGCTCTCACTTCCCCAACGCCTCCGCAGCGATGGCGCCCGGCGATATCAGCGACACCTTGCCCGCCGCCTGCTCCGCAGCTCCGGTCACGCCACAACAACATGAGCAGCAGCAGCAACAGCCGGCGCCAGCATTGGCCTCGGGACCGGCGGCAATCGACGGCACTGCGGCGGCCGGCGGCAGCCAGAAAACCGTAGCCGAGTACCTGGCCGCCTACCCCCATCTGACGGACCTGGACAGGCACATCCTCCAACTGCCGTCCGACGCCCACTTCACCCCGCACAGCTGGGCCGACCTGCACCGGCTGATCGGCGCAAACCACCTGCACCTGCTGACGCGCTCGCCCTCGCAGACGCGCGCCTACCTGGACTGGACGAGCGCCGTCCGCCAGCAGTTCGGCAGCATCACCAGCTACCTGCTCGCCGAGCGCCTGCGCTGGACGCCGCTCCCCGACGACGCCGACGGCCCGGTCTTCGCGTTCACGGACCCGACGCCGTTCGCCGACCCGGACGACTATCTGGTCCTGCAGAACGACTGGCCCTACGGCCTCGCCCCGGGAATCGTGCACATCTGCGTCTGGCTCAAGACGCCGCTGGCCCTCAAGCCGGACGACGGCGACCTGACGGACGACGCCCGCGCGCAGGTCGAGGCGTTCGTGACCAGGACGTTCCGGGAGCCGCTGGGCGAGGCGGCCAAGGGGGAGAGGGTGCTGTGGTTCAAGAATTGGGCGAAGCTGCAGAGCGTGAGGGGCATTGATCACGTCCATGTGCTCGTCGACGACGCGCCGCCCGAGCAGCTGCGGAGGTGGATGAAGTGATTGAGTGGAGCTTGCGTGTGCGTAGACTTAGACTTTCCCTGCCTGTGCCGTCTTCAAGCCGTTGCAAAAAGTAAGACATACTACTCCGTACAGCGTAGAATGTTAGTAGAGATAAGAGTGCGCCGTGTGAGTGGCTGGCAGGTGCGGGTCTGGAGGCGGGAGGTCTTGCATGTTTTACCCAACGTGTCAAGAGCGTTGGAAGATTGTTTTCACTTCTCCATCTTGGCTTCAGCACGAGGTGTTTTATCCAGCCGTCGAATTGGACCGTGGCGTCTAAAACCTACAAGCTTCACTGACCGAAAGAAGCCTCCTTCGTGATTAACTGACGGCTCTATATAACTGCAGAACGAGGTCTCGAACCGCACCGGTATCCATTTCCCTCCAACAGAGTTGCAGACTTCGGATGACGAATTCCCGGCGGTTCGGAGTCGCCGTTGGTCCCGCATCGCGCATGGATCTGAACTATCCAGCCGGATAATGTTTAGTCACACACGGCGGCAAAGACAGAGAGGGGGTGTGGAGTCCACGGACGAACCCGCCGACGCTCTGGAGGAACGTGCGGTAGTGGTACACGCGTCGAAGAGAATGATGCGGGTGAACATGTCGACTGTTCGGGAAGTGCATGATGCCCTTTCGTTTGACCCGGGCCTGTGTGCACAGGGCATTGACGCTCTGCCGACTCGCCTGTCCCGCCATCCCCGCCCATAGAAGGAACCAAATATGATCTCCGTATGCATGTAAGATGGCCCGGCATTGAGCCCTCGAGAAAATGTGATATGATTTCGATTGCCATGCTTGCTTGGACGCGGCTTTCCTCAAACGCCGGTGCTGGGCTAGGACTCCATTTACCCTTTCATCCACAGCCAGTCGCAGTGGCAGCTCGACCAGCCCGGTTCTGGCGGGGCAGGACGGGCACCGCAAGTCGCACGACGTCCCGAGTCTTGTTTCATGAGCGGCCGGGAGCGAAGGCCCCTCTCGCATCCGGACTCCGCACGTGGCGTTGGCTGGGAGAGGCGCGCGTCGAAAAACACTGAGAGCGCGGTCCTATATTTAATCCACACGAGGGCATTTGCTGGCCGCTGCTTCATCATTGCAGGGCACTGCCCGTCCGCGCCCTCGCCCGCGTTGTCTTGCGTCTGACTGGCCGCACGGAGAGGTCGAGGGCCAGAGTCTGTGGTCTCATGCATGTGTGATCTGCGCCCAGGACCACGGCCGGGTGGGCCCCTCTCCCGACTTACGCTTTCACCACTGCAACAACAGTTTTTCTCGGGTCGCCGCGGGTGTGGACCAGATGCACGCGGGAGGCGAATATCACCAACAAGCGCCAAACCAACCCGACCGTGCCCAGCTGACCCCCCGGGCGATTCCCATTGGGCTCCTGCTCGCGCACCAGGAAGCTTCCGCCCGTCCGCTCCAAGGCAATAGAACGCCCGTCTCTGCGCATCACGGAAAAGATCGGCTCGTGCCAGTGCTGTCTGGTCCGTTAAGGGTGCCACACCTTCGCGGCGTAGCTCGTATGGAGAGAGCTCTCTTCCCAACAGAGCAACAGATCAACATATCTCCAAACGAAGACTAACCCACCACCACGCACACCCGAGCCCACCGGCGGCTTAACGCGCGGCCCGCAGCCGAAAGTACCCAGCGAGAGAGTACACAGCAAGTTCCTGAAGATCTTCAGCCAGCAGCTGGTCCAAGCAGCAGCACAGTGTACGTCCGTTAGCCAACAGACTTTCCTGTGCCCGGGGTTCACCTTCCCTCTCCCTCAACTGTGTCCTCTCCCTCCCCGGGAAACCTTCACCCCCAAGCTGCACCCTTCCTCCCGACATCATTCGTCCCCCACCACCTCCGATCCTTTCTCTCCCAACGCACACACCAGCGTCTCGCCTGTCAAGCCCTTTTGCTGTCGCCCAATTCGTCCGGGCCCGCAGCGACGTCCGCTGCACTCGCACCCTGTCCCCGCGAACCCTTTTTCGTGCGGCACATGCTTCTCAGACCCTTTTCCATAGTTTCCCCTTTCACACCCTTTCCATCTCTTCTCCGCCCCTTGTCGCGGATATCCCCATCCAGCCTCTCGCTGTATTACTCAGAACATGGCCTGCAGCCCGATCGCGGCGGGAGCCGGCAGATCCGGATAAGTCAGACACACCCTCTCACCTCCCCCCTCTTGCATACTTCACATGCGCAGCAAAACGAAGGGACGGCAGCGGGGCGGCGGTGCAGTAGTGGCTGCTTGTTGGAGACCCTGCATTGTCACAGGTTCATAGATCAATCAATCACGAGAGCCGGTAGTAACCGGGGGCCCGTCATTCCTTCAGGACACGTCCTGCATGCATGCCCTTAAATCTCGCAACAAGAACACACCATACGCCGGCTGGATGGCACAAAATCCGCATCCCTTCGCCTCCCGCTACACGGACGCGAAGGTTGAGAGCTTCGACAGAGAAGACGACACGGGCAGCAACACTCACGCCTTGGCTCTGGGAACGGCACCGGAAAGGATGAAACAAGGCTGGTGAAGACAGGCCCGCGAACGACAAGATCGACTCCTTATCGCCGCCCCCCCTGGCCCGCCCCCAAAGGCATAAATCGTACACAATAGACTTCCCGCGCCTCTCCCCCACAAAAAAAAGAAAAAAAAAGACGTTCCCACCGCCGCTTATTTAGCTCTACGTAGCCCTTCACAGTGACAACGGGATTCACTCACCGGTGTGCGCGCGTGCGCGTACGCTGGCGCCGCCGTCTCTCCGCCTCCACATTTCCTCGCCTGGACCTCCCGGCAACCCCGTCCTCGCCGAGCCTCTTGAGTAAAGTGCTCGTATGTACATAACAAGGCGGACCAGGGGGGAGGCTGGCTGGGCTGGCTGGCTGGCGTCATTCGCCCAGCCCCGAGAAACCTTCGTTGCCGGAACGGCCGCCGCGCGCGAAAAACAGTCTTGGGTCGATCGGCTTGTTTTGTGCGCGCGCTCCTGGGCTGAGCGCCTGGCTGCTGCTGTTGCCGCCTGGCGCTTATGTAGACCTGATTGGGGCAGGGAGGGCAGCGAGATGCTTCTTCGGTCATGTATGAGGGATGGGGCGTTGTGTCGACTACTGTGTGTGGAGAGACTGGTATTTATCGCGTATGAGATTGGACGTGACAGTTATGGATAGTAGGGCTTAAAGAGGGACTGCGCAAGCGCTCGGGTTATGAATGGTTAACGCCCTGTTGTCGTGAATTACCACCTGCTTGTTGGCCAGAGTAGAGTGGCCGTATGTTGTGCGTAGATACAACCAAGTGGAGGCGACAGTGCCTCGCAAGCCGACCACTTGCTGGGCGACATAGGCTTCCCGATCCATACCCGCAAGCGCGGGGGGGGGAAAAAAAAGGAAAGAAAAGCTCGAGCGGGACGGAAGAAGAAATGGAAAATTAGGTGGGGTGGGCAGGAGCGTGGCTGGCGGGCGAAAAAGTTCTCGGGGGTTTTACTGAGACAGGTTTCGCGATGTCTTAGGTGATGGAGGGGAGAGCAAGATACTGGCTTACCCGAAGAGCGCAAGAATAGCGAGCGAAGCGCCCACATCTAAGGCACCGAAAGATCAAGCGCAGGAAAAGCGCAGCGATTTTTACAACGATTCGCTTTCCTTGGAAGCGTTCGTTCAGCCTGGATTGTTTCTCTTGCATAGAAGGGATGCGCGGCGGTATCGACGGCGGAGACTGCTCCGAGAAGAGTAGAAACCCATTTTCGTATTCGAAAATAGTCGGCGAGACCTCGAAAGTCTGTATATTGAATGTTTACTCGTGTATGCAGCAATGGGTAGTGAGTCCTTGTAAGACGCGCATGGTGTTGTACAAATATCTTGAGGAAGATGATGATGAAATGATATATGCAAGAGCGATATTGGTAGCGAGCCACCTGTGGCGGGGGCGCCCGTTGAGCGTGGATGATGATATGCACGTATGTACGTACATTGTACCTGTATTCCCGCCCGAGCCTTAGTTTGAGCGTCCCAAAGGATTTACGCAGCAACGAATGGTCAGGCTAATCCTTAGTCTAGCGTTACAAGCCTGTCACCGACACCCACCCAGTGGGCAGGAATAAAAATATGGTCCATGACTCGGCAGACACACGCCTCGGCCCGCCGTCAGAGGAAGGGCATGCTGGCTCGGATTGCCGGCCGGACATGCTTATTGGTCCGCATCACGCGGTGGCCCCAGACCAGGCTCCAAAGGATTGTCACTTCCTGGCAGGCACTTGGAGGGGTGTCCGATGCTTGAGAGGAAGGGGTGTGACAGGCAGACGGATTCGAAAGCTAAGCCCTCTTCGCTTGTAAGGCTCGCGGGCTGGCTGGAGCGGCCGCCTCGCTACTGCTCCGGCCGCATCGATCAGGCGCGTCGCTGCCTGAACCCTGCTGCCACCCAGACGCGCAAGTGGTGGTTTGGTCTGGCGTGCGAGACGAGGCGGTGGTCCCCGAGATGCAGCAGGGTATGCGGTAATCTTGCTTTGCCGTTAATATAGACTGCTGCCCTCCCGTCCTCAGCGTCCGTTCCCGAATCGCGCCTCGGATTGAGGAACATAAGGCTTAACGGAGAAAATTATATGAGCAAGGGAAGTTTCACCTGATAGACTAAACATGGAGCATAAAATCCTAAATCCTTGCGGTTATGTGGTCGACATTCGGGTGCCCAACGTCAAGTCGGTGTTTGCGGGTTGGAGCTTCGGTGCGGTTGCGGCGGCGGAGCAAGTTTCCTGCCCGATCACAACCACGGCGCCCTCACGTGCGGATGATGAGACACCCCTTGGAGGGTACTTGCCCTGCTTGGCCCAAGGCTGTGGTGCGCAGCCAAGCGCGGCTAGTCCAGATGATGGAGCAACCGCAGCATCAAGGCCGGACTTAACACTGGTAAAAGGCGCGAGTGCAGCAGAACGACGCGGCATTCGTCAGCACTGGCTAATTAAGTGGACCAGACCGCCAGATTATATGGACTGTATAGTTGACATGACTTCGTGGCGTGCAGATGAAGGGTCTTGTTTTAGTCAACGCGATACGAGCTTTGCTGAGGAATCTTTGCAGAGTCAAGGTCCCGAGCTACGACCGTTCTAGACAATCGTCCACTCGCGCGGATACGGTGGGATAGCCCGACCCCGCAATAGGTGTCGATCTCGCGACTGACGTCTGATTCAGGTCCCGTAAGCCCTTGCACGCGAAGAGCACGAATCCTGGCAGTGTCGAACCTAGAGACGCCGAGAATCAAGTGCCGCGAGAAGGAAAGCTTTTGGAGACCCATTTCCAAAAGCGAAGCGCAGAAGTCGTCAAGTATGCCGAGAAAGGGCATATCTGAAGCCGGCATTCTGGTAGCTGCATTTAACCCCGTTGGACGCTTGCGAGCGGGGTTGCATTGAACGCCATCTGACCCCTGACGCCTATAAGCCACCCAAAATATGGCCTGATAGTAATGTGCTGGAGCTCTCGAAGCTTTCGTTAATCTTTGGTCAAGCACAGCTTGACCAGGCCTTAGCAAGAATGACGTGTGGAAACCGTCGAGATCAGCTGACCTTGACAGGCTGGAATAGCGCAGAAGCCAACGATGCGGCTGCATCCATGCTGCGAGTTGTGAAGTCCAGCATGGCTAGCGAAAGGAAAAAAAAAAAAGATGGATGCATGAGATGACAAGAGCTTGTTCCCTAACATTCCCGGGCTTCGATCTTGGAAGTCAGCGGGGACGTTCAAGATCGTAGAGCTTCCTTGCAGTCAGCGTGCAGATTGTCGAATGCTCCGCCAGGCTGGTGCGTGTCGTCAGTGGCCTGGTCTGTTGGCTGTCAGCCTTCTCAAACAGGCGGAAAAGAAATGCTGGAGCACAGAGATAGCGCACATCCATCCCATTTGATCCCGATAGGGCGGGCAAAACCCTTATCGAAACAGACAGGGACACATTCCAACGTGGTTCAGGTCCACAACACACAGGTACTCGGGCCCGTCAGACGGAGCTGAGTGGAGGTAGGAGCAGGAGCTGCGGTTGAACGCGACCAGAGTATGCACCGCGAGCGGCACGCGGTGTAAGACGATCGAGTGTGATTCTTGGGCCGGTCAGCGAGGTACCGGCTTGGACAGGCGCGGGCGTCAGCGTGTGACACTGGCAGTACTACAGCACGTCGAGGGGATGAAACATAAGCCCGCGGGCCGCTGCGAAGGGCGCACAGTGGCCGTGACACAAGGAGATCACCTCGAGACTGCCGACTGTTCGATGGCATGGATGTGCGGCCTTCGTCGGCTCGACTCGCTGCGGGAAGCGGATAGCGGGTCGGCGCTGGTGTGGTTACACAGGCGCCCTCTCCCTGGATGGCTCCACGTTGCAGGGCGATACTGCACAAGGCTCGCTGGGGGGGCAGGTCGCGGCCCTGAGCGGGCACGCCCGACGTGATCTCCGATCAAAAGAAAAGTCGTGATGGCGGCAGCATGTCCAGGCCAGGGACGGGCAAGCGCCGGCGCGCAGTCTGTGCCTCGCTGCCGTGCGGTTGCGGGGCCTGAGGGCGGCGTGTGTTCGCAGAGCGGGCCGGTGGCTAAGGGCAAAGCCACTGGCGAAACGTCAGCTGCCGTGCGGACCGGACGATGGGTGAGTTTGGGAGACGCCCTGGTCAGCGAGGCGTCGGCGGGCTGCTGCGCGGCGCCGGGGCGGGAGTGCGACTGCAGCAGGCTGAGGCCTTGGGCCTTCACGTGCGGCGGCGATGCGGCTCTTGCAGGCCGCGCGCACGCGTTTGGGAGAGGGAAACGTGGGCAGGCCCAAGGCGCGGTCTGAGACCGGCTCACCGGCGAGGCTGGTTTTCAGGACGGCGCTCGCACCGCGGGATGAGGGCTCCACGCGGGCAGCTAGCTGCTTCGCGCCGTGATCATCGCTCGGGGCGCGACTCGCGAGAGTTTATCATGAGCTTCGCCAGGACGGCGATGAGTCAAGCCGAGGCGGCAGGCCTGCCGACGGGCCTGCGGCGGTGATTCGCTGGGCGGCGGGGCGGGCGGCCAGGCTGGGACGGCGAACGTTGGTCGGCGGGCGAGAGGCGCGGCGGGCTGGCATGGCGGAGACCGGCGTCGAGGTACGGAAACCTTGCAGCGTGCAGTTCCTGGGATGATGGCGGACGGCTGGCTGGCCCAAGGCGCGACGCTGCGCCCAGGAAGATGCCGCCAGGCCTGCAAGGATTACGCGACGGCTGCCAGCGACGGCTGCGCCTGAAATGCTCCGACTGGGAGCAGCAGCAGTGCGACTCTGCCCTCCAGAGTGACGACGCGGCGCCCTGACCGCGCGCTGCGCCCGAGCCCGCGCGCCCGTGGATCCGCGACGTTAGGTGGGCGAGCAGCTGCGACAGCCAGAGCTGCTATCAGTTCAATAGATCGCCGCGCGTGCTGCCCAATCCAGCCCGCTGTGGCTTTGCATGCCCACCCCGGCGCCCGTCGAGTCACGCCTCTTGTGTCAGCTATCTCCAAGCAGCTCTCAGCCTCCGCGCCCGCTGGCGCCGCGCCCTCAGCACCAGCGCGCTGCACTCGCCCGCGTGCTGCTGCCTTTCGCTGCCCGCTGCCCCTTCGCTCCCCCCACACGCTCCCGCCCTTCGTCCTTCCGGATTCAACGCTGCCTGCGCCCCGCCTCCCATTGGCTGCTCGCCAGCGCGTCCCGCTATCGCTGAAGCTTTGGCTGGCCCCCCAAAAGCGCCCCAACGTCCAAGCTGCGCTCGGCCCTCGCTCGACCACGCCCATCACCTCTCCACACACTCTCCGTCCACCACCCATCGACGCCCGCTCCACGCCCACCACTTAGCTGCTGCATGCGCATCTCCCTGACGCCGCCGGGCTCCTGCTAGCGCCCGACTCTCCCTCCCGCCGACCGATTTGCCGGCCCATCTGCCCTGCCGGGGCCTGCGAACTGCCCGTGTCTCGGTCGGGTCGCATCGCATCGCGAACCTCAGGTCTCAAGGCGACGCCCTCGACGCCGCCGCGCCCTCATTGCGAGCCCGAGCCGTGCTGCACGCTCGCCCGCCTATCGCGCCCGCGACCTAGCGACCGCCGATCGACATCAGCCGTTACATTCTCCTGCGAGATCGCCCGCCAGCCTTGCCTAGCCAGAATTCCCCTTCGCGATCGCTCCAACTCCAGCAGACGCCTCGCCCGCTCCCTTTTTTGTCCCTCCGTCTCAATTACGCGCGGTTTTCGTCTTTGTCCCGCGCGCACCCACTCCCACAGCCGCACAAAGAACGCTATGGCCGCAGGGCCTAGTTCGAGCAGCACGAGCCCGTCCAACCTCTCATCCAACAGCCCATTCCTGCACGGCTCATTCAGCTCAACCTCGTCGTCGCCGCCAAAGCTACCTTTCCCCGCGGGAGCAATGACAGCGGACGTATTCTCCACCACCGGCGCCTCCCTGTCCCACAGCTACACTCTGTCGCCGATTGGGGAGAGGAAGGCGCTGGAGAACGGCTCCTCGTCTTTGCTGTCGCTGAGCGAGTTGGAGCCAACGCTCAGCGGCTCGGACATGAAATATGCTACCACCGTTCTAGTGCGCAAGCTACCGCGCAACACCAGTGAGGAGGCCGTCCGCAGCATGCTCTTGTTTGCGAAAGATCTCATCAACACGGAGATCATCAAGACCGATACTTTTGCTGAAGATAAGGGTTTCGTCTCCGCAATCGCGCGGTTCAGGACCCTGGCAGGTGCTCAGGAGGCCAGAGATCGGCTCAATGGAAAGGCAAATGCTGCAAATGACGCGAAGATGGTTGTCGAACTCCTTCCCAGCAACACCGTTCCCGGCGCCATCGGAGCCAGACGAAACACCGTAGACGGCACCGCAAGCCGCCAGACTTCTGGATCGACTTCCTCGGCCGCATCTTCACTTGGACGCCAGTCCTCTCGCTTCAACGGCACTTTCCAGTCGATGGAAAAGATGTCGCCGCCGAACGGTTCCTCGAGCCTTGGAGGTGCTGAGTTCTCGATTCCCGAGGCAGGTCTTTTCGGGCCCAAGTCCCCCACCGGAACCAAAACTTTTGGCGAAAAGTCGCAGAATCTCAGCAAGCAGCTGATCAACGACGATGCAGGTGACGATGAGACCAGCGAACTGATCAAAGACCCGGTGGCTTATGCGAGAAGCGGCCAAAATGGACCGAACATGGCCCGCCGTACTACCAACCCGTCGATCCCTGTATCTCGCTTTGCCAGTCTATCCTTGAACACTACCAGCGGAACCTCCGGACTGACCTCCCCTCCGCTGTCGAGTTTTGCCTCACCACGATCTGTTGGGCCCGTGCAATCCCCTGGACCGCCAATCACGACAATGTCTCCACAGAACATGTCATCAACTATGGGACCGATGGGACCAAACTCCAACTATCAGCTGACCCCTCATCATTACCAGAGGCATAATTACCCCCCAGTCAACCCCGCAGACCAGAACCCGCCGTGCAACACTCTCTATGTCGGTAATCTGCCAATCGACACATCAGAGGATGAGCTCAAGGCCATGTTTTCCAAGCAGCGCGGCTACAAGAGATTGTGCTTTCGGACGAAGGCGAACGGTCCGATGTGTTTTGTTGAATTCGAAGATGTTTCGTTCGCAACGAAGGCGTTGAATGAACTCTACGGGCATCCCCTCCACAACAGCGTCAAAGGCGGTATTAGATTGAGTTTCTCGAAGAATCCTCTGGGGGTACGGAATGGCCAGAACAACAGCAGCAACATCCCTCCCACACCCATGACGCCGCACAACACCATGCCGGGCTTGGGCAGCAGCTTTGGCATGAGCCAGACGTTTTCGACAGCGACTGGGCCACCTCCCGGGCTCACCCCTCCCGGAATGGCGTCGCCTGTCAGCATGAACGCGTCTTCCAACTTTGGCATGTTTTCCAACGGAGGTTTTGGGGTGCCGCCTAATGCTATGAGAAATCAACCTCTCACTGGCGGCATGGCCCCCACAGCGGCCAACGCCGGGTTCAGCGGTATGGCCGGTGGATACTCTGACTACATGATGGGCCGTTAATTGCATAGATGGACTGCGTTTCTTGTTTATTTCATGCTGTCATGCATGATATTGGAGGAGTTCTAGCGACTGGGTGGATCGGAGTATGGGCGCGCTTTTTCCCCCCCTTCCTCGTCTCTTTTTTCCCCCGAGTTCCCCAAGTATTCTGTCACTCCCGAGTCATTTGCATGGTGTTTGATCATCTGTATTCTGTTTTGTTTCTGTCCCGTGTGGGAATGGGTTTCATGGTCACGGCGCGACGTACTCCACAATGGCCACCTAGGCCTGCAGGTCACTTTGGAGGTGGTTTCATTTACAGCATACAGCAATGATTCCCCCTCATGCGTTTTTCTGCATTTTTGTCATGGCCTGTTGTTGGTAGCGTTGTTGCATTATCGCGGGTGTTCTGTTCTCAGGGACTCGCATTTCCTTATTCACATGCTTAGATCTCCCCCGATCGAAGCAAGACGTTCTTCATCGGCCTAGTCTGCTGGGCAGGAAAAGCACGGTCGCTGGAGCAGGGGCACATTCTGGGATGGGTGTTATCGGGACTCATCATCGCGGTTCGATTCTCTTCGACACGGCCTCCAGCCTCGAGGGTTGACGCGCCCTTGGGCGATCGCATCCTCCAGGCGGAGGCGTTTCCGGCGCTGGATCGCACATTGCAGGGCGCTTGTGAGGAGGTGCATGATTGGGTGTTTCTTCACGGCTGGCAGGACGACTTTCCTACGTAGTCATTGCATCATGGTCTTTCGCTCCCCTGCGTTGCCGTTTGTCTTAGCTTATGTTAGCAAAATAGCTAGATCCATCAGAAAGTTTTGTCGCATCTGATCTGAAATCACACTGTCTTTACCCCTCGCAGACTGCAGCTTGCGCGTCTCAGGCTGAATGGATTGTCGTGCAGGATCGCCAGGCTGACCTGCATCGTCCCGAAAGTTAACAAGCCACTGGTAACAAGGCCCTGACGATCTATACTCGTCCTCGCTCTCGGCACGATGATCGTCAGCCTCGGCCTGGAAGCCCTGCCGGTGGAGTTACCCACGACCTAGGAAGCTGCGTGATATTGGTCACGTGCGCTCGCTTGTCGGCCGTGCGGCAGCTCGCGCCCCAAGAAAACTTCGTGGGCGCTGCAACACCACACCTCCATCATCAACCTGTCCACGCTGCACCGCCCATCAATTCTGCCTTCCTCGCCGCTTCTTTTCCCTCCTGTGCTTAATACCCCGCTCTCAACGCATTGTAACCCGCCACCACCGCGCACAATGGCCTCGCGGCTGCCCTCCTCCGCCTTCACATCCTCCCTCTCTCAGTGCATCCGGCCACAGTGCGCATCGCAAGCATCACACCAATGGCACACCCGTAATTTCTCTCAGTCGTGTCGCCGTGAGCAGACGGGGCTGCGGCGGCAGATGTACGAATGGCTGAACGGGCCTGGCGCCAAGCTCAGGCACCCGCTGCCCGGTTCGACGAACTACCTCGGCGCCTACGATAAGCAGGGAAACTTGATCCGCGCAGGCAACAGGCCGAAGCCACAGAGGGAGGGTGAGGAGAGCAGCAATTCGGAGGACGGAGGCCTTGAAGCCGAGGCCCAGCCCGATGAGCTGGCGCAGAACGAGGACGGGTTGCCGCCGGAGTCGAAGGAAGACCTCCACCCCTTCCCGCTCAACACACACTTCTACAGCCAATCGGTTCTGAGCGAAGAGCTGCGCGAGAAGATTTACGAGGAGGTCGTGCTGGAGAAGACGCCCATATCGGTGGTCAGCTCGAGCTTCAAGGTCACCATGGAGAGGGTAGCCGCCGTGGTGCGGTTAAAGGCCTTGGAGAAGCAGTCGGAAGCACTGGTAAGCTTGACCCGTTTCCTATCTGCAACAACACCACCTCCATTCGAATGATGAGTCAGCAAAAAATTCGATTAGTCTTGAAGACTACCCAATAAACCATGGTTACAACATAGCTTAGCGAGCCTCTCTGATCTACTGATACCTCTCTGCACTTTGCAACACATACTGCATTGGACAGTTGCTAACGGTATGAAGGAAAAACCTATGGCAAAGCCATACGCCAAAGCGGTCCTTCAGATGCTCCCCACGACGAAGCTTGCGATTGACCTTAGGAGGCAGCCAGTCCACGAGTCAATTGCTGACATACCGGTCCATCCGGCGACACGCCAGCAAATCTTCTACCCCACATCGGAGTCCCGGCACTTCACTCGCGAGGACGCAGCCAAGGCGTTCGCCAACGACCTGCTGCCGGCCGACAAACGCATCCCGCACCCTGATCTCGTCGAGGCCGAGCGCGACGAGTTCTTGGGCCTGCCCTTCGACGAGCGCGTGGATAGACAGCAACAGCGCAACCAGAAGCATGAGGAGGAGCGGGTACGCAAGGCGAAAAAGGCGGCCGAGAAGGCGGCAAAGACCCAGGCCGTGCCTGGGCGGCGCTGGGACTTCCACTTCCAGGACTTCAGTGTCGAACAGGTTGGTCGTGACGGAAAGAGCCCTGCAGGCGTCGGTTGGAGGTACGGCGCGCCGCACGAGGACAGGAAGAGGGGGCAGATTAAGATACCCAAGAGAGTGGATGCTTGAAAGCGGAAGCGATATTTCGCTGTATCATATCATGTACGATTTGGAGAGGTGACTATATCGGTCATGAATAGAAGACTTGACGCTCTCACCCTTTCGATGCTATTGAATCTGTGACTTTGCTGCGAAACTCTTGTAGCTTGTTTTGTACCTTCGGTTTAAATTTAACACTCTAAGCTTATCTAGAAGGTTCCCTGATGACGCCTACACAACCGTACCAGTTGAGCAGAGCAAATACAGCAACCGAAGCCATGCACGCTGAAGTGCAATAATCGAAAACTCGCTGAACAATGACGAAACGCACTCCCCCGGTTGTTTCAACGAGATTTCATGTAAATTAACCCCGTCCACACCTATCATTCACTATAATTATTTCTTCTCGCCCAAGCCGATCAACCTCCTCCCACGCGTGATGATCTCCTTCCGCCCCAGTGTATACCCCGCGCACGTATAGGTCAGCATGACCGCCACCAATCATCATACCCACCGTTATGCCATCGCCCCCCTCTCTTACACAACAGGCGGCAACTTCCCGCGCCCTTGCAGCAAGACAAATGCGTACGTCATCGGCGGTGTGATAACAGACAGGGCAAGCAGCCTATAGCATCGGAGGAGCTCGCTCCGCTCGAAGGGAGAGCTTTTCATTGCCCGCGCACAATCGATCGATTTTCGATTGCAGGCTCGTATCGCATGGAGGAGAGATTTTGTGAAACACGGCCATTGGATGGGAGGGGAAAGGATCTGGCGTTGATTGGGATCTTTTTTTCCTGGCGGTCGGATGTGATCGGCTGGCGGTTATCGCACCTGGAATGATTCGCAGGCATGGATGGGGAGGGGAGGTTTCGTCACACGGAGGTCACGACGGGCTTCGTGCTCAAGAATGTTTGGGTTTGCTCGTGGCACGGGTATGAACCGTGGTTGCAGTGCTTGGGAGAGACATTGGATGGATTTGAGTCAAATTCAAGTTGCTTTTTCGGTGCTTAACTAGCTGTCGACTTTTTCTCTGTTGCTCAGATATTTTCTAATACCAGATGAAGTACGACATCTAGCCGTGTTCTCGAGGAATAAAAGACCTACCACCCACCACAGTGTCAAGCATGATTCCACCTCAAGAGTCTCTTGAAAGATTAGCTCCCAAAAGAAATGAAGGCTCGAAGCAGGTCAGAAGCCTACATTTGCGCCCAAGATCCCCACGGCATTCCTCACAGCAGGACTCGAGATAATTGCTACACCGAGTGCACACATGACGAGAACACTTCGCCCTCCACACCGCGCGAAAAGCAAAGCCCAATCACCCCGTTGCTCAGCAAAGATCCCCCACGAACCAGGCCACAGCAACAACAGGCCGAGCCCTCACGAGACTCCTTCCCCACCCCAGCAACTTCCACCAAAGGAAGAAGGACTAACCCCCTTCCAGGAAAAGCAGCGAGCAATCGCCTGCGCATCCTCCGCGACAGGGCACGCCGCGGGCCTGACGATCCCACCGACGCCAAAGCAGCAGCAGCAGACGGGCGGTGACGGCAGGGGCCGCCGCAGCCCACCCACCGCAAACAGCAACAAAGGGAAGAGAGACAAAAAAAAAACGACTCGCGTGATCAACCCCACGGGGGCGGCGGCGCTAAGCTGACGGTGCGGCCGACGCAGCTGACGCGCAGCGTGACGAAAAAAAAAAAAAAAAACGTCCATTCATTGACCACTAGCAGCGGCGGCGGACCTGAGCGACGACGGACTTGGCTGAAGCGGGGACGGTGGCGCGCGGCGGCGGCGGCGGAAGAAGGAAAATGTGGCTGGTTGGAAGGGCACGCGCGCAGGCAGGCACACCGAAAGAATCGAAAGGGCGGGAGTGGCCGACGGAGGAGGAGGACGACGACGGCAACACGAGGGGCAACAGGCGTCCGTGTGTCTGAGGCTCTTTCTTGTTTTTTTTTTTTTTTTCTGGCCCTGCATGTCATGCGGCTCTTGCTCGCGTGTTTCTCAGCCACAAAATGGAGGGCCGTCCAGCTTGGTCTGGTTGACTGGCTGCTGAGGCTCTTCTTGGCAGGCGTTTTTTTCTCTCTTGCTTAGCAATCGATTGGTTTGCATCGAATGGTGTGGTGTGCGGTGGGTGGTCAGCCAGGGTCTGGACGCAAACGGCGTGCCTGACTAAGGGGAGCTAATTAGGTAAATCGTGTGGTCGAGACGACACGGCGACGCAACACTATTAGAAATACGTTTGCTTTGATTCAATTCTTTATTTTTGGAGGAGAGGCTGAGCGAGAAGCGAAAGAGAGGTGAGTGAGGTACGGGCACGGGGCTGCAGGCAGCTTGGGCTAGAGAGGTGCCTTTGCGCTCTGCTGCTGTGTACGGACTGCCGTGTTCTCGGGCCGTGGACTGCTGCGGCAGTTAAGCTACTTGCTTAAGCATGCGCGTGTGCGCTGGAGAGTGCCGCTTGTGCCGCACATTTGCCGACCTAAGCGTGCGAGAGCGAGAACTGTGGAGACTGGGGAGGGCCGAAAGGAGAATGGGGAGGCAAAGGCGGGAGATGAAAGTGGGTCGAGCTGGAGAGATGGGATGTCGGCGCTGTGCTTGGGGTCCGAAAACCGGGGAACGAAAAATGGGGGCCGGGGATGGGGAGAGATCTTGGGGAATGATGGAGAGACGAGATCCAGGTCTGAGAGGCATCGGCCTGGCCGTCTGGCCGTCACGTCGCCGTAACGTGTGCGGCCTCGCAGCGTACTCGTACGCTGGCTGCTTGCGGCAGGGTCAGCTGCTCCCACATCACACGCAGCCATCTGCCGGGCTGCTCTGCCTTGGCTCCCGTCGCTGTTGCCACGAGCTGAGCTGGACCTGGGGCGGCACAAAGAAAAAGGCATCAGGCCCCATACGACCGTAAGCCCGACACCGGCTCCGACGCGGTGGCTCGATAAATCCGCACTCTGGACCTGGCGTCGGCAGCAGCCGAGCTGCGAGCTCCGAGAGAACCGACTCCAGGCGAATGGGGCCACGGCAATGGTGACGGATTCGCAAGCATCCCGGCGTGCATCAGTTCCAGCGCGGGACGCCAAGGCGCGACACGAATGCCGCTCTGTGTGGCGCTTGCAAACACCATGGATTGGGCATCGTGACCAGGCCAGAGCGCGCGGTGAATGGCCGGATTTGCGGTGCAACCTCGGCATGGCACCGTCGAGGGGGGCCGTGCGGGCGCAGAGTGCTTGAGCGCGCTTGGCCTGGCCGAAGACGTTGCTGTGGCGCAGACGGGCATTGGCACGCTGGACGACGCGCCTTGGACGCTGCTTGCAGAGCGGCGGTGGACGTTGGGACGACGCGAATGGGCGTATCCACAGTCAGGAGACACGATCTCGCGGGCAAGATCTCTGGAGCTCGCCGCCGGGGCCGCGGTCGGCCCTACCTGTGGGCTCGGCTGGGGATTGTGGGGAGAGCAGAAAGTGGTGTTCCCCGTGGAGAGCGCCACGCCTGCCGAAAGCTGCTGCAGCTGGCAGCATCCGCGCCGCACGTCCACCGCCAAAGGAACCTGCCGCGCTGTCTTCGCCCGTTGCGCGCAGCGCTGCG
The DNA here is from genome assembly GCA_020912385.1 of Neofusicoccum parvum. Taxonomy (NCBI): domain Eukaryota; kingdom Fungi; phylum Ascomycota; class Dothideomycetes; order Botryosphaeriales; family Botryosphaeriaceae; genus Neofusicoccum; species Neofusicoccum parvum. The sequence continues at coordinate 1,732,164 of CP087217.1, read as the reverse complement.
CTGCTCGCCGCCCATGGAACGTTGCGCGATCGGCGCAGGGGCGGCGGGCGCAGGCATTGGGCGCGCGCACCGCAGGATTTCTGTGCAGCGCTGCCAGCTGCTCTTGCACGGCGGGCGAGCTTCTTCACGGGCTGCGCGTGGCCTGACGCGGAAGGTTGCACGGCTCCTTCTTCGGCCAAGCAACGGCGCACCCGACGTCTGGCTGGATCGTGGCGCGCGGCGGCGGCGAGAGAAAGAGGCAATCAGCACCGGCACGCCGCCGTCACACGTTGGCAGCTGTCCCGAAGCGTCGCCTCAACCGGCCCGTCGCCGTGCTGGCGCGCTGCTGATTGGCCCGCGCCGCGTTCTGGACGGCTGCCAGAAACGCCCCCCGAGGGCCCTTGTATCTCCACGCGTGCTCTGGGGCCCCAGCACGCCGGCCCCGGCGTGATGCGGTTCAAGCCGCCGGCATGGGGAAGCCAGAGAGGCTGATTCCGGGGCCTGGGCACCGCATGTTGCCGCGCGGGCCCCCCAACAGCACGCACCACCTTATTGTTCGTCCAGACGCGTCTGCTCTTTCTCCACCATCAGCCCCGGACCCAGCGCCCCGCGTATATTAACTGCCGGTCCTGCCTCTTGGGTGCTTTTCTTTTCCTTCCAACCCAGCACCTCCTCCTCCTCCTCCGCCACTCTCCCTCGACACAGCCTCTTGGCCGAAGAGACATCCGCACACCCATTCGAGCCCGAGAGACCACCAGCCACCATGAGTCGCAACACAGGAGAGATCTCCGCCCGTGTGGAGGCTCCCGTCACTATCAAGGCCTACCTGCTGTGCGCCTTTGCCGCCTTCGGAGGTTCGTACACCACCATCCCACTCCACACAACACTTCTCACGACCTCTCCCTACCATCGTCCAGCAGACACAACGACTAACGCAGTATGCAGGTATCCTTTTCGGCTATGATTCCGGATACATTTCGGGTGTCTTGGGCATGAACTACTTCAAGGTCGGTCCTTGGGTTATGCTAGATGCTAGGCGCAGATGCTGACTTCCCTGCAGCAAGAGTTCGGCCACTCTGGCTCTACTAACTCCGAGGCCTACAACGGGTACATGTACGAGACCTGGCAGAAGTCTCTCATCACCTCCATCCTGTCTGCCGGTACCTTCTTCGGTGCCCTTTTCGCTGGTTCTCTCGCCGATTGGATGGGTCGCCGCACCACCATTGTCGCCGGATGCGGTGTTTTCATGGTCGGTGTCGCTCTCCAGGTCGCCTCTACCTTCGTCGGTCTCCTCGTTGCTGGTCGTCTCATCGCTGGTATTGGTGTTGGTTTCGTGTCGGCCATCATCATCCTCTACATGTCTGAGATCGCGCCCAAGGCTGTCCGTGGTGCCATCGTCTCCGGTTACCAGTTCGCCATCACTATCGGCCTGCTGCTCGCTTCGTGCGTCGACCAGGCCACCAAGGGCCGCATGGACTCGGGCTCTTACCGCATCCCCATCTCCATCCAGTTCGCCTGGGCCATCATCCTCGGTGGTGGTCTCCTGATGCTTCCTGAGTCTCCCCGTTACTTCGTCAAGGACAACAAGATCGACAAGGCCGCCGACGCCCTCGCCAGGATCCGTGGCCAGCCCAAGGACTCCGAGTACATTCAGTCTGAGCTCGCCGAGTTGGTTGCCAACTTCCGCCACGAGAGTGAGAACATGCGCTCTGGCTGGCTCGACTGCTTCCGCGGTGGCTGGGCTCCTTCGGGTAACTTCCGCCGTGTCATGCTTGGTGTCTTCCTCCAGATGTTCCAGCAGCTCACCGGTGTCAACTTCATTTTCTACTATGGCACCACCTTCTTCCAGCAGGTCGGCCTCAAGAACTCGTTCCTCATCTCCGTCATCACCAACGTCGTCAACGTCTGCTCCACTCCGATCTCCTTCTGGGCTGTCGAGCGTCTGGGCCGCCGCGCTCTCCTCATCTACGGTGCTCTTGGCATGCTGTGCTGCCAGTTCATCGTTGCCATCGTCGGTGTTGCCGCTCCCGGTACCGATGCTCAGGGTATCTGCCTGATCGTCTTCGTCTGCATCTACATCTTCTTCTTCGCCACCACCTGGGGCCCCGCTGCTTGGGTCGTCATCGGCGAGGTCTACCCTCTGCCCATCCGTGCGAAGGGTGTTGCTCTTTCCACCGCCTCCAACGTAAGTACTCTGCAACTCGCATCGATGAAGCATGACTAACATCAAAACTCTAGTGGCTGTGGAACTTCATCCTGGGCTACATCACCCCCTACATGGTCGACGAGGACCAGGGCAACCTCGGCGTCAAGGTCTTCTTCGTCTGGGGCAGCACCTGCACGCTCTGCGCTCTGTTCGCCTACTTCATGGTCCCCGAGACCAAGGGCCTGTCGCTCGAGCAGGTCGACCGCATGCTCGAGGAGACCACTCCCCACAGCTCGGCCAAGTGGGTCCCCCACGACACCTTCGCCGACGACAGCGCCCGCGCCGAGATCGCCAAGGCGACCGGTGCCGCGCACGTCTACAACGAGACCGTCGAGCCCAAGACCGTCTAAAGGCAGTAAGAGAAAGCTGTTCAGGACGAACTCCCTTTCCTACTCTTTTTTTCTGTTATCTCTCTCGGAGGAAATGATATCCAAAGTCGTGCGAAGCGGCGAGCATTGGCATGAGCATAGGTGTAGGAGCCTTGGTTATGTTATTTAATGGTAGATGATGAAACGCCTTTCCTTGCAGTAGATTGTGTCTATTGACCGATCGATGGCGGAAATGATTATTACGATTCAAAACAAGCAGTGTGCACCCTTGAGCAGTGACGAAAATTGTTTCTAAAGTTACCCACTCCATCATAATAGTACATTAACCTTTAACTCCTGAAACCCTTACCCACCTCTTGAACCCATAAAACCGCCCAACTTGAGTAGAGAAACCCCCCTCCTCAACAGCCCCCCCAACAAACCCTACTCCTCATACGGGCCCCCCTCCATCTTCACCAACCCCACCTCCTCATTCCCCGCCCGCGCCCTCCTCGCCCACGCAGGCGCCTCCTCCTCCTCCCCATCCCCCTCCCCCTTCGTGCCATGCACCGTCCGCGCACCGTGTTCCGCGGGCGCGCACACCGTCACCAGCTCCAGCGGCTCGGGCCCTGTGTTCAGGAACCGGTGGCGCGCGCCAGCGGGCACGACGACGACGTCGCCGGCGCGGACGGGCGCCTCGGCGCCCGCGACGCGCGCCAGCCCGGCGCCGTGCGTGAACAGCAGCGTCTGGTCGACGGCGTGCGCCTCGGCGCCGATGTCGCCGCCAGGTGGGATCGCCATGGCTGCGAGCTGGCTGTGTTGGGGGGGTTAGTCTCTGGGGTCCCTGGGGAGAAGGGGAGGGGGAAAAAGGGAGAGAGGGAGAGAGATGACGACTGGGGAAGCGGGAGGCAGACGAACCTGTGCAGCCCCGTGTGCAGCACCCGCCGGGAGTCGCCGAACCGCCGCCGCTCGCTCGCCAGCCCCGGGAAGTGCACCAGCTCGTGCTGCGGCGGCGCGTTCGCGACCGGGTCCTGCTTGCCCGTGCTCGCGCCCGTCGTCGCGAAGCCGCGGGCCGGGGATCGGTTCCTGGTGGGCGTGCCGGCTGGCGAGGTGTGGCTGGAGCCGTGCGGCGAGAGCGAGATGGAGCGCGAGGTGTTCACCCACGCGGGCTTTTTGGAGAGGATGGACGAGGGCGAGCGGGCGGCGCTGCGGTATGCCGTGTGTGAGGCGATCTTGAGCATGTGCGGGTTGCCCGGGATGAAGTCGTCCGGGTCATGGTGGTCGGGGAAGTAGGGATTGAAGTCCGGTTGCGCTGATTCGGACGGGCTATTTATGAGCAGTGGTGGTTGCGGTTGAGATGGGAGGTGTGAAGGGAGGGGGACGCTGGTTGGCGGTGGTGATGACATGACAGGCGTGTTCTGGAGAATGCAATGATAAATGATCTACTGCGGTGCGGGATGGATGACGTCAATGGCCGGGGCAGTCGTTGGTGGTTGCAATGTGTGTGGTGCGTGGGGTAAGCCTCGAATCGAGAAGGGCCCATAAGGCAGGGACGGGGAATTTTTTGCTGGTTGGTCAATGGTTTAGAAACACAGGCTGGATGGACAGGGGGAGGGAAAAGTAAGCAAGATCGGAGAGGACGGGAGTTGGGTAATATACACATCGATTTTCCAGGTCTCGGCCGCACATCGCCTTTTTCCGGGCACTTGTCGCAAGCCAAGAGCACAGGTCTGGGTAGGTAGGAGGGTAGAGCTCGATGATCTGTAGCCAAGAGAGGATAGCCCGTCGTCCGCGTCAGCCGCAGAGAAAGCCGCAGCTGCATTGCAGACATCACCTCATCCACCGCTTATGCTCTCCTGATGCCTAGAGGGGAGGATATGCCACCGCTGCTCCGCTGCTCCCCACAAAAACGAAAACCAAATGCTCCTCGATGCCCCCAAACATGTCCCTCTAAGAGCGAAAATCTCTACTTCGGCGCGCAGTCCATCTCCAATGCGTTGGCGCGGTAAAATTCTGCTCGCGCCGGCTGGAATTTGCGGCTTTCGCTGTCCCGGCTCGGCCCGTATGCAGGCGTCTTCAAGCCTGCCCGATTAGGCAACTTCCCTTGCGCCGGTTACCGATCCTGCGTCTTGGTCTGTTCCACCACCACCTCACCTGACGTGACATTGTCTTTCCTGGTCTTTGTGACTTCTTCTTCCACTGCATCTTCGCCTTCGCTCTCCGCTTCGCCACTCTCCAGGTCTATTTCAATCTCCTCGGCCTCCGTAACGTGAGGCTCAAACCTTGGCGACCTTGACTCACCCCCGCTCATTTGCCATTCCATGAGCTTGGCGAACGCACCGTCGGGGTGGGAAGAAAGCTCGGCATACGTGCCCTCCTCCGCAACGCGGCCGTCCGAGCCGAGACAAATAATGCGATCCGATCGCTTGATCGTGGACAGGCGATGCGCGATGCTGATGGTTGTGTTGTTACCCCTTAGAAGAGCCCCAAGAGCTTGGTTGACGAGCGTTTCCGATTCGGCGTCCAAAGCGCTCGTGGCTTCATCCAGGATGAGGATGTCGGGCTGCTTGAGAAGAGCTCGCGCGATAGCGATGCGCTGCTTCTGGCCACCGGAGAGTTGAGTTCCCCGGGCGCCAACGTGCGTTTCGAGTCCGTCAGGCTACCGGCTTCGTCAATACGATACTCAAGACCAAATGCTGAGGTAAACTTACGAAGTCACTGATGAATTGGCAGTTGGCCTTCCTTGCGGCTGCAACGATCTCAGCGCGGGTCGCATTAGGCTTGCCGTACGCGATGTTCTCAGCGATGGTTCCGGAGAACAAAACAGGCTCTTGCCCCACATATCCAATCTTTCGGCGGAGTTGCTTGGCGTTCATTCCAATTGTGTCACGCCCATTGATGGTAATCCTGCCTTGCGTAGGTGTGTAGAATCGAAGTAGAAGACTCGCGACGGTAGATTTTCCAGCACCACTCGGGGCAACAATAGCAACGTTAGTGCCTTCGGGGATTTCAAAGTTCAAGTCTTTGAAGATGGTGACGGCAGGTCTTGTGGGATAGCTGAAGGTGACGTTCTCGAACTTGATAGGTCCTCGTGCGGACTTGACCGGCTGGCCAGCTGTAGGTGGGATTGTGGGGTCGCGATCCTGGAGCTCGAACAGGCGACTGGCAGCTCCGACGCCTTTCATCAACTCGGAGTAGAAGCCGGACAGGCCGAACATACTAGATCCAGCATAGGCCGTGTACATGAGGAAGGACGACAGTTCACCAATGCTGATCGTACCCGATTTAACCATACCTCCACCAACGTAGAGTACTGCCAGGATAGTGATGTTGCCCATCAATCCAGTGCTTCCGAAGAAGGTCGCTGCGACTAATGCTTCTCTCTTGCCGAGTTCAAATATCCTTTTGACCTGACGGTTGTAGCGACCCACCTCCTGGATTTCACCGGCGAAGGCTTGTGAAGTGCGGACGTTGCCCAATCGCTCCTCAGCGATCTTGGTAAGGGTTCCGAGATTCTTTTGGATCTTCCTGCTGATGTTGCGCATGTACCGGCCGAAGAGGAAAGCAGCAACAGCAACTGGAGGAAACATGATCCCAAGGACACCGGTGAGCTTCAACGAGACCCAACCCATCATGCCGAGACCAGCAGCGCCGCTCACAAGTGACCTGAGACCATCTGAAAGATTCTGGGTGATGCTCTTGCCGACGATGATGCTGTCAGAACCCAAGCGAGAGATGAGATCTCCGACACGGTTGGCATCGAAGAATTCGGCATTCTGGATGAAAATCTTCCGGTACAGCTGAGACCGCAGGCGAGCAACGATCCGCTCTCCAACAATGCGAAGGATTATGATACGCCCGTAATTGGCACCAGCACCAACCACAAGGACACCACCTAGGGCCATGTAGAAGGTCTTTATGTCGAGGCCGAAGAGCATTTCCTTGCTGTCATGTGTTGCAATATCGATGATCTTGCCGATGGAAAACGGAATGGACATGGAAACCGACGATGAGACCAGAAGGAACACGAACGCCAAAGCGAGGGACTTGACCTCGGGCCTTGCGATTTTAACGAGCCTGACAATCTCTTGCATGCCACCAGCGTTGCCTTTGCTGAGTCCATCCTTGCTCAGCTTCGCGCTGAGATTGACCTGAGCAGCGGCCGAAGCCTTCTCGGACTTTGTGAAGTCATGTTCATCCTCATCAACTTCTTCCTTGTTGACGACACCCTTGCTCTTCATCTCATCTTGGTATGACTGACGCGCCTCTGCGAGGACTCTGGAGGTAGCGAATACTCTAACAGACGTCGAAGGGCCATTTGCGGGTTTGACATTCGGTTTGATGAGAGCAGCGGCCCGTTGGCATACTGGTGACGTCGTTGGGACGAGGGATGCCTGGCGGAAGAACGGAGACGGCGTAGACGAGAATGTCCGGCGGGTGGCAGGCGGTACAGAGGTCCATTGGGCAATTGGCGCTTCAGCGAACGCCCTGAACGACAGCGCGGGGGTTGCGGGAGCGCAGGAGGCTCTGGAGAGGGCGAGGCGCGAGCAGCGCATGGTTCGGCGCATTTCGCGGAGGGAGTCGGTGGGTTGCACACCTTACCAGCGGCAGGGACGGGTGGTGTGGAAGTCGGATACAGAGCCAGACCTTGCGACGCGCGTGAACATGATGGTACGCGTGGGTGTGGTGGAGGAGGGCGCGTTGGAGGGTCGAAAATTGGCGCGGCCAAGATGGGCTGGATGCGAGCGAGGTGATGACAGCACCAGCCGCGGCGGCTGATGGCAGGCGTCGGGCCCGCGCAAGGGCCCCGGCTGCCCGCGCAGGAAGGGTCTACGGAATCGCAGAGAAGCTCAGAGCCAGCGCCCCGCGCCTGCGAACATATAGCCATTTCTCTGCCTCGACCGGCTGACAGCCTTCTCTCCACACACATCCACCTCCAACTTCTCCAAGCGCCCGTGGTCCCTCGCCCACCGCTCCAGAGCTCCGCAACTGAGGATTTCGTCATAGCCAAGCAACACCCCACCATCGGCCTTCCTCGCACCACAGCCCACCATGCCTATTGATTACAGCAAATGGGTACGTCCGCCAGCAGCCTGCGCATCTGGCAGCCCTGCAATTCCCCAGAGCTAACTCGTCCATCAGGATGCATTGGAGCTCAGCGATGACTCTGATGTCGAGGTCCACCCCAATGTCGACAAGCGCTCCTTCATCCGCGCGAAGCAAACCCAGATCCATATGGAGCGTGCCCAGCGCAAACACCAGATCACGACCCTGAAGTACGAGCGCATCATCAACGATGGACTTATGGAGCGTATCGACAACCTCCTCACAGCCCTCAAGTCCCACAGAGACAACTCTTCGTCCGACAATGCCGACCAGCTCGTCTTCCAGTCCATGATGGAATCTGCAGTGGACCCGTCCCGAGATCGGCCCCCGCCCCCGCCCGAGGGTGTCCATACACAGATCAAGGAGAAGCCTACGTGGTCACAGATGCTGGCAGCCTTGGTGGATGAGGTCAAGAAAGAGGTTGATGAGAAGAAGCCCGAGAACCGCTACGAGGGTTTTATTACTCAGGTTCAAGAGCACAGAGACAGGGTTGCCGGCCTTCAGAAGGAACTATTGGCTAAGCTTGATGAGCTGGAGAAGGAGGAGAAGAAGCACATCACCAGCGACGACCTCCACATGGGTTTCGATTACTCGAACGTGAAGAAGGCTGACGACACTCCTTCCTCGTCTAAGCCTGCACAAAAGTCGGAAGCGGTCGAACTTCTGAACCCTGGCCGCCCTGACCTTTCTCGTGCCGATACTGGCCAATCATCCGGCGCCGACGCCGATATTGAGGACGACGACCCTGACAACATTAAGGCCAGCCCGGATGCCAAGCAGTTTGCCAAGATCAAAATGGATGACTACCGTGCGAGCCTACAATTCATTTCAGAGCACCCGCATATCCTCAAGGAGAGAGAGACGGACGGTCTGCTGGTGGAGGCGTTCGACGCGGAGTTGGAGGGCAAGCACCAACATGCGCACCAGTGCGTGCACCAGGCGCTTCTCATTCAGTACTGTCGCCAGCTCGGCAAAGATGGCGTGCAGCTGTTTTTCAAGCGGTAAGTGCCCCGCACCCATGGTGAGAAAACACAGAACTGACAAGATAACAGCATCACGACCAAGGACCATCAGGCGCGGAAGCTCTTCAAAGATGATGTCGACAACACATATAGGCGCATCAATACCCGCGCGGCTGAGATCTTGGAAGAGCGGAAAAACAGCCCCGAAGCAGAGGGTGTTGAGCAGATTCAGTTGCACGCCGTCGATCCCAACACGACAATCAACATCCGCGTGCCGCTGCCTGTGGATGAGTCAAAACCCGAGACATTGACGGACGACAACAAGATCGCGAGAGCAATCTTCGATAGCTTCCCTCCGGGTCTTCAGAGAGCGCTTGAGAGCAGCAAGCTCGATGAGGTGAACAAGGTGCTGGCGAAGATGAGTGTGGATGAGGCAGAGCTGGTGGTTGAGCAGCTGGGCAACGGCGGGATGCTTAGTTTGGAGGAGGGGGTCATCGATGCGACGACCGAGGAAGGCCAGGCCAAGGTGAAGGAAATCGAGCAGACGGGCCGCATGCCTGGACAGGAAGTCGACGAGTCGGAGCTGGCGGCGGATCCCGAGTAGATGGCGATGGCATCTGGGCATGTGGACGGCGTTGGTGGTGTGCGGAATCAGCAGGGTTGACTGCATTTGGGAGTAGCATGACTTGGTCACTGTATCAACAATGGGCTGGGCGGCGGTGTCGGTAACGCGCATGCGATAATGAACGGGTGCCCGGGTCTCTTGTTTGTGCTATTGATCGCTTTGACATGCCACGCGCGCTGCAGATGGGCGCGCTGCAAGAACACAACGGTTTCGGGCGCGGACGTGGTGCCGCATGACGCAGCGGGTCTCGTATTGATTGCCAGGGCTGTGGGCGGGCGCGCAGGCATCTGGCGCTGAAGTCATCCTTCCCTGCCGGGGCCGTCGTTTCGCCGACGGCGACACGGGAATGCTCCGTCAGGTCGCCCTCGCGGTGTCACAGCTGCTTCTCAGCCCTGCATACCAAGCTCCCCTCCAAGCGCCCGCCGAGCTACCCGTCCTGCCTGCCACGTAGTATGAAGCGTCAGTCCGCGCGCCCACCGCCCTGACCGACCGCAGCGAGCTGACCCCCGACCCAGCTAAATGAGCCCCTCCATCTGCGACCATGTTCAACCTCTCGAGCTTGGTGCAGAAGGCCCAACAATTCATTGAGCCGTCGCTCGCCCTCGCCAGCCCGGGCTCCGACCGCCGCCCCTCCAAAGCCACCCTCTTTCGTCACCAATTCCGCCTGCCCGAGTCACAGAACCCCCTCCAGGAGATCGCCGCCGAGCTGACGCTGCCCGGCCACCACACCACCCGCACGAGCACCGATAGCCAGCACGCAGACCGCCACCAGGGCAATCACTATGTCGGCAAGCTACACCTAAGCGAGCAGTTCCTGTGCTTCTCCACACAGGGCTCCAGCTTCCTGTCGACCGCCAGCCTGAGCGCCAGCTCCGTCTTCACGGGGCAGACGCACGGCGCCGGACCTGCGGGCAATGGCTTCACCCTCCCGCTATGCGCCATCCGCCGCGTCGAGCGCCTACACAGCCAGAGCTACATGTTTGCGCTGGCAATCACCACTATAAATGGCATGGTCGATGCCAACAAAGCAAAGAAGGAGGGTACCGTGCCGCAGAAGCTCACCATACAGCTGGCCGGAAGCCGGCAGCAGTGCGAGCGCTTCTGCGACGGCCTAAAACGCGGCCTGCGCGAAGGAGTCAAGGATGTCGAAAACCTCAAGACGGTTGTGCACGACTGCTACTCGGAGTTCCTGCTCTTTGAGGATGCGAGCGGAGCAAAGGACGGCGACAAGGCCGATGCTCCCAAACGGCAGCCCCCGGATACGGGCTTGGGAATGCAGTTCAAATACCCAGGAAATCCGCGAAAGCTGCGCGAGCCGACAAAGATAAGATTATGGCGCGAGTATCTACGAGGTATGCTTGTACTGGGAGATGTGGCATAGCGGCGAGCTAACCCCTGCGCATAGAGAACGGCCGCAACGCGACCCTAATCCGACAGCCAACCTTTCACAAGCTCATTCGTGTCGGTCTACCTAATCGCCTGAGAGGCGAGATTTGGGAACTTACCTCCGGGTCTTTCTTCCTGCGCCTCCAAAACCCGAAGCTCTACGAGGAAACCCTTGCAAAAAACATTGGACGCGAGTCACTCGCCATAGATGAGATTGAGAAGGACCTCAACAGAAGTTTACCAGAATATCCCGGATTCCAGAGCGATGAGGGTATTGACCGCCTAAGGCGTGTCTTGACTGCGTATAGCTGGACAAATCTGGAGGTCGGATATTGCCAGGCTATGAATATCGTCGTAGCCGCACTTCTCATGTATGTGAATTGCCTTTATTTGAAACTGACAGGGCTGATTGTTGCAGCTACATGTCCGAACCGCAAGCCTTTTTCCTCCTCTCCATATTATGTGACCGGCTACTACCCGGATATTACTCCACGACTATGTACGGCACTCTACTCGACCAGCGCGTCTTCGAATCGCTTGTCGAAAAGACTATGCCTATCCTATGGGAGCACCTGGTAAAGCAGGATATCCAGCTATCAGTTGTATCCCTTCCTTGGTTCCTTTCACTTTACATCAACTCGATGCCCTTGATCTTCGCATTCCGTGTTCTGGACGTCTTCTTCTTGGAAGGTCCCAAGGTCCTCTTCCAAATCGGCCTTGCTATCCTCCGAATCAATGGCGAGGAGTTGCTTGACGCTACTGATGATGGCACATTCATCTCTGTCTTGAAATCCTACTTCGCTCGTCTGGATGAGTCGGCCCATCCCAAATCAGACAATGCGAAGTTGAGATCAGTTACGAAGTTCCAGGAGCTCATGGTTATTGCATTCAAGGAGTTTGCTGGAATTACGCAGAATACCATTTCGGAGCAGCGGGCGAAGCACAAGGATGCCGTTTTGGACAATATTGAGAATTTCGCCAAGCGGACGTCGCTAAGAAATCTGGGACCTGACAGCAAGAAGCTGAGCGTAAATGATCTCGGCTTCCTCTACGATCGATTCTATGGCGTTCTCTACGAGCGCCAGCAACGAGCTGAGCAGGCAAAGGCGGAGGAGGTAAGGAGAGAGAAGGCGAGCAAGATGAGAGCGTCGCAGCTTATTACTGGTTTCTCGTTCGGCGGCGATGTCGAAAAAGGTAGAGTTGCTCTCGGACCAAGTCCTACACAGATGGACTACGACGCGTTCAGAGAGTTCCTCGCCGGTGAGTTTCTCGCGGTAATTGGCATCCACAGTATATTGACAATTACTAGGCATCGCAAAGTGGGCAGTGACAGATTCACCCACTCCCCCTACAGAACAAGAGAAGCAAGCGCATTCATACTTTGGAAATAACCGATCCCGGACAAACCTGTCTCCTTGGGGAGCTGGTCCCGAACCTGCAGATCATGAATTCATGCAACGGATATTCCGACACTGGGACAAACATGAAGAGGGCACCCTCAGTCTCCAGGATGTAGTTTCCGGAATGGCAGCTGTCAAAGGCACCAAGGACATCATGGTCAACATCCAGTACTTCTTCGAACTTTACGATGACGATAAGGACGGCAAGGTAGACCGAGAAGGAATCTTGAGAATATCGGAGGCGTTGCTTTTCCTGACCAGGCGAGGTCTGGACAATGGAGGTTCCCCTACCACCTCTGTAAATGAGTTGGCCCCGGGGGTTTCTTCAGACGATCCTGAAGGAAAAACGACCGACGAAGCAATCCTCAACAGCATCTCAGCATTTATCCGACGATGCTTCGAATACGCCGATCCCGACCACGAGATTAACAAGAGCCAGGGCGCTAACGACCTCGTTGACCCCAACGATTTCAGCATTGGCGATGAGGACGAAGAGGATCTTCTCGAAGTCGAGGATAAGCCGAAGCCCGCTGAAACTGCACCCAAAGAAGAATCATCAGAAAACCTCCCTCTATCCCCCAGACCCGACGCGAAGTCCGCCAATCTGGCCTTGGACCCCAGCAATCCTCTCCATATCACTCTCCCAACCTTCCGCATGGTTATCCTTGCCGATGAGACACTCGAACACTTCTTCGACCGTGCCTTCGCCAACTCCTTCCGCCTTTCCGACCTCCCTACCTCTGCCGGCGCTAACCTCACTACCTTCGCAAACGTCGGTCGCACACCAACCTCGGCCACATTCGCCGGGTCCTCATCCCTCCCATCCGTGCCTAGCACCGGCGGCATCGTGCCTCCCGGCAAAGGCTTGCGCGGCATGCTCGACAACATCGTGTCGGACGGCATGCGCGTGGCGGCCGAGGTCAAGCGGCGCATGGACGAGGCGCAGCGCGAGATGGAACGCGCGGGGCAGGCGCAGCACGACGAGGGCGACGACGACGAGGACGACGGCAAGCACGGCTTCCCGGGCGCAGAGACGCGCAGCCTGCACGAGCGCGACCGCGACCTGCTCGAGGGCGCCGAGACGGAGGACGTCGAGGAGAAGGCCAAGCAACCGGTCGCAAACCTCATGGACGCCGATGATGCGGGCGAGGCGGCGGGCAAGGGGCGTGAGGAGGGTGCGGGGAACTTGGAGGCGCTGAAGCCGACGAGGGAGCGCACGGCGAGCGATGCGAGCAGGAGGGTTGTGGAGTTTGATCGGGGGTCGACGCTGTGATGAGGGCGATGGGATTCAGATGGGATTGGGAAGGGAAAGGGAATTGACGGGTTGCTTTCTTTTCTGTTTCTCGTTGGCAGCATCGTGGTGTGCCGGTGGGCGGGTCAATGGCGTTTCCTTTTTTTCCCACCCCTTCGCGATCAGAAAGTTTCCTTGGTGCATTGTTGCTTGTTTTTTCCCTTGTTCTTCACTTGGCCTTCGCGCTTTAGTTTTTGTGGGCTACTCTCGCTGTTGGGTATGTCGGCATTAACACTAGCAGTGGTGTCGAAGACAAAGCTGAGACAGGGGAAACGAAGAGAGGGATGGATGAGAAACAGGCTACAAGCTTCTTTTTTCTTCTCTATTTTCTTTTTCTTGAGACTTCTCTTTGCTGTTTCTGTAGTTTTAAATGAAAGACTTTTGAAAGTGGAATAACTAGGTTTTGTTCTTGTTTCTCTTTTCCTTGTTTCTCGTTTACTCGTTTAAGGAGCGAGGAAGAGAAAGAGGAGCGGCCTGGTAGATGGACGAACGTAATGGGAGGTCACCATATAGCCACAATCGATTTTACTACTGAGCCCCGGCGGTTCGCCGGTGCTGGACAGATGAAAGCTGTTTTCCGAGGGCTAGGAAGGCTCTCTTTGTAGAGCTCTCTTGTATTTAAATCCTACCAGGCCTCGTTCCACCTGATTCTTTGTCCGACAGGCCCTCAAATGTTGCAATTACATGGCCATACTTCGTCGTTCGGCTGTGCAACCTTTTCGACAAACGTTGCTCCATGATTCTCATCCAGCCGCTCTCATCGTCAAACTTGCGAATTGGACGCGGAGAATCTAACAAAGTTACGATCAGGGGTTACTCTTAATATACGATTCATGCAAAGGCGCCCGGTTTAGGCTTGGGATTCTAGTACTGCGTAAGTGGCTTGCAGTTTCAGCCTTGCGTGCTCAGCTCGTAGGCAACAGTCACACAACATTTCTCGTGATCAGTATTCAGCCTTCCTTATCTACTCTAAATCCCTTTGGCTACTTCAATTTCTGGTTCCTGAATTATCTTGCCAGGAAAGAATCGTGGAGCATTCATCAATAAGCCGCTACTGAGGAAGCCGGTGGGGCAAAATTGCGTCTCGTCTACGGGCCCTGGGAAAGTGCCGAGGAACAGTAGAAGCATATTCGCAGGTAGGAAGTGAAGGGAAATTCTGTGTACGTTGATAGTATGGACGGAATCCTAGGCTAGGTCAAGCTGCGTGCCCTGCCTGACCATACGCAGAGGAACTAGAGCAAACATATCACGTGAAGAGTCTTTGTCAGGGTTTGCAGGTAACACAAGCGGGGTAATATAAGAACTGCAGCCTTGCCTTCTCTTGTTCTACTCACCTCCTACACCGCCTCCTCCTCCTTCATCCCCACCTCATGATCGTCCTCTCATCGTCTACTTGTTAGCCTCAGCACATCACAACCCACCGCACCACAGTCCACCGCTGTAGTGATATCTGGGCATGTCTCATTCGAATCATCATGGACCTATGTGGCGTCTGTGAAAACCTTTTCCGCGCCATATTTCGTAACCACGAATATTCCTCTGGAGCAGTAGAATTGCTCCTCTCGGCCAGGTCATGTCGGTTCTGCGACGTTCTTGCATCTTGCTTGGGAAATCCGAGCGCGCTATACACGAGGACGATTCGAGATATCCTAACAGCTTCTGAGAATGATTCTGTTCTCTATCAGGCGAGAAGGTACACTTCTCAAATCGTTTTTAGCTTCCAAATCCAGGGATGTCCATCAAACACTTATGTCCAATTTGCTTTATGGGCAGATGAAGGTAGCTCGCGCTTTCTGCGGCGGATTTGTTACGTTTACTGAAGGTGCCAAAGGCAGTCCAGCTGCGACTCTCGACAATATTAGAACCGTACCCCCTTTGGCTTGCCCTTCCTCGACCAACCAGAAAGTCAAACATTGGTTGGAAAGCTGCCGCGAGACCCATGATGAATGCTTATCGCTCATATCTGGCGGCTTCATTGATGAGAGCTGTGAGCCAGAGCTACCAAAACGCATCCTCAACATTGGGGGAAGATCCGCTTCATCCGAAATTCAATTGGTGGAAACTGAAGGCTGCATGCGTGGACACTACGCTGCTCTCAGTCACTGTTGGGGCCCTCCTGCAAAAAGACCTCTGCTTACAACGACAACAACGCTCCAAAGCCATCTGAAAGGCATTGACATTGAGGACCTCCCCAAGACATTTCGAGACGCTGTCCACGTCGTCAGAGACATCGGCCTGCAGTACTTGTGGATCGATTCTCTCTGCATCTTGCAAGACAACGAAAAAGAGTGGGAGGAGGAAGCGGGAAAGATGGGTTCTATTTATGAGATGGCCATGCTAACTATTGCGGCATCCGGAGCCCATGACTCTACCGAAGGCTGTTACATTTCAAAGAGCTGGGGCTTTCCACCAACGCGGATACCCTACTACTCGAGCCCGGGAGAGGATGTCGCATCGGGGATCATCTACGCACAGCAGATTTTTGAATGCTCTCCTGCCTGGGGCCCCCTGAAAAGGAGGGGCTGGGCATTCCAAGAAAGGCGCCTTTCTCGTAGGATGGTGCACTTCACACAAGGAGGACTAAGTTGGAAGTGCAGGAACATCGAACTTGATGAGTGGGATGGCGACATAGACATGGTAGAATACCCTATGTGGGACGTCATGATGGAATCTTACTCGGACTCTGAATTCACATATGAGTCAGACCGGCTCATCGCGCTTCAGGGTCTAGCAAACGAGATGCAAAAGGCCAGGCAGGATCGGTATTGCTTTGGAATATGGACGGCACAACTCCCTGGGCTTCTCCTCTGGACGAAGGAACAGAACTACCCTGAAAGTGAAAGCCACTCGAAGGTACCGTCGTGGAGCTGGGCCTCCAGGGCAGGCCCGAAAGCTTTCTGGACATGTACGGAAGACTGCCTTCCTTGGATCAACCCAGACCAGATCAGCATCAATAGCCATGGTGTCATGGAGATGCGTGGCGTCAAAATTGGGAGATGCACAATTGCAGAAAACGAGGTTGACGACTACTGTGTCCACCACCAGGATTTCCGGGACCTTTTATCCAAATTCAAAAATGCTCGATTCGATCCTCTGCATTACATCCAAAATGTAGAGACAGAAAATCACGATGTTGTCGGTGTAGCTGTTTTAGACGGCGAATCTGGCGCTAGCCTTCACGGCTTGGTCATGATGCGGGCAGACTTCCCTGATACAAGTAAAACAACCAGAGGGGTAGAACCACCCCCAATTTCGGCAGATACCAGCGAACCCGAAGATTCAGATTGCTTTTGTGGCGAGGTATGTGTACAAGACAGTAAAGCATAGTTTGGAAAAGACTAATGATTAGCAGGAGAGAATGCCACTTTATTGTCCTGATCAGAAAGCGAACTGGATACTTTTGCTGGAAGAACTACCCGGATCCTCTTCGGACAACCGCAATTCTAGGAGAGCTGGAGTTGGATTAGTTATAGCTGAGTGGATGGAGGAAAAGCCTCCTTGTGATCTTATTCGGATCATGTAGAGCACGGGACAAGGTCAAATCCACACGCGGTAGCTCGAGGCACACGCGAAGATTCGTCGCTAGCAATTTATCCATGCTTCGTATCAGCAGAGAGGAAGAAGACGCTCATGCTGTAAGATATCTCCAAGTGCACACTTTCCCATCCCATCAACCCTCTCCGCCCTCAAGCCTCCCCCTTCCCCCCCTCCCCAAACGGCTCAAACCTCCCCAGCACCTCCATCGCCTCCACAGCCTCCCTCCTCACCACGGCCGCATGCGCCTCACTCCTCGCCCTGATCACGCACTCGAACTTCCTCGGCCGGATGTTGAACCCATCCGTGTACGCAAACGTGTCGTACACCACCCCCTCCGCGGGCAGCACATCAAACGCCCACAGCACCTTCGCCAGCGCCACAAACAAACTATTCGCCGCCAGATCCGCACCAGGACAGATGCGCCTCCCCCAGCCAAAACTGCTGTGGCCCGCCTTCGCCGGATGCGCCTTGGCGCCGCCGAGCGCGGGCGGGCGCGCGCGGGGGTCGTCGTGGAAGCGCAGGGGCTCGAAGCGGTGGGGGTCGGGGTAGTAGTCGGGGTTGAGGTTGATGGCCCACGAGTTGGCGAGCACGGTGGTGCCGGCCGGGATGCGGCGGCCGTTGAAGACGTCGTCCTCGGTCGACGCGTGCGGCGTGCCGCCCAGCACCGCGACGGGGCGCCACCGCAGCGTCTCCTTGACGAGCGCGCGCAGGTACGGCAGCGATGGCTCGTCGGAGAAGCGAGGCGTGCGCGCGTCGCCGACCACGGCGTCGAGCTCGGCGTGGGCGGCGTGGAGGGCTGCCGGGTGCGTGATTAGGGCGAGCAGCGCGGTGCAGAGCGTCGAGGCGGTTGTGTCGGAGCCGGCGCCGAAGAGGGAGGCGGGGATGAAGGAGAAGTCGCGGTCGGAGAGGGGGATGTCGGTGCCTTGGGCGCGGAGCTCGAGGAGCATCTTGCAGAGGGAGTCGGGCACGGCGGAGGGCTTGCCGGCGGCGGCGGCGCGCGACATGTCGTTGCGGACGACGTCGACGAGGGCCATGTTGGCGGCGGCTTCGCGCCGGCCGTGGGCTTTGATGTCGGCTTTCCAGGGGGCGAAGATGGTGGGGATGTGCTTGAGGAGGGGGAAGGTTTCGACCATGTACTTGCCCGGCACGTTGAGGCTGGCGCTGTACTGCATGAACTCGAACCGCTGCCGGATCACTTCAGCGTGCAGGCTGTCGATGCGGTGTCCGTACGCCACGCAGAACACAACCGAGGACGTGAACCTCTCGATTAGCTTCTCGAAGTTGGCGGGCGTGTCGAGGAGCTGGGCGTTTAGGCGCGCGGCTTCGGCTTCTTGGACGGGCTTGTAGAGGCGCAGCGCTTTGGGCGTGAGGGCTTGGTGCAGCAGTTTACGACGGGCGGTCCAAGCCTTGCCGTAGGGCTGCACGAGGATGCTACCGCCTTCCCAGAGAAGCTCGCCCATGGCCACCATGCGCGGCCGCGAGGAGTACTTGTTGCTCCGCTTCTCCATGAGCTCAGCGGCGACAACCGGATCGGAGATGACGACGGTGGGGCGGCGGCCGATCCATAGAGTGAAGATGGGACCATATTCCTTGCCCCAGGCGGCGAATTGATGCCATGGTTGAGACTTGGGGAGCTGGTATTTGTTGCCAATGAAGGGAAGTGGGCGGGGGCCCGGGGGCATGCTACGCCAGAGCGTGATGTCATATATCAGAGTGCAGATGGGCGACAGAACGATGAGGATGAGCAGCGAGGGCCAGAGGTAGGAAGTGCTGAAGCTCGTGGGGAGGAGAGCTTCGAGCGCCATGGTGGTGGTGGAGGGGCAGGCCCACGGAGATTGGCCCGACGTGGTTGAAGCTGGAATGGAAAAACGATTGAGAAACGCACTGAAGACCTACGCGGGCGACGAGGCCAAATCTGTGCTGGGCCGAAGAGCCAGAGCCACGATGTCGTTCGGCAGTTACACCAAGCGGCAGCCCCACCACCGCGTGCAGGGGCGCGAGTAGAGACACGACACGACCACTTACCCGAGGCGGCTGTCTGTGCGGGCGCCTGCTGAGCCCCGATAACAGAGCGTTTGCTCAAGAGAGGCAAGCGCCAGATGCGGCTGCTCGCCTCGACATGCCGCGCCGTCCTCTCGAGCCCGTCTCTTTGTAAGCAGCGAGGTGTGCGACACGTACACGCACCGCAGCGCGCGTCGTCCGGATAAGACGCACGCGGGCGGGGCAAGGATGGGGCGCGTGGCAGCTGGCTGAATGGCCGGACGGTTGAGTTATGCTTCTTTCCCCGCACTGTGGGGAACTCGCCCCAGCTTCCCCAACCCTTCTCCCTACCCCGGAACAATTCATCCGATGCCAGCAGCCCGCAGCAAGTGACAGTTCTCTGCGGCGCCACCGCTGCAGCCTTCAGATCCAGCCACGCGCGCCGGCACTTTCGCATCGGCAACGGGCTTGTCTTCCTGCTCCCGCGTGCAACCAACCATCCAACATGCGGGGCTCCGCGTTGCGAGCTCGCGTCGTTACTTTTTTTTCGATCCGGGCATATCGTTTGCTCCTCCCCGCACTGACTCGTCCCCCATAACCACCAAACGCCGTACCGTATAATTGTTTGAAACTCTTTTCTCCCCCCACGCATTTCCCTCCCGTCCAAGCAAATGGCCTCCGCATCCTCCGGCATCCGCGTGATAATCATCGGCGCCGGCTTCGCCGGGCTGACGGCCGCCATCGAGTGCGTGCGGCACGGCCACGCCGTCACGCTGCTCGAGTCGTTCGGCGAGCTCAAGCCGCTCGGCGACATCATCTCGTTCGGGCACAACGCCGGCCGCATCTTCAAGCGCTGGCCGGGCGTCGAGGCCGCACTGGACCCCATATGCCACGACTCCAAGCAGCTGGTCTTCAATCGCTACGATGGCGAGCACCTGATGACCCAGGTGTGGGAGGAGGACGACCTGACCCGCGCCGGCGGGAAGAAGTTCAACGGCCACAGGGGCGAGATGCACCAGATCGTGTGGGACCACGCGAAGAGCGTGGGCGTGGACATTCGGCTGGGGCAGCGCGTGAGCGAGTATTTTGAGGACGAGCGGGAGGCCGGCGTTGTGTCGAATGGGCAGAGGTTCACGGGAGATGTGGTTTTGGCGGCCGACGGCGTGCGGTCGACGGCCAGGACGATTGTGCTGGGGTATGAGGACAAGCCGAAGTCGAGTGGATATGCCATTTGGCGCTCGTGGTTCCCGTCGGACGAGTTGGCGAAGAACCCGCTGACGGCGCATCTCGTCGTGAATGGGGATACGCATACGGGTTGGCTGGGTAAGTCAATCACCCGGCATCCGCTCCAGGAAGTTTTCCGCTAAGACGTTCTTTCAGGGCCGGACATCCACTTCCTCGCCGCATCCATCAAGAACGGCAAGGACTTCAGCTGGGTCTGCACGCACAAAGACGAAGCAGACATCGAAGAGTCCTGGTCCGCCCCTGGCAAGATCGAAGACGCAATCGAGTGCCTCAAAGACTGGTGCCCTGAAGTCCACGCCATCATCCGCGCCACACCACCAGACCGCCTCGTAGACTGGAAGCTTGTCTATCGCGACCCTCTCCCAACCTGGATATCTCCAAAGCGCCGCATCGCCCTGATCGGTGACGCTGCACACCCCTTCCTACCCACGTCCATCCAGGGCGCCAGCCAAGCCATGGAAGATGGGGTCACCGTTGCTGTCTGTTTGGAGCTAAGCGGCAAGGAAAACGCTAAGGAGGCGCTGCAGGCGTATGAGCGGATCCGGTACGAGCGCGTCAGGGCGGCGCAGAAGACGGGCGAGACGACACGGGATCGTTGGCACAAGGCGGATTTCGATGCCGCCAAGTCGGACCCGAAGGCAATCAAGTTACCAAGGGAGAATTGGTTGCTCGGTCACGATGCTCAAGCACATGCGTATGAGGTGTACTCTGAGACAGTGGAGCAGATACGGAAGGAGACGAAAGGAGTTCCGGACGTTAGATCTGCATTGTAGATAGTTGCCTGAAGAGGAAAGATAGACAGAGAGAAACTTTCTGAGCACTTACGGAGCCGCATTATTGCATTCGATACCTTGCCACTTTCCACCTAGAGGTGCATGGGAGGAAATGGTGGGACAGGGATTTGTCACGAGCCCTTCGCGTGTCCCTGTTCCTGCCGCTGTTCCTGCCCATGTGAATGGAGTCTTCCGCCGCCACGCGAATATCTCCCACGAGGCGGCAGATTCCCAGCAGCCGGCAGGATGGAAGCGAGACATGCAGCCTCTGGGAAGCTCCGTTAGAGGTAGCGAGCCTGGCAACCAAGAAGGGCAAGCTTTTCTGCCCACCCTCTCGCACCCTGGACGACTGTGAGACACTGCCGACTCCCGACGACCCATGCACACCCCCTTCAGCTGCAGCCAACGGAGAAGAGCGGCGGCCTAGATTCAAAAAGGGACAACTTGGATGGGGCAGATCACCGTTGGCAACAACCACGCAAGGTCGCATCCACGCGCGGTAAAGCTCAGGGATCCACTTTCTTACCCCACGATCCATCCATCCCCGCACACTATGCCTACTTCCCGCGACTTGGCACGCTTAACGCCACACACGGCCTGTCGCCGACCCTTGGGCCTTTGCGCATCTTCGATGGGAAAGGATCTGTCCCACTCGTGAAACGGCAATGTTGCAGGGTTCCAAATGCCGGTTCGTGCGCGGCACTTATGCTTTGCGACTAATGCGCGGCGAAGGAAGTAGATGGCTTAAAAATGGAGTGCTGCTGGGGCCGTGACCGGGGTGGATCTCTTAAAAGGCGAGGCTCCCTCCTTTTGTGCGTCGGCGATCCCGACTTCACGCGTCACTGGTGTTGTTGTTGACGGTAACAGCCTGCCCAACATGCCTTTCGGAATATTGGAATGTCGTAAGATGGAGACGGTGCCGGGGACGGGTACGTGTTGTTGTGATCTGCAACCGCGAGATTGAGCGCTGACTTTGTTTCGCCGTGACCCATAGCGTTGATGAACGATCAGTCGGACTTGCCACCAGAACTCCAGGAGATACCAGCTGAGCGCCTGAAGCACGGAACGGGAAAGTTCTCGCACATTTTGCTTGTACCGCAGCCATCGGATTCGCCGAATGACCCGCTGAATTGGCCACTCTGGAAGAAAGATGGTGGGAGTCCTCTTCACGGCTCAATGAGTTGAGCAAAGGCTGACGCGAGGGACAGTTATCCTGCTCATTGTTGGCTTCGCAGCTGCAGTTGTCGGTGCATATGGTCCCATGCTTGGTAAGTTTCAAGAGCTTTTGTGAACCAGTCACGCCGGAGTATTGATACTGTTTGGCAGGCCCCGGCTTTGTGCCCATCTCAGCGGAGCTCGGTATCTCCGTTAACACGCTTTCCCAGGCTACAGCGTGGCTCATCCTCACCCTCGGTCTCTGCGTGTTCCTGATCAATCCCGTTGCAAAGATGTACGGGAAGCGTCCTGTTTACATCGTTGCCATCATCGTGCTCTTTATCGTGAGTATCTGGGGAGCGGTGGCCGATAACTACAGCTCTTTCCTCGGAAGTCGTATCATTGGCGGTATAGGTCAGTAGAAGGCCCTCAAAATTCAACAGTTGTGACAAGAGCTGACCTTATAAAAGGCATGGCGCCCTACGAGGTTTTGGTCCAAGCTACCATCTCTGACATCTACTTTGTCCATGAGCGTGCTACGCGACTGGCTGTCTGGAACCTGTTCCTACTGTGCGGCATCGCTGGAGCGTCCTTCATCTCGGGCTACATCATCGAAAACTTGGGATACGAATGGACGTTCGGCATATGCGCAATTCTGTTTGGCCTCTGCATGTTCGGAATCATCTTCTACGTACCGGAGACTTCCTACATCCGCGATACGCTTCCACGGAGTGTTGTGGCGGAGAAAGGTAGCGACGAAGAACTTGGACACAGCAAAGAAGGGCGGGGGGTGCATATCGAACAGCTCGCTCACTCCAACGGTGATGAGAAAAAGATGACGTACTGGCAGTCGATGAGACCCTGGACCGGCAAGAAGTACTCGAAAGCTCCGTTGTGGAAAATCATGACTCGGCCATTCGTCATGTTCTTTTACCCAGCAGTTCTCTGGGGGTTTCTCATCTACGGAACTACCCTCACGTGAGTCACCTTTCAAACTCGTGCAAGATCTACTCACTGATACCGTGCAGATGGATTGTTGTCTTCTCTGTCGTTAACGGAGTCATCTTCGTCGAACCTCCGTACAACTTCACGGTTGCCCAGACTGGGCTGACTGGACTCTCTCCCTTCGTCCTGACCATCATCGCCGAAGTAATATCCGGCCCTCTCAACGACTGGATCTGCGTCAAACTCACGAAGAAAAACCATGGGGTGTACGAGCCGGAGTTCCGTCTCGTCCTGATGATTGTCACGGTCATCCTGGGCACCGTGGGGTTCTTTGGATTCGGCCTGACGGTGCACCACGTCACGCACTGGATGGGCCCGGTCATGACTTACGGTCTCGCCAACGCTGCGTTGGGTTTTGCAGCAGTGTCCGTGTTCGGATACGTCATCGGTAGGCTCCTTTGCTCTGGCTTTGCGTGAATGTGAAGCTGACCTGTTCCAGACTCGTATCCAAACCTTGCGGAGGAGGCATTCGTTGCGATCAACGCACGCAACCTGCTCACTTTCGGACTCACGTACTTCGTGAACGACTGGCTGGCGAAAGACGGGCCTCTGGCGGTGTTCAACGTGCTCGGAGCGGCGTTCCTGGCTGTGTGCGCGCTGACGATTCCTCTGTGGATCTTTGGCAAGAAGATAAGAAGCTTCATTGCTCGTCAGGATTGGCTGAATCGGTTCATGTCGGATTTGGAGGCGTGAAGGTCGGGCGATGACGGTGCTCCACGTGTTGGTAGTCAATCATAGCGTCAACCACTCTTTATTGCTCGGCTCTGATGGAAGCAGATTTCGGTGCGACGATGACGGGCTGGGATGCGTGGGGAGAGGCAGACGCAGGTCGAATTTGGATTGGGGGATGGCAAGGTTGCGGGGCGCTGCGTCCACGCTGCCGGGTGAGGAGTGCGCGCGCTAAACCGGGCAGCCGAAGAGCGCCCTGCGCCTGCCTGCCGACGACCCGCGGGCAAAGTCGTGGCCGATGACGACTTGTGCCGGAGAACCATCGCGATGGCCGTTCCTGCTCTGCGTATGACTCCGCCGCTCTTGTTCCAGTGGTGCCATGGTGTTGCAGCCTGCGGAGCCCGGCGGCGTCTCTTGGCCGGGTTTCGACCGCAGAGCCCCGGGTTCGCCCGCTCCCCTCTCCTCCGCCTCCTTCTCCTAAGGCCCCGCCGTCCCTCGCACGCACTCGGCCGATCAGCCTGCGCCGCAATGATCAGCCCCATGGCCTCACAGTCAGACGTGTCCGCTCCCTACTTATCGACGATCGAATCCGTCGGAAGCTCCCGCCCGCGACGCGACGCACCCATCTCCTGATCCTGCCTCGAGCGTCCACAACCCCAGATTCTCCACGAGCATGTGCTCGGCGGGGCCCTGGAAAAATTGCAGCCCGCTAGCCCGCAACGGGAAACCTGGAGTCGTGCGGCCAGTCGGTGCCCGCCGAAAGGAGCTGACTCGGTCGGACGAGCCTGCTCGATACGGGCCGGGCAAGGCTGGCCAGTGGTGTGAGCATCACCAGCTTCATCGGCCTGCAGATGCGCGCTCGCCAATCCGCCCGCCCAGCCCAACGCAGCCCCTTCGAGTCAAGCCGCTGCCAACAGCCGTTCGTGAGTCTCTCAGCTGACATCAGGCACGTCTGCGATAATCCTTCCGCCCTCCACGAGCTGTCTGCAGCTTTAAATATGCCGCCCGGACAGCTTGGCTCTCCCCTGTCCCCAGCCCTCCACTCACCTATTTGAGCCTCATCGCCTCGACCACTGTACATATCTCCTTCGTGTCCATATTAGTGAGGCCTCGCCTTTAATAGCCTCGCGCAACTCTCCACTCTCCCGGAACCCCATCTCCACTCCGCCGGACACTCTCCGCTCCCACAAATACCAACCACAATAATGTTTGCACCCCGCGCCTCGACTATGCTCCGCGCACGGCCAGCCGCCGAGCTGCTGCTCGCCCGGACGACCCGGCCCACCGCCCGCCTGTTCCACCAGACCCCCAAGCTGCGCTCCATGCCCAAAGACCCGCACGCCGGTACGTCATCACCTCCGCGCCATCGCGCCCCAGACACAGCAAACCCCCTCCACCTTTTGTCAACACCATCCCTGACAAAAGCCTTTTCCTTTGTAGCCCACACCGTCTCGCAGCGCGTCAGACAAGCCATCAAAGGCATCCCAGTTGAGATCTATCCTCTAGGTAAGCGTGCCGCGACCGCCCGACTGCTGTCCATCTCCGAGCAGGACTGCGCTGAACTCGCCGAATGTGGAACAGTCGCCGTCATGTGCTGCGGCCTCAGCTTCGGCATCTACTCGTTCATCCGCCCCGCCAGGGAGGACCCCACCCTGCGTCTGCACCGGAGCCGCCCCCAAGATCATTAGAAGAAAGAAAAGAAAGAAAGGGAAAAACAAAGATCGAAGAGGAGGGGGGATAATAGGAGTTTTGAGTGTGACCTCTGGGAGGTCAGGTTGATACCATTGGTGTAACTTTATGGAGTAAAGCTTTCGAGTAAATATAGGTTTTCACTGTTCAGATATGCAAGGCTTTGTGTGACTGGCAATGGATTGAACATGGGACATTGGTCATTGCTATTAAGAATCACGGAGTTGAATCCAATCCGATTTGAATGTCTCAGTATGTCTGAATCAACTTCTTTACTAAGAAAAGCCTATGTCTTAACGATAGCCTTTTTCCAATCGCAAAATAAAGCGTCATCTCCACGGACAATGCAGTGGACAGAATTTTTCCGCCAGCCATCAAAACCTGGCGCTGGCAGGAACATGCGCACCGTGCACTTGCACCTCGGACACTTCAGCTTATGGGTCTTGTATTTCTCCGCATCTTTCTCCAATGCCTTATTGTACCTGGATTGCCTCGTGGGGATCTCCCAGCCAAATTCCCCAATGGTGTCCATGGCTTCACAGAAGTTCTTGTCCATAACCAGCTCGTCGGGATTACCAGCTACAATCTCAACCAGTAGAGGGTGTAGGAAGCTGTCTCCAGGCCGGGTCTTCTTGTATGCTTCCTGGAGAATGACGTGGAGGGATGTCTTCATCTTGTTCCAAGCCGAGGTCGAGAGCGAACGAATCCTGCGGCACGCATCCTCGCAAAGTCCGGTATCAGCAACCTCGTACCTGTCGCCCATGGTGTAGACCTCGATGTTGAGGAGAATACGCTCTGTGATGGCATAATCGAGTTTGGTATCCGAGTAGTCTCCGTAGTAGAAGTATACGAGCATTTCCATACGGGCCTAAAATTTGTTGATTCTGCCAGCATGGAGATGGTTCACCAGGTATACACGAAATGAATGATCTAGCCTGGCAGATCAGACATTGCGATCCCACAGTTTGTTTTATTAAAAGGAATCGCCATCTGTAGATGCTATAATGTTGCTGATTACCACAGCTTTGCGCACATGGGACATCGGAGGATCTCTCCACGTGTAAACTTCATAGTGATCCGTGCTTCTCACTATGAGCAGGCCTACGTGCATCTGTAACACCATTGATGGCCCCTCACTGGCCTCCCGAGGTCTTTGGCGTCGTTAGCCAACTTTATGGAAAGCTCTCGGCCGAATTCGCCCACTCCGTCCATCATGTTGCGGAATTCTTCGTTCTTGAGTAATTCGTGTATCTCCTTCGACGCAGCATCCACGTAACTGGGGCGCATACGATTCTCGCCTTCGAGAGTGTTCCCGTAGAGAGCCAGTATCGCGTTGGGCAATGCCGCGTGCACAAGATTCCGATTTCCTCAGTTCGTAGGAGATCGACCGTCGACGGTCGACAGCCACGCCTTCTCTAACAAACCAAGTCTGTTAAGCAAATACTTCTCCGAGAGAAAGAAGACGTTGAGATTGAAGATAAGGCTTCCTTGAAAGTCGATCGAATCCGGATAGGTGTAAGTTCCATGGTACATGAAGTCGAGCATCGCCTTGACAGCAGCCGGATCGTCACCCGAAAGGTCAACAACATTAGTGAGGCCCTCCTACAGATTGTCTTTTTAACCAATAGTCACGTTTCCGTTTGAACGACTGGAATAAATTAAATTAAAGGAGTCCATTCCGACAAAATCACAGAGAGGGGGCTATTCTTTGGACTACTTTCTATCTAATCAGACTGGCTGCAGGGACTGTGCAGATCGCAAGTGGAAGTAAATCTCACCTTGAAGTTACCTTCCTTCATTGCGTTCTCGAAGAATGGGAAGCTGCATGAAACGAATTTGTGAACATTATAGACCTTCCCGTCACCGTCTTTCATCTTCATGTCGCTGTACTGACCGGAGGTGAAGAAGTTTAAAAAACTTTTAGTGAGGCGCCTTCGAAAGGATTGGAAAGCATGAGTTGAGGCTCACCGCTTTGAATTCTCTAGGAGTAGCTGATGCGCCATGATGACCGGTAGTACTGCAAGAACGTCTTAGAAAGGTTAGTAGTGAGTGGTGAAGGGGAGAGTTCTGAAAATTTTGTTGAGTCAGTGTTAGAGAAGGGTCTGTTCGCTTCGGACTGCCCGACTACGGAGCCGCTTCAACGGGCTAGCAAGCATTTTGGAGACCCCAGAAGAGCCTCCCCGAAGAGCCAACTGCCATCTTCTCACGCAGAGGCGGCAGCTTTGCTTTACATGGATGAAGAGATCAAGCAAGGCACGACACTGCTGAATATACCGCTAGAGCCTGATCGGTCCATAATTGTGAATCAATCACGTCTGTCTATGACTGAAACCCGGTTTGCCCCAACAATTATCCAGTTGCTCGAATAAATAGCGACTTGCCTGCCGGGTGCCTCCACTTCCCATTTCACTTCTCCGGATCAGGACCGCTCAGAGCCTGGCGTTCCAGGTCCGCCAGCATGGAAGCCAGCTTTCCATCGGTATCCTCGTCGACTTTATCTTCGGCAGCGTCTTCAGTCTCTTCGGCTCCAGAACCCTGCACCATGGGTTGAATATCAGGTCCGTTGACCACGTCCCACACGACTTCGATATCTTCGTCAGCCTCCTCGATGTGCTCGCGCCATTCCTCGACCGACATGCGGTGGAGACAGTCAGTGCAGGGGTAGCGGGTGAAGGCGGCTTGGGCGGGCGTGTGTGGCATAAAGAGGTCGACGACAGAGAAGCAGCGCGGGCAGCGGTAGGTGTCGACGTTGCGGGCCACGAAGCGGGCGTACGCGTTCGTGCGCGAGTCCTCCACCATGCAGTTCTCCATCTTGAAGAACTCCTTCTTCAGCTCGCGCTCCCTCTCCAGCATCAAGCTGATCATGTCCTTGGAGAATGCGGCCAGATAGCCGAGACCATCCAACTCGGCCAGGAACTCCTTCGTCTTGACCACCTCCTGCACCAGAGCGCCTTCGATGCGACCGCAGGCGAGACTGATGATGCAGGGACGGAGCAGGTTGTCGCTGTCGCAGGTCTTCTCGTAGACGGCCGCCACGATGTTGCCGAAGTTCTCTTCCAGAGGCTTCCAGCAGTCTTTGTCAAGCACGACGAGAGAATCGAAGCACTGAAGGGCGCGGTCCTTCAAACCGTCGATCTGGTACTTCTCACCGATACCGTAGACGTTGATGTGGAAGTGCATGCGGTCCACGAAGTTCTCGTTGCACTCGCGTCCATAGTAGAAGCCAGTGTACATGTACTCGAGAGCAGCCTTCACTATGGCAGGATGGTCGCCGGTCAACTCGATGGTGTTCGCCTTGGCTTCCTGAAACTGAGGTTAGGAACCTGCCAGGAAGTTTTAAGCTTTAGATCCTACCTTGAAGCCGTGCTTGAAGCAGTTAGCGAAGAACTCGCTCTTGCTACAGACTACAGACTTGTGGAGGCGGTAGGTCCTGCCGATGCGGTCCTGAACCTGCATGTCGGAGTACTTGGCATCGATGTCGTTGAGGATTCCAGTGCGAAAGTACCTAAGAGGTTTGGGATGGCGGCAGAGGATCTAGTCTGAGGAGTGGAGGATACAAGACTTACTCGCCCATGCGTTCATCGACGCCAGGAGGGACAGGATCGTTCTCCATGTTGGACGTCGTCGCTTGGAGATGATGGGTGGACGAAGTTGGGTTGAGACAGAAGTTTGGAAGAAAGTTGGAAGCGTCTGAAGAACGCGTGAAGAGATGGCAACGCGCGTGCGGGCGGGCGAGCGCTAAGCCCGATTTGGACGGAGACTATCAAACAGGCAGCGCAGGCTCCAAAGTCTTGCAGTAGCGCTCCAAGGAGCTTTCCAGTGAGTTCTGCTTCAATTTAGGCATTTAGATTCTATGCTCAGCTTTCAATAGCGCAGATATGCCTCTTGCCCAAGACTCGCTTCTCACTTAGGTTGTATCTTCGATTCTTCGCTATGGCACCCGAGCCCCGCTACTCATATTAACCTGACGGGTGGATTTCGGAGAGCTAGGAACCCCATCAAGTCCTACATAAATTGAAGGAGAGTACTAAGAGAACCAAACCAAGCTTTTCGAAACAACTTCTTTCTGTATAATATGATCATGGCAGATCATCGCACTTTCGACTTCACTGCCCATTTTCCACTGAGCTACGAGCTTCAGACTTGAGTATCTAATCAGCTATAAACTATATGCACAAAAGAGTACACGGTTCTGCCAAATCCCTGTAACTCTTACCCTCTCGCTGACCATTCCAATCCCCGGGAGGCCACCCAAATCGGACATCCCCGCCAACGATCACGCTCTATGCAACAAAGCACACCCACCAAAAGCTTCACTGTCCACGATGTGCCCCGAAGCAAACTTCTGGGCGATTCTCGCATTTATATCCATATTGTGTGGTTGTTGCCTTTGAGACGGGACACTAATGGGAGTTCGTAGTCAAAGCGCCATCATTGATAGTCGCCATATCCCCGCCTCTACGTAGACCCATTCCATTTCGTTTCAACCAACCCAAGCAATCTTCATTCCGACCCGTCAATCAAATCTTCACTCGACGAATCAGTTGTGTCCTGCCAATTCTCACCGATATCACGAGCACCGCAGGCGGGACAGTACGTCGTGGAGGAGAGTGGCTGACGCAGAACCATCTCAACGCTCCCCTTACACCAGTTACAGTGGTATACCTGTAACCGGCAAGCCTGCTTCTCCAGGTACTTGACCTGGTCCGACAGTGTGGCCTTTTCAGCCACTAGCTTCTTGGTCTGATTGTTCAGATCCTTGACTTGATTCTCCAGAGAAACCTTCACAGTGCTCCAATTCCTGAAAATTTGAGGACCAAGGTATGGAGTTCTCAGAATGACGTCGACGAAGCCTAGGTCGCTGAGGAGTTCTCCAAGATGATTTACAGTGATATTCTCAAAGAGAGTGTGGAGAATACCGCTGTCTGGTCCGCAGAGGTACAAGTGTTGGAGAACGTCTGGAAATATGCTCTTCAGCTCATTCCAGTCTTCCTTCAGAAGCTGTTGAATGGTTTCCGAGATATGGTTTGTCAATTCCCAAACTTCGTACTCAAATGCCATGATGTACAACTTGACGGAGAACCAGAGGTGGCCTTTGACGCCGTTATTGTCGTCGTCCACGCTGGTGTACTTCGCGTCGTACATGTACTCAAGCATCGCTTTGACTAGGGATGAATCTTGGTTGACTTCAATGGTATCTCTACCAGCCTGTAACATCTTTTGTATCAGTGCAGTTGTGTAAAAAAAGTTCTCCTGGGCCATTTCTCACCGCTGAGGCGCGTGCGCCTTCAACCTCAAGAAAGTTGCTTTGGCAATAGACAATGCATCGGTGGACCATGAAGGTTTTCCCTTTGCGGCACTTGATCTTCATATCGGCGTATTTGTTGTCAAGGAAACTGAGCTCACACACGTTAGTGTCGGTGTTCCGGCGTCGGGACACTGCTCAAGATGAACTTACCGACTTAGCTTCCTCTTGAGCTTCGGCGAGACCTCGTTTGACGACATAGTGCGCGCTGTCTAGCGCAACGGCTGCGCGAGCTTGCTTCGTGGAGGCGCACAGTAAGATTGGGGGTGGAAGAGAGGAATTATCAAGAAATTGACGAGGTCTTCAGGTGCGCGCGATGCCACGCTAAGCCGGATTCGGAGTGCATGCCATGAAACGGAAGGAGCGCGCGCGCTGCCACATGTCAGGTTGAACTTTCAGGCAGCTGGATACTTCGGTGCTTCAGGAGCCAGACATTTCGAGAGACCTGGCCGGCAGTTTTAGTGTTACAATCGGTTGAAACGCAGCGCAAATGGATACTGGACGGCTGTGTCTACGTCATACGTTCTCTCCACTACGCTCCCCTCATCTTAGCACTGATTCGGAAATTCCAGCAGTCAATCTATTAAACAGAAATCTCATACAGCCTTCGGAATGATGAAGCTTCGGTAAGTGACGCTCTTTGTGTACGGCTCCACGGGAATGTATCACGACAGAAGTAGCTAAGTTGATTCGGAAAAAATATTCTTGGATTTCAGTTCATGAGACTTTTTCTGAACCAAAGAGCATATTAACATGAAGCTACTTTTCCATTTATCCAGATAATTTTACGGCTGTCCTAGCAATGCCTATGAAGTGCTCCAGTGTGTGAAAATTAGCCGAAATCCCGGTTCTTTATGGCGGTGATACCTTCAGCTTTGCTGGGTCGTGAGCAAAGTTTGCGATCGGAAGAAGCTTGAAGGGAAGAGCCATTTGTAGGTAGGGCATCGGCCCTGTGCACTCGCTTCACCACCTGATAGGGCAAGCATGAGGAGCGCACGTGGAGTGAAACTTGTTTATTGATAGACCCAGAGATGACAAAATTATCTACTATCCACGAGACCCGCCAACTTCTATCTCCCAGAACAACCAATCGTCACATGGGCTAAAAGGTCGCCGCCTCTGAATTAGTCATAGACTTCCATGATGAGCAACTGCTTCCCTTTGCCGCTGCTCGCCCACTTCGTATGGAAGAGCCACGATTAAATAAAGTCGTACAGCCCGCACCTAGGACAAGGCGCAATCTTAATGTTCCTGCCTACTACGCGGTCACCAGAATACTGGCAATGACGACACGTGTATGCCTTGGTGTGGTCCTGTGGCGGCGGGTGCAAGCTGAGCAGCAGATCCTTGCCGAATGGTCCAACTTCGCCCACCATCTCCTTGAACCCCTCATCCATCAGCAGTACGTCAATCCCGCTTTTCTTTACGGCGAGGACGGCCAATTTCCTCATTCCACGGCTAGAATCCGGCGTAGATCCGTAGATCTCCCTGATTGCGGGAGTGAGTTCATGTGCGTTGAGGACAGGGCTGGGACCTCCAATGGTGACTTGGCAAAAGCGATCCATGGCAAGTTCCTGGAGGCCGGGGAGAGCGTAGATCTCGCCCATGGTATACATTGAGACATGCCATAGAAGGTCCTTGGACTTGGGAGCGTCATCGCAGACGGAGTAACTACCGGTGTAGAGGTACTGCACCATGGCCTTCGCCGGTTCAGGCTCGTCATTGGTGAGTTTGATGACTCCATCGACAGCCTCCTGTAGGTATGCGTTAGAGATGTTCAAGTAGTAAAGGCTACTATGAACTTACCTTGAAGTTGTGCATGGGATTGAAGGTGTTGGCAAGGACCCTACTCTGGCTCAGCACCAGCTTATGGCACTTGAAGCGCTCTCCATCCACGAAGACGACTTCGATGTCCGAGTAAAGCTCGGAATTGAAGAGGCTACCCCATATTAGTAAAAGTCCTAAGTCTTTAATATTTATTTGCAGAGATAACTACCTGCAGACGGTGTTCTTGAGTAAAGCAGGATGCTGGTTCTCTGAAGCGCCGGACATGGTGAAATTTCGTGTTATTGGAACTGGCGGTTGCTTTCAGTTTCTGGTTTTATTCGACAACGATCAAGGAGAGCCTGCACAGGGTGTTTCAAAATGGTTGTCGAGGACGATGAAGGAAGCGCAGAGCCCGTAGAGCCAAATATAAGGAAGTGAAGCGTTGAGCATGCAGCCGCTCCGGCGTTAAGCGAGGGACACTTGTTCAGCACAGACATGTTAAGCATTCACCCAGACAATATTCTGATAGGGAACTTGGCCCTTACTATATGAGTTGTTCGCGCATCTCGGCACATCTGAGTTTGTCCATTAGTATATCTGTTGGCCACTATTTACAATATAGAATATGAGCATGAGAGTCGCTGAGATGAATGACTGTGCCTTCATACCCTGAAAGAGAATGTGATGTGCACACACCCTGAAAACGTGAGTACGAAGTACGTACAAAACTACGCTTGTATTTTAAATAGGACCATTTAAGCAAAAGGCAGAAGACGCCCAATCTAAACTCGCTGGCTAAAATAACGAAGCACCGAGCATTTCCTATATGCACTAGGACTCCCAACAAGCACTGCTTGTTTGGTACCTTAGCAAGCCTTTGCAAGCCTAGCAAGCCTAGCTGAGGTATGGCTGCTTGCAAGCGGCCCTTCAGGGCCGCTTGGCTTGCTTGGATTGCTTGTTGGGAGCCTTGATATATACCCCCGTCATGGTAGCTGCCCCGAAACTAACAATAAAGCTACAAGGGATCTTGCTTGGCTCCAAAAACGCAATGTTGCGAGCCGTCCGGGTACTGACACGCAATTGATGCGGCTCGAACTTGACGAGGCTACTGTTAGAATCAAATTGCTGAATGATCAGCTCTGTTTCCACCAGAAAGCTGCTGCGTGCCTTTCTTTTCGTGGCCTCTTCGAATCTCTGCCAGATCCACGCCTGGGATGTGGTGAATCTGAAGAAGAGGTGGGCACGCCGCACACTGAAAGGACTTTATCGATGTGGCAGCCAAACAGGCAACGTTCACAACCGACGGAATCGACCATCCTCTACATGAGCTTGTCGGGAATCCACAAAGCATGAAAAGCGGCAACGGAGTTTATTTGTCTTTGAGTAGCGACATCCATGGCTTCAGCCGGGAATGGCCGCCCGTGATAAGAAAGATTAGGCGGACAAAACTTCTGATCAGCAAAGAGAATTCTTTATCAAACGAACAGACTTTGACTATGACAAGTTCGATTTTCTCCAAACCATGAACAGGGTCGAGAAGAGCATTCGGAGGGACTAAATGATAGATTGCTTGAGCGCTAGTTTTAGTGTGGACGTGACCGTTACCATAGTCATGAAAGTTGTGGGAGCAACCATCCTCGAGGAGGTAGGAAATCCTAACGACCTATCAATTTCTCCGAAGGAAAGCAATTCGTAGAAAATACCGATTCAAAGGGATTCCCCACATAAAGAAGCAGGTTCCTTGACATATCGTGCGCGGGCTGCAGAGTTTTATGTTTGTTCTTCCATTTTTTTTTTCAGCTAGCGTTTCCATCTCTTGCATCGGTAACAAAAAGCTTCCAAAGAATACATATCTATACCACTATAAATAAAATGTACCTAGGCAAATATGAAGCACCCACTTAAGATGGGCAAGTTGGGTAAAATGAAAAATCCAAGCTTAACCCCCGGCTTCGCCGCAGCTTTGCATACCACAGCCCGCCATCGGCCAATGGCATCCCGTCACGTATCTGCTGCACATGCCGAGATATGTACATGCACCCATGTTGTTGCCTTGTTGCCTGTTTTATGCCCCGCCCCTCCCAACAGCCTTGCGCCATTGTTCTCAACTCGTGCTCTTCGGTCAAAAAGACAACCCCCAAATCTTCCGCTCCGTTCTCAGCCCCGTGCCCTACGGAGCTCAAAGTAGACCCCTCCAAATTCAAAGAATACTCCAAGCACGAAGCATCATGTCTTCCTCCCCTCCCAACTCCTCCGACGATCGACGCAGGCACCTGGGCCGCCGTTTCGAAGACCAAAGAAGGCGCGACGAGCTCGACCGGGACCAAGCTCTCCGCGAGCAGAGGGAGCGCACCATGGAACCCGTCCGGGAGAGGATCAGAGACGCCACGAGCAGGCTCTTCCCACAAACAGCGGCAGCGCACGGCGGGGCGAGCGGCGCTCCCGAGCCGCCAGAGCAGCGCGCCACACCTCCCTCTCCGCAAGACCCCAGGCCGGGCGAGGAGGGCGACTCGGGGAAGATTGTCGTCCAGGCGGAGGAACACCTTGACGGCGAGACGTCCGGGTCGGACGGCGGCGACGGGGATGCGGACGGCGCTGCCATCGCGGACGTCAGGATGCAGCTCGCTGAGCAGGAAAGGGTCTGCGAGACCCTTTGAGAGGACATCGGCCAGAAAGACCGGGAGATCAAGGCGCTGAAGGATGAGCGCGACGCTGCTGAATTGGCAAAGGCGACCGCGGGGTTGGATGGGATTGCAGAGTGGAGGGACAAGCACGAGCGAACGGTGGAGGTCTTGAGCAAGGTGCAGAAGGAGAGGAGGGAGCTGGAGGAGCGGCTCGAAGAATCCGAGAGTCGTGAGAGGGTGCTCAAGAAACAGCTCGAGGAAGCAAAGGAAGCGAAGAGGGACGTCGAGGAGAAGTTACGCCATGAGGAGAACCGAACCGCACGAAGGTCTGAACAAGTGGAGCGCAATCTGCAGGGGATGGAGGGCGAGCTCAATGGCTCGAGAGCACGTGCTGGGGCAGCAGCTGGAGGAGATACCCATTTTACCATGAACTCACCGCCACCTGCAAGCGGGAGGAGGCGAGCGTCGAGATAGCTTGATGTCCGCGGTGGAGCCGGCGCCATCATCAGCACCACCGACGCCGTCGCGATCCACCAGGACCGGACGTGGATCAAGCAGCACTAAGATCGTGCCTGAGATCGATTCTAAGGGAGAGAAGAAACTTGCAGTGCACAGAAAGAGGAAGAATAGTAACAAAGAGGTGTTCCTAAAGGGACTGGGGAAAATGGTGCTCTCGTAAGAAGGGGGAGCATCAATTGGCCGTGACGAGCAAATTTCATTCTTCCTCACGTTGTATTTATTGCGCTTCCCTTCATATTCCTCAACTCCAAGTCTACGTAAATTAAAGAATGCAAGCCAAGATGAGATCACTCACCATCCGGTGCACCCGCAGTCGGCAACAACTTTCCCATCCGCCATCCACCCGCGCCAGGATCCTCCCAACCTTAAACGCCAACGCTAGTCCTCCTTCAGCAAAGACGTCCAGATTAGCTTGTGTAAGTAAAACGCGCCGTTCCTTAAGGGTTCACGGTTGAGAAAAGGGGGTTGGCTAAAGATAGAAAGCACATCGACTGCAGCCGGTCCCAAGCCCTCGACGACCCCGGTGAACGGTACATACAGACTACCACTACGTACCCCACGCCGCTATCACCCCGATAGTCTCTTCCCACCTAAGAACAGATTACTACCTACACACATGTACTGCACACAAGAGTAGTTTAAATACCATTTGAATCATTCCATTTTTTTTGTCTCTTTTTCACATAGCATTCTATCTGCAATCTTACCTGCTTCCCTATCCCCTCCCAGCAGCAAGCAGCATAGTAGTCCCTCAATCAGCTCCGAGCGAGGCAGTTTAAAATCCCCTCCCTCTGTATCCCTCCCATCGCCAGCAATGACCCGGGTCCTCCACATCAATCTCCACTTTCTCATCCATCAACAAAGCCGAAGCAGCAATTTCAGCAAAGCAAAAAAAGTCTGTACAACCGAAACGAATTCAAGTTGGGAGCAAGAAAGAAGCAGGGTCGAAGAAAAAAACTCCAGCGAAATCCTCCTTCAGACAGGAAAAGTAAAAACAAGTGAAGAAAACAGAGTCTCTGGTCAATTTATTTCAGGGTAATGATTGGTTTGGTTTGATTGTTGGTAATAAGAAATCTTGTGTTTGTTTGAATGATTGAACGTTTTTCTTGTCCTGGCCATCAACATGATAAAGAGTAAAAGGCCAGAAGGTCGGTGTAGTGTTTGCAGGAGTTGTTGCAGTCTGATATGCGCGAAAGCGCAAAAAGGAGGAAAGGGGTATCATGCGGACGAACTGATGATCTTATGTACCCGAAAAAAAAAATCGAAAGGAAAAGTGCGACGTTGGCAGTGACACCGGCCTGGAAGCCGTGCGAGCAGCCATCGAGAGAGTAGCAGTAGATGCAAAGGTCAAAGGGTCGGCCCAATAGTGTTTAGGTGTGGAAAAGGAAAATGAGGTTGGTGCAACTCAGAAGACGAGCAAGTGGTGGTGAAGGTTCTGTGCAAGAAAAAAAAAAGACGAAAAAGAAGCAGTGAATGGCAACAGCAATCAGCGCCAGCCCAGGCCCCGAATAACCCTTCCCAAAAAATGATAGATGCTGCAACGCCAGGACGCCAAAGACGCCTTGAAACCCGTCCCAATCCCCCAAAACAAAAGGCGGAGGACAAAATTGAATTTCAAGCCGGTCTCTTCTTTCCCTTCCTGGCTCAAAGGCTGAACTCTGCTGTGATGGATCGAAAAAGTCTTGATGATAGGAAAAGCATGAAAGCTTTTTGGTCGGTCATGTTGTCGTTTGTTACTGCAAGCGGTGTCCGGTCTGGGGGCAGGGACAGCGCCTCGTAGCCCCACGCCTCGTGGCACTCTATGCTCCACAATCCCCCTGGAATAGTCATCTCCGATCTGGCCGAGCACTTCATTTCCAGATTGACCGGATCGCTGAGTAGTCATGATGTTGTTGTCGTTCTTTACCAGGTCTCTCCCACCTCGCTCAGCTTCCTGTTGTGGTTGGGTCGTTGCAGGACAGGAAGAGGCGGGATGCCTGCACCGCCAGTTGTGTCCACACTTGCCCTGCGGCTCCTGCTCATGCGTCTCGGCAAACCCGACGACGGTGTGGGAATACCAGTTCCTAGACCGGTGGGCGTCGGGATGCCAGAGCTGGTGGAGCCAACGCTGCGGCTGAAGTCTGGCTTGTTGCGGGTGATGTTGACCGGTGTCGAGAGGGCACTGAGGGTGTCGCGGCCTGCTCCGGGCTCGTCGAGATCGTCGAACTGGGAGCGGGTGTTGGCCCTGGTACGTGTTCTCGGGCGTGTGGGGCCGCCATAACGGTCGTTGTTGTAGAAGCTGCTGGAGTTGGCAGCGCTGGTGCGCGGGCGGCGGGCCTCGGTCGTGTTGTTGGTGGAGAAGTGCCCGAGCGGGGTGCCACGGCCAGTGTTGCTGTTACGTGACGGAGGCCGGCCGCTGCCACGGGAGACGGGGCGACCATAGCCGTTGCTAATGCCGCTAATGCCACTGCGTTCGCTGCCACGGCTGGTTGGCCGGCTGCTGGCACTGAGGCAGTCGCTGGGAGCGCTCATGAATCCAGACAGGCTGCCGTTCTTGGACGCACCAAAGTTCAGCCTGGAAACGCTAGAAGTGTTCTCCTCGCCATCCTTGACCGAGCTTGAGGTGCTGGCACTGGTGCGCTTCCGGCCTGAGCGGACGGTGACGGTGGACGCAACATGCGAGTGGTTGCTCTGGGCGCTCCCACCGCGGGGGCTCGCTCGAGGGGGCGTGTGGGTGGGTGCAGGTAGCTTGCTGCGCACGTTGTGGACGCGGGCCTCGAGCTTCTGCATCTTGCCAATCAGCCCACGAATCTGGTAAAGCGAGCCCGAGCGAGGGAGTGCCCCATCACCGCTAGGCTTGTACGAATGGCCTGCTGTAGGTCTGCGTGCCCTTGTTGGTGAGGTGCGTCCACTCGCCGAACTCCATGGGATCGACGGGGCCCGATTGTGCCGCGTGCGTTGTGGGCCGTAGTCTCTGGGACGTGGCGTGTTGTCGTGGATGGCGATGGAGCCTTTACGCCGGGTCGGGACGCCACGAATATCCTTGGAGCGATCCATGAACTCCGCAAAGTTCGGGGAGGGTGGGGTGGTGGCGGATGTGCGGTTGGACTTGGTGGGCGGGGGCGTCGACGTCGTGGGCGACGAAACCGTCGTAGCCGACGTCGAGGTCTCGGACACGGGAGAACGCGGCCTCACATGGTCGGCAGTGACGAGCTGATGCGTCTTCTCTGCGCGGTGACGAGTGATGGTATCTTCTGCGACGCGTAGCTTCTCCTTGACGATGTCGGCCTCGATGGAGAGGTCGGCCAACTCGTCACGCAAACGCTGGTTCTCTATCCTCAGATCCTCACGCTCCTGCTCGCCCGCCTTCAGCTCCTCCTCGAGCATCACGCCCCGCTCGATGGAGATGTTGTACTTCTGCTCGAGGTCCTCCAGCGACGAGGTCTGGTTCCGTGTCTGGCGCTCGAAGTCGTCGTTGGCGACCTCGATGTCGCGGAGGCGCATCTGCATGGAACGGTTCGTCTCGCGGAGCGTGGTGATCTCCTTCTGCAGGGCGTTCTGCGCTCCATTGGCCTCGGTTTTGGACTGCTTGTATTTGGCCTGGCACACGGGAACGGCGCGTTAGCTGGGCTGGCGGGTGCGACGGCGACGGCGACCCCCTGGACGAGGGAGCCGCGGCCCGGGGTAGCACCGCGACGCGCATGCGGCGAGATGGCGGGCGCGATGGCATTGGAGGCGTGCACTTACCTTCCATTCCTCGACCTCGAAGCCCATGCCTTCCAGCTTCTCCTTCAGCTGGCGCTCGCGCTTCTCCGACGCCTCGATATCCCGCTCCAGCTCCGACTCCAGCTCGCGGCTGGAGGCCTGGAACTCCTGCAGCTCGACCTCGAGCTGCTCATACTGCTGCTTGTAGTAGGCCAGGTCGGACTCGAGCGAGCCGCCGGGCGCGGGGCTCGATGGGGGGCGGTCCAGTGTGGATGTCATGGCGGGTGTGGTGTGCGTCGGCTCGCGCTACGCAGGGGCGCGTTGGTCCTGGCGGCGGCGGCTGCGCGGTGTCCGGAGGCGATATCGTGAATGTGTTCGTCGTGGCCGTAGTCGTGAGGTCGTCGTGGCGGGGGGTGTCGTGAGTGTCGTCTAAGGTGCGGTGGAGGCGCCTTGGGCGGAGGGCGCTGGGCGAGTGCCTGCCGCAGGCCGTCCCGAGCGGTGAGGTGAAGGCCTGGGGCGTTTCACGGAGGGGCAGTCGAGGGCGCGTCGTCGAGGCGGCGCGCGCGATGGGGTGCTGGGGTCTACTGGCGCGGGTTCGCGTCCATGTCCTTCGTGCGGCGGCGCGCGCGTCCGTGTGGTTGGTGTCGTGGAGGGTGGGCTGGTCGATGTGTTGACGCAGGACGGGAGTGGCTCTACGCTCGCAGCGGCGCCAGGGCACGCACGCACGGGCGTTGTGCGCAGCAACAGCCCAGCCGCAGGGATCCTCTCCCGAAATCCCTGCACCTGCATGAGTGACAACTGGAACTGCTGCCCCAAGGCCGATCAGCTCGAGCACGCCCGAGACCGCGCCAGCGCCCTTATCAAATCTCTGCCGCCATGTGCAGGCGTGACGGCAGCCGCGGGCGGCCAGTCATCCTCCCGCCGTGCGACGCATCCGCCGCCCAGCGCACGCCCTCCAGCCGCGTCGTGCGCTCGGCAACCTGCACAACCCACCATTGCGGCACATGACTTGCAGACGAAAACCCACGACGAGGAAAAATCGCCGACGGCCCCTCTCTATTCAATTTTGCTTCTTGATTAATTTTCCTGCTTACCGCCTTCCCGCCTGACCAGCTCGGCCGCGCGCTCCTTGCTTTTCCCGTAGACGTCGCCCACCTGCGTCGACGTCTTCTCCATCGCGTCCTGCAGCTTCTCCGACGCGCTCCCCACCAGCTCCCGGCCCACCTCCACCGCTTCCTTCATCTCCTCCTGCGCCTGCGCCGCCAGCTCCTGCGGGCTGGGGTACCGCTTCAGCGCCTTGAGGATGAGGTAGTACAGCTGGATCACCACCACGTGTATCCGCTCCTTCATCAGCATGGTCAAGCCGTGACTGAAGAACCCCTTCAGCATCTCCCCACCCAGTCCCTGATACAGCCCCGCAACCCCCTCTCTCCGCGCGATCTCCAGAATCGAGCTGAAGATGGTCGCGCGGCCCGCCCTCTTCGTCTGCTTCGTCGCCGCGGTGTTCCCCTCCTTCTCCTGCAGCGGCTCCGCCTCCGCCGCGGTGTCCGTCGGCGACGTCGACGACACCTGCGCGCGCGTCTTGGCCAGCGAGACGGGGTACGTGATGGACGACGCGACCACCTTGCTCAGCGCCGCGACCAAGAAGGTAAGCCTGGGCCCGGGGTCGGCGCGCTTCGCCCGGGGCACCAGCACGCGCAGCAGCGACTCGTGCAGCAGGAACGTCAGGGCCGGGTTGAGCGTGAGGATGAGCGCGGCCGAGTAGCCCGACCAGAAGCCGCGCAGGCCCTTCTCGTCGCGGATCTGCAGCGCGATGTCGCGCGCGCCCAGCTCCGCGCTGACGCTGGCGCTGCGGTCGCGCGCCGCCACCATCGACGCCGTCTGCTTGCGCGTCACGATGTTCTGCACCGGCGTCGTCCAGAACTTGGAGAACGCGCCGGCCACCATGCCCACCGCGATCTCCTCGAACGCCGGCAGCGCCTTCTTGGCATCTGCCTTCTTCGCCTGCCGCGACGACTTGACGAAGTTGTACGCCAGGAAGAACAGGAACGAGTCGGCCACGGACTTGACCAGGTCCTGCGCTATGCCGCTGTAGAACGCGGGTAGCCCGCCCTCTTTCGCATAGATCTTCCTGACCGCGTCGAGGATGTCCTTGTAGTCCTCATCACCACCGCCGTCGTCCTCCGCGGAGTCGCTCTTGAATTGCGCCTGCACTTGTAGTCGCGTGATGACGAGATCGAGTGGGTACATCAGAAGCTTTGCTATAGCTGACCCGAGCGCGCCTGAGGTGGCATGGCCGAGAGCGGGGATCGCGGGGCCCAGCGGTGCATTGCGTGGCCTGGTTTCTTCTTGGACGATGTGGTAGAGATCAAATGCATCCTGTGAGCAACGTTTAGCACATGCTAGAAAGTGGGGATGCCATGCGAAGGCACGAAGCTTCTGTACGCACCAACTGGCTGTTGTAAAGGAATCCAGGCTCGTCATCGGCCATGATTGCGAGCTAATTACTGTCTGTGTGGCCAGGAAATATGCGAGAAAGAGAGGCGCTGAGAAACTACATGTACAGACAAATGTTTCAAGTGATTTCGACGTGGGAGTAGGGTGTTGTTTTCACATGCCGCGGTGATGAGGTCGGATGCGGCGGTCTGGGCTTCCCTCGGCTCAGCCACAACGTTGGAAAGACGTCATCTGCGAGCTTGAAGAGCTTGGCATGCACCCCAGCTGTCGGCCCAGCGGCTGCACACGATTCATCCGATAAGGCGATACGAGTATCTCAGATGGCGTAGCGTGAGGGCTTGGCTTCGTGTGTGGCCAAAGAGTAGTCCTGAAACACATTATATGCCTGTGCCTAAAGAGACCAATGCGCACCTAGAGCCAGTCAAGGAAACGAGAAGATACTTGAGCTCAAGACACAACACATCAGAGGAACGGCACGAGTATCGGAGTAATTTGCGCAATGATGCCTCGTCAAAGGTTGATAGATTCTTTATTTAAAAATTCAAAAACAATAGGGTATCATGCATGCGCCTCTATCGTCAAGCCATCTGCCTCGTCCGCCCTCTGACGACCTCGATTTTGCTCGGACTTTCCATAAAACGACTCCTAATCTCTCCGTCCACGTCGCCAATGTTCAGTTGCTTGATATCGGGCAACTCAAATCCGGCCTTCACTTGAGCTGTCATTGTCTCTTCTTCTTCCTGTCCTGGTAAGAGGATCTTGTTGGCTCCCAACGTCCGTTTGATGTCTTCCAACAGCACCTGCATAGGGCAGATGTACGCGACGTGATTTCTGTCGCACCAAGCAAGAATGTGTCCGCATATGCGGCCTTGCTCGTTGTCAATGACCCAGGCGCCGGAGTCACCACCAACTAGACTACAAGTTAGTCGTTTAAATCGCTAAAGCATTCTGGTATGACGCACCACCCAGACCGCCACTGACATGCCAGCTGCGGGCATATGATTTCCGGCCGTGGATTTTGACAGCAGTCATTGTGTGACTAATGACTCCACCCTTCAGTCCGCTCGTTCTCCCGAGGCTGTGCACTTGAAGACTACCCAGATCCTCTGCCTTAGCAACCTTGATTGGACATTAGACAAACACTCATACGCGCGTACAAAATTTAGCAATGCATACCTGACTAGGATATTCGTCTTCCTCGGGCTTAAAGTGTCGCCTCTCCACGGGATCCACCAACTTCGGACAAAGCTTGGCTGGGCGAGCGCAGAACCGCTTTCCTCCTTGCACGAGATTGTACGGCTGGAGACGTTCGTCCTTCAGCTTGAGCAGAGACCAGTCGATCTCGTGAATCACACCGTTCCGATTCCAGCGCCGAATCCCAGACGAGGCATGGACATGACCGAGCTCATGAGAGTCGATGTGGTCTTCGTCGCGATCTTCTTCACAGGGGAAAAAGTCGTCGTCGACGTCGTCGATGGCGGGCTGAGTGATAAGAATCTCCTCGCCGTCGCCTGCCTCAATGCCTGGGACGTCGCCGGGTTCGGATGATGTGTCTTCACTCTCGGAATCGGAATAGGCCTCGTCAGCAGAGTCGTAGGTGTAGCTGCTGGCACCGTCGTCCAAGTCTTCATCGTCTGAAATCTCAAAGGCCTGTGGGGTATCTGGCAGGTCTTGTAAGGAAGGTTGAGAGCCGATCTGGGAGATCCACGGGTAGTTGTTGACTCTTGCACTTGAACGCAAGATCTCCTCGCTTCTGTTTGTCGGTTGTTAGTGGAAGTCTTTACTTAGTAACTGCCGGCATTTTAGAGAGTGAGGTAGTTACCGAGGGAGAGTGATCCACCAAGGGTTCGTCGCACACAAAGTGCATGAAGGGAACTTGTGGAAAAAATGCACGCCCAGTCCCCAAAGAGAATACTTACTCGACATCTGAATACTCGTCCCCATATTCACTCTCGTCCTCGCTTGGAGCATCCAGCATGTGGTGTACACTCATTCCAAATGTCTCACCGTCGACCAGAACGACTCCTCCATACGACACCGGCGGTAGATGCTCCTCGCCATTGTATGCCCCGATCGAGGCACCACATATCGGGCGTTG
The DNA here is from genome assembly GCA_020912385.1 of Neofusicoccum parvum. Classification (NCBI taxonomy): domain Eukaryota; kingdom Fungi; phylum Ascomycota; class Dothideomycetes; order Botryosphaeriales; family Botryosphaeriaceae; genus Neofusicoccum; species Neofusicoccum parvum. Next base: position 1,688,394 of record CP087217.1, on the reverse strand, counting down.
CTGGAAGCATCCGTTCAGTGCTGGCACCTCGTCCTCGTCCATCATTGACCGAAAGGGTGCCCTGCGCTTTCGGGTCGACCTCGTCAGCTTTGAGCGCCTGATCTTTCCCTTGTGGACTTTGAGATCGAAGACAGCGCGGTCGTAGTTGAATTTCTTGGCCAAAACCGCCTTCACCTTTGCCGTGCTGGCACAGGTAACGACGATTGTGGCTTTGGCATCCGATGGAGAAGACCCAATACCGAACAAATCAATGCTGGAGCTTTCCGGAGAGTCTCTCAATGCTTTCTCACATATGCGCATGAGACGTGGAAGAATGGTTTGATCCCATTCTGCCGCAATGCTCGGAGTGGGCCGCCAGAGGGGTTGGACGAGCAGTTTGCGCTTGGTTGTGGCTTTTTGCTGCTTCAATTTGATGGACGTTTGCACATGCATCTCTTCAATGGTGATATCCGGGCCGGGCGTTGGGTAAGATTCCGCGATGGAACGCTGCATGATACGCGGCTGCTCTGTGAATAAGGCTTCGGATTGACGGACTTTCCTCTCTCGCCACTGGTTCTGGATAATGACAACTTTCCTCCTGTATTCCTGGAACGTCATCTTGCCACGAGACTTCCTCCAGGCACGCTGGATGGTCTTTGCAGCATCAACAACATTATCCACATGGGTGGATGATGATGTTCCCCTCGTACGAGGCCGAACATCATGGTCGTGCTTCTGATGCTTTTGAGGAATCCATTCGTGGCCCGCCTGCAGATCTGACTCATGAATGCGCGAGAGACCAACCCAAGGATTATGTTCAGGACCTCCAATGTGAGGTGAAAATAACTTCTCGCGTCCGTGGTCAAGTTGTTGGAAGAACTCCACAGCGTCCCGCTTCTGGAGCTTCGCTCGCCTGTGGCTCGGGCCTTGGTTCTGCGTGCGTTTCAGGAGACCTGCACTCGGAGAAAAGGCCGTTGCTGCATGACTTCCTAACTCGTACGGATAGGGGTCTGCATCATCCAGGAGAGAGCATCTGTGGAGTCTGCCTAGTACGCGATCATAGACCGCCTTGATGTCCGTGCTCGAAAGGTTTCGGTCTGCAGCCGAAAGACATTCTCGCACCGCTTGCATGTAGGCTGTACCGCATTTTCCCGCGAGCCTCCTGATCCAGATGTCCTCAAGACGCACTTTGAAGTCGGCCAGGGTGTATTTTGATTTGAAAATATCGGAGAGGGGGACCCACAGCCCAATTTCCAGAAGAATTAGGGCAAGGCCGTACATGTCAAAGTGCTGAGCATAGGTGGACTGTGCTGGGTCTTGCGTCCTTGGATCATGAGGGTGGCGATAGATGTTCGTTCCGGAGGGTTGGACTTCGACATTGAATTCGGAGAAAAGATCAAAAGAGCAGACGTAAGGTGACTGCAGCTCATACTGTGGCTGTTTACGATCGCCTGAGTGGCCGGATGGTTTTTGCTTGCGGAAGAGCAGGATGTTGCTGCTGTTGACATCCTTGTGGACGAATCCACTGGCGTGGAGTTTGCTAAAAGAAATGACTAGATTCAGAGCGATGCGGAAACGTTTCTCCAGAGCTGGGATATTCGGCACGGCGACATTGTTCTTCGCGCTGGATTGCAGAACACTCAAAAGAGTGACTGGGCGCAAGGCTTGAAACTCCGAGGGTCGAAGAGACTTAGAAAGTCCGTGGTACATGAAACTTGGCAGCTCGAACACGAATCCGAACCTGGGCTGACTGTGATCCTCAAAGTAACCCAAGCATTTCAGAGTCCCGAAGGCAGGTGTATCAGGCCCTTCTCCAAAACGGCCCATGCCACGGGCAAGGACGTCGAGGAGGCCTTCCAGTCGGTTCAATGGTGGTGGCACACCGGTCATCCGGTACACAGGATCAAATCCTGCGTATTCGATGAGGACAGGAGTGGTCGTTACTTCGCCGCTGTCAAATCTCCAGGGATTGGTTGATGGCTGACTACGTCGAAGGTGGCCAATAAGTCGTGTGCAGGAGGGAACCCCTATGCTCTCATATGGCGGGGGCTCTTCCTCGGGAAGAATGAGACTAGCCTGATCGATCTTTGGGATTGACTCTGCTTTCGACTCTGCATCCATCGTCGAAGAAGCAGACATAGTCGTTGGCGGGCTTACAAGAGTGAGAGAAGACTCGTTGTACTCGTCATCCGAAAAGGGCGTTTTGAATGGGGTTGATGGAAGGGATTCTGATTTTACCAAGGGTGGCGGTCTGAAGTGGTGAGAGTCGAGTCCTACGTTCGAAATCCTTCTTGCTCTGGAAAGGTCGTAGAGCGTGTCTATCGATGTGGTAAGATCCCGGGCCAGGTCCTCATAGCGAGCTTTGTCGGCCGCGGTCCAGCTGTTTGCGGTTGGTGATTTCGTCCAGCTCTTTTCGCCCTTGGCATCTGGAGTGCCATGGTCACCTGAAGCCTTGATGCGATCGGCTTCGTCGAGGATATCTTGGATGGTGCCAAGAACGCTCGTGACCGTCTCAGTCAAGCCAGCCTGGGCTACAGACTCATCGATGCTTCCTTGCGAAGCGGCAGAGCTATTATCGCTCCATTCCATGCCCCACGCGATGAGGCGGTCTCGCTGGATCCGGAACCGTCGATGGAGGGCGTTCAGCTCGGGCACGTTCTCCAGCTTCGCCTGCTCAGCGTTGATGTCTTGCTTCGTGTCCGAGTACAGCTTGGTGAGCCGCCGCGGAAGGTGCGCAAAGGCGGCCATGTTCGCTTGGGCCGTTAGGCGAGATCGTGGGCCCAGGTCGGTGTTGATGAGCACAGGTGGGTATCGCGGTCAGCACGGGAACCCCTCTTTACGCCGGTGAATGAGTCGGGAACAGCATCGAGACTAGGTGCGCCGGGGAACGATGCAGCAGGATAAGCCCATGGGTATCGGTATATAGGAGAAAGGTGAATTAGGCCCCAGAAAACCGATCACCGGCGCATGGGAAGGCAGCTGGGGTGCATTTTCCTGCTGCCTGGAGACGGTGAGGAGGTGGTGCGCCTCGGCTTTGTGAGCTCATTGGCCTGCTCAGCCACCCGCCACCCGCGAGTCATGTGCACTGCCCGCTTCAGGCGCCACGAATTCGTCGTACGCGTCGCCAGAACACCGAACAGCCCGACGTTGAGATGGAGGTCATTATTGATTATAACTGGGTGCAAGGCAACGCTGGTTCTAAACCTGTCTCTACACGTGTTGCTTGAGCCCGGTTGTGCCTGGATCCGGTCGCACTGTACACCAGCAATGAGCTCACTGGAGCCTATCCAGTCCGAGCTTGCGTGTCTCCCGAGCCCTATGTCCGACTGACAGCTGAAGCCCGAACTGCCGCTTGACACCGTAGTCCTGTGGCTGCCTGTCGTCGTGGCGCATGGCTGTGTCTTGATCTCAAGTTCCGCCTGGGTATCTACTTCCTTCCGTGCTGCAATGTGCTGCTGTGTACAACCCATGGGCCACAGGAACGAAGGCCGTCGGATAGAAGCCAGCTCTGAGCAATATGAAAGCCCAACATATCAACGCCCATGGTTCCTCTGATGTCTTGAATGTCCTTTCCCCTCTCACAGGTATTTTTTCGCAGCCGCAGCAACTCTTGCTCTGAACACCGGGCTCTTCACTGGCTGGTTGAGCGAGTAGAAGGGATTCATGATTGTCTTGACCCAGCTGTCGTAGACCTCCATGAAAAAGTTCTTGATGGCTTCCTCCGCGGCGGGCGCGGTGGGGTTGTACGTGCTCGACGAGGGGTAGGCGGAGCTGCGCACTGAGGACATGGAGGCGGCCGAGGAACGGGGGTTGTCCGGGTTCGGGGAAGTCAAGAGCAGGAACTTGATGTTTCCGGCGGTCAGGAAGCAAGAGATGTAGTTGTTGTGGAAGCGGTCGATGTGCTTGAGGTACCTGCAACGAGGCGCGTAAGTCGCGCTTCCACGGCCACTTGCAAGAGCGCACTCGCCGATCTCCGAGCCCAACTTACATCTGGCCAGTCCCCCACTGCACCTCCTCGACAATATCCAGGCTGCTGTGCACGATGAACTGGTTCATATGCCGTGAGTCGTCCCTGAAGCGCGCGATGCCGTCGCCGCCGCCCCTCGAGGTGCCGAACTCATGCTCGAAGAGCGGGTTGTCCCTGGTGCCAACTATTGCGAAGTAGTACGACATAGCGAGAGGCCAACGTCGAGGATGGAGCTGCGCGGTGTGGGGGATGTGCGGGCGATGTGAAGCTCCGGGGTGACGCCCTGGCCCGCATTCTGCCCGGGCGGTGAAGTGGCCAAAAGTCCGAGCTGCCGCTCCCAAGCAACGCGCGACGACCAGCTCGCCGACGTCTGCGCCCATATCGCCCACCCACAATGTTCGGAGCATTCAGGCCCTCAGCCCCTCTGTCCGGAGGTCTCCTCTGGTAGGATACGCCATCTCCCCGCTCCAGCGGTCTCCAATGCGGCGCATCCTCGCTGACATCACGCCAACACTGCAGGAAAATTCCGTGGCGCATGTCGCGGCCTCAGAAGCTGCGGCAGCGGCAGCGCCTGCGCGCCGTCGACAACGTCATTGCGACCGTTGACAAGGCGCTCGCGAAGCAGGGTGTGTCGACGAAGAAGCTGGACCGCTGGAAGGACGAGATGCCCACCGAGCCGGAAATGCTAGCCAGGGACAAATACACCTTCTTCGATCGCTATGAGAAGAAGTACAGGAAGGGCGTTCATAGTACGTGCCCGGGTGTCTGTTACGACCTAATTGATTATGCAATTGGGCATGAAATGAGTGTATGGCTGACGCAATGATGTAGAACTCCCGAAGTGGACGAGAGTATCGCAACGTCTCAACCCTCCCGGTTTCTAAACTTCACGGCGGCGAGGCGGAACCACGCCCTGTATCATATCCGCAGTATACTTTTGGAGTCTCGGGTGCATCGGCTGGCGTAGTCATGGAAACAGTGCAGAGGCTCTCAGAAAAGTTGCCTCTGAGCTTTGGAGACGTGCCATTTCTTCTGATGAGCAACTCTACGCACAATTTCCTCTTCTCTTCCTGTCTTTTCACAGAATTCAGATATCAATGATACCACAATTACTAAGCCTTTCGCCGTCTGCATTAACTCATATCTGAGACCAAGCATTTTCTTTATCATTTCATGCATCCCCTGGTTCTTTTTCTTTCCGTATAGTCTTCGTAGCAATCATTTCGGGACACAGTTGCCTCGCATAGCACTTTCCCAGTAGCAATGTCGATCATCACCCCTGATTTTCTTCCCCGTTTATCAAAATCCTCAGTTGCAGCACCATTCTAATGTTCCTCAATCTCAACCAACTCGTCCCATCGTCCCATGTTCTCATCACAACACCTCATACTCTCCTCCACGGACCAGTCTAGCCTTCCTCCGCATTCGTCCCTATACCCTCCCCTATCAACCGCGCTCCACCCAACCTCTCCCCAACACCCAGCGCCTCCAACTTCGCCACCAATACCTCCCGCTCCTCCTCCGTCTCCGAGTCCACCATCAGTTCGCGACCCAACGCGTCTGAGATGCTGTCCGCCTCCTGCAGCATCTCAACGACATGCGTCATCGCGTCCTCACTCCTCCCCACACCCTCATGACGCTCACCTTGATCCTCATCGTGCGCGCCACCGTTCTCGTCTAGGCTCAACTCCTCCCGTGCCTGGTGCATCAGCTGCTTGAGGCGCCAGTACCCGGCTTGCGTCAGCACGCGGGCGGAGCGGGTATGTGAGGGGGTGGTTCGAGTCGCTGTTGAACTCATCTGCGTCTCGCGAATGTTTTCTTGGGTGGTGGAGGACGGTTTTGATGAGGGAGGCGAGGTTTCGTAAGATGGTGAAGAAATAGTCCCCGTCAGCTGTTGTTCTGTGCTTAACAGACCTGTCGGTCTGGACGGGCTTGTCTGAGGGTTGAGGAATGGCTTTGTCGAGGAAGTGTCCATGTCGGATGATGGAACACCGGATGATCCTCCCGACTGTTCTTCCTCCTTGTTTGCTGATGGGCTCGTCGATCTCGGTGGTTTAGGGGATGACATTGTCAAGTGTCTGGTCGGGTGTCGACGTCGCAGGCTCCTTTCTGCAGCTGGAAAGCAACGATTCTGAAAACGAGCCCATTTCTGAAAGAGATGCACCGACAAGTTTGATTACTAAAGATGCCTCTCCATGCGGAGTTCAACTCCGCCTCCGATGGAGCTGCCGAAATAGGACGACGGCGCGGAGGTCCGGCGGGGCTCTACCCGCCTCCGCCGCCGCCGCCAGGCACAATGTTTACTACTACAACAAGGGAAATACGGCTATTTGGACGCCTTTACTGTGACAAGCGACTGGCGGATTAAATTTCCAGCGCCTTTCATATTATTAAGCGTGGTTTGCTTCGCTATCCTCGCGTTTACTTCGGAATCAGGCCAGGTCTCGGGTCGTAGCCGAAATGGTCTTCGATCGATGATCCGCCCACTGTTCTCGAGAAAGCTCGCCACGATGAATTTGTAACGGAAACGTTTGCACTTCGTCGGTATGCATCCGGCTTCGCGCTGTAGAACTTGTTGGCGTTCGCGCCGCGATAGTCCCCGCTATTCATCATGACTCCCTACTCTTTCATTTTTCACGCCGCCATTGCACGACGTACCATCCATCTATATCGCTCGTCGCTGCAGCGCACCAGTTGATGGGGGTGGTGCTGCATTTGATCAATGCTCACTTTAGATCTTAAGGCGTTTGATTCGCCAGCTGGGGAATTATGAGAAAAGAACGAAGCAGACAGCCCGAGAGTCACAGTCTCATAGCGAAAGATAATGAAACCACGTCCAGCTTCCTGAGAATTTTTGCGTCGTAAATTCCGCGGCCTCAGACAAGGATGCAAAGGTTGAGCCGATTGCCACTGCGTGTGATACACTAAATTGCGACTCTGGGGTTCTCTGTCCCACTAAATGCCATCTTTCAGGCATGTATCCGTTAAGGGACCAGTTGAGCGTGATTGAAGTACGAAGCCAACGTCTCGATATCAGGCAAAAGGCCGGATCTTCATTCATACTGGCAATAGCCTCAACGGACTCTTAGAGATGGGCTATATTCCTCCACTGGTGCTACTGGATGTCTTGAGTATTCGTGTGGTACAAGCTGGCCATGGTGTGGGATATATCAGTGGCGAGTAGTTCACGAACACCGGTCTCTTCCGGATGGAACCCTACTAAGAAGCTGACAACACAATTCGATTGCTCTGTGGCGTGACGAGAATGCCTTGTGATAAAAGCGCACATGTCTTGCGTTCAAATTTTCAAGCAGCAGGATTCCGCCTTCGTAATGGTCTTGCATTGCCAAAATTCAGTCAACCATACTGAACGAGTACAAGGGCTTTTCAAAATCCAACAAGATAGAGCATCAGTCATCTATCTATAAACAGTATGACAAGAAGCAGACATTAGAAGTCAAAACCAGCACTTCATGAGCTCAGCCAGACCCAAATACGAGGCGTTCGAACAACGAACTATCTTCTCCTACTACTTCTACGGTAAGAACTGATACAGTAGAAAGGGCAAGCGAAGTAGTCAGCAAATGAAATCCGTTTCTCCTTCAAAGCCACCTCCCTCACTTCCCCCGTGCAACCGACACCCAGGAAAACAAAACAATAGGTCAGACAAAAGACCCCCAAACTCCTCAAACCTCGCCAACCAGCTCACTCCCTCCCTCACGTCTTCCTCACGCGCCTCCACCCTGAACCCATTCATTCGCCACAACGCCCGCCATCGTCGTCCCTCCCAGACCCGCTCCACCTCCACGCCCGCACGCCCATCCAATGACACCGCCTCTGCCACATGGCGCCCGCAAATACGCCTCGCTTACCGAGGAACAAAGGGATAAGCGTAACGTATCAGCGTCAGTCCCACCACCTCACCAATTACGCCCCGTTCTCGCCACCTTGCGCACCCAGGCGTGCGTCAGAATTCCATCATCGCCGTCGCCCTCGTCGTGGCACCGGAGGGGGGCAAGCAGCACACGCGTCTCGGTCTTCATCGCGCGTCGAAGCGACGCCATCCGGGGGCGCGCAGAGAAGAGAAAGCCGCCCGAGTTCGGGCGGTTGGTTGGGCGGATGATTTCGCATCGAGGGTTGCGGTGGTGGTGGTCTGCAGGGCACGAGTCCAACACCCACAAAAAAAAAAAAAAAAAAAAACTGCCCACCCTCCCTCGCCATCGACCGGCAGATAAGGAAAGTGACACCGGTCGCAGCACCTCTTCCCGCCTCCCCGCACCATATCCGGATTCCGCCATTTCGGCCGTCCGCGTGCGTGTGCATCTTATCCTGCATCTGATGTCTCCGTTCGGAGAATTTGCTGCCGGAAGGGGCCGGAGAGGGCTTCGTATGCATGTGCAAACAGCCTTTATCAGACGGCGAGAAAGAGGGGATATCTTCATCTTTTCTCGAAGCTTTTGGAACCTTTTCTGAAACCCTCCTCCGTTTTCGCCTTCCAGCGTATATCCCTTTTCTCGCCTGGCCGGTAACGAAAGAACAGCTCTGCTTCGCTCCGCTAACCTGCGTGTTTGTGAGGCAGAGAGATACATGAGAGGAAAGAAAGTAAGGATGTAACAAAAGTGGGAAAAGAGGAAATCCAAACGCTATGCTTTCTCGGTCCAAAGAGAAGGATAAAAAACACGATTAAGTCTCGTGGCCGTTTGTACTCCGTTTGTCCTGCCTGTTGTCCACCCCCAGACCTATCCAGAACACAACGCACGACACAAGACCTTCCATCCACACATACACCGAGCCAAGGAAAACCGACCAACCGCTCTCTTCTAATGCAAGAACATATGCACCCACAAGCTTCGTCTCATGCCCGCTGTCATCGTCACAAGAAAAGAAATCCGGTGCCCCCATCATCAACCAATCCCGCCTTCCCACAAATCCTGCTTCCTTCCCGCCATGCAAACTCCCGTTTCGTCCAATCCACCCGTCCCAGACCCAGTCCAATCCGTTTCCGTCCCAACCCTCTTTCCCAAACGAGTTTGTTCCGGGATACCCGTTTCGTTAAATTATCGTCAATCATCTCCACCAAGGGGACAGGCATCCCCGCTTCCCGATCCTTGTCCCCATTCCATATCAGTGCTTGCCATCCCCCGACTCGTGTACATCACATCGCCACGCCGCCAACTCCGCGAAACTCTCACTTCATCGCTCCCTTCCCGGCTTCAATTCTTCCTCAGCGTCTCGAGGGATCCTCCCAGTAATCCCGTTCCACCCGCTCCTTCTCGCGCTCGCGTTCGCGCTCCCGCTCGCTCTCGCGGAAATCTGCGCGCGGTTCCCTTGACGGCTCGATCATGCGTGGCCTCTCCCTGCTCTCCTCATCCTCGTCGCTCTCGTACGAGTCGTCGTCCCTGTCCCGGTGCTTGCGGTGGGAGGACGGGCGGTGGCTGCTGCGATGCTCGCGGTCGCGGTCGCGGTCACGATCACGCGGCTCACGCTCGCGCTCTCGATCCCCGCTGCCACGTTGATTGTGTTCTTCTTCTTTGGGGCGCGTTAGCACGTCAATAACAGTGTCAAGGAGGCCAGTAAGCGTCTTTGGCTTGATGGGCTTTTCTGTGCTGTCGGAAAATGCAGAAGTACTGGGGTTTTGGTGGTGAGAGTGATGGCTGTTTTCCTCATCATGCCGACGACGACTGCGAGAACGATGTTTGCGACGGTGCTTGTGCTTGTGGTCTGAGGAAGTGTTGTCGTCTTGGTCTCTTCCACGGACTATGCCGTCCGACGATGAACCAGATGACGAGTGTACGAGCGATTTGGAATCCGCAAAAACAGACGAGTAAAGCGCAGCAGAATCAGGTGGGTTATTACCTCTGGACTCGCGGATCTCTCGGGTACGATCCGCAAGCTTTTGAATATCCTCCCGCGTGAGTACACGGAGGACAATCACACAGTCCATTCTCTCCTCGAATCTTTCCTTGGCCTCCTCCAGCGCTTCGGGGTTGACAAGCCGGCGGTCGATCTTGGTCCAACGCGCATCGGGAGGAATGTCCTTGCCCTTCTTCGCATCCTTTAGCGGCGCAACTCCCTCCCGGATGGGATTGGGATCCTCCGGGAACTTCGCGGTTGGCTTACGCAGGATACCTCTGGGTGGGGGTGGAGAATCCTTGTCGGCTTTTGGAGGCGACACTATACGTACGCGATTCTCACGCTCCTTTTCCTCTGCAGTAGATAACGAGGCTGGCTCATCGACTATAGGGTCTCCAAAGATGCTGTTGCTCCGTTCGGAGTATCTATCCGGCTTTGACTCGGGCCTGAGGTCTCCGTTGCGTTCTGGTCTAGGAGCCTCGCGGGGCATCTCACGAGGAGCGGCTTCGGACTGGCGATCTCGAGGTACAGGCTCATCCCGGTCTCTCTCCCGTCTGCGGTGTTCTTTTTCGCGGTCGGAGTCGCTGTCTCTGTCGCGGACGGACCCGCTTGAGCGCTCCAGCTCTTGCTGAATTCTGCGGCGGTACTCCTCATCAGGATCAAGAGCTGGCGGAGGTTGCTTGCGGTCTTCTCGCTCTTTTACATCATCTTTATCGACGTAGTGGCGTTCCCGAGGTGCCTCGCCTTCATCAGAGGAAGACTTTCGAGCTCGACGTTTCTTCTCTTCATCGGAATCGTTCCGGGCACGACGCTTTCTTTCTTCATCGGAGTCATTTCGTGCACGTCGTTTCTTTTCTTCGTCCGAGTCGTTGCGGGCACGTCGCTTCTTTTCCTCGTCCGAGTCGTTCCTGTATTCCCGATCACGGTGGCGTGCCGCAGCGCTCTCAGCCAGGTGTTGCGCTCCATAGGCAGCTCCAACAGCGGCGGCGGCAACCGGAACAGCGCTCGGAATGTGGCTGTCCCTGTCGCGACGATCCTCACGGCGGTCGTCACGATCCCTGTCACGATCCCGGTCCCGGTCGTATGCCTTTGATCGATCCCAGTCTCTGTCAACATTCCTATCGCGGGTGCGTTCTCGATCGTAGTCCCTGTAGTCGCTTCCGTAGCGCTCTGGCTCTCGCCTGTCGGAGCGCTCAGAGCGTTCAGAGCGTGGTGGCTCAGGGATGTAGTCACGAGCATTTGGCAAAGACACTGCTGAGTCGAGTGGATATCCAGGCACAGGTGGCGGTGGTTGGGGAATCCGGCGATCAAGAATTTCGTCGCGCGCTGAGTGGTAAGGATCGTTTCCTGGGCCGACACTGCTTGGTCGAGCAACGCTGCTCGGTGGCGGTCGGAGACCGAATCCTCTCGTTTCGACGTCGGGATCATCATAACGCCTGGATGATGTTCGGAGACGGTCACGGTCCTCATACTCATCCCGGTAACTGTAGCGATCATCTCGCCGGTCATCCCGGCGATCATCCCGACGATCATCTCGCCTGTCGGCAACATCTTGATGGGAAGCAGCTGGCGCCTGCCGCACAGATTGAGTACGACTGGGAGCTGCGTATGGGTTTTCTTCGCGGTAGTATGGGTCGGCAGTGCTTGACCGTTCATGAGAACGGTCGCGTGACGAGGCCCGGGGGGCTTGGCTATACTCTCCTCTCAGACTTCCGGTGCGGCTGACAGCTGTTCCAGATGCAACACTGCCGTTGATTTTGTCGAAGCCCCGAGTGGTAACAGGAGGCCCGGCCACTTCGCGTGTAGAGGTGCGAGGCCCGTAGCTCTCGACCATGCTCAGTGGGCGCCTGGTGCGACTCTCGACGCTCCCCGAGCGAGGACGCCAACTTGGCTCCGTGTCTCTGTACATCCCCGCCGCATCGGTGTAGGAGTAGCCATCGTCGCCAATGTCCTGCACTGGGTAACGCTGGGTGGAAGTGTGGTAAGACTTGGAAGATGACCGGTTTACACTGCCGTTGTTGTGGCGACGGACCTCCGCTGATGGCGGATCGACTCTTACAGCCTTGCCATCGTCGATGCTGTAGAACTTCTTATGGCCGTGGCTGTGGCCTTGCCTGGACGACGGCCTGGCGACCGAGGCGACCGAGGAAACTGAAGCGGCAGGATTTGACACAGCGTACGAACTAGCCCGGTTGTCGTATCGAGGGAGCGGGCTCGAGGGCCTGTCGTGAGAATGCACCACTGTGCTGTGAGTAGTGGTGCGGATGGGCACGCCGGCGGCGCCATGGATGCTGGCTGGCCGACGAGAGGCCTCGAGCGTGGAGCTGCGTGGACGGCCGCTGTATGCGTCATACCCCGCACTGGTCCGGGTCGCAGCGCTGGGAGCGGTCGAGTAGTTGGTGGCGGCGGACGACGGAACAAGTCGGTCGCCGCTCGACCTGGGCGACCTGCCGTAGGAGTCGTAGTAGTTGTCGTAGGAGCTGAACGAGCCGGTGGTCGCGCGACCAGGGTTCTGTATGCGCCGGCCTCCTGGCGACGAGGGTCTGTGGTAGTGCCGCGACTCCATATTCTGGCGGCCCGGGGAGGCCGGCGAGGCGGGATTGAGGTTCGACGGCACCGGTGGGGTGTAGGGAAGGGTCGCAGAGCGAGGGAGGGCGGGCGGCTTGCCGTGGCCGTTGGCTTGAGGGAGGGGCTGGCTGTTCGGGAGAGAAAGGCGTCTGTTGAAGGGGTGCTTGTTGGGCAGCGGCTGCGTTTGGTGGCAGCTCGGGCTGCGTGCTGCTCCCAAAATCCCTGGGGAGCCCATCGTGTCAGCAGGTTGAGCCTCACGGCCAGGCAGGAGGAGACGGCGGCATCAGCCTTCGGTCACGTCGGAGGGATCTCACAATTTTTATTCAGCGCACTAGGCAAGATGAGATGTCCGCTGGCGGGCACACGGTGGAGCTGGCCGGCAGCCGGTGCTCAGGATTCCCGGCGTCGAGTGCGCGCCTTGCATCGAGCGCTGCGCGCGCGAGCGATAGCCCTGCTCGTCCTGATCGCAGCCCGATGCAGTGCGTACCTAGACCGCGCAAGGATGGTCGCGGGCGCGGAGCCTATGAGTCGTGGCGGAGGATCGGGTCGAGGCGCGAATCCGCGATAACCTCGTGTGCTGTGGGCCGGCAGGGCAGGCCGAAGATCACTGAGTCTTGCAGCGTCGGCGCAGGTCAGGAAGCGGCGTGCGGCAGCGTGGAGAAGGGGTATGGATGTGGGATTTGGAGAGGTGCGCTTGCTTCGGGCGCGCAGGCCTGATGATGACAGCCGGCGTGGACTCTGGCAACTTGCCAGCCGCCCGCCAATGACGACGGGCGCCGCCCGGCCTATGACGCACGCGCTGCTGAGGGTCCAGCTAGCCCACCCGTCGGCGTGCCTGGCCCATTCCTATTCGCAGCGCCGTCGCGTGTTTCGGTGCAACAGACGCAGACCTTCGACGAAATCCACACCGCCCTCCCTCCGCGCCGCCGCCGCTCTCACCGCGAAACTCGGCATGCCCACGTCGCCAATCGTCCGCCCGCGCACGCCCCCGCGCTGGCCTCCCGGCACGTCGGCGTCGGCTAAAATCGCGACCTGGCCGTGTCGCTGCAGGCCGGGGAACCTTGCGAGGCCCAGTCGTACCGGCCGTGAGGCTTACGCTTCGCCCGCCGTGCCTGGTCCGCTCAAAACGGCGTCGCGATCGGCGAATCCCAAGGCTGGCGGCCCATCGCCCGCGCCCACAGGCCCGCGAAGGTCGCCAATTCGCATTGCCCGTGTCGACTTTGCTCGGCCGCCTGCCTGAACGGGTGCCCCCGACGATCCCCACCCACGTGTTTTAGCTTTCTGGCACTCTCCCGGATCAGCGAGCAAAGCCGTGACACAGCGTTTCAACGACCCGGAAGCCTATTCACGGCTACCTGCGTGCCTGCGCAGCCTGGCCAGCCCTACCTGCGCACAGGCTACGGGCCTGAAGAAATAATGCCTCACTGCCTAACGAATAAGGGTCTTCATTACTTCAGCAACCTCCACATTGAGCAGCAGCTGTTTCGACTCGACGTTTCAACACCTGCTGCTCCCAATCTTGCCCGTCTCCCCTCCTTCGCCGCCGTGGGGTGCGTCTCCACCAGCCGGCCGCTTGGCCCGTCAGCTTTCGCGTTCAGACGAGGCGGATGGTCGTCCAGTATCACGTAGGTAAGGCAGCATTTGCAGAGGCAAACGGCGGCTGCCGGTGAGAATCTTGCCGAAAATGGCATGGAGATCTCAGTCACCCGCCCTCCTCCACATCCTAACCATATGCCAATTGGCCCTTTTTCCCACTCTCGCGAATGCTCGGCAAGACGGCGCTTTTCTGATGTTCAGATCAAATGTGGAGCCTCGAGCAATCGCCGTTGTCGCGGTCGCGGCGAGGGCGGCCAAAAGAAAAGGATTCTGCAAGAGGATGCATCGGCTGGAGGCGCGGCGTGCTCCAACGCCCCGGCGTGGCGTCGAGATGCTGTATGGGCTCGAGTATCTCCGGTCATCCGGCAGCTCTGCTGCGTGCGGGCTGCATGGCTCGAGGTCGTTCGCTCCGAGGTCGTGACACGCATGCACTCGCGGCCGCGGACATCACTGCGCAACACCGACGACCATCCCGCTACCAATCAGGCAATCACCACGGCCTCAGCTACTGCGGGACCTGGCATTCTGGACCACGTCGCCACGGCCCACGAGTAGGAGCTGCAGCGCGCACCTGACACCCCGTCCAGAGCCATTGACCCGTTCTCACCGCAGCACTGTCAGGGTCCAATGCGGAGCAGCGTCGAGGCTCGCGGCGGACCCTGGCCGCGGGCCGGCAACCTTCCAAAAAATCCATTGTCTTCCATGAGAAGCAGGCCCCGGGCGCTGCTGTTTGCGCAATCTCAGCGGCAGGGTTCGCGGGATCTACGAATTATCAGCATATCTCGAAACTGTGCACTGCCGTTTGACGTCAAGCCTGTCAGGCGGGAGGTAGCGGGCATGCACGCCCATGACTCGCTCTTCCCCAACGCGGATTAGCTGAGCCACGACAGCGATCCGACGGCGAACAGGAATCTCGCACGGAATGGGGCGCGAGTCGTCAGACCGCGAGTTGAAGGAGTGCATCAGGCGTGCGTGTGCAGCGCATACTGAAAGATCAGGTGGCGCAGTTGATCGTACCGCGTTCTGGACGAGTGTGTACAGTGGCGCCAGTGTCGCTGCAGCTAGCGAGAGCACCACGCTGTTGCTGCCCAAGCCGTCAGCGGCCGCGTCCTCGTCGTTCTGTTTGCCGCACGGCTTTAACCTCTGCTTTCGTCTCCCCATGCGTTCATGTTGTGTAACCTGTCCTCCATCTTTCTCCCAGGCCGATTATCGCTCCTGGCAATTGGTTGCACGCCGCTGAAGACTCGCACCCGAACGCCCTTGCCACGCGGTCGCAGGTCGTATATTCACAATATCCCCGGGTGCACACTGAAACAGCACCGCCAGCCAATCGTCGTCGGCAGCTCCTGCCTTCGTTGGCCGTCGTGACGGCTGTTCACCTCGTTCTGTAAACCTCGCGGCCTCAAGGAGCAATGCATGGCTGAGCAAAACCCACAGTCAGCACCGCGTGCAGTTCCTGGGGTGAGCCAACCAGCCGTCTTTTCCTATACTCCGCCTCGGTGAAGCTCGTTGTCCGCCAGTCTTTTCCTATTTCACGGAGGCCAGGGCTGGTTCAACAGCTGCTGATGCCAGGAAACCTCTACCCCCACATCTGCCAACATCTCTTGTGGGTCTTGTGGCATGGCCCGCTCGCTCCTCGAACCGTCAATCTCCGCAACAGTTGATCAACCACGCCCACATCCCAGCCCTGTTTCCGCGGGATATCTCGCTGGATGTCCCGCGATGATCGACAGGCCCCACGCGCGACATGGCCTCCACCTCGAAGCATGACGCCTGCTTTGCCGCAAAGCCGCAGTAAGCCGTCAACACGTCGACACTGAGCTGGACAGTTCACACCGACTGAACTTAGCCATTGCAGCCTATGCACAAGAGCGAACCCGAGCCGTTCCGTGAAGATCTTGGATTGCATGCGTTCCTATCTCATGATGTTCAATGAGGCTGTCGCGGCCGGTGAGGCTAACTAGACCGCCCGAGGAATGCTGATGGCCAGCTCATGGAGGTGCACCTCCTCCGCTCATTGCTGGAAGGACTGACAAATTTAATCCTCGAGCGCAGGTCGACACGCTCCCGGACTTCCTCTTCTCACGCCATAATCTCGAAATACCCGGCGCGAGCAGAAAGTTTATTTCTCTTCAACCTTGACTCTTTTCACAACCCTCGACACGCCTCGGGCCCGTTATTGGGTTCCTGTTATCTGCAGATGACCGGCTGTGCTTCAATCACGCGTCTCCACACTTTTGGCGGAAAGTATCCTCTGCAGCCACGCTGACGGGCCTGCGCACGCTGTAGATGGTGTCCTCCAAGACTTCGTCCCGGGCCTCATGCGCCGAACGCGCAAGGCATTTGCCTTACTTTTTGCCTTGATGCCATCTCGTCAATCAGAGACGCCGGAGGAAGCACCGGTCGGCTACGTTCAGGAGGAAGGAGCCAGAAACAACACCAACGTCAAGAGCAAGGGATTTTAACACAGTGCCAACAGGGCGTAGATCATTGGGCATCCGGGTGATCAGGCATACGTGTGTGTGAGGTGTTGAAGGTAAGCCTCGAGAAAACACGGCTCCGTAGCTGCTAGCCCTCGGGAAAGAAGGGCTTCTGGAGGTAGAACTTCATTATTGGAATCTTGTATAAATCTCAGCACATCGGAGACGGCATTGTGAGAATTCTTGATCCAGACTTGTGCTTTGTTTGACGGTTTAACACATCTTGTTGCGAAGATCCGGCACGAAAGTCAAATTCTACCACTGCTGCGAGACATTGTTCTGTGCAGACCCGCGCCCACCCCTCCTTCTTCCGAAAGTGGCTGCGCAGAGCGGCAACTGCGCTTATCTTTTGAGTCATGTCCACCAGAGATCCATCAGAGCCCCTCAAGAATGGGATCAGCGAGTACGTTTTCAATTGTTTTTCTTTTGCAACCTGCCGGCAGCGAGCCGTCCCGACTCCCCGGACAGAGGATCCGCCTGGGAATGACGTTGGCGCCGGATTCAAGCATTCCAACCGCCCATACGGGAGCTGAGGGCACATTTCCGGCGAGGCACAATGGCTTGACCAGCTTCACGGGAGGCCTCTCCAACCCGCAGGGCCGGGACGGATGGGCGAGCCCAGCTGCCTGGACACAATCCTGCCTGCCCACGCGCGCTTGTTCCGCTGACGAAGTACAGGTACTACTCCACAGGCCTCTTCTCGGACCTGGAAATCAGAGCGAGTAACGGCGACAGACATCACGTCCACAAACTCGTCGTCTCCGCCCAGTGCAAGTTCCTCGCCGACGCCCTCAACCCTCTCTACGGCTTCAAGGTAAGCCCATCCGTCCACCCAGCCCGCAGCGCAATCCTAAAAAAAGAAATAATCTCACACCTGTGCGTTTTTTGACACAGCCTTCCCCCACGCAGGAGTCCCAAACCAACATCGTCGAGCTGAAGCACGAACCCCGCCTCGTCAAAGCCCTGCTCGAATACCTCTACCGCTTCGACTACCAGACGCCCGCCGACGAGCCTACGACCACCGTCGCCGCCACCACAAATACCAGCAGCGGGGGACACAAGCCCGGCGCCACGAACGACGCCGCCGGCGGGGACGCAGACGCCGCGCCGGCCCAGCCCGCGACCCTCGCCCCGTCCCTCCTCTTCCACGCCCGCCTCCACGCCGCCGCCCGCTTCTACGGCGTCCCCGGCTTGGCCTCGCTCGCCCTCGCCCGCTTCGTCGCCGCCGTGGCTCCCCTCTGGCGCCGCCCTGCCGTCTTCGCGCAGCTGGTTCGCGTCCTCTACGCTGGCGACGCGGACGGCGATGGCGGCGAGGGTAACAAGAAGCTCCGTGCCGCGGTGGTGGAGGTGGCGGCGCAGAGGTTTGGGGAGCTGGGGGAGAGTGCGGAGTGGCGGGGCATGATGGATGGGGAGGGCGTGTTTGGGCGGGAGTTGTGTGCGAAGGTGGTGGAGAGGGAGGCGGCGAGGAGGGTGGCGGCGGGGTACAGGTGCGGGACGTGTGGGCGGGTGGTTTGGGTGTGTTTGCCGGAGGGTGGGGAGGATGGGTATGTGCATTGTGTTTGGTGTGGGCATATGTGGTTGAGGAGTGCGTGGTGGGCGAGGAGGGTGGAGGAGTGAGAGGCGAGGCATGCTGTAGAGGGCTTTACATGAAGGCGTATGTTGACAGTTCAGAAGCATAGCAATGGATTCTATATTTCTGAGAGGTGAACTATCTATCTGGATATGCTGTGGAAAGTGTGACAACCCCATTCACACCCCTTCTATCTTTTCGTTGCGCCTCTATTCCTGGCCATGTTTCACTCTTGAAAGCTTTGTGGAAATATTGAAGTGTTCCTGTAGCAAAACTTTACTGCCTTCTAAAAATTCCAGGATAACTTAATCATTCCAAAGCCCCATTCCGTTGCACTTTCGTACTGCTATCTCGAGTATGATCGCTCTTTGAAGTAGAGCGAAAGAGGTATTACTATGCCAAACCCCAAGCCCGCAGACTACCTGAGTCTATGGTAAGAGTCCCAAGCGCCGCCACAGAAGTAATTGTCTAGCTGGCCTTATGATCCTATGGTACAGCACAGCGAGTATCATCAGCACGTATCCTCAGACCATGGCGGTAATTCGGCCTGTCACACTTCGGGCAGTAGATGTCCTCGAGATGATCTTCTACTACGGCTGCGATGTCCTTCATGCAGTGAGAGCATCTGTCTATCATCGCAAACAAGAGCCACGTCGGGGAGCTGGCCACATCCCAAGAGGCTGTCGTGCTGCTGTCAGTTTCGCCAGGTCCACGTGCGGCGGGCAGGACGTGATGAAGGGTAGTCGGTCATACTCGGCGAAGCAGCTCTCCACGGAAAAGAGCTCCTTGTGACTAGCTATGATGTCTATAGGAGCGCAAGTATGGACACGGTGACTTCTTTATGGGTGCAGAAAAAGCGATGTCGAAGTGCTAGAATTACACACGAAATACCCTCGGTGAGGTTGCGCCGCCTACCCGAAAGTATCCCATAACTCTTGGATGGTCAGAAAGTACCACTCAAACCTTCCCGTATAATGACCGGGACGCCTGAGTGAGACAGGTGAGGAAGCTCAGCTGGCAAAAACCACCTGTAGACCTCCTTCCTAACCACATCTGCCTCAATTATACCATGCGTCACTATTTCATTTCCTCCAGACCACAACAGCGGCTTCTGCGCGAGTAAAGCGTTTCGTAGAAAAAACTGAGTATTATTTCCGGTAAGACTTTTATAGATAAAAACTTTCGCGTGACCACAAAAGCGCTCCAAAAATCAGCCCATCTTTCACCGTTCGCTGTAGAACATATTTTTCCGTTTTTCTCTATGAAAGCCTTTGCTTTCGAGCTTCACTAGAGGCGTTGCATCTAATTGCATTTAGAATCCCTCCACACCTTAGCAAGTGCCGTGCGGTCACAGAACGGGCAGTTGAGTAACTGTCGGTGGTCTGGTAGAGTGACCACAACTACAGTATCGCAGTAGCAGCACCGGGCCCTGAAGGTCGTCGCATTTTTTGCCGGCTTCCTGTTGTTGGTTTTCTTGAAGTAAAGTATGTCGAGAGGAAAGCTGCCGCCTTCGTTCATCAAGTGACGGAATCCGCCATCGAACTCCAGCTCTGCCAGATGTGTCTTGATGAGACGCAGGATTTCGTCCTTCATGACCTTAACTAACTGGTCTTCCTTGTTGTAAATAGCCTTGACAATGTCCGGCAAGGCCGTCTTGATTTTTCCCCAGTCATTGATCGATGCATGGAACCTATCGAGAGCGTAGCTACTCAAATTGGGGACCGTGTAGTAGTCTGCAGCGATGAAGGCGTTGATGTGCAGCTTAACTTGTGCTTCGACAGTGGAATTGAGGGGCAGCGTGTAACAGTTGCAGTAGATAAATTCCAGTACAGCCTTGAGAGTATCGTAGTCCTCGTCGAGATCGAAGCTGCCGGTGCTGGTTTCCTTTGAGGGAGAAACAAATTAGTTACGATGGGAATCAGTGGTGGAGACTTTGCATTACCTTGAAATTGTGCTTCAGGCAGTTTTTGAAGTAGGCGCTTTTGCCGCAGAGGACGACGCGGTGAGCTTGAAATTTCCCGCCATCAGAAGCACGTAGGATCACGTCGGAGTGCTCTCCACTCTCAAAGATTCTGCCGGTAACGCATTAAGTCAGCCATTCAGATCCATTGGAACTTGGAAGAGAGTATCAATCTGGCTGAGAGAAGACTTACTCGGCCAGGTAGCGGTCAAACGATATGTCCGAATCGTTGCTCGCCATCGTTGATAAAGACGCTCGCGTGCGTTGGTGAAGAAGGCGGGTGTTTGAGAGAAAGTTCGCAATTGTTGGGGAGGACTCGAAGACGTGGCAACTGGAAAGGCAGGCACGTGCCTCGGGTCCTTCCGCCTTCGTATGCAGACCCGTCTATGTAATCACACGGGCTGTGACCTGAACATGTGGTTCAATATTGCATGACAGAGAAGCACGATGGGCAAGGGTATTTGATTCACCGCAACTCTATAAGACGGTGACCCAGCTAACACCGGTTTTCGTGTGATTCCCGTCTCCGCAGAAGCTTTTGCTATTGCAAAATTGATGAAGGCAGTCAAATGAGTGGATTCTTGGCGAAGAGGTGAGGGAGGTGGGGGAGGCCCCCTCCTTTAACCGTCTCGCGATAAAATTAATCACACGTGATACCAACGTGACCAAAAATGCAACATGTGCTGAGCTGTCGAATCACTTGCTCTTAGCCAAAAGTCCCATTTGAGTCTCCGCCATCAATAGCGCAAATAAATTTCTACCTTAGCTCTCTATGATGCCTTCGAACCTGACACTACGAGACCGAGTTTAGGATTAACATCCTTAATAATGCTGACGCCTTCTCAGGCCAGAGGCGTAGTTAGCCACACCACAAAGGGGGCAGTGGATGTTGCTTGAAATCCCTTCACGACAATCTCGATGGTACTGCAGCAGAAGTGGCACTCTGTCTTGAGAATACCGTATGTGCTCAGTGGCTTTGCCGCCCTGGACGTGAAGAAAAGCTGTCTGGTGAAAGTTCCTACCTCATCAAACAGCTTCCAATAGTTTTGGTTCAACTCCAATTCGGCCATGTTATCCAGAGTAACCTTCAGAACTTCATTCCGAATTCCCTCAACAGCCCTGCAGTCTTTAGCGTAAATAGTTCTGACAACGTCCGGAAGAACCTTCTTGATCTTTTGCTAGTCAATGAACGCATCGAGGAACCGCTTCTCCGCATACTCCGCTAGGCTAACAACTCCGTAGAAGTCGACGGCAATGTACACGCTGATATGGAGCTGAAGTAATTCAGAAGAGGCGTCGGCATCCGTAGCTACCGAGTACTGCTTGGTATACATGAAGTCTACTACAGCTTGAATGGTCGAGGAGTCGTCACCGAGTTCGAAGCGGCCACTCTTAGTCTCATTCGTAGGAATGATTCATAAGAACATGTCCAAATCTTCCTGACTCTTGCATTTCACCTGTCTTACCTTCAAATCATGCGTCAGAGCCTTCCTGAAGTAAGCACTGTGGATGTAGAGCGCAAAGGTATGCACATGGAACTCTCTTTCATCGGGGCAAATCAGAATCGTGTCGGAGAGAAAGCCGGTATTCAAGAGCCTAAAGGTGAGAAAGTACAAAAAGAGGACCAGGAAAGTGAGTAGTTGACGTATTCAGAGGTGACGCTCTCACTGGGCGACAGGGCCTTTGTTCCCGACATGATCAGCGTAGAGGGTCAAAGGCCCATAGAAGGGGACGCTGGGTGTGTTTCAGAATTTATATTGGATCCGCGAAGAGTGTGAGGAGGTGGCGATTCCCAAAGCACGAGAAATGGCTCCCAGAAAAGTCTAGCCAATCCTGGAACCAAGAACACATGATGCAGCGAGCGGAGGAGGACGCGAGAAGCTTCCGAATGGCTCTTGGAAAGTTTAGTCGAGGTAGCTGCGGCAAGTTGAAGCGCCAGTCTTGGACTCTCGACTGCTTCTTGCATCGCCTCCATCTCGTCCTCCGCCCCGTCCAACGTCACTCACCTTTCCGTGGCGCAGAGCTGATCCAGAGCGTGTCACAAACACGACATGGCGCCTCGCGACGAGCAGCGTGACTTGATTGCGTCCATTCTGGCCAAACGAGCCGAGTCAGACATCCAACGTATCCCCTGCTTTAGGTCGCGTTTACTGACCCTCATAGCAACAGTTCGTTCACAGAACAAGCGGGCTGTGATCTTCAAATCCGCTGCGGCGACGGCCAAGTCTACTACGCCCACAAATTCCTCGTCGCCGGCCAGTCTAGCTTCTTTCGCAAAGCATTCGACCCGGACCGTGCCCTTTTCATGGTAAGCAGCTACTTTGACCCGAATATCCCAGAAATTCCCATCAGCCGCGACCTAACAGAAGAACTTGTCAGGAGGATCATCAAGGTTTCGTCGAGTTGAGAGATGAGGCCACTCATGTCCAGGCCATGCTGGAATTCATGTACAGCGCCGATTACACCATGCCCCCTGGACGCTCCACCGAAGACGCAATGGCGTTTCACGTGCAAATGTACATCATGGGAGACTTCTACGGCATCAATGGCCTGAAAGCCCAGGCAGAGGACCATGTCCGTGAGCTTAGCATAACGAATTGGAAGGCGCTGCTGCTCAGCGGCGCTTTTCGTGAGATCTTCAACTCCACACACGAGAACGATAGAGGACTCCGCGACATCGTTAGAGATCAGGTAACCATCCATGCGGATGAGCTGCTGAAGGAGGGGGGATTTGCAGACACTATGGGTTCAGCTTGCATGGAAGTCATCAGGGCTGTTCGTGTGAAGAGCTCTGAGACTGGCGGCAGCCATTGGTACAAGTGCATGACCTGTAGGAAGACCTTACAGCTGGACCTCTCAGGCTACGAAGGCACATATTGGGTTGCTTGCAAGCTATGCGGCGTCGTGTGGCAAGCCAAGAATTGGGAAGCATGGACTATCAATAGCCCAGAAATTCAAGGGGAGTCTTAATGGAGAATAAGAAGATAGTTTGGAGTGTTTGAGTAAATGAATAATTTGCCAAGGAAGCTTGATGCAACAGATAGTTTCTTGCTGGTTATAAGTTACTCCTGAACAAATTGAGGCAACCTGTTACCATCCCATCCTCTTCCCGTCATTCTACCCGACAACCCACCAGTGCCGTTCTCTTCGCCACAAACTGGTCGTGAAAACTTAACTTTTTTGTAGCTGGGGCTCATTTACGCAAGTCCGTCTTAGACGCTGTCGAAACTTATGTCTGTCTACTATTTCTTCTTCTTTAGGAAGGTGTGAATATTATTGGCTGCACGCCATGGAACGCACTCAGGGAACCCGCGGATTGTGCTGGGGATGCTGCCGTAGACCTCATTGGCCGCCATGACAAACTTCATAACAGCTCCGTATTCTCCAGACTGGGCTGCTGAGATACCTTTACCAGGACTCACAGCGCTCCGAGATAATGCTGTGTAAATTTGTTTTGGTAGCTTAAGAAGAGGGCATGCTATTTGTGTAGGCATTTGGCTCTGCAGAGGCCGTCAATGGGTGATGACACTTTTGGTTAGTTGACGAGGTAGACTACAACTCAAGCGACGTGAAAGAAGAAGAGAAGCTGGAGCTGGGAAGGTAATATGTGCTGACGTAGGCTCACGCGCTTTGTAAGCTGACGGAAAGTGGGTTTCCGTTGTAGGACTAGCGCTTAGCCCCATCGGGCAATGCTGAAGATAAGAAAAGCGAAGGGGGCGAGAGGCTGGCTTCCACAGGGTCCTTAGTCTCACAGGGGGAGCCGAAGGCTGTACGGCCATCGGAAGGATGACGAGATCCTGCCAATAGCTGCGTCGCGGTCAATCTGACCGACGGGGATGGTGACCGACGGAGCCCGGTAAGATCCCGAGAGTGCAGTCGCGGGCCCGCAGCAGATCCGGCAACAGATGGCTGCGTGCTCCGTGGCCCTGCGACATGTGCGCGCGGGCTGCAAATCCCTCGATCCGGGCAAGAGCGGCAGCCCGCGATTTCTCACTGCGCCGCCACACGCTCGAGCGAGGAAGATATACAGGTCATTGACGCCGATGGCAGGCTGACGTCGGACTCCGAAGGAGGAGATCCGGCGCGGGAGCAGCCTTAGCACAGCCGCAGCCGTCGAAGGGGCCGGACACTTCCAGCACCCCGAAATGCCGAAAGCACGCAGAGCGAGCCGGCGGTCGAAGCGACAGCTGCCACATGAACCAGCGCCGGAGTGTGGGAGACATGGCCCGAAATAGCAGCGACCACTGGATGCGGAGCCAGCGCCAGCCGGGGACCGGCGCCGCAGGCCAGCGGCGCAAAGGCACGGCGGAGCGCAGCTGCGGGCTGGGGACGCGGCGCGAGGGCAGGGCGCGCGCAGAGCAAAGAGTGAGAGCGGTCGGGGCAGAGTCGGGCTTTTAGCTCTTCATTTTTGCGGAGAAACCTTGTCTGTGGTGTCGGCCAACAGTCAACGTTGGGTGGGTGGGCTCTCAACAGAATAGCGATCAGCCTGCACACCCGCTTGCCCGTGTGCCCGGTCGTCCGCGCGCGATGGGCAGCGCCGAGGCGCCATGCTTTGGGCGCAGAGCTGATCCCGACTCGCTCCGCCGACGGGGCAGGCGCTGGGGTTGCGGCTGGCGGCGTCAGCGGCAGCCGCCCCATCGGTGAGAAAGAGGGTTGTTGACCAAAGCCGCGCCGCACAGACCTCTGACGTCCGGCCCTGGCCCAACGAGTTCGGCGGGCAGCTTGGGGATGCGGGTCGCGTCTGGCGTCGCGCCCATGTTATATTGTTCGACCGCCGTCAAGCTGACGCTCCAGCTGTCCTGCTATCCCCTCGCGCTGCTGCCCGCCCATTGCCCTTCCTCTTTCCCGTTCCAGACTCTTGCGCGCGAGCCACCTCCGACGCGAGCTCTGATCGCCCGTCGCTTTGCTGCTTTTCGACCTAATACCCTCTCTCGACTCGCCTCTTGAGTGAGCGCGTGTTGAGCTTTTCCGGATCGATCCCCCGGACCCGCGATCTTCGGTGCTTTGGCGTTTAGATCTCCTGTAGACTATTAGACCCCGACCCAAAATCCCGCCGACACGCCGCCCAACTTTCTCTCCACACATCTCCCACCACCATGGGCCTTTCCGCAGACGCCAGTGCCCACACAAACGGCACCCCCTCGTCGTACGCCGCCAAGATGAACCTGCACTCGCATTTCCTCGGTGGCAACAGCGTGTCAACCGCTCAGCCTTCGCGCGTGCGGGACTTCGTCCAGGCTCACGATGGCCACACCGTCATCACCAATGTAAGCATTGAACCCCGGGCACCCACCGAGGCGGCAGCGCGCCGAGCGCAGACGCGCCGAGCGCAGGCTTGCCGTGTGAGAGCCGCAGACTGACGTGTTTCGCCCTCCGCAGGTCCTTATTGCCAACAACGGTATCGCAGCGGTCAAGGAGATCAGATCGGTGCGGAAGTGGGCTTACGAGACATTTGGCGATGAGCGGGCAATCCAATTCACGGTCATGGCCACGCCGGAAGATCTGCAGGCGAACGCAGACTACATCCGCATGGCTGACCAGTATGTTGAGGTGCGTAGCTCAAGAACACCGCGCGGGAGGTAGCAGAAGAGCTGACACAGGAGGAACAGGTCCCCGGAGGCACCAACAACAACAACTACGCAAACGTTGAGCTCATTGTCGATGTCGCCGAACGAATGGGTGTCCACGCCGTCTGGGCCGGCTGGGGACACGCCTCCGAGAACCCCAAGCTCCCCGAGTCGCTCGCCGCGTCGCCGCACAAGATCGTTTTCATTGGCCCCCCCGGCTCGGCCATGCGCTCGCTCGGAGACAAGATCTCGTCCACAATCGTCGCACAGCACGCGCAGGTTCCTTGCATACCGTGGTCGGGCTCGGGCGTGGATCAGGTCGTCGTCGACGACAGCGGAATTGTCACGGTGCCGGACGACGTTTACGACCAGGGCTGCACGCACTCGCCCGAGGAGGGTCTCGAGAAGGCCAAGAAGATTGGCTTCCCCGTCATGGTCAAGGCCTCGGAGGGCGGTGGTGGCAAGGGTATCCGCAAGGTTGAGTCGGAGGAGAACTTTGAGCAGATGTACCGCGCTGCCGCGAGCGAAATCCCCGGCTCGCCCATTTTCATCATGAAGCTGGCTGGCAACGCCAGGCATCTGGAGGTTCAGCTGCTGGCTGATCAGTACGGCAACAACATCTCGCTGTTCGGCCGTGACTGCTCCGTCCAGCGCAGACATCAGAAGATCATTGAAGAGGCGCCTGTGACGGTTGCCAAGCCGGAGACGTTCCAACGGATGGAGAAATCAGCAGTGGCGCTGGGTAAATTGGTCGGCTACGTATCGGCGGGTACAGTGGAATACCTGTACTCGCACGAGGACGATGCCTTCTACTTCCTGGAACTGAACCCCCGTCTTCAAGTCGAGCATCCGACCACGGAGATGGTCTCTGGTGTCAACCTGCCCGCAGCTCAGCTTCAAATTGCTATGGGTATCCCTCTGCACCGCATTCGCGACATCCGTCTCCTGTACGGTGCGGATCCCCACTCCGCTACTGAGATTGATTTCGATTTCTCCTCCGAGGAGTCGCACATCAACCAGCGTAGGCCGAAGCCCAAGGGCCACACGACTGCCTGCCGTATCACCTCCGAGGACCCCGGCGAGGGCTTCAAGCCTTCGAGCGGTACCATGCACGAGCTGAACTTCAGGAGTAGCTCCAACGTTTGGGGTTACTTCTCCGTCGGTACCGCTGGTGGTATCCACAGCTTCTCCGACAGCCAGTTTGGTCACATTTTCGCGTATGGCGAGAACCGCACGGCTTCGAGGAAGCACATGGTTGTTGCCTTGAAGGAACTGAGCATCCGTGGCGACTTCAGGACGACTGTTGAGTACCTGATCAAGCTACTAGAGACCCCCGCCTTCGAGGACAACACGATCACTACCGGCTGGCTTGACGAGCTGATCTCCAAGAAGCTCACTGCGGAGAGGCCCGATTCCATGATTGCGGTCATCTGCGGTGCTGTTCAGAAGGCTTATGTTGCTAGCGAGCAGTGCATCACCGAGTACAGGACTGGCTTGGAGAAGGGTCAAGTGCCGTCGAAGGATGTGCTCAAGACCGTCTACCCCATCGACTTCATCTACGAGGGCTACCGCTATAAGTTCACTGCCACCAGGTCCAGCTCCGATGCTTTCACCTTGTTCATCAACGGCTCGAGGTGCCAAGTCGGCGTTCGGGCTCTGGCAGACGGCGGTCTCCTCGTCCTGCTTGGCGGCAAGTCTCACAACGTCTACTGGAAGGAGGAAGTCGGTGCCACTCGCCTTTCCGTCGACAGCAAGACCTGCCTGCTCGAGCAGGAGAACGACCCCACCCAGCTCCGCACCCCTAGCCCTGGTAAACTTGTCAAGTTCACCGTTGCGAACGGTGAGCACATCCGCAAGGGTCAGGCTTTCGCTGAAGTCGAGGTCATGAAGATGTACATGCCATTGATTGCCCAGGAAGATGGCATTGTCAACCTTATCAAGCAGCCCGGCGCAACTCTTGAGGCTGGTGACATTCTTGGTATCTTGGCTCTTGATGACCCGTCCAAGGTCAAGTCTGCTCAGCTCTTCCTCGGCCAGCTCCCTGAGTACGGTCCTCCCCAGATTATGGGTAACAAGCCCCCGCAGCGCTTCAGTTACCTCTATGGAGTGCTCTCGGACATCCTCAAGGGTTTCGATAACCAGGCCATCATGGCAGACACTCTCAACGAGCTCATGGCAGTCCTCCGGGACCCTGAGCTTCCCTACGGCCAGTGGAACGCCCAGGCTTCTGCTCTGCACGCTCGTATGCCTCAGAAGCTCGACACCTCCCTTTCTCAAATTGTGGATCGTGCACACAGCCGTGGCGTTGAATTCCCAGCCAAGCAGCTTATCAAGAGCTTCAGCCGCTTCCTTGATGAGAGCGTCGATCCCGCTGATGCCTCCCTGCTCCGCAGTACTCTTTCCCCTCTCTTGGAAGTCGCCAACCAATACATCGATGGTCTCAAGGCGCACGAGTTTGACATCATGATCAGCCTCGTTGAGCAGTACTCTGATGTCGAGGCCCAGTTCTCGTCTCGCCAGAACAGGGATGAGGAGGTCGTCCTCCGGCTCAGGGATGCGCAGAAGGATGATCTTGTTCCCATTGTCTACACTGTCCTCTCTCACACCAGAGTGCAGGCCAAGAACAACCTCATCTTGGCTATTCTCGACTCTTACAAGCCTAACAAGCCTGGTGTTGGCAATGTCGCCAAGTACCTCAGGGAGCCCCTTCGCAAGCTCACCGAGCTTGAGTCCAGGGCGACTGCCAAGGTGGCCATCAAGGCCCGTGAGGTATTGATCCAGTGTGCCATGCCTTCTCTGGAAGAGCGTACGTCTCAGATGGAGCACATCCTTCGCTCTGCCGTTGTCGAGTCGAAGTACGGCGAGAGTGGTTGGGACCACCGTGAGCCCGACTTCGACATCATCAAGGAAGTTGTCGACTCTAAGTACACCGTGTTCGATGTTCTGCCCCAATTCTTTGCTCACTCCGATCCCTATGTCGCCCTGGCAGCTCTCGAGGTCTACACTCGCCGGGCTTACCGTGCCTACCAGCTCAAGCAGATCGACTATCATATTGAGCAAGAGGCTCCCTATGTCCTCTCTTGGGACTTTGCCCTCCGCAAGGTCGGCGAGTCTGAGTTTGGTCTGCCAGTCGAGTCCTCGCACCCGTCCACGCCATCAACTCCCAGCTCGGACCAGTCTGCATTCTTCGGCAAGCGCATTCACTCCATCAGTGACATGACCTACCTCCGCCGGAGCACCGAGGGCGAGCCTACTCGTAAGGGCGCGGTTGTACCGATTCCCTTCCTTGAGGATGCCGAGGAGTACCTTATGCGTGCTCTTGAGTGTTTCCCTGCTCAAGGATCCAGCAAGAAGCGGGCTTCCAGCGGCAATAACGGTCTGATTGCTAACCTTGCTGGCAAGCGCAAGCCGGTTCCCAAGCTCGAGAACGATGATGAGCTCACCGCTGTCTGCAACATCGCCGTCCGGGATTCGGAGAGCTTTGATGACAAGGAGATCTTGGAGCGCATCACTCCTATCGTCGAAGATTACAAGGACGAGCTTCTTGCTAGACGTGTCCGCCGTCTCACTTTCATCTGCGGCCACAAGGATGGTACCTACCCTGGCTACTACACCTTCAGGGGGCCGACCTACGAGGAGGACACCAGCATCCGTCACATTGAGCCCGCCTTGGCTTTCCAGCTTGAACTCGGACGTCTGAACAAGTTCCACATCAAGCCAGTGTTCACTGAGAACCGCAACATTCACATCTACGAGGCAGTTGGCAAGGGTGCAGAGAACGACAAGAGGTACTTCACTAGGGCTGTTGTCCGTCCTGGCCGTCTTCGGGAGGGTATTCCCACCGCCGAATTCATGATCTCGGAGGCCGACAGACTCATGAACGACATCTTGGACGCCCTTGAGATCATCGGCAACAACGGCTCTGACATGAACAACATCTTCATCAACTTCTCCACTGTCTTCCCCATGCAGCCCATGGATGTTCAGGAGGCTCTTGCCAGCTTCCTTGACAGGTTCGGTCGCCGCGCTTGGAGGCTCCGTGTTACCGGTGCTGAGATTCGCATCATCTGCACTGATGAGAATGGCGAGCCTTATCCTCTTCGCGTGGTCATCACCAACACTGCTGGCTACGTTGTTGACGTCGAGCTTTACGCCGAGAAGAAGTCCGAGAAGGGTGGCCAATGGCTCTTCCACAGCATTGGTGGCACCACCAAGATTGGCTCGATGCACCTGCGTCCGGTCTCTACTCCTTACCCCACCAAGGGTGCTCTCCAGCCCAAGCGTTACAAGGCTCACATCATGGGCACTCAATACGTCTACGACTTCCCCGAGTTGTTCAGGCAGGCTGTTGAGAACAGCTGGCACGCCTCTTGCGCCAAGGTGCAAGCGCTCAAGGAGAAGCAGCCGGTCAAGGGAGAGTGTATCGAGTACAATGAACTTGTCCTTGACGACAACGACAACCTGGCCGAGGTCAACCGCGAGCCGGGTGCCAACACCATCGGTATGGTCGGTTGGATTGTCACCGCCAAGACTCCTGAGTATCCGAAGGGCCGCAGGTTCATCATCATTGCCAACGACATCACCTTCAAGATCGGCTCGTTCGGTCCCGCGGAAGACAAGTTCTTCCACAAGTGCTCTGAACTTGCTCGAAAGCTTGGCATCCCTCGCATCTACTTGTCTGCCAACTCTGGTGCTCGCATCGGCATGGCCGAGGAGCTGATCCCGCACTTCTCTGTTGCCTGGAATGACCCGGAGAACCCCGAGAAGGGCTTCAAGTACCTCTATCTCACCGAGGAGAAGAAGAAGCGTTTCGAGGAGGGCGACAGGCGTGATGTCATCACCGAGCAGATCGAGGAGGATGGCGAGGTCAGGCACAAGATCACCACCATCATTGGTGCTGAGGATGGTCTCGGTGTCGAGTGTCTTCGTGGTTCTGGTCTCATCGCTGGTGAGACTTCTAGGGCGTACGAGGACATCTTCACTATCACCCTGGTGACCTGCCGCTCAGTTGGTATCGGTGCTTACCTCGTCCGTCTTGGCCAGCGTGCCATCCAGATCGAGGGACAGCCCATCATCCTTACTGGTGCCCCCGCTATCAACAAGCTGCTCGGCCGCGAAGTCTACACTTCCAACCTGCAGCTCGGTGGTACTCAGATCATGTACAAGAACGGTGTCTCCCACATGACTGCCAACGACGACTTTGAGGGTGTCACCAAGATTGTTCGCTGGCTGTCGTACGTCCCTGCGAGCAAGGGCCAGCCTGTGCCTCTTTCTCCCACGCCCGAGCACTGGGACCGCGACATCACCTACTACCCGCCTCAGAAGCAGCCGTACGACGTCAGATGGCTCATCGCCGGTAAGGAGGATGAGGAGGGCTTCCTCTCTGGTCTCTTTGACCGTGGCTCGTTCGAAGAGTCGCTCGCTGGGTGGGCCAAGACTGTTGTTGTTGGTCGTGCTCGTCTCGGTGGCCTCCCTGTCGGTGTCATCGGTGTTGAGACTCGCGCTGTCGAGAACGTCATCCCCGCCGACCCTGCCAACCCCGACTCCATCGAGCAGGTTACCTCTGAGGCTGGTGGTGTTTGGTACCCTAACTCTGCGTTCAAGACGGCCCAGGCTATCAAGGACTTCAACAACGGCGAGCAGCTTCCGCTCTTCATCCTGGCCAACTGGCGTGGTTTCTCTGGTGGCCAGCGCGACATGTTCAACGAGGTCCTCAAGTACGGTTCGTACATTGTCGATGCCCTCGTCAAGTACGAGCAGCCCATCTTCGTCTACATTCCTCCATTCGGCGAGCTTCGTGGTGGTTCGTGGGTCGTCGTGGACCCGACCATCAACCCGCAATACATGGAGATGTACGCCGACGAGGACTCTCGTGGCGGTGTTCTCGAGCCCGAGGGTATCGTTGGCATCAAGTTCCGCAAGGATCGTCAGCTCGAGACCATGGCACGCCTGGACCCGGTCTACGGTGACCTCAAGCGCAAGCTCCTCGACAGCAGCTTGTCGAAGGAAGAGCAGCAGAAGGTCAAGGCGGAGATGACGAAGCGCGAGCAGCTTCTCCTGCCCGTGTACGGGCAGATCAGCCTGCAGTTCGCGGACCTGCACGACCGCGCCGGCCGCATGGAGGCCAAGGGCACGATCCGCATGCCGCTGCGCTGGCAGAACGCGCGCCGGTTCTTCTACTGGCGCCTGCGCCGCCGCATCAACGAGGAGTACATCCTCAAGAAGCTGGCCGTCAGCGAGACTGGGGCCATCTCGCGCACCGAGGCGCTCACTCAGATTCGCGCCTGGTCCGCCGTCGAGGACTACGAGAACAGCGATCAGGCCGTTACCGAGTGGATCGAGGCCAACCGCAAGGAGGTTGCCGTCAAGGTCGAGAACCTGGCCCGCGAGGCCACGGCCTTCCAGGTCGCAGAGCTACTGCGTAAGGACCGCGATGCTGGTCTGAAAGGTGTGTTGGCAGCGCTGGAGGTGCTGCCGACGGGCGAGAAGGAGGAAATTTTGAAGAAACTTTCGAGCGCATAAGTTTCTTTTTGGGAAGGGATGCGTGGTTAACTGTATAGTTATCTTCTCCGATGGGTTTGCAAAATGTGTGGATTGTTGCAGCTAAACAAAGTTTTGCTCGGCGCTGTTTGGGGGTGATGGTTCTATCTGCGGTTTTCGGTTTTTGTAACGGGTGCACGATACATGGGTCTTTCTTGTTGGCCAGCTTTTGATGTTTTCTCTTTTTCTCCCTGTGTACAAGGCAACATACATAGATGTAGTCTAATGAGGGCAATGAGCTTACGTTGTACATCTTGGCGGTCTTGCTTTGGGTGCTTATGATCTGTGATTGAGCAATGCTACAGGAACCAGGGTGAAGAAATGCCGAGAGTATCACTAACATCTTTCCTGTTGTGCAAACTCGAGACCAGATACGCTTCCGTGGAAACATTGCCGCGGGTTGTGAACGGGCGCTGCAGCCGGTAGAGCGTGTCGAATACCAAATAAGCAAATGTGTGGGCAGCTGAAGCAATCATTCGGATGGCTTTGGTAATTAAAATGAAGCGTCTCCACATCAGGACGAATGCTTCAACTGCCGGTGAGCCTGCGAGCAAGTTGAAGCTGTCCATTTCGTTTGCGACCCAATGTGACAGCTCAAGTAATAAGCCTACCAGGGATTGAGGCGTAGTCCACCCGGGTGGCTTCGACGCGTTTCTCAACTCGTCTTCGCGCCTGGATGCATACTTCAATTCTCCACATCGTCCTTGTGATTCGATTTTTTTCTTTATTTTTTTTTGACCGGTGAACCCACTCGCTTACCCGGATCAGGCGGGCGGAGGTATCGACCCGGGGATATCATGGATGGTGACGAGCGGGCAATCGTTGGCGCGTCTGGCAGTGCCGCTGTGCTTTCCCGTTTTCTGCGCTCGGAGACCTCTTCCGAAGCTTCCCTGTCCTGTCGATCGACACAGAAACCCTCCCCGCGTCAATAATCGGTGTCTCCTTCGAGCCCAACGGACTACCCGTTACGGCGCAGGTGCTCGCAGCGGGCGCGGCCGACTTCACCCGAGATCTTGAAACGGTTCTCTTCTCACAACGCCGGGTGGATGTCGGCGACTTGAAGCTTGACGGTCGATGGAGCGGTCGAGACCATCATGCTACGAATGCTCTTATGCTCGGTGCCTGGAGGGTGAGCGAATTACGTGCAGTGGCGCTTTTATCGACATGGACATGCGAGAAATCCGTTGGACCCTGCAGCGGCACAGCATGTACCGCAGCTGGCGCCTCGTGCGAAGTGCTCTCGAAAAGGACGATCGTGCGGGGAGCTGAAGCGGCCGTCCGGAAGGCTCTAGCATAATTTTGAGAGCACGTTTGCGTCCGGACGGATGCTTCCACTGCGCATAGGGCTTGACTCTGGGTTGAGTCAGTTCTGTTGAAGGGCCGGGTTGTTCGCGCTAGCTGGAGCCCGCATGGGTGCTCGGTTCGGTAGGTACGGCAGGCTGCCGCTTTATTGGATGGCGTCATGCGATCCTTGGCCCGTCTTCCCTTCTCGGCACTTCGTGTCCAGAGATATATGGATCCCAAGCTCCCTGGTTTTCGGAGCAGTCAGGTGCGACACATCGCAAAGCGGCAATCGCGATAAATACGGCCCCTCACCCCTCAGCTGATGGCGTTGTCGATGCTGACGCCAGTGCGGGAAACCCCAAGATCAACAAGTCGTGCGCGGGAAGGGACTTGCCTGATGCCCCTGCCGTCGCCTCAAGCAACAGCAGTGGACGCTGCGATGATCCTGTCGTGGCTACCCAACCGGTGAGAGGGCGATGTTGACTCCCTCACCTTCGTCTGTTGACTCTCCACCCCTCTCCATCCATCAACCACCAACAGCGATATCTTGCGCATCGGCGCTACTTGCTTCGCTTCGCTGGAGCATCCACCTGCTACACCAACAACCATCCATATCTCGACTATCTTACCGACTAATTCACTCACTTTGGAGACTACACCCACTTGCGTCCACCACATTCCATCACTATCCCGTTGACGGCTTCACCTTTCCGAAACTTGCGAGAACAACTCCCAGTTATCATGTCTGAGGCGTCTCCTCCTTCACTTATGGCCCAGATTGCGGCAGAAATCAACATGATGAATATCGGCCGTCCAAGGCAGTCGAAGGACCACGATGCGTACAACGAGGCCCAAGGATACGCAATTGACTACGAGTACACATTTCTGCCTCTTCTAAGATCAATGCAACATACCTCAGACCCCGAAACCCCGGAGTCAACGTCGAACCTGCTGCAATGGATGAGAGACAACCTGGGCAGCCCTCCCAAGGACTCGCTTTTCGGCCTGGCCACCACTTGCGTTCCTACTTCACAACTACCCGCTCTGAATGACGAATACGACAATGGCAAGACCTTTGGCGCTACCACACCTCACCGCTCAGCCCGTAGGCCGACATCTCAGAGACGTAGGCAGGCTCCCCAGGATCGTCGTCCACTCGCGCCGCACGGAGGTCTCTTGCGTAGAAAGTCAAGGACTAAAGCCGAGGTGGACCGGTTTGACAGAGACGCACGGCGTGGCGAGCGGGGTGCCAGATTCAGTGCTCGTGCTACTGCTACGATGCCTCCGGGTCTCTCTGAGGTGCCACCTTCTCCCCCTACAGAAGAAATGGAAGTCTGCTTCTTCGGCCCTCCCAGCCCAACGTCATCCGACTTCGCCGACGCTCCTCGAACCCAGGAAAGAGGTCTACGCCACGCTGGAGAGCGGACACCTCGCTCCGGGAGCATGAGGGGCGGGGGCGGGTGCGGGAGCTTTCCCTGCATCATCGACGACGACGAAGAGGATGTCGCGATGCTCGGGGACGTGGACACGGAGCCGGAGGAGCACGACACGGAAGAGCAGTTCGTCAGAGAGTCGATGATGGCCAGCCACCACGCGAGCAGAGCGCCTCGCCCGCCGCAGGTCGACGCGGGCGGCCCGCGGCCAGGCGGCCCGGAGCCCTCGCACGACGCGCACAGGCAAGCGTTCTCGAGCTGGTGGCGCAATGATGACTCCGACTCTGACTCTGACCCGGGTATAGTGATCAATCTGCCTTCACGCCCATGCCCACGATACCCGAGGCGGAGGATGAGATGAGAGACTACGGCTGGCGCGCCGAGGAGGGTGATGAGTTGGCGGCGTGGCGGGCGTCGTTCCAGCGGCAGGGGAGGGTGCTTGGAGAGCCTTGTGAAGGGGTAATCGATCATCTTGTTTTACGCGAACAGGAGGCCGAGCGGGCAGCAAAGTTGCGACGGGAAAGACTCAGAGCCCGATGTACGGTTTTGATGGTTCCTTTGGTATTTTGCGCTGGTTTTGCTGTTTTGGCTTGGTTCATATCAAGAACTAAACGCTCTGATTAGTTTGACGCTGTGCTTCAGCTGGCTACTTGCACAGTAGGCGGGATCTGACGATCAACGGAGCATTTTTGGCCCCACAGCAACAACAACACATTTGGTTCTTGCATGTCGCCAATTTTTCACGTGGCTGTGATACCCGTTCATGAGGAGTTGAAGCGTTCACCTGGATGGGGCCGTGCACAAAAGCATGTGCCAAATGCACCTGAACGAATACTTCAACTGTCCACGCCCAACCCCCGTCCCCTCCACTTTCCCAAGCACAGCACAGGAGAAAAGAACGTCTCAAAGGCAGACGCGCGTACGACAAGACGAAAACCAAGCCCCGCCTGCATTTTCGCATTTCCGTAGAGCAAGGCAACAACGCCCAAGAAAAATCTCGCGCGGAGGCCTTGGCGAGGCAGACGTCGACATTGGCAGATTGCGTAGGCCCCGCTCCCTTTAATACCGTTTTTTGATTTCTCTTGCTCTCCAATTTCCGCGCCAAGACCTCGACGTGCGTGACACGGCAATCCTTCATTCACCGCGGGAGAGGCGTTCGTTCGTCCATCCGGCGGCGTCCGCAGACAGGAGTGAGGAGGTTTGCGGACGCCCCGCCGCTCTCTCGCCGCAGTCATATTTACGCCGTGGCTTTTTCCCGCGACCGAAACCGGCAACGAGTGGCCATCTCGTCGCAAGCGCTCGCGGCGACCCGGATGGGCTGTGCTCGCCCGCACGTGGGCCGGGACGGACGGAGGGGGAGGCGCCGATCAAACCGGGCGCGCGGCCACACGCCAACGCCCTCCTCCCGCGCGTCGTGCGGCAAGGCCAGCGAGCTGCCGCTGCTTTGGGGTGGTGGAGAACGGCGGAAGGGCCCACGCGACGATTTGCGGCGGTGGGCGTCGATCAAACGGCGGGTGCGCGGCGCACCGTTGATGCGCAGAACTGCCGGAAAAGCTTAGCGCCTTTTTGGTCCAGCTTCCGCCGCGGGAGGAAAATGAAATGCGATGCTTGGCTTCGCGTTTCTTGGGAGGCCGGAAGGCGCGGAGGGACGCGCGTGTGGAGGTGCGTGCGTGCGTGTCTGCTCGGAGCTTGCCGGTGGGTTCTTTCGCGGCTGTCTGCACTTCACTTCTGCATTGCACGAGGTGTTTGATCTTCAAGGTGATAGGTTTGATGGTCTTCTTTGCCTTTGATTCCCTTCAGTCGCGGAGGAATTAAATGATGTCGATGTATCCAATATATCCGGATATCCGATGCTTTCCACCTTTGGTCTGTGACCAAATATGCATGATCTACGCTGTGTATGTGTGAAGATTCCCAACAATGCCGCAGAATTACCCGCAAGAAAAAACTCAACTCCGATGCGCTATGCGTAGACCAAGCCCGTTCGCTCCGCCGTGATATCCTTGCAAAAGTACAGGGTGTGGTACAGATCGAGTGAACAAGTAGTGAGCGTAAAAGAAAAAAAAATAAAAAAGGAGCGTCGTAAACTCGTAACCATGAACCTGAGAAAAGAACCAAAAAAACAGAGTTCGGACAGGAAACCACGCGCGTCGCAGTTCCCCACCCGTCCCAAACACACGCACGACCGCAGTCCCCTCCTCACAGCGCCATCAGCGCCGCAACCACACCCACGACCACGGCGGCGACGGCGCTGTCGCGGGGCGCGCCCAGCAGGTTGGCGGCGGCGCTGGAGGAGCTGTCGGAGGAGCTGGTGACGCGGGCGGTGCTGACGGAGGCGCGGCCGGAGGCGGAGCCGGCGACGCCGTTGAGCTGGTCGACGGTGTCGATGGCGGGGCCGACGTTGAAGAAGTCGACGAGGACGGCCCAGGGCGCTTTGGCGTAGGTGGTGGAGCACTCGGCGGCGGCCTCGCCGAGCGAGTTGGTGCCGTTGGCCGCGTTGGTGACGTCCAGGTACGTCGTGTTGGGCTGCTCGATGCCGAGCGCCGAGCTGGAGTACAGGAAGTGGTTCATCAGGAACAGGCGGTCGCCCGACGCGGCTGAGGCGGTGTCGCCCTTGAGCGAGGTGGGGCGGTCGGGCGTGCAGGTGTAGTTGCTGGGGTTGGTGTTGTCGTAGGGGTTCTCGAAGAGGAAGTTGAACTCGTCGAGCAGGTAGGGCGCCACGGTGTTGGAGGAGGCGTCGAGCGAGGCCACGAAGGTGACCAGGCGCGTGTTGTTGGCGATCATGGTCTCGAGCGTCGGCCACTCGCTGGGCGCGGTGGTGGTCGACTCGGGCGTGTAGGCGTAGTCGTCGATGCCGGAGGTGGAGAACTCGGACTCCAGGTCGGAGGCCGAGGCGTCGTCGGAGTTGACGAGCAGCAGGGTGACGACGTCGTTGGTGTTGGCGTCCATCCACGT
Organism: Neofusicoccum parvum; assembly: GCA_020912385.1. Taxonomy (NCBI): domain Eukaryota; kingdom Fungi; phylum Ascomycota; class Dothideomycetes; order Botryosphaeriales; family Botryosphaeriaceae; genus Neofusicoccum; species Neofusicoccum parvum. The sequence goes on along the minus strand of CP087217.1, from coordinate 1,650,642 downwards.
CTTGATCTCGGACAGCCAGTCGCTGAGCTTGCCGGCGTCGAGCAGCGCGCAGGAGCTGTGGCACAGGTGCCACTCGCTGGCGCCGTTGTCGGTGTACGAGTGCACCTGGGCGGTCAGCAGCCGCACGCCGGCGTTGAGCTGCACTGTCGAGTTGTAGTACTGGTTGCCGGAGCTGGAGTAGCTGGTGGTCGAGTCCGACAGGAACGGGCTGTCATGGGCACCCAGAAGCGTGACATTGCCGTAGGATTTGGAGCACAGTGATGCCGCGTTGTTGCAGGCGGTTGTGCTGGTGGTGTTCTGGGCATTTGCCAAGAGCGAGAGCAGAGGCAAGACGGCGGCCGCCTGCGCAATATTTCTGAAGATCATGGTCATGGGTGTGGTGTGTACAGAGTCTGTGCTCTGTCGAGAGGCCGGCGCAGGTGAGGACTAGGAATAAATAGCAGGCAAACAGCGAGTGGCGGGATGTCGAAGAGCAGGCGGCGACGAGCAGGGACGGACGCGGACGAGAAAACACGAGACGATAGGAGAGAAATCGGCAGCAGACGGTGAGCTTGGCCTTTAAGGAGATGGGCCTACCACGGACTGTCTTACTCAGGGTGGAGTGCTATATTTTTGTCTGGTGCACCGCCCCGCTGGCTGGCGATTGCGAGCCTTACGCATGCTAGCGGCAGCGTCTCCGCGCGTCGTCAGCGCCACGTCCTGCCCGCCTGCTGCGCGCGCCCGGGGCCGAGCCTCGCAGTGGCAGCCGCAGCAGCCTGAGTGGCTGCCCGCGCCGGCCGAGCGCGTGCCAATGCGGTGGACCGCGGGCTTGCGACATGCGCTGCAACAGGCGGCGTCTGCTGTTTGAGCAGCGAGCGCAGGTGAAGCGGCCGGGCCTGCTGCGGCGGACCACGTCGCCGCCGCACGCACAGCCTCAGCACGCTCCGACCGGCCTGCTGGTTAGTCAGGTGGGGCGCGTCCTTCTTCGGCCGATGCCACACAATAGCGCCCCGCTGCCGTTGGTCCCAGCGTCTGAGGCACGCCGCCGCCACGCCTCCCCTCCGCCCGATTTATGACCCGCCCTGCCATGCCCAGCTCCTGCACTATTCAACGCCCGTCAGCCCAGAGATGACAGCCGCAAGTCTTGGCATCGGGGTTTTGCTCAGCTCGCCGGGCCTCGTAGTATTCCCTCCGCACCTGCACTCACCTTCGACCCGCGTTGACCCTTCGGCCTGCTGCTAGACCGCGTCCAGCGGGAAAATGCAGACGGCCTTGCACCATCTCAAGGACGCTTCTTAGATGGCCACGACCCAGCCACTCCAGTCTCCAGTTTCCACCGCCTCATTTCTCCGGCCTTCTCCACAAGGCGGAATCCTGTGCTTACAATCCACGTTGCCATCGAAATAAAGTTGGTGCCGAAGCTTTTTGCATTTAGTCTATCCTACATCATAAACTTCCACATCCGGTCCCGCCGCACCTCCCGAAGAATCCTTGAAGTATCCCGCGCACCAGCAGGACTCCTCGTTGAAGACGGTGCTGCGTGCCGGACGCCAATGGAACGCGCGCCCGCCCGCAAAGTACAGAGCAATCAGTCGATGCAAATCTCCGTGTTCCGGCCCGCTCGTCGTCGACGGCGCGGCCGGGACCGGCGAGATGATGTCTTTTGAGGGTAAACGCAGTCACAGATGGAGAAGTCTTTGGAGCAACAAAACTTTAGTAAGAAAACCGTCAGTGTGTCCGGGTATGCTGATAGGACCCCAGGGAAACGAGCGAATGTTCGTAGTCGTGCAGGTCCGGAGATTCGATGTGGTGTTCCGGGGAGTTGCGGAGTCCGGAGATGTAGCGGCTGAAATTTTGACACGAAAGAAAGGAAAACTGCAGTCGACGGGCGAAGAAGAAAAAGGCCCGTAGAGCTGTTCTACTGGGCAGTCTTTGTTGGAAACAAGAGCAATGCTGTCGAGGAAAAGGAAAGAAGAAGAAGAAGCAAGACGCTGTCTTGTCTGAAGAGAGGAAATCTTTGGAAGGCCTAGCACTGTCGACATGCTTTTGTTGAAATCTTTCAACGCGCAGCAGATCTAGCGTGGTGAGTATGGTGCGTTTGCGTACATACGCGATCATTACCTGTGCTTCGAACGACCCATCCGCGAAGCTGCCGTTCACTCATCCCGATTCTCCGGAATCGCACCGCCAGCGCCAGGGCGCGGGTTGGACGGGGTGATGCGAGAACCCTCGATGTTGCTACCGAACGAGTCCTGGGTCGACGGACCTCCGAAAGTCGTGTTCTGTGAGGTGGAGAACTGCTGGCTCTGCTCATCTCCACCTTCAGGCTTGACATCCTCGCTCAGGCGCGAAAGGTCGTTGTAGCCGCCGGCAGCAGGAGAGCCGTAGTTATCATTCCACTGGTTGTACGGGTGAACATTGAAGGGCAAGTGCCATTGCGACTCATCCTGGCCCATGGCTGAAGATGGAACCTCGTCCTGATGATTGGAATCGTTGAATGCTGCGAAGGGAACATAGCTTGACGGTCCCGAAGAGGCTGGATCACCGCCGCCCTCCTCTTGAGGCATCTGCAGCAACCTCGGGTTCACGTTGGTGAGACCGGACTCCGAGTTCATCATCTGGTGACCGGTATGGTGTTGCAGCAGCCCGGGGTTCACATTGACGGGCGGCTGCGGGTTCGTTATACGGTGATCGGCAGGACTGTTCTGGAAAGAAGTCTGTTGGGGAGCAGCTTGCTGATAGGCGGCCTGCTGCTGCATTGCAATGTTTATGCCACCGTAGCCGTGCACCATGTTCATATAGGCCGGATTCATGTACTGGAAGGGCTGATTGTGCATCATAGGCTGATTGTGCGCCATGCCCATGCCCATGTCACCGTAGCCGAAGGGCGCGGGACCCATGCCAGCACCTCCAAACGAGCCTGAACCGACGGTACTCTGGCGCGCATGACCGTAGATGGTAGGGCTCGGCAGCATTCCGGGTGGAGCCGTACCGGGTAGACCCATGGTTGCGGGAGAAATTTGGTACGGAGTTTCCGGGATCTGTGAAAGCGAAGGCCTCCGCGACAGTGGCGCACGGATGGAAACGTCTGAATGGCGACGCTTGGCTGGCGAGTCCTCAGAAAGACCAACAACATCTCCAGACCTCTTCCTGGAGTGCTTGCCAAGCCCGCCGCTGCGACTGTGGCTGCGGCTTCCCGGAGCCGGAGGCGGAGTCCTCGGGGTCTCCGCAGTCAAGGGACCACCGATGCTGCCCAACGGAGTCGAAGGCATATTGTTGAAGGCGCCCTGTGACATGGAAAGCCTCCGCGGAGGAGGAGTGGCAGGTGGAAATTGCTGGCCCGGTGTAGAGAGGTAGCCCGGGCGACCGCGGTTGGCAGAGCCTCGCATGCTTGCTGTAGTAGGCGTAGGGTTAGACGGGCGAGGCGGCGGAGGCATGGACGACTTGACCGTCTCTTCGTTGATCGTATCCAGGCCTGGAATATCCATGTCGGTGCTGAGTCCATCGACACGGGCCTGAACGCGGGCGGTTTCTCTCGACGGACGCGGGTGTAGGTCTTCAAGCCGGCCAGTTACAACCTGGAACGTCAAAGACGACGGAAGATCAGTAGTACATTCCTTGATCATTTCCTTTGTGACCTCGACATTATCGTCCTCTGACGAGTCTGACGAGGATTGGGGAGGGCTGAAGAGTTCGAGCGGTGAAGGGGATCGAGATGGGCGGTACGGGCGAACAGTTGATGATGACGCCTCGGTCTCTCCATCGTACTGCTTCGAGGAGCCGCATTAGAAGAAACAAGGGAAGGGAGTAGGGTGACTTGCCTCCGTATCGTCCTCCACCGAGGGCTCTCCACCATCGTCGTAGTTGGCCGGGCGCTTGCGGGAGCTCTGGACCTTCTTCTTGGGCTTTGCCGACTTCTCTGTATCATCACTGCTCTCGTCCGTCCACGAGCCGGCGTTGGAGGCAACAGCCTTAGCCTTTCCCTTAACCTTGCCTGCATTCCTATCCCTAGCCTGCTGAGCCTCAGCGATGATGTTCTCCAGCTCTTCAACACAGTCTTGGCGAGGCCTATCCTTTCCAGGGCGCAGAGGAGGTACGGGAAGATCATCCTTCACGCGCTTTACACGAAGCTTTGCTAAAGCCTGCTTAAAAGCCTCTCCGGTCGCACCAGGATGTACCACAGCGGCGATCTCGTCCCAAGGAATGGGGACGTCCCGAACTTCCTGTACCCAGACCATAGCAAGAAGAGTCTGCTGGTAAGTGTCCTCTGCATAAATTTAGTAACAGACAGAGAGAAACGCTCAAGGAGCACGCTTACCGGTCCACCTCATCAGCTCACGCTTTGGAGCGCGGTTCCTGGTGCGGTAGGGGAGGCAGCGGAGAGCGCGGTCACCGACGTCGGGCGGCTGGCCCTTCGAGATCTTGAGCTTGACGTCGCGACGCGCCTTCTCGAGCGCACGAGGCGCCTGATCGGCACCACCGCGAGCCTTCTTGCTCCTGGCGGTCGACTTGTTCACCGGGGTGTCCGGCTTCTTGGGCTTCGCCGCCTTCGAAGGCTTCGCGGGCTTGGCCGCCTTCTTTGGCACGGCTGGCTTCTGGTTGCCGCGACGCCGCTTCGCCGGGCCCTCCTCGTAGTCGCTGTCTCCGCCCTGGTCGTCCTCAAAGTCTTCGTCGACATCGTCGTCTCTGTACTCGAAATCGGCGTCGGACATGTGGACGTCTTGGGGGGCGTGGCTCTCTGGCTCAAAGCCCGCATCGTCTTCCGGCGGGGGGTCCGACAACGGCTCCGACATGGGCGCAGTCTCTGGCTCAGGCTCTGGCTCAGGCCCTGGTTCAGGCTCAGACTCTGGAGCGAGATGCTGTTCCGAGTTCTCGGGGACTTGATCAGACTTCTGCGGCTCCACGTTCTGTGCACTTGTCTCGACATCCTGGGACGCCGCAGCCATCTTTCGTGCATCTTCCGCTATCGCAAACGGCGAGCGTTGGGCTGTGCTTTCATGTCAGTAAATATCTAGGAAAATAGGATGGTGCGGGCGCTTACCGTTCATCTTTATACGACCCATCTTGGACCTTTTCACCTGTTGCACAGGCGAAGACAGTGGGTGATACTTTCAGGAAGGTGATCGAGTCTCGATATGCGTCAAGAGATGTTGCAAGCTTTGGATGCAATGCTAGCCACGAGCTATCGCTAGAAGCTGCACTTTTGAGTGCGAAGAACGAGGCTCAAGACAGTCGAACTGGAAAGGGCACGACGGAAAGCCTCTTCAAGAGCGCGTCGCGTCCGCTTTCACGCGGCGACGCGATGCTGCGAGAAAAAGCGCGTCAGCAGATGACATAGCAGGAAGCGGCTGCAAGTATTGCTGTGGGAGTGGACAGGCGAGAAAAGATGGATGGATTGAGATGAGTGGAGTCTGTTTGTGCTCGTACGACAACCAAGTCCAGACCAGAAGGCCTTGTTGGACCGGATTGGTACGCGCTTATAGATAGGGGGAGCAGCGACAAAGTCCTTTGGAAAGAGAAAGGAAGCGGTAGAAAGCTGCGCGTGGTGGGAAAAGGCGGTGGCCATCAGTGGCCGTTAGGTGTACGGAGGCTGTCGACGCGATGTTCGTCGCGAGGCAGTCCGTGGCGCGAAAGCTGCGACGAGGGCTTGAAAATCCATGGCAGACTTACCTAACGGCTGGGTATGACGCGTCACAGTGGAATTGATTGCCAGAAGACTGCGACGATGGCGTGGGCGGTTGGTTGTTGGGAGGTGGAGGTAGAGGGGAGGAAGAGGAGGCGCGCGAGCACAACAACAAACGGACGCGCTCGGAGACTCGGAGACGGCAGCGCGGGCAAAATCAGTGTGGGCGCCAAGACCCTGAACCTCGCGCGCGTTCTGTGGGCTGCGGTGCGGGGACGTGAGCGGGTGTTCAACTGAAGGTTACTGCACCCGCACGTAGCACACTGGCCGGCGACCTGATGGAAGGAAGTGGAAGCGCCGACAGCTGGGCGTCTTAGGAAGTACCGTAGCTCATACACTCTGTCAACGCGTCCACGTTGGCGAATTGCGACAAGGACGCTTCGTCGCCGCCGCCGCCGCCGCCTGTAGATGCCATCTCCTGCGCGCCCGCGTAGTCTTGCATCACTGGCGCATACATGCCGCACCGCTGCTGTTCACTGTCGCTCATCATGGCCTATCATGCTGATGTACACCCAAGTTGCATTGGACCGTGTACTTAGACCGTCAAAGCCTTGTCTTCTACTGGCTTCTCATGGGCTGTCCTGGTCCACCCGTCGACACCGCTGGAAAGAAAGCAACTTGCTCGCTAGTCCGAAGCTATTCCCTGCACCTTCGCAACATGACTCCGCGTGCTTCCCAGCATTTTCAACAGAGTAGGGGCTCGGCTGAGTCTGCCAAACTCTTGCCATTGGCATTCAATGCTACAAACCCAATTCTCCTCCCTGCTCGTGATTGGTTCACGCGGCTCGTCCAGAATCCATGCTGATTTTAGTCTAGACAAACCGTTACTTCTTTCGCGCTAGCGAAGTTGTATGCAGGACGTGATTGGATGATGGCCAAGTTCGGACGTCTAAAAGAGGTGGCCGTGGTTGTTGTTGGCTGCGGGCGGGGAAAGCAACGGGCCGAGTTCACCAGTCCCGTTCCTCCTCCATCTGCGCAACCCTCCTCCAGAACGCGGCAATCGCCAGCTCGGCCGGCGTCTGGTTGGCCGTTCTGGCCATCCTGGCCGTCCTCGCCCTCTCCCAGTCCTTGTAGCGCCGCTTGACCTCCTGGTGGAGCCCGCGCAACACCATCATCGCCCTGCAAACAGTCAGCGCGCGCTCCAGTGCGAACACAGCCCGGCCCACTCACGCGGCGCGTCCATCCGCCAGCTCCCAGTCGACCGCGAACCGCTCCCAATCCACCATGAAGAATCCCTGTTGCACCTAAGTAGACCTCTGCTCTCTAACTCCATGAGTAAGCTTGCCGGAACTCACGCGCTTCCGGTCGAAGTAGTGGTACGGCGCCAAATCGAGGTTGCGATGGCGGGTGATGATGATTGTCTCGTTCGTGGGAACGCTGTCATCCAGAGCAGCGTCGTAGAGAGTGAAGTGTGAGTATATGAACCTGCCCGAGCCAGGGTACCACTGCAAGTACTCGTCCATGCCGATGGTTGCCGTTGATCCGCTTGCAGGCCTTCGTGACGGTGTTGTGTGCGCTTGAAGATCGGGAGCACAGGAGCTTGAAATAAGCTACGTGGTACCGCCACAGCTCACAACCTGCGCCGGAGGCTCAGCAAACTATTTTCCGAAGCATGTCTCATCTCGTCGAGCATCTTCCCTATGATTCGCCTGGTGTCAATGGAGAGATTACCAGTCCAGGGAAATTTCTCCAGTCCTCCTCGCACACAATGCTGCATCGCAAAGAGCGACACTTACCAACCTGCTTCTATCGACTTTTAACCCTTAGCTTGGAATCTACGTCTACATGCGTCCTGACAGCAAGTGACTGAAGCGCAGAGAAGCAATCCACCATTCATCCGAACGCAGGGTATATTATAAACCAAAGCCTTATCATCCGGAGGGATGCTTCCACTTCTAAATCGATGATGCACGGGCAGTCGCTTCTCCGGGGAATCTCCACAAATCCGAGACGGAAGAGATGCGGAGAAAGCGGAACTCGGTGCTCGGGCTTGACCGCTCACCAATCCATCACTCCACAACCATAGAAAAGCACCCCGATGAGCGGAATTGCAGAGCGGATGGACAGGTGCCACCGGGAACAAACCTTCGCGGCTCGCTGTTACCTGCCCTTGACTTCGATAAGCACAGGATGTTAACACCTACACAGACAGCTGAAACGCTTGACTCGCCAGGATCCTTGTCTCCGCCAACCCCGCTCCCACTCTCGCACGTTTAGCACTGCTACTTTCACTTTGGCCATGACTCGGCATACGACTCCAACAGCGCGGCCGCTATGCTGCTTCCAGGTTAGCAGTTCGCCAGCCTGTTATATCATAGGTCGCCCGAAGTCACGTCTCACAGACGTCCGTTTACTTCTCTTTTACGCAGAAGTGGGCTCCTGGATCTTCAAAGGGTCCTCTTCTCGATTGCATGCACCAGCAAAGGTAAAAAGACACAATTTGCAAGATGGCGGACGTTGAAAGAGCGGACATTGTTGTGGTTGGCGCAGGTATGACGAACAAAAGCCCGTTCGGATGGTTTATCAGCTGATCAGCTTCTCAGGCTTCCATGGCCTCGCCATGGCCCGCACCTATCTCAAACTCAATCCCACAGCATCTCTACTTATTCTAGATGCCGGGACCTCAATTGGCGGCGTATGGGCTTCCGACAGACTCTACCCATTCCTGCGGACCATCAGCCAATGGGGCCATTTCGAGTACAGCGACTTCCCCATGACCGGGTACGGAGTGCAAAAAGGCGAGCACATGCGCGGAGACGTGATCCGACAGTATCTCGAAGACTACGCCGACTTCTTCGACCTCAAGCGGCTCACGCGGTGCAACTCCACTGTCCAAAACGCGGAGGACAAGGGCGCGGACGGCTGGCTCCTCACCGTCTCCATCAAAGACGGCGAAGAGACGACGAGCACGTACCAGCTGCACGCCTCCAAGCTCGCCATAGCCACCGGCCTCACGTCGACGCCGGCAATGCCCTCGTTCCCCGGTCAAGACAGCTTCAACGCCACCCTCATCCACAGCCGCGACTTCGGCGCGCACTCCTCCACCACGCTCCAGCCAGGCAAGACCATCGCCGTCCTCTCGGGCAACAAGTCGGCCTGCGACGTCGTCTACGCGCACGCCGCATCCGGCGCGTCCGTCGTCCACTGGATCATCCGCTCCTCGGGCCACGGGCCGTGCTGGATGGCGCCACCGCGGGCCACGCCGCTCCAAATCCTGGTCGAGAAGCTGATCACGACGCGGGCGGTGACCTGGCTGAACCCGTGCATCTGGGGGCCGGCCGACGGGTTCGGACTCGTGCGGCGGCTGCTCAACCAGAGCGCGTGGGGCCAGCGGCTGCAGGCGGGCTACGCGCGGGGGGCGCAGGCGGGCATCGAGAAGCACAACGCGTACGGCTCGCACCCGGAGCTGGCGAAGCTGCGGCCCTGGAACGACGTCTTCTGGATCGGCACCGGGCGCGGGCTGCTGAACTACGAGCGCAGCCTGCTGGACCTCGTGCGCGACGGCCGCGTCAAGGTGCACGTCGCGGACATCGCCGCCCTGGGCCCGCGCAGCGTGCAGCTCTCCAACGGCGACGCGCTGGACGGCGTGGACGCGCTGGTCTGCTGCACGGGCTGGCGGCACGAGGCGTCGATGCGGTTCACGCGCGACGGGCTCAACATCGAGGGCGAGCTGGGGCTGCCGCACGCCTACGACCCGCCCGTCGACGACGCCAAAGCCGGCCTCATCGCCACGGCCGACAGCGAAATCCTGCGCACCCTGCCGCGCCTCCGCGACCAGCCGCCGCCCGCCGCGTCCCCGCCGCACCTAGCGGCCACGCAGACCACCCGTCGCGAAAAGCCTCCTCCCGCCGCGGACCCGACATCCCTCCCGCCGCCCCAGGCGCTCGCCAACGCCTACGCCCTCTACCGCCTCGCAGTCCCGCCGTCGCGCGTCGTCGGGCCGCGCACGCTGGCCTTCACCGGCGCCACGCGCACCGCGTCGACCGCGCTGGTCGCCCAGACCCAGGCGCTCTGGCTGTCGGCCTTCTTCATGCGCCGCCTGCCGCACCTCGAGGTCCCGGCCTCGTCGTCCTTCGCGTCCAGCGCCCGCCAGGCCCTGGCCGACCGCGTCGCCTACGAGGCCGTCCTGCACGCCCGCTACGGCCGCTGGCGCTACCCGCTCGGCTTCGGCGCCGTGATTCCGGACTTTTTATTCGATGCCCTGCCGTACTTCGACTTGTTGCTGGCGGAGCTGGGGTTGAGGCGCTGGCGGAAGGGGTGGTTGCGGCCGTGGCGCGAGGTGTTTGAGTACTATGGGCCGGGTGACTATAAGGGGTTGGTGGAGGAGTGGGCGGCGAAGGAGGGGGTGGGGGAGGAGGGGAAGAGGGCGCGGAGGAGGAGGAATGTGGTGGTGGGCGTTGCGGTGGTGGCCGTGGCGGTTGCGGGGGTTGCGGGGATCGGGGCGTGGGTTGTGGGAGGCAGGCCCGGGTGGGGGGAGGCGAGGGATTTCTGGGAGTTGAGGGAGTTGGCTGGGGTGTGAGGGGTGGTGGTGAGGCTGTAGGGGTTTGCTTGGTGTTGAACGAAGCGTGTATAGTGAAAGGAGACTCTGTCGACGACTCTGAAACTGCCACTGACTATCACTGGCTAGTGTGTTCCTGTACAATCCATTAGCCTACAACATGCTGGCAGCACCCCGATTGGCTACGGTCACTTCTCGACCATGATGGCGGGCGAAGCAGGTGACGTTGTGCGCCACTAGTTTCTCCTTGGCGGAATTCTGCAGGCCATTTTCGCTTATCTGTGATGTCCAATGGACCGTTGGCCCCCGATATGACCACTTCCGCGACTCAGCTGGCCCAATGTGGACCTTCTCCAAGCCACAGCTGAAGGAACACGAAAATGGCTGAAAGCCCTCTGCAGTATGAATAGCCGTGCTTGCAGGCGCGCATCCCAGGTTTTCTCGCGGTGCAAAAATAAATTTCCTCGTGGGTCTGCTAATCTTTCTGTTCCAACAGCAAGTTCATCATGGCGGCGCAGCAAGTCGATTTCTCAACCACTTACGTATATAGACCGCTAGAAAGCCCCCGCCATATACGCTTGTTGAAAATATTGAGCAAAGGTGCCGCTCCTACCTATAGCATCGTTCATGCCGAGCTGCCTGAGGAGAATGGTGAGCTAGCCTTTGAGACCGTCTCCTACACCTGGGGCGATCCGGCGCGCGTGTCGGGCCTGTCCATCTCTGGAGAAGGCGGCCAGATCGGGCTCACCCTGAACCTTTCCCAAGCCTTGCCCGTCCTCACTGCGCACTCCAAGACCGACCTGCTCTGGATCGACCAGCTCTGCATAAACCAGGATGACGTCCACGAGAAGGGGCACCAAGTCTCCATGATGGACCGCATCTACAAAACCGCCATCCGCGTCCTGATCTGGCTCGGCCCGGCCGACGACGACAGCGACAAAGTCACCCAGTGGGTCGCCGCACTGGCCGACTTCTTCACGCACCAGGGCAACCCGCCAAACATGACCCCGGGCGACCCGGCATTCCACGCGGACCGACGCGCCATCCTCGTCGCCGGCACCTTCTCCCACCGCGGCACCTCGCCCATCTTCGCCCCGGCCATCCACCGCTTCCTGCACCGCCCGTGGTTCTCGCGCGGCTGGATCGTGCAGGAGCTCCTCCTCTCGCGCGCCGCCGTCTTCCTCGCCGGCGCCACCACCACGCTCTCCGAGCAGGACATCCGCGACCTCATCACCGTGCCGCAGCACCTCATGCCGCCCGACCTGCGCGACGGCACCCAGGGCTGCTACCACATCCTGCTGACCCTCAAGCACCACCCACCCGCCGCCACCACCGCGCAGCCCCTCGCCTTCCTACGCCTGATGTCGCAAGCCGCCGCCGAGTTCGCCACCTCGCAGCGCCGCGACCGCCTCTTCGCCTTCCTCGGCCTGGCCGACGTCGCCGCCTTCACGCCCTCCTACGCGTCGCCCCTCCCCGCCGCCTTCGCCGCCTTCGCCGCCGCGCTCGCCACCGCACACGGCTGCCTCGACTTCCTCAGCCTGTGCGCCACCCGCCAGGACGCCCTGCTCGCGCCGTCCGCCTACTCGGTCGAGGCCGCGCGCGAGATCGCGGCCCTGCCGTCGTGGGCGCCCAGCTGGACGGCTGCGCCGCTGTCCGCGCCCTTCCGCCTCGCGACCGGCGGCGTGCGCGTGCTGCGCCACGACGTCGCCTGGGACGCCGGCGCGGGCAGGCGGCACGTCGGGGCGGAGGCGGACGGTGGGGTGGAGCAGGTGGTGGCGAGCGGCCGGCTGCGCGTCAGGGGGCGGGTGGTCGACCGCGTGCAAGCGGTCAGCGGCGCCGCGTTCTTCAGGCCCTGGGACGCCGACGACGCGTACCTGGATGGGCTGGTGGCGGAGATCGCGAGGGATCTGCCGGAGCTGGCGGCGTGGACGCGGACGGAGATGGTGGGGTTTCTGAATGTGGTGGCGTGGAATGGCGTAAGGCCGGAGAAGTCGGCGGAGGAGATTCTGAGGCGCGAGCCGCTGAGGCTGCATCCGGAGGAGGATCCGGACTGGGCGATTGATGACCGGTCGTTGGGCCTGACGCTGTCGATGGCGATGGGCCGGAGGTTTATGAGAAGTGAGCAGGGCAGGACGGGGCTGGTGCCGAAGTTGGGCACGGAGACGCCGTCGGGGGGTAAGCCTGGCTCTGCGATTGCTGTGCTTCACGGGTGCAGCGTACCTGTTGTGCTAGAGAAGCAAGATGGGGAGAAGAATGTGTACAAGCTTGTTGGGGATTGTTACGTGGAAGGAATCATGTTTGGCGAGGCGGTCGAGTGGGAAGAGAAGGATGCTGACACGCTGATCCTTGTTTGAGTGGTGAATCCTTTTTCTTCTTGAATTGCGCCATTTAAGGCTTCCTTGTGCTACATTGCTGTAAACTGGTCTTTCAGCTTGGCTGAAGAGTCTGAGAGGGTATCTTGGCACAATTTCCTCTGTAAGAGGGCAGTAGCTCTTTTGCTTTTCATTGGCTGAAAGTCGGGCCATCAATTGAGACGAAAGCGCTTGATTTGGAAATTACGGCGTACAAGATTGATAAGAAGGTTGGAAGGCCTGAAAAGACATTGTGGGATGGTTGCACGAGAATATTGGGCTTGAATGCTGGAGCGTATCAAGTGAGCAGGCAACTAGTACAACAATCTTAGGCTAAGGGGCCTGAGACACTATGCATGAATGTAAGAATGTGCAACATTGGTACCTGCCAGAATTCGAATTCGTTGAGAGGCTACCAGCCTCACACTCTCTGAAAAGAGCCGCCGTACAGGTAGTTACATAGCCGTTGTCTTCAAATTATATGCGAGAAGGCTCATCTTCATCTCCAAGTGCGCAACTCCCATCATGTTCAACTTTTACCTTGGGATAATTGGGCTTTTACTTGGCAGAGTCGCCGAAGCCCAGATCTTCACGAATATATCTACGTTCATCACTGGGAACGGTACCATACCATGCACGCACTCTCCGTCCGAATGCAGCGCTCTCAGTATCCTTCGGTCATGCGACTCTGTGCACATGGCATACTCCTCGAGCCGGGATTCTTTCCTACAGACGGCAGCACGAAATTCATCGTCACAGTTTACAGTGTACACGCATACCTCAGTGGTGTGGAAAGGGAACTATACAGGCCCGCTGTCGACCTTCTGTGATGGGGTTCCACGGGGAGGAAAGGCTCCTGCAATCACAGCAAGCTCGCCGCACACCTACTACGACCCCTTCCCTCAATATCCAGGTGCAGTGCCCACATGCACGTACGAATACGATGCCTGCGCACTGCAGATATCCGACTACCGCAACTCGCCGGTTGGTCCATCTGTGTCGGCACCCAGCTATCCACCTTGCGGGAGTACAGAAGAATGCTTCAGTCCGGCGGGTGCTCTTTGCCCAATACGAGCAGGGGAAGTAAGACTCATATATTGGCCACAGTCCAAGGATCCCAGTGCTCTGTGTGCGAATAGCACGCCCAGCATCCCGGCCTCGATCACTCCATCTCCGACTGAACCGCCATACACAACCATCATTAGCGGTTATACATTCACCTCTCCTACCGTATATCTCTCTTTCGCAGAACTGGTGGCTCTCATGTGCTTCACAAACTTCAAAAATGTTATTGTTCCCGTCACCGATCTCAACGACCTCTCCAGCGTCAGCTTCACCCACGGCAAAGGATGGGGATCAACTCTGTCCATCAACTGGAACGACCTTAACTCGCCTGTTCCCATGTCGGCCTACAAAGGGCAGCAGTACTGCTGGAAGGGTTGGTTGGGAGTGCGGGCACAGTTCGATAACTGCAGCACCATCTACGATGATTACCTGCCCTGGCTAGCCTTACCCACCCGTCCGGCTGTGTACACAGATGTGGATCCGCGCTTTCAAAACTGTACCCGAATGACCTGGCAAAAACACGTCTTTGACCCTCCTCTCGCACTGACAAGTGCCAGCCTGCTGGAACCTCTCCCCTCTTTGGTACCCGCACACACCTCCGACCCCGCTGCCACCTCCCCGGAAAGCATATTTATTTCTACGGCAGATCCAGCCAGCCCCGTACCTGAGCCAGGAACCCTAACAGCGACTTTCACCGGTGATCCAGCGCCTCTGACGCCGCCAACAGCGAGTCCAAAACATCCTCCAAAAGACCCCGAGGACCCTCCAATAGATCCTCACAATTCGTCATCAAATCCCCAAGGCCCTCCCGACCCTCAAGACCCTCCACCAGGCCCCTCCAACCACCAAGCCCCCTCAACCACAACGACGCGAGGCGGCCTCGCCCCCATCCTCTCAGCGCTCCTCTCACTCCTCCCCGCAACGACCTCGGGCCCCGCTGCCACACCCCCACCAGCACACACGAAAATCGCCTCCCAGCCCTCCGCCACATCATCGGCATCCGACCCCGCCAACCCCGGCGCCGTCGTCGTCGTGGCTGTCGATGACAGCGGTCCTGGCGGCGCCGACCCAGCCCCCCGCACGACGGCGACGCTGCTGCCTGGAGAGGCCTTCGCCGGCGTTTCCGTGCCTGGTGACGGCGGGGCTGTGGTTGTGGGTGGGACGAGGACGGTTGTAGTGGCTTCTGCTGGGTCGGTCGTCACTGTTGCGGTGGGTGGGGGGACGTCGAGGGAGGGTATGGTGGTGGCTGGGGACGGCGGCGGGGTGGTGACCGTTGGGATGGGGAAGGGGGGAGTGGGTGTTGGTGGGGGCGTGACGGTTGTGGTGGGCGGGAGTGCGGTGAGTGCTGTGGGAGGGAGTGGTGGTGGTGTTGTGGTGGGCGGAGGGTCGACGGTTGCGTTCTCGCGGCTGCCGGCGGCTGGTGGGGGAAGTGGGGATGTGGTGACGTTGGAGGGGGGTCTGGAGCCAGTCTCCACGGGCTCTGATGGTGTTGTGGTGGTGAGCGGGACGACTTTGACGATTGGAGGTGCTGTGGTGACAGCGAGCGGCGGGGAGGCGATCAGCGCGGCCACCGGGGGAGTGGTGATGGAAGGGACGACGGTGCCGCTCCAGAACATGTCGAAATCCAGATCTTCGAGCACTAAAACGAATGTGGGAGCAAGTCCTACTGGTGGAAATTTATCGACAAGCTCTGCTACTTCTGGTGTAGAGTCCGGAGCTGCTAAGAGCGCGGCGTCGCGTAGGATGGCGGTCACACCAGAACAAAGACTGGCACAATCATTACCCCTCCTTTCCCTACTCTACTTAAGTTGGTAAACTATGATGACTATTCATACGGATTAATAATGAAAATGGCTTATCACTCCTCATTCCTATAGTAGGTCAATGATTCTTACGTCTTTTCCGAACCATCATTATAACACGGAAGTAACAGAGTAGGCATTGAACGGTAGCTCTGATGGCAACTGAGCGAGGGATCGGGTGGCGAGGTCGAGTGATACTTGAAGGGAGTCATCTCTGCCTGGAAAGTTCTGGTATGGGACAATATAGGGAGAGCTAAACGTCAGGCGAACGAGAGACCAGAGTGCAATGGAAAGGCTGCTGTGTTCTAAAACGTGTCCAGCCGAGTTTAGAGAACGATATCGACTTACGAAAGCATAACCTCAGTCTTAAAAAGGAACAAGCCATCGGCTTAATGCCTACTTTAAGCATACCAATAAAGGTGTAGAGACCAATTCATGTAGAGATTCCATACCGGACGGATGCATGGCTCGTGTTACTGTCTAAATTATGAAGTACACATGGCGTCTGCACTGCGGTGCAAATCTTACCAGTTCTATAACACTCTAGACGCAGAAAGGGAAGCGCCCTTCGCCCGCTGAAAAACAATGGTGGGTACACGTTACACGCTCCAATCATGCTGGTTGTTACCTGAACTGCCATCTGCCCGGCCGACAAGAAGGGCATGGCCGTCTATCTTTAATGTATAGCTGACGCAACGTACATACTCCGACATTCGTTGCTCGGCACCTAAAGAAGCAATATCCATTTGTCCTGTGTACGCTGTTCGTGGAATGCGTATTTCCTCTGGGCATCGATGGTGTTGACGATCAAGCTTGTTTTCCACCTGCCTGTTCCGGCGTCAAGCTTCCCCGCAACCGGGATCTGTTGACCCGAGCGCTTCAGTCCCTGAACACCACCGCCAATGACGTACAACACAAACATTGCTTCCACCTATCTTCCGGACAGATGGACTCGTCCCGTTTGAGAAATTATGTAACGTGAGGCTTTGCGGGGAAGAACATGCATAGCCATGTATCGGTGTAGGTTTTGCCGCCTTGGCTTCATACGCCATCTATTGCACGCAGGGCCTGCAGACTTGACTGAGAAGCTTAAAAAGGGAGGTTATTTGCTTATTTCATATAGCACAATCATTCTTCACTGTCTACATCTTCTCTCACCACTCTAAAAGATCTTCAAAATGGTCGGCATCTCCAAGCTCTTCCTTACCCTTCCCTTCATTGTCCTGGTGAACGGACTTCCTCGCAACATCCTCCCCCACAAACCTCGTGCAGATCTCCCAGCAGCTTTCTTTCTCGCGGGCGACAGCACGACAGCTCTTGACGGCGGTTGGGGAGATGGTTTCCTCACTACAACCCTCGTCAACGGGGCGTGGGGCACCAACTTCGCCAAGAGCGGAGCCACCACCGTGAGCTTCCGCAATGGCGGTTACTGGGACTCCACCATTGAGGCGGTCCAGAACGTCACGGACAACGGGGACTACACTCCTTGGGTGACCATCCAGGTGAGCCCAGAGAAATATCCGCGTTCTCAGGCCTGGAGCTGAATTGTCTGCAGTTTGGCCACAACGACCAGAAGGAAGCAGCCAACATCTCTATCGAGGAATTTTCTACAAACCTCGGAGCGTTCGTCGATGAGGTTCGCGAAGCGGGTGGTAATCCGGCAAGTGGCCTCATCCTACTGCTTTCACTGAGTTCTCATCTGATAAATCTTGAACCAGATTTTGGTCTCCTCGCTCACCCGCCGTGCCTTCGAGGATGGAAAGGTCGTCGAGAATCTCGCCGATGTGGCAGCTGCTGCTCTTGAAGTGGCTGAGGAGAAAGGCACCCTGTCCATTGACCTCAACAAAGCATCTACAGACTACTGCAACAGCATTGGGGAAGATGATTCGCAGACGTACAACCTTGATGGTACTGACAGGACGCACATCAATGACGCAGGGGAAGTGGTGTTCGGCAATATGGTTGCGTGGCTGTTGGACAACAGCAATGAAGGAGATCTCTTGAGCCAGTCGACCGCAGCAGGTGATGCATACGCAGAGGCTTTTGAGGATGGTACCTACATTGCGGAGTAAGAGGAAATTTTATGGGAGGAGACGAAGGGCATCACATGTTCTCCACTCAACGCTATATGACGGAGGTACGGTTCAGCAGCGGAGCTTGGACACTCGCTTAGCATATCAAATCAAAGTTATGGTGTTCCACCATGAACAATCATTTCCAATACGAACCAACAAGCGCCAGTCATGATGAAACACGCATAGTCAACGAAATACCCTTGTCCAGAGGCTCACGATAATACTAAGGTGGATTATATTGAGTTTTGAAAGACGCTGTATGGGAGATCTACATATCTAGGTTTCAATTGAGATCAATAAAGAGAAATACAGTAAAGAAAGTTACAAGACGATAGTACGGAGAAAGGGAAGTTGCTTCGGGAGGGTTTCTGGACATCAAAGTCTTGCTCGATAGCTCAAGCATAGCCTCGAAGCATCTATGTAGCTGCAATCTGGAGAAAGGGAACCCCCCAAGCCCAACAACAGAACGAAACCCATCTACTCCTTAGCAATCCTCGGCGTAAGAAGCGGTCTCTCGCCACTCTGCGCCTCCATATAAGCCGCCACCATCTCATTGATCCCCACCCCCCTCGCCCTCTCAACCCACTCCGCTCTCTCCAGCACCTCAAACCGCACGCCCTCCTCCCCCTCCAAAAACGCCTTCAGGCCCTCCACCGGCACCTCATAGTCGCCCGAATGATGCACGTACCGCGGCGCCGCCCCGCCCTCCCCACCGGCACGCACCTCCGCCACCACGCCCGCCGCCACCCTCTCGACAGCGACCAGGTCGACCCAGCCGCGCCAGACCCGCTCGAGCGCCGGCAGCGCGCGCAGCCGCCGCGCCGCGCCCAGCAGGTTCTGCACGACGTCGAGGGCGGGCGCGCCGGACCCGGTGATCGACGACGGCCGGTGCACGACGACGCGCAGGCCGGGGAAGAAGCGCTGTGCCGCCCGCTCCAGCACGCGCTCGCTGGCCCACTTGGTGGCGGCGTAGCCGTTGGAGCCGTCGGGGGGCGGGGCGGAGGAGGCGGCGGTGGTGGGGTGGAAGATGGGGGCGGGGCTGAGCTGGCCGATGCCGGCGGTGGAGATGTAGTGGAAGGAGGTGGGGGCGCCGGGGGTGGTGAGGAGGAGGTGGAGGAGGTTTTTGGTGGAGGTGAGGTTGCTGGGTTTGAGGGAGTGGTAGGTCTTCATGAAGGAGACGTCGGCGGCGTTGTGGATGATGTCGGTGGCCTCGGAGAAGATCTGGGTGGCAGCTGAGGCGGTTAGGCCGAGGCGTGGGAGGGTCAGGTTGCCCTCGTGGAGGTGGAGCCGCTCGGAGCGCAGGTGTGCGAGCTGGCTTGGGTTGCGGAGGGCGATGCAGTGGACCTTGAGGACTTCTTCGTCCTCAAGCAACTGCTGGAGGATATGCTTGCCGAGGAAGCCGGTCGCGCCGGTGAGAACAATGACTTTTTGCTTGGAGGCTGCTGGTCTGGCACGGGTGGATACAGCGTCTGGGTCGATGTCGAACTTGGTCTCGCTTTCCCAGTCGATCAAGGGGAGGATGTTGTCGCCCTTGGAATTGTTGATCCTGGCCGCCATTCGAGCGAGACTGCTCGCTTCGAACAGTTCCAGTAGTGATAGAGTGGTGCCAAAGGTTTCTCGGATCTTCGATTGAAGTCCCATCAGCAGCAGGGAGTTGCCACCCACATTGAAGAAATCCGAGTCTGCATCGATATCGTACAGTGAGGCCAGGTCACTGGTGGCAACCGACTCCCATATTTCCTTCAGCTTTGTCTCTGTCGGGCTGAGCTCGCTGGTGCGGCGTTCCTTACGTTTGACATCTTCCAGGGAAAGCTGACCGACCGCGCGTCTGTCGATCTTTCCTGATACAGTCAGTGGCATAGCGTCGAGTGGCACGATTATGGTTGGACGCATGTACTGCGGCAAAGGCAGGCTGAGCACCAGACGCTCTAGGAACTCAGGTTGTTCATCCTTGGAGAGCAAATGTCCGGGAGAGAACACTACGTGGGCAACGAGGAAGGCAGGGTCTCCGCGGACGGAGGCAATAGCAGTTGCAATTGCCCCCTTTGCAGTGTCGATGATGACTGACTCCACGTCCTGAAGCTCGATGCGGATTCCCCTTAGCTTGATCTGCGTGTCGCCTGCAATTCGGCCTTCGAAAACGAGGGCGCCATCGCTCGGTCGAAGTCGGCCCTTGTCGCCGCTCAGATGCATCCTGTCCCAGCCTTTTGCTTTCCATTCCGGAGGGGCAAACGGGTCAGGCACGAAGCGCTCTTTGTCCAATGCGTCATTGTTCACGTATCCAGAGCTGATCGAACCGGCAATGGCAATCTGGCCAGGGACACCCGCAGGCACGGGATCCAGGTTCTCGTCGAGGATGTAGATTGAATAGTTTGGAACCGTGTATCCGGCCGGTGCCGGTCTTTCCAGAGCTTCCGCCTGGTTGTAGTCCACCTCGATGGTAGTGGCCGAGATGGTCGCCTCGGCGGGTCCGTAGAGGTTCATCGCCCTGAGGTCGCTTTTGCCCAACGCTCTGAGCTCGCTCGCGAGATTGGTGCTGAAAGGCTCACCGCCGGATACCATCATCCTGTAGTTCGAGCCGCGCAGAAGGTCCGAGTCTCCATAACGTAGCCAGGTGATGTATTCGGACGGAACTCCGCAAGTGGCCGTGACGCCCTCGTCCGCGATGATCTTGACAATGGCGACTGCATCGCCCCTGGCTGCTTTTGGTACAGAGACGCTCGTCCCTCCAGTGAGTAGCGCGAGGTATATCTGGAACACAGACAAGTCGAAGCTGTATGCGCTTTGCTGGAGCACGACCTCGGCATCGAATCCCCATCTGGAAATGCAGCCTTCCATCTGATTCTGCAGAGCGCAATGGGACAAAGCGATACCCTTGGGAGTACCCGTGGATCCGCTCGTGTAAAGTATGATGCCAGCTGAATCTGCGCTTGCGTAGTTCTGCACCTCAGCATCGGCGCGTTGCGGCAGCAGGGAGATGTCAAGCACGGGCATATCGCCGGTTCCTAGAGCTGATACATCGTCGATCGTGTCCGCATGCACCACGATCGCCTGCGGTTGGCATTCATTGACCACCGCGGCGAGGCGGGGAAGCCCGGAGCGCAGGTCGAGCGGCACGTAGGCAGCACCAATCCGCATGATTGCGAGCATCGAGCAGATCCAGTCCACGCTAGGCACCTGGAAGACTGCTACCCGAGCTCTGCTGTCTGCGGTAACACCAGTCTCAAGGAGAGCGTTGGCAATGGAATGGACCCTGGGAATCATCGCATTGTAGGAGAGGGCGTTGCCGAGTCCGTCCCTAAGAGCTGTGCGTGACGGATGCTCTCGTGCAATGGCGTCGACGGCATGGGGAAGAGACTCCCATCGATGCTGGAATTCTGGACCTGGTTTCGTGTCAGATCTCTGGCTGCAAGAGCATGTGTTCTTTAACAGCTCACCTCGCCCCAGCCGCAGTCCTTTCTCAATTTCCACCTTCTCAAACAATGGAGGCGTTTGCAGTTGCAACGAAACGTCAGCTGAAAACGCATCAACCAGTGCCAAAAAGCTCCTGAGGAGAAGCCCGGCATCGTGCTCCGTATACAAGGCCTTTTGGATCATGATTGACAGCGAAGAGTCGCCCGCGGTATTGTCGATGACGTCAAGAGCGATATCGTAGCCGGTGCGCCCAATCGAGTACTCCTCTCCCTCGATTTCACAGTCCCCGAACTTCTGCGTTTCCTGAACGCTGCGATAATCAACAAAGGCCTGGAAGAGCGGGCTGTGCAGAGGCGATCTTGCCACACCGAGCTCCTTGAACAGCACATCAACGGGCACGGACGAGTTCGCAAGTGCTTCGTAGACCTTAGTCTTTGTCTCTCGCAGGACCTGCTCAAACGACCTCGCGGCCGACGGCTTGAGGTGCAGAGGAAGGAGGTTCAGGTAGTTTCCGATGCTGCCAAACGCCTCATCGTCAACCCGGCCAGCATCTGCGATTCCGATGGAGAGATCGTCGACGCCAGCGAGCCTTACCAGGAGCGCCTGGAACACTGCAACGTAGAAGTGAAAAGCGGTAATCTTCTGCTTGCGGCAGGTGTTCTGCACTCGCTTCCTCAGGGCTGCATCCATCCGGACCTCGGCCTTGTGGAAGTCGTATCGGCCCATGGGCTTTCGCGTTGTCACAGTAGACAGAGGCAGGATGGGCAATGGAGCAGGAATATCGGCGTATTCGCGCTTCCAGTACGCGATCTGGTCTTTCCACTCGCCTCGGTCGAAGCTCTTCCGCTGCTGCTCGGAGAATTGCGGGTACTGGAAGGCGGGAGCAGACAGCGCTCCGCCGCTGTAAGCCTTGGCTATGTCGGTCAGGAGGACCATGAAGCTGACACCATCCATGTTGATATGATGGTACGCCACGATGAGGTGATGCGATGTCGGAGAGCGTGAGAGGAGGACAATACGCATCGTGTCACCCGACTTCAGGTCAAACACATGCTGCTCCATCTTCCTGAACTCTGCGCTCACTTCAGCATCGCTCGTGATGGCTTTGGTCTCAAGCCGCAGGAACGACTTCTCAAGAACGCCTTGCATAGGCTGGCCGTCTTTGTCGAAGAAGTTTGTGCGCAGACCCTCATGCCGGTCTCCCACCGCCTTGACTGCGCGTTCCAGATCAGCAACCCTCAACGGACCTCGCAGGCGGACCAGGCAGGTCACGTTGGACGTGGTCTTGTCTTCGAGCAGCGACTCCAGAAACCAAAACCTGGACTGCCCGAACGACATTGGCACAGCCTTGCTGGGCACGCGAGCCTCGTCTTTCGAGTCCAACGAGGACCAAGAGGCAGGCTCGGAAAGTTCAGTCTCGGACGAAGCGGAGCTGGCTGCATGCGTCGGTGATGCACTGGGCTGATCTGCGCCGATGGTCTCCTCGGCTGCTTGGGCCGGCTCGGGGGTCTGCTGTCCGGACGGCAGCAGGTCGGCAGGAAGCCTTTCCACGGCGTAGTCCAAGATGCTCCCCACGGTGGCCCCTCCCAGGATTTTCATCACCGGCATGTCGACTCCCAACTCCTTGGAAAACCACGACCGGATGGTGACCGCGACCAACGAATCGATGCCGAGATCGTCCGCGGTCTGGTCGAGGATGAAGTTGTCCGCGCTCAGCAGCAGCGTCGTCTGGATCTTCTTCGTGAACGCATCCGTGACGATCCTGTGCACCTCCTCGGGGCCGGCTGCGTCGGCGAGCTCTGCCTTCACGGAGAGCCCTTGCTTGGCGCCCGCCTCGACGGCGCCGCCCTCCTCCCGGCCGAGGACGCAATGCTGGAACTTAGGATTCAAGTACCAGACGGCGTCTCTGTCCTCGCCCTTGACCATGCGCAGCCCGCTGGCGACCTCGTGGCCGCTCCCCGACGCGGGGCGGCTGGCGAGCACGCCCTCGGCGAAGACCTGGAGGAACTCGGTCTCGGACATCCACATGTAGCCGGCCTTGCGCAGGTAGTCCTGCACGCTCTGGCTGACTTCGCGCGTCAGGTAGCCGGTGCCGACGATGGCGCCGATGTCGATGACCGACGCGGCGAGGCCGCGCTTGCGCCGCCGCGCCGCCAGGCTGCACATGAAGGCGTTGGCCGCCGAGTAGCTCGACTGCCCCCGGTTGCCGACCACGGACGCCACCGACGAGAAGAAGACGAAGAAGTCGAGGTCGCCGCCGCCGAACAGCTCGTCCAGGTACATGCTGCCCTCGACCTTGGGCCGGAGCACTTTCTGCATCTTCTCGAGCGTCATGTCGGCGACGGGCGTGTCCTCCAGCACCATGGCGCCGTTGGCAACGCCCGCAATGGGAGGTAGGGTTTCGCTGATCTCCTTGTAGAGCTGTTGCAGGGCCGACTTGTTCGTGATGTCGCTGGCAAACGTTAGCGCGGGTGGCTCTCAGGGGGTCATTGGGGCATTGTCTTACTTGGGACAGATCTTGACAACGGCTCCGGTGCCTTCGAAGCTTGCAAGCCATTGCTTGTCGATGCGGGGGTTTCTGCTTGTCAGCACGATATACCTTGCGCCGTGGTCGATCATCCACTTGGTCAAAGACTGTCCAAGGTCGCCCGCCAATCCCACGAGGAAATACGTCTTGTCCTTCGCGAACAGGGACTTGGAATCTACCGGCTCTAGTGTGGCAGTGACCTTAGATGCGGCTGTCCAGTCGACGACGGCAAGATTGGTTCCGGAGGGAACGCTTGCCAAGTCATTCAATCCAACCACAACTGCATCTGCGAACGACAGGTCTGCAAATGCAGCAGCGCTGTCCAATTGCTCGCGGATGTCAACATCAACAGGGCAGTCCGCGGCTATGACGGATGAGCGGCTCCACAGCGCGGAGTAATCAACTCTTCTGTGGAATTCGGGCAACGAGGACGCAACGCGAGACTGGAAATCACTGGACTCACTGCCCGTGGATGTTGTAACAAAGACTGAGATGTTCTGCGGCAGGATGGATTTGATGGCACGCCGAGATGAATTGGGATGCACGGTCAACCAAGAGGTGTGGTCTTCGCTTGGGATTTTGCTCGTGGTGAGGAAGTAGACGTTGGCATTCCTCTCAGCTGCGAGTTTGTGCAGCGCGGCCGCAAGGGCAGGCTGAGGTTCGTGAACGAGCACAGACTCGTGCGGCCAAAGGGAGGCGAGTAGAGGCAATGCGGAGAAGTATCCGGCAACGGAAGAAAGGAAGGAAGCTTCCTTCCCCGCAGGTACGTCGCACTGCACGCACCACTTTTCCGGGACGTTGACGAGCGAGGCTTGGGTCTCCGACAGCGCCAGGACGGCGTCCCCGGAACTTGCAATACGTCCGAGAACAAGGAAAAGATACCCAACGGCTTCGATCTTGAGCGAAGAGAGGCACGAGTAGCTGACGACGACATCGATGTTGCTCGCGCTGTACGACGCTTGTGCGAACTTCGGGTCGAAGCGTTCCAGCAACGTATAGGACGAGGACTCGCGGGACTCGATTTCGACGGTGGACAGCTTGACATCTACCTCCTTCGTGACCTCCCGGCGATGAGAATTGTATCGATCGTTGCGAGCCTGGCTCGGGATGACACGAGGAATCGTGAGGCCATCCTTTGTCAGCGCAAGCTCTGGCTCCGTAGTCCAGACCAAGTCACTTCCCGACCACTCGTCCGTGGCCTGAAGCCGGAGAAGCGCTTCCGCGAAGGTGTTCGCTGTGACCGTCAACGATGGGTCAATGTCGAAGAACTGGAGGCGCAAGTGCGACGTCTCGAGCAGCAAGGTCCGGCCGAAACCGACTATCATGTTCGCGTGGGGGTCGTCCGCCAGGCATCCACGCGTCACCCAGAGGACAGTTTGCGCCTTGTCGAAGAGATTCTTGAGGCCTTCAAGCTTGCTGGTTGTCAGACCAGCGAACGTTGGCTCGTCCAGATCTGTAAGGCTGAGGACAACAGCGCCTGACGGAATTGCGTCTACATCTGGGCTGTCAACTCCATCGATAGCGGTCACCCGGCTGAAACGGTCTTGCAAGAGACCTTCCAGGTCGTTAACAAGTCGCATGGTTGCCAAGGATGCTCCGCCGATGATAAAGGCTTCTTGAGAGGCCACCGTGGAAGTTGAGAGAAGAGGCTTCCGCAGCGCAAGGATGCGGTCATCCACTGCCTGGGAGGCAAGCACGGATAAACCATCTGCCTGGTTGACGGTGTCAATGCCGCTGAATCCAGCCTTGCGTAGGATAGAGTTGCATTGTGCCATGGACAAGAACAGTGTTTCTTCGCTACTGGAGCGCTGGGAATGTAGCGGCTGGAGCATCAGAATATATCCACCAGGCTTGAGCAACAGACGTGCGTTCCTTAGGGCTGCCTCAAACTTTTCTGTCTCATGGCTGAGTCCAGACGCGATGAGCATACCGTAAGATTCCGCAATGAACCCTTGGTCCGCGACGTCGGCCTCGATGTCGAGGGCTTTGAATGTGATACGCTCATCGTTGACGTTCCCTGTCGCTGCCTCTAGCGAACTTTCCGAAGGTAGAGCAACAGTATAGGAATCGAACGCGTCCCCAATCTTCTCAAGAATGGTTTGTGTAGCTCCTTCACCTGTGTTGGCTGTCTCAATGATGCGTAGGTGCGGGTACCGGAAAGTGACTTGAGCTGCCAGAGACGCCAGTCGAGCGTCCCACCTAGTGTCTGAGATTGATTCCGCATCAGGAGAAGCCAATCCCCAGACGATGTCCTCGAAAACTTTGCGATCGTCGGCCGGCGTCGCGGCGGAAACGGGAACAGCACTCATGCCTTCGACTTGGACGATGGCATGCCCTCCACTCTGCGGATAAATGTCGACGTCTCCATAGATCGGAGATGTCGGACTTGGACTCAAGATGCAGTCGAACGGAAATTCGCCCGGTTGCGCGAAGGCGGAGCGGGCTAGCTCTGCGTTGACCCTGATTCGGGCAATGTGTGTGGGCACGTGCAGCGACCAAAGTGCCCCATCCCCGGGCCAGCAATAGGCGAGAAAGACCGCTTGGAATGCAGAGTCAAGCATGGCAGGATGTATGAGCAGGGGGTTCTCCGGGTCGGTGCTCGCAGGATTGGATACGAGCCCAGTGCCAGCGCCCAGCTTCCGCTTCATAGCAGAAAGACCTTTGAACGGGCCGGTGTAGCCATACCCAAGTTCGGCCAATGACGAATAGAACCTTTGCGTGTCAACTTCGACCAAATTGGGCGGAGCTGAGTTCCTCGGAGGCAGAGCTGAAGATGAAGGCTCGCCCAAGTCCAGCCGCAGGGTGCCGCTCGCTGTCAGCACCATCGCGGCTGAGTCCTTGTTCGGAACAGTGAAGCACTTGAAATTCGCCGAGCTGATGGCAGTTTCGACGCTCTCGTGTACGTCTGTTAAAGTGAAAAGCGTTTCAACTCCAGTAGCTTCGTCATCAAAGGTGATCGGGCGGGCAATGACAAGGTCCTGGACTTCCACAGTCTTGAGGGTCCCGTTTCTGGTGAGATGGGTTGCGGCCTCCAGCGCCATTGCCACGTATCCCGCTGCTGGAAAGACAGCCGCGCCCTGCAGCTGGTGGCCTTGAAGCCATGGGACTTCCTTTAGCGACAAGAGATTGCGCCAACGGAGTTCCTGCGCTGTGCCATCCGGAAGCCTTGCCCCCAGCAGTTCATGACTTGGGGTCGAACTCGTCCGGAACGCCTTAGAAAGCTGAGACTCGTGCCAGAAGATGCGATCATGTTCCCATGGGTACTGTGGCAAATCTTTCAATATCGTCGGTTGACGGCTTCCAAGGGCGAGCAATGCCTCGAAATCCACTGCGCCTTCGCCGAGATGATTCCAGATGAAGCCAAGCGCAGAAGCAACCGTTTCCAGGCCATTCTTTCCTCTCTGAAGGGCCCCTACGTATGGGATGGGCTCCACACCGGCTTCCTGGATCGACTGCAATGCTGGTCCCTGGAGAGCTGGATGCGGTCCGATCTCAATGGCGATATCAAAATGCTTGCCCGCCACTGCACTGCTGATTGCCTGGGAGAATTGCACAGGGCTGACCATATTGGTGTTCCAGTAAACATCCTCCAGACTGGCATGATCTTCCGGCAGTAGCGCACCGTACACAGACGAGAACCACGAAGTCCCAGTATTCGGCCGATGTTGGACCTCTATCTTCGCATCTGCCAAGGACGAGATATAGCTGTCCGTGCAAGCGTTCATGTGATTAGAGTGATACGCCTTGTCGACTTTCAAGATCCGCGCAAACTTCTCTTCGTCCTGGAAGATGAGCTTGGCTTCATCAATCGCGTCCGCGTTGCCGGATAGGGTGACGCTTGTTCCAGAGTTGACCGCCGCCACAGAAAGCCGTCCTTGGAACTCGGGGAAGCTGCAAAGCTGCTGAGCATCCTCGGCCGTCGTACCCACAGCCATCATAGCCCCAGCCTCGCCGTGGATGCCCTTCGCAAGCCTTGTGTGCAGGCCCCGATAGTAAGAGATGTAGAGCGCGTCTCGGTCTGAGAGGTATCCAGCTGCGTACGCCGCTGCGATCTCGCCGGAAGAGTGGCCGACGACTCCGGCCAGCTTGACCTTTGCGATGCGGAGCAAGTCGACCAGTACGATCTGCACTACGGTACACAGCGGCTGCGCCAGCGTCGCTTCGCCCAGGCGAGAAGAAGCTGCGTCGGCAAGGAGCTCTGCTCTTAGTGACCACGTAGGCCGATCGGCGGGAGGCAGCTCGCTGAGGTAGCCTTCAAGTCTGTCGATGGTGTTCGAGACAAGTTGGGAAGACAGAATCAGATCGCGACCCATGCCAGCCCATTGTGCCCCCTATTGTCAAAGTCAGCTTTTGAAACAGACAATTCGAATTAGAGCTCGTACCTGTCCCGTGAATACACCAAGAATTTGAGACTGATTTGTTGCAGATTGGACCCCAATACTCTCTGAGTCCTCCAGCTTTGCGGTGAGATTGGCTGCAAGCGAATCGACAGAGACTGCTCCAACCGAAGTTTTGAATGCAAACGCTGATCGCCGGCAGGCCAACGTGTAGGCCAGGTCCCGCAGTTTAGTCTCTCCTTGGGTAGCCTTTATGTAATCCAAATACGCTGCGATGGACCGTCTGAGGGCCCCTTCTGAGGGAGCAGAGAAGTTGAAGGGCGCCAGCAGTGCCTCGTTGACCTCGGTAGCATCCTTTTCGGGAGCGGGCAGGTACGATTCGATAATCACGTGCGCATTTGTTCCTCCAAACCCGAAACTGTTGATGCTGGCACGGCGGGGAGTGCCATCAGGGACGGCAGGCCATGGGGTTAGTGTGGTAGGAATCTCGAGGTGTTTGTAAAACGGCTCCACGCTTGGGTTCAAGCGGTTCAGATGCAGGTTTGGGGGGATCAAGCCATGCCTCATGGCCAGGGATGCCTTCAAGAGTCCTGCCAGTCCAGCAGTACCCTCCGTATGCCCAATCACAGTCTTGATGGATCCCACAAATAGTGTATCGTTGCCTTCGCTGGCTTTGGAATCTGCCTCGAAGAACGTAGAGCTGATGGCAGCCGCTTCAATGGGGTCACCAGCAGGCGTTCCAGTGCCATGAGCTTCGAAATACTGGCAGCGATCGGAGGGCCTGCGGACGTCCAGTCCGGAGTTCGCATAGACCTGGCGAATCAGGGCGGCCTGACTTGTGCTGCTCGGCATCGTGATGCCCTTTGTCCGTCCGTCTTGGTTCACTCCAGACCCGCGGATGATGCACTCGATGTCGTCGCCGTCTTTCAGCGCATCACTCAGCTTTTTCAGGATGACTGCGGCAAAGCCATCCCCTCGCGCATAGCCGTCAGCGTCGACGTCCCACATCCTGCTCCGGCCATTGGGCGACAGCATCTTCAACTTGGACTCGGCGATGAAGTTCTCCGGGCCGAGGATCAGGTTGGCGCCTGCCGCAACAGCCACGCGAGAGTTGCCGCTTTGCAACGCTTGCACTGCCTGGTGAACGGCGACCAAACTGGATGAGCACGCCGTATCGATGGTCATCGACGGTCCGTGCCAGTCGAAGAAGTAGGATATTCTGTTGGACAGAATACTGCGGGCCGTTCCGGTAGACAGATACGTCGGGATGCTGTCCAGATCTTTGAGGATCAAGTCATTGTAATCGCCACCCATCACACCGACATAAACAGCAGTGTCGGTGCCTTGCATATCGTAAAGCTTCAAGCCGGCCCCTTCGACGGCTTCGTATACCGTTTCGAGTAGGAGGCGCTGTTGCGGGTCGATTGAATTCGCCTCCATGGGCTTCGTTTGAAAGAATTGTGTGTCGAAGTGGCGGTGGTCCTCTTCCAGTAGGTAGGCATACTTGACGTTGGTGGTTCCGTGGTGTGTACCATCCGGATGATAGAAGCCATCGGGATCGAATCGCTCCGTTGGAATCTTTTTCGTCAGGTCGCGTGGTTCGCGAAGGAGCTCCCACAGCTTCGACGGAGAAGTTGCTGCTCCAGGGAAGCGGCAGCCGCTGCCAACTATGGCGATTGGCTCAGCAGACATGGTTGCTGGGCTTGTATGGTGTAGATGGTTGCACTCGAACAAAAGAATGAGCACACTGAGGATCTTTGTTTCTTCCTCTCCACGCGAAATGGGACCTTTCTATGAAGTGCATTTGGAGTATCCATCTTTCCTCGGCCTCATGCGACGACAGAAACGTAGGCACGGCTCAACCGGGAATAGTGAAACCGAACTCAATGACCCCGATAACCGAGACTTGGTGTTGAAGTTCTTTACCTGGAAATGATCCGAACTGTATATGATCGGTAAATTGTTCGGACAGTTGGCGTGATCTCCATTGCTTTCACCAACAGCTCGCTTAGATATCTTGTTGTGATTGGTTACTGTAGCACGCCCAACATCAGTGTCGTTTATTCGATACTAACGGATTTAAGATATTACAAATGTCTTAAGGATAGAGAAGATTACTAAAAACAAGCGTGTTATCATCCACTCGGCACGATGAGTTACACAGCACATCTCGAATGTAATGTTCTCAGAAGGTCACTATAGCTCGTAGGGAGATTCAAGTAGATGGATATGCTATTGCTAGCTTCCATTTGCATGACGGGGCGTTGTTCAGTCTGATGAGCTGGCTGTTGTCTTCAAAAACAGCGTCTAAGCTCGGGATGCACCCTCTTGGCATACCTTAGGTCGCGCATAGCAGTTCTCGCGGCCAAAGGCTTAGTAAGATGGGAAACCAGGGGTCCCGAAGCCTCACGTAGCCAGAAAAGTATGACAGGGAGAATTTCGCTCTTCCAGATGAATGCTTCAACGCCCTACGTATCCACCCTACTTGTAGACGTCGAGGAAACTTTCGTATGGCCTTAAAGGTTTGGCAAGAGGGTCTGTCCTGAACCGAGGTCTGAGCAAAAGGCTGACTACCACAAACGTTCTCGAATAACACAGGGCCGGTGAGTAGCACAGCTTTGCATACAGACGCAGAAGTAGTTCACTAGCAAATAGACTTGACGTGTACGTGATTCATGATTCTGATAACTGGAGAGTGAAAGGTCTCATGGCTACATAAAAGAATGTGCAATCCCTCGAACTGGCCGTCTTCTTAACAGAAGGACACGGTGATGAGCTTAGTAGTACTTGTCGGCAGCCTTAGTAGCCAGCTCGATGCGAGACTGCTCAGCGAACGAGGGCTGCAAGCTCTTCCCCTCCGAGTCAATGTTCACAATCTTCCCGTCCTCCAGGTAAAGCTCGATCCAGGTCAGGGTGATGATAGTGGTATCCATGCGGATGAATGGCTCGCATTCGACATGCAAGGCTTTGAAGTCTTCGTCGGCAGAAATGTTGAGAAGAGAGGAGACATCCTTGAAGTAGTACTCAATGATGACGTCGTGCTCGTCCGTTGGCCATGGGAGCTTGAGACTGTTGGCCAGAGCTCGGGTGCTTGACGGATTGAAGGCCTTTGGGCCGGATTAGATAAGCAATCATCTGGGGATAGGATCGCATGGACGTACTAGCTGGTATTTGAGGATGCCGTATTTCTCGTGGATCTTGGCACACTTCACGGCATGATCGGTGGACATGAAGCGGTGGAAGTCCTCCTCTGAAACGCCATCCTTGCGGCAGTAGGAGCCGGAAAGACGAAGAACACGCTCTGGCACGGCCATGATGGCGGAGTTGAGTAAGAGGCCGGGCGATTATCTTGGGTGATGTGGGCTCTCAGTTGGAGGACCAGATGCGCGGTGATCTTTAATGATTAAGTACGTGCTGTCTCATGGTCAAAACAGTTCGGTGACGGTAAAATTACCGAACTGTAAAAGGTGCGAGAGAGGAAATGTGGGGCCGAGGCTGAAGCAGATCCCGAGCGAGGTGCAGCTCAAAAAAGGCCGGCACGCATCAAGGTTCCTCTGATTGCGCGGACTTGCTGATGCATGCCACCCGCACGGCGTTTTACGTCCCTGCAGGTGGTCTCGTCAGCACCGGAAGATGGCACCAGAGCAGTCGACTGGGTTGCGTGGCACTCGACAGATGTGGCAAAGCTACACATGCCGTCAGCGAGCTGGGTGGCGTGCTGCAGCGTAGCCAGCATCTGGAGCAAGATGGCCGTGGTGGGGTCGGTGACAAAGGTGCCTATGCGCACTGGTGGCAGGCTAACGGGCCTCCCCGAAGAGGTAGCAGGCAGCACCGACTGCTGGGCGCAGCGTCTGATGTGGCCGAAGATGGTGTCGTAGATGTCGGCAAGACGGAGCCAGCACGAGATGACAAGAAACAACGTGGCCGTGTCGATTACTACGGCATCGGGCCCGGAGAGGGACCCGCTGCTCGACGGATGCAGCGTCTGCACAACGTCCAGCATCGTTTTTGTCAGGCGAAAGGTGTCGTCTAGATTGAAAAGCTCGTCATCCTGGCTAACGTCTGGAGGCAATGCCGCCAGCGGCGGAACGGTGGAGGCGTGGCGGAGAAGATGGAGATTCAGCGTAGTCAGCGCTTCGACAGCGGCAATGTGTGCGCTGCCGTCAGTCTGGGGTGGAGGAAAGTGGAGGGGCTCATCGTCCTGGGGGGCGAAGAATTGATCGGCAAGGCTGTGGTCGTCGCCCAGCGGCATCAAGCCCAAGTTCAGATCATCGGGCAGGTCGTTGAGGACAGGGCTCCACGCTGCAGCAAGCGCCGGCGGCGGCGACGGCTGGGGTTCCGGCTGCGGCTGCGCATGCGGGCTGGCTTGCGAGGCTCTGCGCGGGCGTTTGTGGCCAACTTGGAAGCGGTCGTCCATCTCAGAGGCCGTCTTCAATCCGGCGGCCTGCACTTTGGCCGGGCGCATTCCTCGCACCGACACGCCAAACACGCAGGCGACGCCAGCCTTGACGCATCGCGTGCAACTGCCGTCGCTCTCAGCACGCCCGGGACAGCGAAGCTTGTGAGCGTGGCATCGCGCGCAGGCGACGCGCTGGGGGAGGGGACGCGAAGGAGAAGGCGAAGGGCGGGACGACATGCGGACGGAGGGCGGGCGGAAGGCGGACGGACTGTAGGTGTCGTTGGGTTCTTTGTGGGTTGGCGAGGTTTCACGGCCGAATGCTTCCTTCCCCCAGACGTGTCCGAATGCTTCCTCCAGACGTGTCCGAACTCTCCGCCAACGTCTCCGAGCTGCACCACACGTATCCGAACGCCAGACATGTCCGAGTCGAGCAATAAAAATGCAGCCCCACGGCTTGCGTCCTCACTGCACCCGCCCTGCCGTCCTGCCTGCCTTTCCACGCAATGGAGCCCGCCAGCGCCAGCAACAGCACCAACACCATGCCCGACGATGATGCCTCGAAGCCGGGCTACGCCAGCAACGACACCAACGCCGCGTCCGACGACGACGTCCCCAAGACAAGCTACAGCTGGCGCTTCTGGGCCATCTTCCTGGCCCTCAGCATCACCTCGCTTCTTGCCGCCGTCGAGAGCACCGTCACCTCCACCGCCCTGCCCGTCATCTCAGGCGCCTTGGACGCCGGCGAGCTCTACGTGTGGTTTGTCAATGCCTACTTCCTGACGAGCACCGCATTCCTGCCGCTGTTTGGCCAGGTGGCTGACATTTTCGGCCGCCGCTGGCTCACCATCGGCATCGTGGCCACCTTCGCCCTTGGCAGTGGCATCAGTGGCGGCGCAACCAGCACCGCCATGCTCATCGGGGGGCGCGCCGTGCAGGGCATTGGCGGCGGCGGCATCAACCTGATGATCGAGATGATCGTCTGCGATCTCGTGCCCCTGCGCGACCGCGGCCGCTTCATGGGCGTCATCTTCGCACTCTTCGCCGTCGGGACCTCCCTGGGCCCGTTCATCGGCGGCGCCATTGTCCAGAACACCTCCTGGCGCTGGGTCTTCTACATCAACCTGCCCATCGCCGCCGTATCGCTTGTCTTGCTCGTCGCCTTTCTGCACGTCAACTACAAGCGCGGAGCCTCTGTCGCCGAGCGCCTCCGTCGCATCGACTACACCGGCAATGCCATACTCGTCGCCTCGGTCACTGCCATTCTGCTCGCTCTCACCTACGGCGGCACGCGCTATCCGTGGTCGTCGTGGCGCGTCATCCTACCGCTCGTTCTCGGCTTCTGCGGCCTGGGAGCCTTCCAGGTGTACGAAGTGTCGCGCTTCTGTGCCGAGCCCATGACGCCGCCGCACCTGTTCAAGAACCGCACCTCGGCGGCCGCTTTCTACCTGACCTTCATCCACGCCCTCTTCTCGTTCTGGATTATCTACTTCCTGCCTGTGTACTTCCAGGCAGTCCTCCTCAAAGGCCCAACCAGATCCGGCGTGCTTCTGCTCCCAACCGTCGTGACCATCGTTCCTGGCGGCCTCATTAGTGGCCTCATTCTCTCCAAATTCGGCAGGTACCGACCGCTTCATGTGATCGGATTCGCTCTCATGACACTTGGCATCGGCCTTTTCATCCTCTTGGATGAGAACAGTGGCATCGCCGTCTACGTGATCCTCCAGATCATCGCCGGCATGGGTTCCGGTCTTGCCCTGACCACCCTACTACCGGCCACACAAGCTGCTCTGTCCGAGAAGGATACGGCGTCTTCGACGGCCGCTTGGTCTTTCGTCCGCAGCTTTGGCACTGTCTGGGGTGTGTCGGTGCCAGCCGCCATCTTCAACAGCCGCGCTGATGCACTGTCTGTCCGCATCGAAGACACCGCCGTGAGAGCGCTGATAGCAAATGGCCAAGCATACTCACATGCGTCCAAAGACTGGTTGCTATCTCTCACGAGCGTGTCCCGGGAGCAGGCTATCAGTGTCTTCAACGACAGTCTCCGCATCGTGTGGATAGTCGCAGTTGCCATCTCCGGAGTTTCCTTCTTTGTGGTGTTTGTGGAGAAAGAGATCAGGTTGAGACAGGACCTGAATACCGAGTACGGACTGGAAAAGCCCGAGAAGCAGTCTGAAAAGTCCGATAGTGGCCCTGAAGCCTGAAGTCGTATGGCGAAGCCTAAGCTTACTTTAGATTGTATTGTAGCATGTATGCAGGTGAACATCTGACTCCGCCTCCACACCACGGGGAGAAGAAAGCAGCCTTGAAATAGAAAGCTATGCACAATGCCACACACCCACAAGACCCCAACCACGCCCCCAACCCACCCACCCCTCCTCCCCCCCGCGCACCCCCATCCCCCTTCACGCCTTCCCCCCCACCACCGGCGCCAACGCGCCCCACACCACAATCACCAACAGCGGCACCTCCGTCCCCACCAACCTCCACCAATTCATCCGCACAAACCGCGCCAGCGCCTCCGGCCTCCCCGCCTTGGCCTCATCATCGCGGATCGCGGTCAGCAAGCGCCACGCGTAGGGCGCGTTGGCCAAATGCACGAAGAAGCCCGCCAAGCCCACCGCGTACCAGCGCCACAGCGGCCCGCGCTGCCACACCACGGCCGCCATGCAGCTCTGCGCCGCGGCCTCGAGCGCGATGACGAACGGCAGCACGCCGCGCACGTACCGCCGCATCGTGTGCGGGAGGACGTGGTGCGCGCCGCGGGAGGCGGCGGTGGGGCCGGCGAAGGAGCTGAAGATGAGGTGTTGGTCGAGGTGGCACATTGTTCTGTGGGGGTGGGTTAGTGGGGTGGGCGGAGGGGGGGATGGGGGGAGGTACACGGCGAAGGTGGCGGCGACGGGGACGAGGCGGATGGAGGAGGTGGTGAGGGGGGAGAGGGGGGAGGTGTCGGTTGGGGTGGCCATTCTTTTGGTGGGATGGCTGGTTGTTTTGCTGGTGTTTGATGGGTTGGTGGTGGTGGATGCTGCTAGACGGGCTATTTATCTCTGGGGCTGGGGGAGGGCTCTTTTCGGACTTGTGCGGTCAGCCGCTGGGGGTTAATTGTCCGGTGGCTGCGTGGTTACCGAACGTCACCCCATTTCGGTCACTTTCATGATTTATCGTGAGGGTTGACTGTAGAGGCTACTGGGGTAGAAAAAGGCGAGAACGTTTCTGTTGTCGTTTTCATTTTCAGTGTATTGCACCATCAGCTCATCTTGCAACACCAGACTCCGCAACACTCTCGTCATGTCAGGGGTCGAGAACGAGCTGCCCAGCCAGCAGTCGGCCATCGTCGCCGTCTCCCGGATCCCGGGCCGCAACCTCGCCGTATCCCACGCCGCACCCCTGCCCGCGCTGGAGCCCGACCAAGTGCTCGTCAAGACGGCGGCGGTGGCGCTGAACCCCTGCGACTGGAAGATGCCGGACAACTTTCCGTCCGTGGGGGCCGTCGACGGCAGCGACTTTGCCGGAACCGTGGTCGCCCTGGGGTCCGCGGTCGACCGGCCAGACCTCAGCGTCGGCGACCGGGTGTGCGGCGCCGTGCACGGCTCCAACCCCGCGGACCACCGCTCCGGCAGCTTTGCCGAGTACGTGGCCGCAACGGCGGATATCCTGATGAAGATCCCGGATGGCGTGCCCTGGGAGGAGGGCGCCGCGATCGGGGGCACCGGCATTGCGACGCTGGGTCTAGTCTTCTACAAGCACATGAAGATTGAGTTCTCGCCAAAGAACCCCGCGCCGGCCGAGAAGTCGTTCCCGGTGTTGATATATGGAGGCGGGACGGCTACGGGCACGATGGCCACCCAATTGATACGGCAGTAAGCAAACCCAGAGACTGAGGCGGCGTGGGACGGTTGCTTACAGCACTGATAGGTCTGGGCTGCGGCCAATTGTGGTTTGCTCCAACAAGAGCACCTCACTTGCCATGTCTTATGGTGCGGAGAAGGTCTTTGACTACAATGATCCCAACTGCGCTGTCCAGATCAAGGACTACGTGGGAGGGCGACTCAGCTATGTGCTGGACATCATCACAGATCCACAATCCATCAAGCTCTGCTATGAAGCCATTGGTCGGCTGGGAGGTACATACGTGGGTCTGGAGCTGTTGCCTGAAGAGCGACCAACCCGCCGGGTGGTGCGGGCCAGCTGGGTGCTGGGCCAGACCATTTTCGGCAAGGAGCTTCAGTTGAGTGGAGGGTACGAGCGGCCCCCCATGCCCGAGCACCGCCAGCTTGGGAAAAAGTGGTTCTTGGAAGTCCAGGAGCTGTGGCATGCCCGCCGCATCAGACCACATCCGGTCAAGGCCCGGACAGGCGGGCTGGATGCGGTGCTGGAAGGGATTGACCAGATGCGACGGAGGACTGTCGCAAGGGAAAAGCTTGTCTATTTTTTCTACTGAGAGAGAGATTCTTCCAATAAAGAGTTGACCTTTTTGATGTTGTTTCGCAATGACTCGATGCAGCCCGGTCGTCCACCGCCATTGCTGATGGCGTCCAGCATTTGTCCCGTGCCAAACTGGCCAAAGACCCCACCCACTTCTTCATTGGAGTCTCTGTTCTCGCTGCTGCCTCCCCCTCCACCCGCGACGGAGTGTTCTTCCAACACGCCCATTGTCTTTTCGATGCGTCGTAAGCAGTGCAAAAAAATCTGAACGAGGATCATCACTTGAATGCTGCCGCAGTTCCGTAGACGGAATCCCCCGAGCTGGAAGCGCGGGAAGTTTGTAGGAAGCTCTGAACGCCTCTCCAGAACCGCTTGCAGTGACGCACTCAGATACTGGAAGAGCTCGTTGTAGATGTCGATCAGCCGCGCGTGGCACGAGACAACAATGCACACCGTTGGCGTGTCCAACTCAAACACAGGACCGCGTGAGGCCGATGCGTTCAGCAGAATGTCGGAGGGGTTGATGGTGTTGTTGTTCCAGAGAGCCGCAGGGACGGTATTCCTCGCCGCTATAACGGCGTTGTCGGCGGTCGACAGTGACTCAAACCGGCTGAGAATCTCGATAAACGCTTCGCAGCTGTTGAGGATGCCATCAATGGGGTATGGCTCGGCGGAAATACGTGCTCGGGGATCGTCATCGGTCATGGCATCGTCCTCGGCTATTGCTTTGACGTGCTTGAGCTGGCGGTACATGACCAGCTGGAGGTTCCAGAGCTTCTGCATACAGTCCTCTCTCGGGTCCAGTGGCCGGTGCTCTGGCTCTTGCGGCTGATCGAGAGCGTGATTCTCGGCGGGCTCCATGTTGATCTGCGACGAGACCGATGGCTGAGGAGAGAATCCGGTGGGAAACGGCCACATCTCGTCTTCGCCCAGGTTGGGCATGCCAGGGAGCGGGAACTGGCTGTCCAGAAGCATGGTGTTGCTGCTGACGTTCGTCGGCCACGGTGGAAGGACGGACCACATGTTCGGGCTGCCTGCAGGCGCAGCGGTGGCCGGAGGGGCAGTCCCTGCTGGATCTGCGTCTTGCTGGGTGTTTGGTTTCTGTCTGTCCTCCGCAGTGCTGCGCGTAGGCCTGCCAAGGCGACGCGGCATGCTGCTCGTACAAACTACATTGCCGCGTCGGCAGCGT
Source organism: Neofusicoccum parvum (assembly GCA_020912385.1). Lineage (NCBI taxonomy): Eukaryota > Fungi > Ascomycota > Dothideomycetes > Botryosphaeriales > Botryosphaeriaceae > Neofusicoccum > Neofusicoccum parvum. The sequence continues at coordinate 1,612,901 of CP087217.1, read as the reverse complement.
ATGCAGGCTGTGTCATCCTCCTCCTCCCACCGGCACTGCAGCTTCTGCCTGTTGCACCGGCGGCAAGCTAGGCGCCGGGTCGATTTTGCGGCAACGGTCTCACCGGCGTCATCTTCTTTGGAGTTTCGGGCCATTTTGGACAAGGGTCGATGACGGCAAGCACAGATGGCGGTTTAATACTTATACCGGCGCGTTGAAGGCGCCATGTGGCGCTTGAATCCTTTGCTTCCTTCCACGAAACCGACGTCGGTTGGTGTTCCTGGGCGCTGCCGCTGCCTGCTTGTCTGCGCGTCGTCAGCGCTGACTGTGCCGGCTACTGAACCCAGGAACACCCTCCGCACGGCTCAAAGCGCATGAACCGTCAAATCCAGCCAAGCCATCGCCCAGACTGCAGACATTGACTCGTTTGGCCCCATTTCCGCCAATTCCGGGGGGTGCGCTACATACGAGCGCTCGTTGCAGTAGAGTGGGTAGTCGTCCGGACTACTGACCAACTGGTGCAGAAAGCCGGGGGTCGCTAACCTATCCATGTCTTGCCCCCACACCACGGTTGCGCCATCCCGCAGTCGTCTTCCTCTTCGGGCCCCCGTGCTCGCGTCATACCCTTCAACGTCTTGGAGAGGCCTGCGAACCGACGACGGGAATCTTTGGTGCTGGTGGCGACGCCAGCTTCAGCTTCTGCTTACTCTGCCTTGCAGATATCACCAGCATACGAGGCGCTCGTCTTGCATCGGCTGTATGTTCCTCCGCTGATCATCTACCCTGGTGATCTCCACACTAGAGGATCAAAATCGTCCGACAGTGGAAGGTATGTAATAGCGGACTTAAGAAAGGATCGGAGAGGAGTTATTGCTCCGCGTTCCATCCGGGCCAGTACGCCGGCCAAAGCTTGCGTCGGCTGCTGCTTCCGTTATACCGTATACCAAGTAAAACTTACCTATAGCTCTCGAAGCAGAATACCGAACTCGGACTTATAGTCGGTGACTTTCTGGCCAGCAAAGACAGGACCATGCAAGTAGATAAAGTGTCATCACAGGCCGTAGAGGTAGGAGCAGCACTCTCTATACCACCATGTTTCAGTTCTTCAAGTCCGAATTCTTCAACTTCGAGTTCGTGCGGGTGCTTGGCACCACGCCCTTTGGCGGCGCCGAGACGGCAGAATGCCTCGACGCTGCCTCGCAAATCAAGAGCGACGATCCCGAGAGCTGGAGTCGCGCTTGGCAGGTCCAGGCCGAAAAGGCGGAGGGTCTGGCCAACGAGGCCGTCCAGGCAGGGGACAGGGTTGCCGCTCGAGACGCCTTCCTCCGGTCTTCCAACTACTTCCGTGCCGCGCAATACATGTTCAACGACCGGCCGGAAACACCCGAGCCTCGCGTGCTCCAGCTCTTCGAGAAGAGCGTCAGCCAGTTCCAACGCGCCCTCAAGCTGCTCGACGCCGACGTCAAGGCCCTCGACATCCCCTACGAGAACGGGCACACGCTCCCGGGCTACCTGTACCTGCCGCCGGCGCACAAGCGGCTGCCGGGCAGGATCCCGCTGCTCATCAACTGCGGCGGCGCCGACTCGACGCAGGAGGAGCTGTACTCGCTCTACCCGGCCGCCGGAGTCGAGCGCGGCTACGCGGTGCTCACGTACGAAGGGCCGGGGCAGGGCATCGTGCTGCGGCGCGACAAGCTGCGGATGCGGCCCGACTGGGAGGCCGTGGTCGGGCGCGTGCTGGACCACGTTTGGACGCTCCCGGCCGACCTGGCGCTCGACCTCGACCGCGTGGCCGTCGCCGGCGCGTCCATGGGCGCCTACTACGCGCTGCGCGGCGCCGCCGACCCGCGCGTGCGCGCCTGCGTCGCCGTCGACCCCATCTACGACATGTGGGACCTGGCGACGGACCGCATGCCGGCGGCCTTCGTCAACGCGTGGCTGGGCGGCTGGGTGGCCGACGGCGCCTTCGACGCCGTGTGGGCGCTGCTGTCGCGCTTCTCGTTCCAGCTGCGCTGGGAGCTGACGCACTGCATGTGGATCTTCGGCGTGCCGTCCGCCGCCGCCGCCATGAAGGCCATGCGCCGCTGGACGCTGCGCGGCGGCGGGGACTCCAAAGGCGCCGACTTCCTGGCCCGCGTCAACTGCTCCGTCCTGGTGAGCGGCGCCGCCGGCACCATCTACACCGCGCCCGAAATCAGCACCCACCGCGTCTTCGACGGCCTGCGCCATCTGCCCGACGCCCGGAAGGAGATGTGGATCGCCAAGGCGCCTGGCGAGGGCGGATTGCAGGCCAAGGTGGGTGCGTGGCGGTTGGTTCAGCAGCGCACCTTTCGCTTCTTGGACCAGCAGTTTGGCATCCACCGCGAGCCTTTGGAGTGAGGGATGGGTCGAGGCGTTGTGCTTCCCCGGTTTTGGGGTTCTGCTCTTTCTGTGGGGGCCGTCTGGATGAGATATTTAAGTTTATTGGAGCCAAGAGAGTCAAGAGATCCGGCACGTTGGACTCGTCGCGCATTTTGTCCCGGTTGGTTGTAGCGAAACCGAACCTACGGTTGAGTGATGTCTTGGTAAATGCCGTGCTATGTTGTGATAGCAGCGGCAGAGGAATCGTCTGGCCTTCAGTGAAATCGGCAGGATTGGGCCAAGAATTAAGGTTACATACTATCCCTCGAGATGGATCTAGCCAGGCTCAATGGTCTGGGCTGTTAGCCAATGGCTTCTCCACCACGGGGGGGCTCATTCCAAGTCCTTGCGAAAGCAAATGATTCTTTCATTCATCCACATCCGCCTAGCGGATATCCGGATAAATCTCTCATCTTGGTAGCGATCCGCTATGGTGTGATCGCAACCTTCTCATAGCATCAGGAGGGGCTCTTGAGGGCCGGCGAATAGGACTTTTCGAACCTCGCCCGTGATCTCCCAACTGGTTCGGGGCCGGACCCAGCACATCGGTTCCCGCTCTGCTTGTGTTGGATCATACGACGCATGACGTACCTTTTGTAGGATTAGGCTTTTTAGTAGGAGGAAACGGAAAAAAAGAAAGTCTTACGCAGCATGAAGTCGAGCTGTCAGGATAAGCATCCTGCAGGATTGGAATAGTGCGGGCCGCTAGCCACAGCCGAGCGGCCCGCTCACGCGCAACACATCAATCACACGTCGGCCTGGAGCAGGGTATGTGCTCGGATGGGACTGTCCGCTTCACCTTTTCGTGCAATAAACAGGATCCTACCTTCTTATTCGTAGACATCCTGTGGCATTAATCCGGGGTCGCTGAAACATCTTCCGTCCATTCCACAACACTTCAATTTGGCCCCCTTTGAATAATCAACCTAAATGCAGATCAATCTTACAAGACATGTGTAAGCCATTCGATGCGAGCTGCTCAAAATGGACTGCAGTGCTCCGATGTGCTGACTCGAGAGAAAGGTAGAGGTCCCGTATTCAATGTTCCCACAACGGGGAGTTCACAGTAGTACGAGATATCTCTCGGGATTTATGTCTCGTTTTCCTTCTTCCTTCGGAAGAGGGCCATGTTACACCACTAGCCAAGCGCAAGCGCGTTTCCAGATCATCGGAAGTGAAATCTCGGTCCCAACCATGTCTATGCTGTACCTATGGCTTCTGCCGTCTCCAGTTCCTCAACCTTGGCTTTCTTTGCCTCTTTCTCCACCTCTTCCGCCGCATCGCCAGTCTTCTCTTCCACACCAGTCTTTCTCTTCTTTGAAAACTTTCCTCTCGCCTCCACCCTGCCCCCCGCAGGCATGACTCGCGTGGCTGAAAAAATAAAGCCCTCAGGTCCGCCCTTGCTCGTCATGAGCGGGTGGGTACGGCCTGGCAAGACCTGCCATGCGCGTACGCGTGATGTTTGTAGCATCGGAGCAAGCAGCAGCGTCGGGTTGAGCGGGAAGTCGTCCTCGAACTCTTTGCGCTCTCTCTCCGTTGCGGTCTCCGGATCGAACGGCTTGTTAGACGGGGCAACGTTGATGGTGCGGTTGATGAAGGCGGTTTTGCGCTCGCGCGAGTACAGGTCCATGAGTTCGGTGACGGGCTCGATGGTGGGGCTGTAGACGACGACTTGTGCGCCTCCGCGGAGGAGAGGTACAGTGTGTTTGAGGATGGTTGCGGGCTCCATGAAAGAAGCGACGACTAGACCGTCGAAGCCGCCTGCGCGAGTTTCTTCGACCACTCGCTTAACCCGCTCCCACCGGCGTCTTTTGCGCCAGTAGGTCCCTCGCTTGCCGGATTTCCAGGTGGAAAGAACCTCGGGGGAGACGAACTCAGGCTCAGCGTAGGCAACGTCTTCTTCCGGAGCGATGAGTTGAAGCCAAGAGAGGGTCTTGAGGTGCGTGTAGAGGGGATGGCTGGGTGATTGGGTAGGTGATGCCGCGTCGTATCCGAAGTATTTAAGAAGAGCCAGATTAGGTTGGGCGTGAGCATGGAGAAGGGTGAGACTATTAGTCGGTGCAGACATGGCAGGGATGGCTTTGTGGTTCGATCGTGTGGGAATAGCGGTGGATGCTTGTGTAGAGGTGTCGGCTCCTTCATTTGGTGCTGCCGTTGTGCTTTGCTGTTCTGTTGCTTGCACTTCTGGCTGCTCCTCCGGTGCTGGCGCATCAGCCATATCCTCGTCTTGCGGCTGATCGTCCCCCTCTTCTGAACTTTCGTCAAAGTCCTCTTCCTCTGGGGGATAGAGAACGCCCATCTTTTCCGCAAGAGATGCCACGACCAGACCACCGGTCTCGTCCACAACAAGCCAGCGTCCACCACCCACAAAGGCTCCCTCTTGAGTATCGCTTGGTTGAAGTTGGCATGCTCCTCCGTAGTGGATATTTGCCCAGGCTCCAATCAGGCCCTGCGCCTCTTCCCTAATGTCCATAACGCGATGGCCTTCGCGCTCCACCTGAACTTCGCCGAGCATGGAAACATCCATTGGTAGCACCGTGAAGCGCTTCAGGTATTTCTTCGACTTTCGTAGAGTGTACTTAGCCAGCGAAAATGAGGTTTTCTCGTCTAATGCCTTGTGTGCCGCCATGATCTTTGCGATGATTTCCTTCCCAGAGCCAGCACCAGCCTTCTTTAGCTCCTCAATCTCCTCCATGGACAGAGCTTGTCGCGAGGGATCGTCAACGGTCAAGCGATTGCTGCGCATGAGCACCTCGCCATTCTCAGCCACTATGTCGAACTCGACGCCGGCAACAGCACCCGCATCTTCGTTGACAGCCGGGTCAGGCGTGCCCTCGGTGGGTGGGGCTTCCTCGGAGCGTATTGCCTCCTCGTGTAGCTCTGCAGCGGGCACGACGCGCAGTTCGGTCTGGTCCTTCCCATCTTCCTTGTCGAGAATCTCATAGGTAAGATTGTAGGGCCGGCCGAGCAGGTGGTTTGTAGGAAACGAGCCGAACTTGCCGATGGAGATGGTGCTGCACCTGTCAGTCTCTAGTGCCTCCAGCGCGCAAGTGAAGGCTCACTCAGACCGATCGACCTACGTGTTGGGGACGATTTCGACAACCTTCAGCAGGCCTGAGGGCAGGCGCAGCACAACGAAGCTGTGCGGGCGGATGCGGGCGTGCATGGTGGGATGCTGCGGCGGTGTGAGCTGCGCAGAGTCTGATCAGGGCATTTTTCGGGGCCGCGGTGGTGCAGATCGGCGCGGGCGAGTCGAGGTGTTGGCCGGAGAGCTGTGGGTTGGTGAATTAGATCTTTTGCGCGGCGGCAGAATGGCGTCGACGCGCGGGCGGTGAGCGGGCCGGCTCCGAGCACCAAAAATACCTGCGGCTTTCTCGCTTTCGCCCCAGCCGATGCTGGGCGCCAGGGCGCGCACCCTCCTGTCAGGCGCGTCGCGATCGGCTGTCGCAGCGGGCGCAGGAGAGACAGCAGCTGGCGGAGATCAACTTGGTCTTCACGTTCCACGCGTCGTCTACTGGGTCTTGCCATCGCGCTGGTCGCATTCCCCTGGTTCTAAACGAAACCCGAACGCGAGTTGCATGCACCCCGGACATGTGGCGGTGTCGGTGCACAGCCGCATCCCGCCGCCAGGCCGCGTCGTCATCTCCCGACAGCTTGGCCTCTCCGCCGTCCAACCAACACCTGCGCCCGCGACGTCGACATAAGCACCTAGGCTCCCACTTTCTGCTGCAGGAACAGGCCCGCTGCCTTCGCCAGTTCTCAACCCGCGACCGCTCTACTTCCACCACCCTTCGGTGTTTCTCCACCCTCCTGCGAGCTACACCTGCACAGACCCCAAAACGTAGCAGCCTGCAGCCCCAGTACAACGCCAATCCACCAGGGCCACGTCCACGCCTGGCTACAGGCATCCCCGCCGCAATGGTGCGCAAACCCGAGCTTGTACCTCGCCCGCTTTCTCAGGCTCAGAACAACCCTCCCTATCCCACCACGCCGCCCGACGAGCACCCACCGCCTTTTCTGCACGACCCGCAAGCCTCGGAAGCAAACGGCTACCAGTTCGTCACCCATGAGGATGCCTCGGACATCAGCTCGTCATCCGACTGGGACGAGCCCGAGGACGACGACGAAGATGCGAAAAAGGACGAGATACCCGCTGCGCTGAGGCCTGGTGGCCATCGCCCGACGTCATCCCAGCAAGCAAAGCCCGACGAGCTGCCGTCGTTGCTGCGTGTAGGACCGCCGGGAGGTTCGCCGGCCCCGCGCATCTCGATTGATTCGGAGGATGACAGACCGAAGACTGAGGAGAAGGTGGAAGAAAAGAAGCCCGAGCCCGAGCTCTCCGCAACCTCGCCGCCGCCTGCAGTGACGTCTCCCCCTCCTCCCGCCGTATCGCCGCCGGTTCCCGTCGTATCTCCACCACCGCCGCCACCTCCTGCGAGCACAGCTCCCGAGCCTCCGGCAGCTACCACGCCTGAGCGACGCCCTACAATCCCTCTCAAGTCTCAGAACCCCTACTTAAACCTCTCGGCGCAATCGACTGGGAACAGCGGATATGAGGATGAAAATTCAACGGCGCAGCAATCTGTTCCGCAGGAGCCGATTGAAATGCCTCTAGACAACAAGACACCCGTGGAGCAGGTGGCAAAACTGTCTCTGTGGGACAACGTCGAGGGCGATTCACAACCTCCACCCTCCAGGCCCCCTCCAGGTGTTCCTGGAGATTCTACCAAGCAGGACACTCCCGCTCCAGTGGAAGCTGCTACTCCAATGTCCCCCACAGCGGCTTCCCAACGTCATGGTTCAGATGCCTCCAGTGCATTTTATCCTGGTATGGATATTTCCTCGCTTGATGCTCTAAGTGCACGGAACCACGGCCTACCATCCGACGCCGATGCCCAGGGAGGCCGGACTTGGCAGGAGCAACAGGCGTGGGAGAAAAGCGAACGGGAGAGGAGAGAGCGAGAGGCAGCCGAGGCACAGGAGCGGGCGATGCAAGAAGAACGAGAAAGGCAAGCAGAGGAGGAGTGGCATAGGGGTGAAGCAGCCGCAAAGGCTGCGGCACAGCGACAGACAGTACCTGAACCGCAAGAGGAAATGCCGCCAGCACTTCCTCCCCGGCCTGGCACTGCATCAACTACCGCTGAACAGCCCCCTCCGCAGCCCCCGCGCCCTGGAAATGTGAACGGTGCTGGTGCCGCCGGAGCCGCTGAACAGGAGCAACAGAGGAAGGAGAACTACTCTATCAAGCACATCAGATGGTTCGATTCCCACACCGACAACCTGCGCGAGGCTCCGGTTTTGACGCAGAACGCCAACGGCCCTTGCCCCCTTCTCGCCCTCGTCAATGCGTTGGTGCTCTCAACTCCGGTCCGTCAACAATCAACGCTGGTGGATGCCTTGAAGACCAGGGAGACCATCAGTCTGGGATTGCTGTTGGACGCTGTATTCGATGAGTTGATGTCTGGCCAGAGGGGCAGCGCTGCCCAGGCATTGCCTGATGTTGGAGACCTTTACGCCTTTCTCCTTGCGCTGCACACGGGTATGAATGTCAACCCTCGCTTCGTCGCGCCAGACTCCGAAAGCCTGATCGACCATCCTATCACACAAAGCCCGAACAAGCCGGGTGGCTTCGAGCAGACTCGGGAAATGCGACTTTACAGCACCTTCAACATTCCCCTCATTCACGGGTGGATGCCGTCTTCTGACTCCGCCGCCTATGCTGCATTCAACAGATCGGCCAAGACCTATGAAGATGCGCAAAACATACAATTTCACGAGGAAGAGCTAGAGGTTAAGCTTTCGTCTTCGGGACTCTCGCCTGAGGAACAAAACCTGTACGAGGATCTGCATGTGATCAAGGAGTTTTTGCAGAGCTGGTCGACACAACTGACAGACCATGGCTTGAAGGTCATCAGGGACAACCTCAAGCCTGGCCAATTTGCCATTCTCTTCCGCAACGACCACTTCTCCACCATTTATAAGGAGCCGCGGTCCCAGAAGATCCTCACTTTGGTTACCGACACCGGGTACTCGAGTCACGAAGAAATTGTCTGGGAGAGTTTGGTTGACATCACGGGAAGAGGCAGTGAGCTCTTCTCTGGCGATTTCCGCCCTGTCAGCCACAGCACCGGAGCTGCACCGGAGCGCCCCATTAGGAGCCTGCTCGATGACGAACCTCCTCATCAACCGTCCGCCGGGTTCCCCAACGGTGGGGGCATTACTTACCCTCAGGAGAGTGGCACAGTTGGGGCCACTCCTGGAAGCCCGCGTGAGCGGACTGAGCAAGAGGATGCCGATCTTGCATTAGCCTTGCAACTTCAAGAGGAAGAAGATGACCGCCACCGTCGTGATACCGAAGCCCGTCGTCGTCGCGAGAACGAACTTTCGCACAACTTCCTTTCAAGCGAGGCCACCTCGAACGCGCCACGCCCTGGCTCCAACTCGACCACTCCTAGCCGCATTACCGACCCTATCCGTGGACAGGACATCCGACCTCTAATCCCTCCACGTCGCAACAATGTCCAAACGCACCGCCCAGCTGTTGACGGCGAGGAAGCGCCGCCACCAACATATGAGCAGGCAGCCAACTCTCCCGTCTATGTTCCTGGCCAAGGCCTTCCCAATCCCCCTCAAGGCGCTGGTAGAGGCAGTCATGGGCGCGGACAGAGTGCGTACTCAGCGAACAGCCAAAGCTATTTCCTTGGGGGCAGAGGCAATGGCAGAGGAAGACGTACGAGCCAGCCCACGCCGCTGATCAACCAAATCCCGGATGGCAATGGAAGTGCAGCAGGCCCAAGCGCACCAGTTGGCCACGGAAGGAGATATAGCGGACAAGGAGCGCCTGGAGCAAAGGACGATAAGTGCATTGTCATGTAATGCTGATTGTGGAGTGGTGATAAAAGTGCAAATGACTGATGGCAGATGGCACGGCGTTGATGGTGGCTGACTTTTTCTTCTCACTCCTCTTACAACGGACACTTTTGGAGTATACGTTTTACGGGTCATGGAATTATTGGATTGACGGATGCTGGAACGGATACCCGCCTTGATTTACTTCTCACTACGTTCCAGTTTCTCTTCTCCCCTACGGGTGAAGCTACCTGGTCTTCGTTGATGACTTTATAGTTTAGCATTTCTCGATTGATTGGAATGTAAGAGGGTTAATGCAACACATACTCCCGCGGCGTTGACAGATTAGCCACCTCCGATTTCCGTCGAGCAATCACGAACTACGAAATAATTCTTCAGTTCTACAGTTGTCATTATGGTCTAGTCTAATATCTAAACTTCTTTATTTTTGGTAAGCCTTCGTCGGCGAATGTCCGCTTTGACTGATAATGGTTTCGCGCAGCACTCTGTATTGACCTTAGGAGACGTCCTTCAAGGCTCGCCTTCGACCTTGCTCTGCATTCTCTTCTCCAACATCGCCTCCTTCATGAACGGGCTGCTCTCCCTAATCTTCCTGCCCCAAATGACCAACACGACAGGCGCACACGCTAGCAGCAATGACACAAACCCGAGCAAGCTACTCGCCCACTGGAAGCCCAAATTCGTATACATTGGCTGCGCGGCGAGGGGCAGGAAAGCAGCAAAGATGTTCTCACCCAGCGCCACCGCCCCCATCGAGCTACCCGCATACTTCGCATACGCATCAACCACATAGTCCGCGAACCCGATAATGACGACCGTATTGCCGGCGCCCACCATGGCCAGCCCCACAGCCGGCGCGATCCACGGCACCGACGCCCACGACGTCCAGCCATACACGAACATGCCACCAGCCATGCCCACGAAGCCGGCGGGGATGGCCACATACAGCCGCGCTTCGGGAATGGGGGTCCCGGGCACCTCGACATTGCGGGCGGCGGACGCGAAGTACAGGCGCGCGGACAGCAGCGAGAGCAGCCAGCCGACGGCCTCGCCGGCTACGACGGCGGCCTGGGCGTAGCCGGCGGCGACGGGGTCGAAGCCGTACAGCGCGGCGAAGACCTGCTCGGCCGACTGCGTGAACAGGTAGGTGTTGCCGATGATCAGGCCGGCCATCAGCGTGCACACCATGCACACCGGCTCGGTCAGCAGCATGCACAGCGGGCGCCGCGCGCTGTCGAGCACGCGCGCCGCCACCGACAGCCTCGTCCCCCGCGCCTCCAGCTCGGCGGCGGTGAAGGCGTTGGGCCTGCCTCGTCCCTCGCGCAGCGCGGCAGCCCGCCCCGCGAGCACCACGGCGCCGCGCGACTCGGGCAGCAGCAGCAGGTACAGCGGGAACGCGGCGCCGTACCAGGCCAGCTCGCAGTAGGCGATCCAGCGCCACGAGGGGAGGTGCGCGTGGATGGCGGCGCCGACGACCGGCCCGCCGCTGCTGCCGGCCAGGTACAGCGCGATCCAGAGGCTCATGGGCAGCGTGCGCGCGCGGTCGCCCGCCCACACGTTGCCGATGACGCTGCTGGTCGAGTTGGCCAGGATCGCCACGCACCCGCCGCCCACGAAGCGCGTCGCCACGAGCGTCGCGAAGTTACGGGCTACCGCGGTTGGTACGAGGAAGACGATGAAGGCGAGGTACGTCCCCAGGAACGCCGGCCGGAAGCCGAAGTCTTCCATGAGCGGGAGCACCACGAAGGAGAAGAGCGAGCCGCCCAGCGCCCAGGACGTGACGGGCCAGTAGGAGTGCGGGAAGTGGGCGTCGCTGACGTGGAACTCGGTGTTGATGGCTTCGTGCGCGACGGTCAGGATGGTGCCGTTCATCATGGTGGTGAAGGTGGCGAAGAGCGCGACGGCCGTGATGATGCACTTCTTTGCCTTGGGCCAGTTGTACGGGTTCGCCGGGTCGTCGGGGCCGTCCCAGTCGACGATCTCGATGTCGGTGTCATCTGGTGGCTGTCAGCGTGGATATCCGGGATAGGGCCACTGCTGCCGGTACCTCTTGTCTCGGCGGCAGGCACCGGAGCATGGGCTTGGGTCTTCTCAGCGCTTATCATCTGGGAGATGGTCGGGTTGTGAATACCAGAAGCGGGTGGTCTGGAAATCCTGGAGCTGCGGAGGGTGCTGGCGTTGTGCTATAAACGGGAATCCCCAGCCGGGGAAATTTTTCCCAATGCAGCACAGCGTGCGTGAGACGCAGGAGAGGTCAAGCTTTTCTCCACTCGCTGCGAAAGCTTTTGTCATGCGAGAACACTGGGGCGAGGATTGGCGCTACTGTCGATTCGATTGCCTAATATTTGCGCTCAATTTTAGCGACGCTAGCTGCTTCGGGCAACTCGGTCGGTCAAGGAATCCCCGAAGAGGCCGTGCGAATATTGCACCACGTCTTGGAGCGGTGCCGTCAACTGACAGCTTGGTGGAAAGCGGCTTTATTACTAGCGGTAGGCCACCAGTCTACGTGTCTTATGTCGGCTCTCCAGACACCAAGAATAGGCACCCCCGGATACTTTTCCAGGCACTTACTAAACTGTGTTCTCGATAGAAAGCTACATAAAGTGTCTTCGTTTGCGCCGAATCTCCATGCCTTCTCTTAGAGCATTGAAAAGGTTCCGCAGCATTCCGTTGCTTAACCTCTTCGTCAGCAAGTGCGACTTGTTTGGTGGTCTGCCGGGCGAACGCGGTAGAGTATAGCTTGTCAGACAGTCTGCATCTTGCCACTCTTGGCAATGATATTCGGATACACGCCGTGGCAAGGCTGCAATATGCTCAGTACTTGGCTCCCTGCCACCTGGGTCCTTGTTTCCACCCCACCACCCACCCCCTCTTAATTAAGCAAGTGTCCTCTAAGCCCATACTATAGAAACGTTTAGTTTGTGACCCCTCACGGCGGTATCAATGCCACTTGCCAAGAAAGATTAAATCGGCCATTCCTGGAAGGTGTTTCTTTTTGAGTCTAAGGAAAGCCTATGCCGCTTGGAAATCAAGGCCTAAGTCGTCCAACTATAGCGCTTGAGCTCTGGTCCTCGCCTCCCCAGATCTCCTGACTCTCACTCATTTATTCAGATGCAAATGCAACAGAAACAGAATCCAGTCTCACTAAAAATAGGCGCAAAAATCTTGCGACGTAGATTGAGCGCACTTAAACGCTCTCATGCCTTCAAGAAAATGAAAGTGTTTTCGAAGGTATGCTAAAGCTGTCGACATGAAGGTTTCAACTTGACAAGCATTCCAATGGTACTTTTTCAGTGTTGCTCAGTGTACCCTGTATTGACCGTTACGCCCTCCCGCAACGCCACGACCCCGCCGTCCGCCCGACACACCCTCAACATCTCCCACAGCGCCGCCACCGGGCCGTCGAGATAGGCTTTGGTGTCGATTGCAGCTGCTATTAGGGTGTAGCAGTGTAGAGTGTTTATTGAGGTCTGGACGCGGGGCAACGGGGTTCAAAAAATATAAACAGCTCTCGAAGTAAGCGGAAATTCCAGGTAGGCTCTCCCACTGGCGACTGGGCGAGGTGCGGTCGGAGATCCCGCTCTTGCTTCCCGTGTCTGGTGGAGGCGCGGGGTGCTGCGCACGGAAGCCACCCGGAGTCCGCAGTGCGGCTATTACGTCACCGGCAGCGGCAGTGCGAAGCTTTTCTCGCTGCCTGGCGCGAGGCTTGTCACAATGCTTGATCCGCGTCGTCCACTGGTCCAGTCCGAGTACGAGTCCTCGTACAGCCCCGGACACGCGGCCGCTTTGTTGGTCTGAGCAAGGCGCGGGTCGTGCGCCCGTTTGATTGCGCGTGCTGCCACACGCCGTCATAGCCGCGCGATCGTGGCCTTGAAATACACCATCCCTGCACCATCTTTCTCAACCTCCGCATCTCAACTCAACATGGCGGAACACAACAGCCAGCCAATCCAGGAGTTCTATCAGCCGCAGTTCAGCCCGGACGGAGACGAGAAGCCCCCGCCATACCCCCCTCGCCCCCAGCAGCAGCCCGAGTACCGGCCCCCACTTCCTCCCCGCCGCAGTCGCCAGAGCTACGGAGACGACGATCCCTCGATTCCAATTCACTACACCCGGGATCCCCACAAGTTGACCGCATACCTGATTCCCTTTCCCAAGCCCACCCTGAAAGACACCCCGCCCGAAAAGATTCCTGACCGCTTCCTCATCTACACTCCACCACCCCCTCCCCTCTCCAAGCCTGCTGAGGGCGAGAAAGAAGAGAAGCTCCACAAAGTCCAGAGGAAGTGGCAGGAAGAAGTCCGAGAGGCCAAGACCAGCACCGCGAAGACAGCAAGCTGGAAAGGCATCAAGAGCAAGGCGACCCGCGGCATCGACTGGGCGGTCCAGCAAACCACCTCCTCCAACCTCGACTTCATCAACCGCCTTGGTGGCGGACCCGAGAAGAAAGACTCGGACGCGCACCACGACGATGGCGTGCACGAGGAGGCCACGACCAAGAAGACCGTCGGCCTGACCGACATGATCATCGTCTACCCGACCTCCCTCACCGACTCGCCCGACGCCATCCGCGAGGAGTTCGTCAACAGCATGCTGCGCACCAAGTCCAAAGCGCAGCGAGACGCCGTGCTCGCAACCGGCCTCCTCCCCGTATCCTTCGCCATCGACCTTCTCGCCACCGTCATCTGGCCCTTTGGCGGGCTCGTGGAGATCGACGGCGTGTGGGCGTACTCGTCCATCCGCGGCGCCAAGATCGCCCGCTCGACCACCAAGCGCCTGGCCTCCTCCGGCGACGGCAAGCACGAGGATGAGGAGAACAAGCTTCGGCTGAGCTTCGCTCCGTCGCCGCGCCTGGACGTGCTCCGGAGGTACCTGGCTGCCAGGTGCCACGAGCGGGATGCGAAGCTCTTTCAAAGCCCAGGGGTGAGCCCAACGGAGACGGAGGTGCTGGAGGCGATTGGGTGGGCACCGAGTCAGACTAGCGGGGAGAAGAGAAATTGGGAGGACGAGCAGTGGGAGGTGACCGAGGTGAAAGAGGATTTCCGCCAGGTTATGGGGAAGGGCGCGAGGGAGTGGGATAAGTGGTGCAAGGCTTTTGTGAAGGACCCAGAGAAAGCGCTGAAGAAGTAATACTGAGCAATCGTTTTTCTTTTGTGCAACTAGATGCGAACAGAACAATCAAGCTTACCAATTGAGAGCTCTAGCTACTAGCAGCCAGTAGCTAACACCGAAACGTTGCTAGGTGCCACAGCAAGTATCGGTGGAATTCAAAACATTGTTTCCTGCACCGTCAGATTCAACTCCAACAAAAGAAAGTCAGCTCTGAAGGACCTATTGGTGACTGGCTTTCTACATGTCTTTATCGTTCTATCACATTGCCCTTCCATGATGCATCCTCATGTGGCCCATACGTATGGAGTTAAATGTACATCTCTACAACTTCGTAGGCGTGCTCAAGATCTTGGCTAGCCCCCTGTAGCCAACAAACATCTCTTGTGGGTCATACTTCTCTCTTATTTTCAGGAATCTTTTCAATGCATTGTCTGTCATGACCTGCAGCAAAGTAGTCAGCTTGGGAAATTCATCTCATAAAATCATCAGGAAGAAATAAGCCACGGAAACTCACCCTCGTGATCCGATGCGTCTCGTCAAAATCAGCAACATACTGCCCACACGATACAGGCTGTGCTCTGCTGTACGCGTCATAAATCCACTTCTTCATCTCTGCGTCCTTGGCCGGATCGTGCCAGCAGGTCATGGTTGAGATGTGATACTGCTGCGGGAGGCACATAGCCTGGTCCTCCTCATTCGGATAGTAGTCCGAGATATACATGCAGCCGACCGACTTTCGAGTGGGGAGATCGCAGAAAGCAGGTGTGATTGCTTCGATGAGCTGTTCCGAGTGTAAGTAACTGATCGTTATTATCTCCAACCCATGCCCTGAGCTCACCTGCTTCCGATCCACTTTTGGGTCGTTGAAGATACTGTCACACTGCCATCTTTCGCCATTTCCAGACGGATTCAACTGATCCTGCGCCTCGAACAACTCCTCCCAACTCGTCTCCTTCACTGGCACCCTTGCTACAACCCTCCCTTCCAAGTGCTCTGGAACCTTTTCCCACGGACTCAACAGCACACTCGCCTCCCCCAGCGAATCCGCCCACGCCGTGCAATTCACAACCATCAACAGATTCCGATCCACAACCTCATCCCCCTCCCCTTCCCCCCTATCCGGATAACACGTCACCACCGCCGTCTCAACCCCATACTTCGGACTCTTCTCATTCGTCTCCATCACCCACTCCATACACTCCCCAAACCCATCCCCAACCGCAAACACCACCGCCCCACTCCACACCTTCCGCATCGGCACCGTCCTCCCCCACACCCTCGTCACCACCCCAAAAAACGCCAACCCGCCCCCCCTCGCCGCCCAAAACAAATCCTCATGCTCCGTCCGACTCGCCACCCTCACCACCCCATCCGCCGTCACGATCTCCATCCTCTCCACCCACGCATCACACGTAGCGCCCCACCCCCTCATAAACCACCCCTGCCCCCCCGCCGTCAAAAACCCGCCCACCCCCACCGACGGACTGTGCCCGAACGGAAAAAACCGCCCCACCCGCCGCAGCTCGCGCACGAAATCCACGCCCGTGGTGGCCGGCCCGAACGCGACGAGGCGCGTGCGCGGATCGTAGTCGAAGGCGGTGTTGAGCGCGACGGTGTCGAGCAGGAGGCCGCCGGCGGCCGCGGCCGCGAGCGAGGGCGCCGCGAAGTTGTGGCCGCCGGAGCGGACGCCGACGGATTGGGCGGAGGCGGCGGCGCGGCGGAGGGTGGTGGCGACGGCGGCGGTGGTGGTGGGGCAGGCGATGGCGGAGGGGGCGGAGGGGGGGAGGCGCGCGTTGAAGGTGCGGGTGAGGAGGGCGGCGTAGGTTGGGTCGGTGGGGGTGGAGAGGGGGGGTGTGGGGAGGGTGGTTGATAGGGGCATGGTTTTTTTTTTTTTCGTTGCTGGTTCTTTTTGTTTTTGGTCTTCGCGTTTGGGTGGCTCTGGTGAAAGGGGTTTCTGGGGTTTTGAATGGTGGATTACGGAGCTCGTTTGAGAGGATCTCGGGAAGTTTAAGACGCGTGTACATTTTCTCGTATCTGGACGATATCTATATTGCGGCACAGCATGAGGGGCACAGCACAGTGGAGTATCCACACCACATAAGAGTTGTCGTGTGGTGCCTTCTCGGCGATGCGGGGTATCAATAGCTACCACAATGTGGTCACCGTGTGGGGTACGAAAAGTCACTTCAGGGACGAACCCAGTCAGACTGAAGCACCGGAGCAGCCGGTGTTTCCATGTATTGCCCAAGTAAACAGCAGATATTGTGGGGCTTTTCTGAGAAAGAGGCAGAACCGGAGTACTTCCTGTGCGCGTATTAACTATTAAGTAATAATACTCTGCCGGACTGCCTAATCGGTTTAGAGGGAGAAAATAAGCGCGGCTAACCAGGTCTTGGTTTAAACTGATTCGGCAATCTAATCAGTTTTGTGAAGCACCTCGGAAATACCAGACCAAATTATCATCTACATGTTATCTCTATGACGTAGAAGTGAAGCTGCGAAACCACACATGTACCACTTCAAATGGGATTTGGAAGAATTGGTTAAATTTTTTTCAACAAGGATGCCAAGAGTTTTCCAATGAATGATCTGAGCCTCTTTACAAGAGCGCACGTGTTGTAACATCCTCTAAAGAAACGACGAAGTGGCTTCGAGGGACCGTATTTGGTATGTTTGACAACATTTTAGATTTAGTGTGGAAAAAGCACTTAGTGACGTGCATTCCCTGGGTTGGTGACTAATCTTTGAGTGAGGTCGCGTGTTATGATTTAATGGAGCTGCCCTATGTTGAAAAGCTAAGGTCTTCTAATTCAATGTTCTCTCCTATCGATTGCGGCATATCCTCGAACGTATCAATTATGAAGTACATCGAAGTCCGACTTCCACCTCGAAGGTTTAACTGTATTGTCATTTGACAGATGAATGGTAGCAACACTTACTGAAACCCCCACCACCGTTAACGTCTCCCCACCGCAAGCACAGGCTCAACACAAAAATCAAAACGAACATCAGACGCGCATGGGTTATCATTATCATATTCATCAACATACCCAAACCAGCCCACAGACCCTTAAAGCGGATCAGCCCATCCACGACCTACCCTCGCCCCACCCTCCACCCCCTCCCAAAATTTTACCCGACCTCTCCCACCACAACACACCACACCGAAGCGAAGACACTGCCACCCACCAAGCGGCATTGTCAGCGCCACGGGAACCACCGCTCGCGCGAGGCACACCCGCACCCCTCACCCCCATCTACTGCCTCACGGACCTCACGCTCGCCTCCTCGACCTCCTTCGGCGTAGCAGCCGCGCCGGCAGCCGCGGCCGCGGCGCGCGCGGCGGCGCGCTTCCGGTACAGCCAGAAGAAGACGCCGGCGCCGACGAGGGACAGGCCGCCGAGCACGGAGCCGATGGCGATGCCGGCCTTGTCCGAGGTGGACAGGCCGGAGGACGAGCTGGACGACGACGAGGAGGAGTCGGAGGTGGCGCCGGTGGCGGAGGCGGTGCTGGTGCTGGCGGAGGAAGTGGTGGAGGAGGAGTCGCCGGAGTTGAAGTCCGAGGCGGTGACGTTGAAGCAGGGGACTTGGGCGGTGAAGGCGGTGGCTTCGACGAAGGTCTGCGGGGGAGGGGGGTTAGTGGTGGTGGTGGAGGGGCGGCTGGGTGGGGGCTTACGATGTCGGCGCAGGCGTAGAAGGTCTCGTTGCTGCCGCCCTCGTAGCTGGACCAGTAGGCCAGCTGGATGGTGCCGTTGGTGCCGGCCGAGACGGTGTCGGGCAGGTCCTCGAGCTTGTAGCACTGGTGGCCGGGCTGGACGGAGGAGATGTTGCTGACGACCTGCTCGCTGAAGTCGTCCTCGGTGGTGGGGTCTGCGGGCTGTCAGTGCTGTGGCGAAACGGCGGGGTGAGGTTGGCTTACTGTTGCCGAAAGCGATGTTGAACTGGACGTTCCAAGCATCGTCGGCGATGCTCAGAGCCACGGATCCCTGGTCTGTGTGGAGCGGGAAGCGTCAGTGATTGGCCATGAATCAGTCCGCGGCAGGCTTACCCAGCGGGTACTGGGTGCGGTTCGACACTCCAGAGCTGCTGCCGCACGGAGCGGTGTTGTCTGCCGAAGCACTCCAAGGACGATCGGCCGGCCACAGGAAGGCGACAGGGCCCATCACGGTGCCCTCAGCGCTGGCACCATGGACTTCGGCGCCCTGGGCCAGCTGGGTGAGGGCGCAGCTGGCCAGAAGAGCAGTCGTGTAGCGAGTCGCGAACATGTTGAAGGCGGAGGGGGACTTGGCTCTGATGGGACTATGGGACCGTGTGGTTCGAAGGACTCTGGACTGCGAGCTGGAGGGAGATATATAGACCGAGCGGGGCGTGGTGTGGTGGTGGGCAGAAGATCTGGACGATTATTGCCTCGGCGGCCGCAAGCTTGGCTCGTCTCGTCGCAAATCCTGGCGGGCCGCTTGGGAGCATGGAACCCTGCAGTCTGGCGGTGTTGGCGACGCTGCGGAGTCTATCTGCAAACGGCGCGGCGGGAGTGATTGGCTGGAGAAGGCGCGCTCGCTTAGGATTTCCGCGTGGTGTCGGGGCCCGTTGGCGCTGCATGGAACGACTGTCGCGCCCGCGCTCGTCGCCTCCAGACGGCCGCCTCTGTCCACTCGTATCGCTGCTGCCGAGCAGCGCTAGCGCACGAACTGGGCGCGTCGGCCGCCTGTCCGTGAGAGCGAGCGGCAGGTCGGGCTTGGGCGCTCCCGCGGCGGCGGATCTGATTAGATCATCTGATAAGACTAAAACTCTGATCAGCCGATATCGTCGCCGCGCCGGCTCCACCTGCTGCTCGCCCGCCGTCCATGTAGCCTGACAAGCTGCTCGACTCCCCCAGCTGCCCGATCTAAGCGACGCCGCTTTATTGCTCGCCGGTGCCACTGCCGCCTGCCAGCTGCTCCATTCGCTCGGCGCTTCTTCTTCTGGGTCTGCCCGCCCAGACGGTGGCGGCCGATGGCTCCTGGCTCCGCGACAAGTTCATGCCTTCCTCCACCGCTGCTCGCTGTCTCGGATCGGGGATTGTCGGTCGAAGCCTACGTCCGACAGAGCTGCCGAGTCTTGGCTGGGGCCCGCTTGCAGGACCAGACACCGCTTGACCGTTCTTGCGCGCCCAGCATATAAACTGGCGAGGGCTGGGCTTGGGACCTGACGATCTCCGATTCCGAAGCACTCCCCCAGCTCCCGGAGATAGCCCTCATTCCTCGCCCTCAACTCCCTCCACCCTCCATCACCACCATGCTTGCCAAGAAGTGCCTCCTCGTCGGCGCCCTCGCGCTCCACGCCGCTTCCGGTCTTGTCTTCGACCCTGATTGGCCTCTGGCCATGGGTCTCATCCTCAAGCGCCAGGATGACATGTCTGAGGCCGAGTACAACTGCCATGACAACTGCGGTAGGTCAGCACGAGCTCTTGCCGCAACGCGATACTTACGGCTCCAAGGCCAAGCAATCATCGCCGGCCGCGGCGACGATCCGTGCAACGACGACACCTTCAAGCACGACTACGAAGCCTGCCTGCAGTGCGCCGGCTCTGACAACGTAGACATCTGGAAGTACTACGGCGGCAGCCTTACCAAGGTGGCCTCGTCCTGCGGCTACTCCACTACGCCTCTTACCGGCACCCAAGCTGCCGTTTCTGCCGCCATTACTGCTTCTTCGGCCGCTTCCACCGCCGCCAGCACTGCCGCCACCGCCACCCCGGTAACCACGCCGTCCTCGAACTCGACCGCTTCGGGCACTTCCGCATCCGCATCGACTGGTGGCTCGACTTCGGGTTCAGCCGCCGCCTCCACTGCTGCTGCCACTGCTTCCTCCACCGCGGTATGAGTTCAGCTGCCCTTCTCTTCCGTACCATCGCTGACCGTGACACAGAGCTCCACCGCTGCGGCTTCGGCAAGCGCCACTGGCGCCGCAAGCAGCACCGCTCTTGGATGGACCTCGATGCTTGTATCTCTTTCCGTGCTGGGCTTTGCGCTCGGTCTCTGAGCATCATGTTCGATTGAATTCTGTAAAGTAATGATAATGGCATCAATGGTGTCAGCAGAGCTGCTACGGCTGCACCCTTGCCCAGTCTGGAAGCGTGATCTCGTATTTCATTGCCCCATCATGTGTATATCCGACCGGCGTTATGTCCCCAATCACCTGTGCTACTTGCTCGCTTGGGCCTTCTCTCGGGGGTTCCCTCCTCGCTGCATGATTGGAGAATCCTGCATTCTGGACCAATCGTGAAGCATTTCCGTGTTCTCGAAAGACGTCCTGACTTCATCACCTGCCCGATCAATCATCTCGGCCTGATACTCGTCAACCGCCGATTGCCAGGTAGCATCTCCGGTAGCGGCGGCTTTGAGGCATTTGGTAAGCTTGGAAGCATCCGCGATACCGTGGTTCATCCCTTGACCTCGCTCTGGCATACCCGGGTCAGAAGAGCAGTACCAGCTGATGCATTCAGAGTCTTGGAACTTACGGAAGGTCATTGGATGCGCCGCATCTCCAGCCAAAACAATCCTGCCGTTCTTGTTATCCCACGGAATGGGCTCCCAGTACGATATTCTGTTCTCGTAGATTTTGGTTCCTTCCGGAATCCACAGGTTTGCTGACCGGAACGGCTCGCCAAAGGTCTCGGCCTTCTTCTTCAGGTTTTCCAACGAAGCTACTTCTTCGCCCTCCCTCCTCTTCCATGTCGTCTGCAGTTGGAAAGTCCAGGTTGCGGGATCATCAGGATCAGGAACTTCTTGGACTGTGTGACGGTCAGTCGTGGCTACTGCAACAGATGCAGAATTGGAAAGGATTACTCGAGATCCACAGCCAATAGCCGTCTGGATGGATGCCCATCGTCATAATGGGATGACACTGGCGGACGAACTTGGATTTCTCAGCGTCGTTGTACTTGACGTGCAGATTCACAGCGGAGATGGGCACGGTTGATGCGCGGGCCTTTTCAGCACCGAAGATGTGAGTGCGGACGACGGATTGAGCTCCGTCGGTGCCAACGAGCAGTGTACCGACGGCTGTAGACCCATCTTCAAAGGTCGCGGTCACCGTATTTTCGGTCTCGTAGCTAATGTCTTTCAGGAGTTTACCGTACTGCAGTCGCATGCTCGATCAGCCGCTACTTTCATCAATCGGAAGCCAACGCACGCACCTCCACCTGGATACCCTCCGTGCAGAAGAGTCTGAACTTCCTTCGGGAGACGCGATACATACGCAGCAGAGGCACATTCTTCAACAGTTCCCCGGTGGCGCCGTTCAACGTTGGAAGGACACCCGGGTCCGGCGGCTCAAAGTACGGATCTACACGGCACCTGTCAGCGCAACACAGGGTTCACGATCCTGCAGGGTCCCCCACCAACAGCAGCCGTGTACAGACGGTCATAAAGCTCGTCAGGCAGACAATCCCGGAGCAATGGTAGCCCCCACTGAATCGACATGCCCCATTCCCGCGGCCTGTAGTGCGATGCGGAGGGTTCGGCCTCGAAGACTGTGCATTGGATGCCGTTCTGTGGTCGGGCCGGTCAGCACGGGATCGCCACAATGCTCTCAATCGGTTTACCGATGCAGCTTACCTTTTTGAGGCCCTGGGCAATCAGCAAGCCGGTTATGCCTGGGACGTGGATGGGCTGTCAGCACTCGTCTCTTGTCCGGCGCGTGCGGATGGACGGGCACCAGAGCTCACCGGCGCCGATGACGAGGACGTGCGGAGGATGCGCGACGTCCATCTGGACTGGTCGGTTCAAAAGTCGATGTCCCCGGCTGGGACTGGGGAAGCCTCTTGACAATGCCACAGCATATGCAGGAGGCGGCTTTGGTAGGGTACGTCTCGTCGCGCTACCCCACCGGAAAAAGACAGAAAGATGGGGGTCGGAGCCATGCCCCACAGGGATGCATGGACGTTGGCAGCTCTGAATGGCTGGCGCACAAGCGAACCAATGCGCGATTGCAGCTCTTACATCACCGTTCCGAGCAGCGAGAGGCAAGCAAGGAGTCCGGGCCTGCCCCGTCCAAGCTCCGGCTTGCCTGCAATCGACGCGACGATTCTCCAGCCGATTAGTCCCATTTGGAGGCAGGGAGCTGACCTCGATGCGCACGGGTACAGAAGCTACCCAAACGAACTCTCCAAGAGCTCGCGCATGGACTGGGCGATATCAGCTCGCTTCCACTTGTTGTTGCAGCGCAGAAGGTCGCAGAAACGGATCTCCTCAACCCATAGTACGTATATTCGTGGGGAGTTGAGGAGCCTACGGATACAGCATTACATCAAGATGAAATCTCAACTCTCCGGAAGGCTATTGCACCATTTTCTCATCACCTGTTGGCAGGAGCACCTCTGAAGATCTCCGCTTGCCGTGCGACCCACTCTGACAATACCCCTGCCTGCTGCGCCGCTTCCCCGTCAGCCAGGTGATCGGTCATCCCATGCAGCCTCACGTCCTGTGGAAGCCTTCTACCCAGCAATACACTATCTACCAAGCTACCGGTACCGCCTTACTCGAGCATGGCAACCATGAACCCCGAGCCGGGCGAGGCTCATCAAGCCGGCCATGCCGAAGGCCCTACGCTTGAGGTTGACGTAAGTCCCCTTGTCCCCAGCAAACTCCAGGAAGGCCACTGTCAGCCACAGCTCCGTCCCCCGCTCACCACCATGCCTTCCAGCAGAACGAAGCCGACAGCGCCTATGCCGAGTCATCCGCGTACTACCCCGTCCCCGCATGATAACCCCCAAGCCAATTGACTTCCTGACACCTGTCCCGCACCGCAGCTCCAGCGACCTGACCTCGCTCGCCTCTGACGTCACGCGCGGCCTGTACGAGAACGGCCGCCGGTACCACTCGTACGGCAGCTCTCAGTACGCGTTCCCGAACGACGAGCGCGAGAGGGATCGGCTGGACATGCAGCACTCGATGATGACGCTGCTGCTGGAGAACAAGTTGTTCTGGAGTCCGCTCAACAGCCCGCACAAGGTCCTCGACCTGGGCACGGGGACAGGTGGGTGCATCCTCACGCGTGACGTCTGGAGCGGGATTGACGGGCGGGTGCAGGTATCTGGGCTATGGATTTCGCGGAGATGTTTCCGTCCGCGGAAGTCGTCGGCACGGACCTGTCCGCCATCCAGCCGTCGTGGTGGGTGTTTGCTTTCCCGTGTCGCGTGGCTTGCTGATGAGGAACAGGGTCCAGCCAAACTGCAAGTTCGAGATCGACGACGCCGAGGCCAACTGGACGTGGCCGCCCGATTACTTTGATTTTATTCACAACCGCAACTTTGTGTGCTCCATTCGAGATTGGCCACGGCTCGTAGAGCAGTGCTACCGGTACGGAATATGCCATTTCAGTTCAGTTTTAACCTCTCTCCTCACTTCTCCGTTGCCCTCGTCGAATACTCATTCTACGCTCCTTTACGCTCTTCCATCACTTTGTTGACTCTCTTCTCAACTTCTTCGTACACTCTCTCTTGACTCGTCGTGTCCTTTTTATGTACGCTCGATAAACTCTCCCGGCATTCTTCAAATATTCTTCCTGCACTCTCTCTAGTCTCTTCTCAGCCCTACCATTAACTTTCATCAAACCTTCCACGAACATCCTTTCAATACTCCGTCATCCTCACCGCCACTAACCCCCACAGCCACACCAAACCCGGCGGCTACGTCGAATTCCAGGAAAAGCACCCGCTCATGCTCAGCGACGACGGCACGCTCGCGCCCTCGTCGCCGCTCGCGCTCTGGTCGACGCACTTCTTCGCGGCGGGCGAGAAGTTCGGCAAGTCGCCGATGTCGCCGCGGCACCTGAAGGGGTGGATGGAGGCGGCGGGCTTCGTCGACGTGCGGGAGCACGCGCTCAAGCTGCCGGTCGGGCCGTGGGCGCGCGACCAGCGGCTGAAGAAGGTCGGGCTGTTCGAGCGCGTGAACATGGACGAGGGCATCGAGGCGCTGACGCTGATGCTGTTCACGCGCGCCCTGGGCTGGAGCGTCGAGGAGGTGCAGGTGTTCCTGGCTGGCGTGCGGCGCGAGGTGAAGAGGAAGGACGTGCATGCGTACTATCATTTGTGAGTGCTCCGCGAGCCTTTCTTGTTGGCGGTTTGGCTGACTTTGCGGCTGCCGTCGCAGCTACGTCGTGTACGGGAAGAAGCCGGAGGACGCGTCGTGAAGGCCGGACGGAGGGAGCGGTTTGGTGGGTTCTTGGCGGGCGGTCCGATGTAGATTTCTGAAATGCACCCTTCCCGCCTCACAGCATCTCCTCGAAGTTCCCGAACAGCTCCTCCCAGTCCAGCGGAACGTACTGCAGGTTCAGCCCGGGGAAGTCCCAGTCGAACGAGAACTCCTTGGGGAGGTACGTCCTGAAATCCGCCTCGGCCTCTGGCCCGCCGACCGCGCGCTGCTGCTGCTGCTGCCGTCCACCACCCGCCCTCGCCCTCCCCTCGCCCTGCTGCGCCCTCGCCCCCATCGCCGCCACCGCTCCCCGAAACTTCTCCACGCTCGTCTCCAGGATCCCAAAGTACTCCACCCCCCTCCGCCCATCCTCATCGTCCCCCTCACCCCCGCCCTCCCCCTCCCCCTCCCCCTCCACCACCCTCCGCAACTCCTCCACCACCCGCCCCGCCTCCTCCCCCAGCCGCCCCAGCGCCTCCACCGAATCCCCCAACAACAACGCCAGCCTCAGCGCCAACAGCACCGAAAACGCCAACTTCGCCCACACAAACCTCGTCGCCCACCTCAACCTCGCCAGATACGGCGGCGCCCGCTCCCCCGCAACCTCGCCCTCACACCTCCACGTCAACAGATGCAAATGCGCCTCCGCCGCCGCCCTCGCCGCCAGCACGACAGCGCGCTGCTCGTCGGTCACGACGGCGACGTTCTGGACGCCAAGCACGCGCAGGGCGCGCAGGTGGGCGTTGATGAGCGCCCACTGCAGCTGGACGGCCAGGTTGGCGCGGTCGACGGGGCCGGCGCGGGCGGCCCAGTCGGCGTGCCAGAGCGCGAGGTCGAGGCGGGCGGCGCGGAGGGCGGCGTGCACGCGGTGGTCGGGCGCGGCAGTGAGGGCGGCGTGGATGCCGGCGCGGAGCGCGTTGAGCTCGACTTGCGAGAGGAGGCGGAGGTCGAGGGCGGTGTGGGAGGGGTGCGCGAGGAGGCAGCGGAGGCGGCGCGGGTGCGGGTTGCTGGTTATGCTGGGGGGTTTGCCGCCGTCGAGGGAGAAGCTGAGGGGGTGTTAGTGCGGGGTGTGGGGGGAGGGGCGCGGCGGCTTGCATTTTGTCGAGGAAGTAGACGCCGCAGCAGACGCGGGCCATTTGGAATAGGGTTTCCTCTTCGCGGCTTGGGTCGCTGGTCGAGGACGGGTAGCCCGTGCCTTCGCCGGCCATCCTGGTCATCATCTGCTCGACGGCGTCGGGGAGCTTGAGTTCCTGCGCCATCCACAAGGCGAGGTCCATGAACAGCCAGCTTTTCTCCCAGTAGCAGCTCAGCACCAAGAGTGCCTGGATCGTTTCGATGGAGCTGACGACCAGAGACGACAAAACGTAGTTTGAGATGCGCTGCCGGAGGTGCCGGTGCATGGATTGGTACTGAGGAGAACCCGATCCGCTGTATATTTTGCAGCCGATGGTCAGAATGACGTCGAATAGCAGGCTGCTCCGTTCGCGTACAGACTGGAATGTGTCTGCAGGAGAAAACACCGGTACGAGGCGGTCCTGTGCAGAATAAGGGCCAGAGAACTTGGATTGAGGGGGTGGTTGCACTTACGCTGCCCTCAAAGAAGCATTGAAACCACTGTTCGGCATCTCCGTGACTCGCAAGTCCACCAGCAACAGCGTCAGGCAGCAATGTCTTGCGGATGGTGAAAGTGGCATTGTTATGAATCCATTCGCTTTGAGGCCCTTGTTCAACCACTTGTTGATGATCTGTCCACGCGAAACTCGCCCGTCCAGTCGCATTCGACTCGCCGGAAAGGCCCTGAGAGAGCGTGAAGTCGCGAGGCAACTCTTGCCATGATGACCTTGTGATGGTACTTCCCCCAGAAAGGTGGGCTGACAGTAAGTCTGCGTTCTCCAGTGTAGCGTCATTTTGAAGCGGAGAGGTGCTTTGGCCAATCAACTGGTCGAAGGGATTAGCTTGGGGGATCGAGCTTGACATTGAATTTGCCGGAGTGGCTTGCTGGTCAATAGCCGGCCGGCTCGAAAGAAGTGCCTTGAGTTGCGAAATTTCATTTTCGAGTTCCTCAAGTTTCCTGGATGGTGACAGAGTGTGAGCGTTTGGCTGAGAACTGGTACGAAAGAGTGCTGCATGCGAGGGCTGGTGTGGAGAGAAGACGCGTATGAACAGGGCAACCAGGCCTGAACATTGGGGATTGAAACCCTTGTCCAGATAGAATTTTCCACAGCATTGTGTGCCGAAGCCAGCCGGACGAATGCCTTGTGTCCCAACGCAAACATGTCTGTCAGTTGCGCAACTCACACTCGCCGTCGCATGCAGCATTCAACTGTGTGTTATATAAGGATGCACTGCTACTTACTCAGTATTGGGGTCTTTCGGAACCTCAAAATATTGACACGGTGTCTTAAGTTTGGAACACCTGCGGACGTCTTAGTCGATCATATCTCTCGTGCATAAAGGCAGTATCAGTGTACCGGGTACATGGGATTTTTCTATCGCATTTAACCTTTGCGGCTCAACAGTTAGCGCGCCTAAGAACGCGGGGTGATAAGCAAGGTGGGATGTCTTACTTTAGATTTCCGGCAACCGACGCAGTTTTTCTACAGACGTCAGACACAGCTGCCTTGTGGACGCCTTGACGTACAGAAGTCCTTCTTCTCTTAGCAATGATCGTTGATTGATCTTCCTCCATGGCTGTTGAAACACTTTTAGTGGGGGATGTGGGTTGAACCAGGTGATGAACGGAGGGTTCTGGCACCCTGGTGATGTACGCAGTAGTGTGGCGTGGGGAATTAATTGCGGAGTGCAGAGTGCGGGGACTCGGGGAATTTCGGCTCGACCCATCGGCAGATTTTTGCAGCAGCCGCGTAAGCTAGCTCGTGCTGCTCAAGAGGGATTCGCATTCGGATTCGGGATTGCATTTGCTTATCAATGTTTTGCTCAGTTCGAAAAGTTTTGCAATAGCAAGATGCCGATAATCTTCGTTTGAGAGGTTGAGATCTTGCTCTAGACATTGCATACTACACTTCTGAGTCCACAAGACCACTCGAACGCCCTTTGCATATATGTAATTGTGTCATTATCTGAAAGTATTTCTTCGTGACTTTAAGCATCAAGGCTTTATCATCCTCTACTACTTAGGCATAGTAAGTATTTCTTAATACAGGTAAATGAAGTCCTCGTTCTTCAGGTCGGTCTCGTCGTGGAATCCCTTGTCCTCAGTCTCATTCTTAGGGCCCTCCAGATCCTCCGCTTTCTCATCGACCGGCTTCTCCATGCTGCGATCGACAATGTGGGCAGACTTTCCGTTCGCCTCTCTCTGCTTGGAGTGCTTCGCATTGAGGATGCGGAGCCAACACACCGTCAAGCAGATCAGCACGATCAGCGTAATGAAGAGAGCAAGGTTGGACCGCAAACCACGAGAGTAATGCGGCGCCTCAGACGTCTTGAAAAGAAGTGGACCAATGATGTTGCCAGTGCTCGCGCCCACGAACATGAAGCCCGTTGTGACCTTCTTCTTAGTGTCACCCGCCGTGTTCTGTGCCTCCCAGCTGTATATCAAGGGTGTGATTCCAGGATAGACGGAAATGAGGTAGTAGCCAAAAAGAAGTACGCCTCGGTTGCCGGCGTTGTATTCGATGTTCATCAGCATGAGAATGCCGACTAGCGGAGGGATGCAGAGGAGTATCAGGACTGGCGACTTCTTCTTCAGCTTTGTGGCAAGTGCCGCACCACCCAGGGTTGAGACAATTTGTACGGCTCCGAAGGGCATGTTGAAGAGGATGGTCGTGAAGGAGTCGAATCCGAAGGCTTTGACGAGGAGCGGGCCGAACGTGGAGACACCTCCGCTGGGGATACTGTCTTTCTGTTAGACAAGCCGCGTTGCCGCTAGCGGTGGACTTACGAGATAGATATGATCAAGGCAAACCAAAGCCAAGTTTTCAGGTCTAAGAAGGTCTCGCGCACATGATCCCACTTCCACTCTCTCGATGCTACTCCCATCTGGTTCGCGCGGAGACGTTCAATTGCGATGAGTTTGTCGTCACCCTTCAAGAATTTCGCCTCCATGGGAGAGTCTGGCATGAAGACGCTGCGTGGTGTAAGCAGTGTGACTATGCATGATCCACACTCCCACTTACAGGACAACGATCGATACCACAACCGTCAGCAGACCGCAGAACAGGAAGATGATTTGATACGAGTTGAGCACGTGGCTGTCAATATGTCCAAGACCATACGAGAGTAGACTTCCCAGCTATCACACAATTAGCAATTTTCTAGAGACAGTCAGTCACGCCACTTACGATATTGACGACGCCGAGAGTGGCATCTTGACGTCAAACGCGTTAGTTCACGAATCTCAGTCTCAGGTATTGGGCAGGACTTACACCATGCTGCGTTTCGGTTTGTTTGCTCGCCTCGACGATACCACATCTGTACAATGGCGATGAAGGCCGGCGCTGCAGTGACTTAGTTCCAGCCGCGACCGATGGCACTCACACAACTCACCAACAGAAGACTCAAATGCTCCCAGCAGGAACCTCGTAGCCATGAGACCGCCAAAGTTCTTTGCGGCCGCCATTCCGCACAGGGTGGCGCCCCAGCAGAAGACCATGACGGCGGTAAACTTTCCAATGGGAAACTTCACCAGGGAAACAGCCACAACCGGCTGCATGACCAGCTGGGCCAGGTAGACGATGGAGCCGAGCCATGAGTACTGGTCGCCGACCAAATTGGTGTCGTCGATGAGGCCGAAGACAGAGGCGTACGACAAACTGGTCTTGTCCAGACTCTGCAGGGCGTACACGGTCAGGAGAATGGGGAGAATAGCCCAGTCGATCCTCCGCACGATGCGGGCATTCTCTTCTGGGGTGACGACGACGGTCTTGTTCGCCTGCTGCAGGAACTGGGCGGCCTTGTCCAGGCCGTGGGTGTTGTGGTCGGGACTGGGCTGTGGCACCACCTCGATGCGCTCGCTGTCGAGCTTGCCAGCCTGCCCCTGGATGTCATGGTTCTCGGGAGCCATGGTGATCGACCAAAATAGAACGAGGAATGCCTGGGTTGATTGACACAACTAATGCGAGCGATGTGGAGAAAGTTGTGGAGTTGAGGTTTCCAGCAGGGAAGGCCTTAAAGCCGCACGACCAACCCTTTGCCCCGAGAGAGGCGTGGATGCGGGCTAGTCTCGGCTTTTCGGTGGTTTGGAGCGATCCGCGCAGCATTGGTGCAATCCCCATGGGGAAATTAGCGTGCGCGGGGGGGCCGGCGAGAAGCGGGGAATCAGCTGAGTTCGGGTTTGATCGCCGAAGACCGACGGGGCAGCGACCACCAGCTGTGCGTCGGCCGACGAGACCGACCAGCTGCTGCCCATTTATGGAGCTGCTTTTCGGGTCAGTTGGCGGAGCAGAACCCAAGTGTCAAGATGGCTCCCCAGGCTGAACTCGTGCCCCGCAACTGGACTGCCAGCAGCAAGGACGCCGCTGGCCCGTCCAGCCTGTTCCTGCAGAGCAGCAGCTCCGATGTCTCATGTGACTTCTCGTTCGAGCTCCTCCGTCCCAACCTCTACCGCACAACCTTCACATCAAACAAGCACCCCTTGCCGCCGCACCCCAGCGCTCCGCTTCCAGAGGCTGGCCTGGGCAGTGAGAAGCCCGAGGCCACCGCCACGGAAAGCACCAAGAAATTCACCCATAATGGCGTGACCGCAACAGTCGACTGGTCGGACACCCCACTCGTCAGTCTGCAGTTCTCAGACGCAAAAACACCCATCCACACCGACCTGCCCTTCCGATCCTATGTCATCGACGGCACTGGAGTTGCGCACTACACGCGCTACAACCGCCACACGCTGCACATCGGGCTGGGCGAGAAGCCGGCGCCCATGGACCTGTCGAACCGCCACTTCGTGCTCTCCGCCACGGACTGCTTCGGTGAGTCCCCACCCCCAGCGCCCTCCGCAAGCAAAACTAACCAGACTCCAGGCTACGATGTGTACCGCACGGACCCGATGTACAAGCACATCCCGCTGCTCATCAACGCCACGCCCACGGGGGTGGTCGGCATCTTCTCGACCTCGCACTCGCGCGGCACGTACTCGGTTGGCTCCGAGATGGACGGGCTGTGGGGCCACTTCAAGGTGTACCGCCAGGACCACGGCGGGCTCGAGGAGTACCTGATCACCGGCCGCACCATCGCCGACGTCGTGCGCGTGTACGCCGACCTGGTCGGCAAGCCGCTGCGCGTGCCGCGGTGGGCATTCGGCTACCTGGCGGGCGGCATGAAGTGTGAGTTCCCCTGTTCTCCTCCGCCAACCCCCGCTGTCCATTCCAACTGACGGCCGCGCAGACTCCATGCTCGACGAGCCGCGGGCGGCGGACGCGCTGATGGAGTTCGCCGACAAGCTGCGCGAGCACGACATCCCGTGCTCGGGGTTCCAGATGTCGTCGGGCTACACGGTGGCCGAGACGGAGCCCAAGACGCGCAACGTCTTCACCTGGAACCGGCACCGCTTCCCGGACCCGCAGGCCTGGATCGACGCCTACCACGCGCGCGGCATCCGGCTGATCGCCAACATCAAGCCGTACGTGCTGGCCAGCCACCCGGCCTACGCCGCGCTGCGCGACGCTGGCGCCTTCTTCACCGACCCGGCCACGGGCGCGTCGGCCGAGGCGCGGCTGTGGAGCGCGGGCGGCGGCGAGAGCGGCGTCGGCGGCCACATCGACTTCACGTCCAAGGCCGGCTTCGAGTGGTGGTACGACGGCGTGCGGGCGCTGCGCGAGCAGGGCATCGACTGCATGTGGAACGACAACAACGAGTACACCATCGCCCACGACGGCTGGGCCTGCGCGCTGGACGCCGGCGCGCAGGCCGTGACGGCCGCGGCCAGGGAGCGCGCGCGCGGCAGCGCCGCCGTCGGGCTCTGGGGCCGCGCGCTGCAGACCGAGCTGAACGGCAAGGCGTCGCACGACGCGCTGCTGGCGGTGCGGCCGGACGAGCGGCCGTTCGTGCTGACGCGCAGCGCCACCGCCGGCTCCATGCGCTACTGCTCGTCGTCGTGGAGCGGCGACAACGTGTCCAGCTGGGACGGCATGAAGGGGTCGAACGCGTTGAGCCTGACCGCCGGCGCCTGCCTGCTGCAGTGCTACGGCCACGACATCGGCGGCTTCGAGGGCCCGCAGCCCGAGCCCGAGCTGCTGCTGCGCTGGGTGCAGCTGGGCATCTACTCGTCGCGCTTCGCCATCAACTGCTTCAAGACCAGCCCGGAGAACAACAGGGTCGGCGACGTCATCGAGCCGTGGATGTATCCGGAGATCACCCCCCTGGTCAGGGATACCATCAAGCGCCGCTACCAGATGCTGCCGTTCATCTACTCGCTGCACCTCGAGAGCCACATGGCCGCCACCCCGCCGCAGCGCTGGACCGGCTGGGGCTACGAGTCCGACCCCGAGGTGTGGTGCCAGGCGCTCAAGGGTGGCGAGACGCAGTTCTGGCTGGGCGACGCCCTGCTCGTCGGCGGTGTCTTCCAGCCCGGCGAGGAGACCGCGAGGATGTACCTCCCAAAGAAGGCGGGCGAGGAGGCCGCTGAGTTCCTGAACCTCAACGCGCCGTATCAGTACCTGGCTGCTGGGCAGTGGGTGACGATCGAGTCCAAGTGGAAGGATAGCATACCCGTTTTGGCGAAGGTGGGAAGTGCCGTCCCGGTGGGCAAGGACGTGCAGGTATTGTCATCTGGTGATAAGGAGAATCCAGCGAATCTCCCCGCGGATGACTACCGTGGTGTGGAGATCTTCCCGGCGCGGACGGGAGGGAAGTGGTTTGAGACGACGTGGTATGAGGATGATGGAGTGACGATCTCCGGCGCCATCTCTTCCTTCACTTTCCGCCACAGCGCCACAGAGAAGGAGATCGTCGTGGATTTTGCGGCTAATACTGACGGCTTTAAGCCTGTGTGGAAGAGCCTGGATGTCATCTTGCCTGTTGGCGAGAAGAGGATTGTGGTTGACAAGACTGGGAAGCAGCTGAAGAGTGCAGGACAAGACAAAAAGGGACGTGCAGTGCTGACATTAGAGTCTGTGCTGTAACAATGAAAAGAAGGGGGAGCCTTGCAAATGGACTAGAAAAGAAATTACACATTCATCGTCATGCCCTGTATCTATCTCTAATGGAGGGAGACAAAACGGAAATCTACGCTATGCAGCAGCCCATCCCGATGCACCCCAACAAAACTGGTATCGTCCAAACCAACAAGGAAACAGGAAACAGAAAAGAAACCTCAACAGCAAAGGGGATATAGCGCAAAAAACATCACTCCTCATCACCCCACCTCGCCCTCGCCAAGATCGCCGCCCCCTTAACGTCCCTCCTCCTCGTCCCCCCAGTCACCACCCCCGTACAATCCACAAACCCAGCCACATCCGCCTGCGGAATCCCCAGCACGCTCAGCTTAAACATCGCATCCGCAAACCTCTCCTGAAACCTCGCCTGATCCCCCACAAACCGCTTAAACTGATCCCCCACCGTCGTCCCCGGCTTCGACAGATTAACATCGCTATCCAAGCGCCCCACGCCCGCCGGCGGGCTCGCCGCCAGCATCTCCTCGTAGTACTTGACATCAAACTTCCCGATCGACGAGTCCAGCGGGGCGCCGCGCGGCAGCTGGGGCTGGTCGAAGGAGCGCGCGACGCTGTGCGCGCCCATCAGCGCCGACAGCTCGGACGGGCTGAAGCCCTTGTCGCGAAACAGCGCGAGGATGGCGTCGTGATCCGCGCCGGCCCCGAAGCCCGGAGGGAGCAACCGCGGCGCCGCCGCCGCGCTGCTGTCGCGTCGCCCGACTACGGTGCGCACGAGCGGCCCGCCCGGGCAGCTGGCGACGGCGGTCGAGGCGGCGAAGGCGACGAGGTCGGCGGCGCCGACGGAGTGCTTGGTTTGGAGGGTGAGGAGGAAGGCGCGCGAGTTTTTGACCGGGTCGTTGTTGTTTTCGGGGCGCGTCATCTCGTCGTCGTTGAGGAGGAGGGAGCCGTCGGCGCCGCCGCCGGCGGGCGCGGTGAAGGGCGCGGAGAGGCTGAAGGTGCCCATGTCGTGGAAGGCGAGGCGGAGCGTGGCGCGCGCGAGGTCGTTGCATTCGCCGTTGGTGACGAAGGCGCTGGTGAGGTCGGCGGAGACGGAGCTCCAGACGGCGGGGCAGGAGGATTGGCGTGTGAATAGCTTGATTGATGGGAGGTTGATGGATGGGATATCAAAAGAAGGGAATGAGAGAGCGTGGGCGGACGTGATGATGCACGCCGCGGTGGAGACGACTCGTGTGAAGTGCATGGTGGCAGGGAACGAGCAGGTGATTGCCTCGACTCTGGAACGGACAGAGTTCGAGGGCGAGCCTGAGTTTCTTGGCTGAGGCTTCTGAGAGGGATGGAGAGTATGCTGATGGGACCTGACGTCGTGGGTTCGAAGGCCCATTTTATAGAGTCTCAGTGGCGGTGGACAGACCAAAGGCATTCCATATTCAGATCAAGGACATACCATCTTCAACCCAACTTCAGGTCGGCAATCCCTAGCGATCTACACTAGTGCAGGCCTTTCCCGCCCTCTTCCGTGGCGGCTGACAGCTTGGCCTTACAACTGGACCAGTGAAGTGCAGTGCAGCACGCAGCATGACTGGGCCAGAACCAACTTGGCAACGGTGCGCCGCAGTAACAAGCATTGCGGGGTGGGCCGCTGGGACACGATTGGACGCCTAATTTAGCAGATTGATGAATTCGGTAGCTCGGAAATCTGCTGACGTTATTGAGAAAGGAATGGTGTTGCGGCTCGAGCGGTGTCCAGCGAAATTGACTATTCTTAGACTTAAGCTTCCCAATAACGTCCGAGCGCCACCGACAGCATGAGCCAATACAACACGCCGGACTGCCGAAAAAACGAAAGTCTAAAGAGGTCAGACCACTAACTGCCGGATGTGCTGGTTGAGAATAATTGTTTACTTTGTGGCCAGACCCGGAAAGCCTGTTGACTACAGATGGCCTGAACCTTGTGTGCCGGTCCGGCGCATCCTTCTCGGACCGAGCTGGATGACAGGTACGGCCCGCGTACGAATGCGAGGGTAGAGAAGATGGGTCAAGCAGCTGATGGCTAGCGTGAAGAACTGAACTAGCTGAAGTCATTGTCGAGCGGGCCTCGACGGGAATCGACTTTGGAGAAGATAACAGAGCTCTCGGCGGATGATATAACTACTCACGTTACTGTGCTTGTCGGAAAACAGTAACACCACAGTATGAAGTACATACTTCAGCATCCCTTAATATTAATCATACTGGGATGCCTGAAGTCCGCTCGTGGGGTAGAGAGGCAGGTGTACACCATGCGGGCAAACCCTAAGGAACTTGCATTACCACTTTTTCTGGCGTGTCCGGGGGACCTGAAACGTCAGTCTTCTTCAGGACTGGGAATTACTATCCTTGATGGAGAAGAGAATCTTTCATCATGTAGTTCGTAAGCGGAATATTACATTACTAGACTTCTCACTCTCGATTCTCCTACTATCAAGCGTGAGTTAATGGAGCGTGCGCCTTGATTTTCGAAGCAAACGCTCCCAGTCGTGGAAAATGATACAGTAAATCCCCTTTTGTAGCCTTCTTGAAGATAGCATTTATGCTCGTAGGAGTCGTCGTGAGGTGAAGAACTGTAAGCTTGGATGAGCTGAGCGGTCCTGCCCAGAAGTACATCGGCGTTGTCGTAGGACAGGGCAAGCCCATTACTGGAAAGGCGGTATCTGGTTGCTCGAAAAGCCGCGTAATCGGCGGCCAGTCTCTATATGCATGGCAAGTCTATGGAGAAGTACAAGGCCATAAAGGCTTCAAATATTTCAAGCACATTTAACCACGGTAATGTGTGTTGGGGCCGAAACATGTGTCTTGGGTGCAGTGAATCATCTTCCCAGACGGGTGCTAGCAGACTAGATCGCAGGGCCCACGCTGCCGGCTCCACGACCCCGGCTGTTGGATATCTGGAAACGCTCGTTACTCCACTCCTTGGAGCTCGTATGGTGGCTGAAGAAGATTCTTGCCGTCGACGTCGCGAAACTTCAGCATTCCCATAATGTCCTCAATACCCTGAAAAGTTCGAATCTTCCGAGTTGTTAGCAATGAGACGCAGGGCGCGTTTAGGGCTTTCTCTACGAACATTGACGGCGGTAACCTCTCTTTCCTCTTTCCAGGTTGAGTTTGAGAAGTCGATCAGGATGCTGGTGCCGCACAGCATGCAAAACTTGTGAGGTTTGTTTTTGTTGCCAAAACGATACTCCCCAAGGCGGAACTCGCCCGACGTGAACTTGACATCTTCGACCTTTGGATAGACAAGCAAGTAGCCGTTCCTGGTGCAGATGGAGCAGTTGCAGCGCACAACTTGCTGGGTGGTGATGTCGGGGAGAGTGACAGTGAACTGGACGCGTCCGCAATGGCAGTTCGCCGGATAGGTTGTCGTCGCCATGGTCGAGAAGGCGGGAGAGAGGCTGAAGACACGGTGGAGGATCAAGAGATGGGAGCCTTGGGCTTTGAACCAGAGCTGCGAGCGGCACAGCTGCCCCGCCGCGGCAGCCCGCGCGAAACTTCGCCTGCTTATCCAGCACAGCCTCTCCAGCTCTTTATCTTTGCGCTGGCCATTTGTCATCACAATCTACCATTTGATGCTTTCGAACCTGTCTCGTGCCGCACATGACCGGTCGCAGGCCTTAGTCGAGTTGTCTGCTAACGATAACGACCCCGACGCGAAACGCACGCGTTGCGGCGACGCGCCGCATTTGAAGCACGCGACACGCGTCACTATGAATGAAGCACCTCACCAATGCTAGCTGTATCTGTAAGGAGAAATGGGCGCATGGCGGCAGGAATCCAACGAGCTTGCTGATGGAGATGATTAACGATCATCGCAGCTTCGTCGCGCGTCACACTGCGACAGCTGCAAAGGTCAATACTCGGATTTCCCACCTGTCGAACGCTTGAGGAAAGAGCCTCACGATCACACCGGCTCCAGTCTCACAAGCACCTGATCCCTGCGCCAACAAGCAGGTAGCACTACTTTCTCCTTTTTATTCAACTTACGAGCAATCCAAATATTAATCATTACCCAAATCTTTCTCTGTCTCTAGAACGCAGACCAATTTGTAGACCACACTAAGCACGCTATTTACGCCACGCAAGGAAATCTCCCCCCGAAACCACCTCCATGATCCATCTCAATGGCCCGTCGCGGCGTCACGCCACTGGTCTGCCGAGTCCTTGATCATTCCGAGCATTCCATGAGCAGTGTCCACGAGATCCTCCCACGGATTACTTACGCTGTCATGCGACGAATCATTGCCGCCATCCCCACCACCAGCACCAGAATCCACATTTGTCTCCGGCGCATTCTTGTTATCCTCCTTAATCAAGTCCGCAGCCTACCACACGCCGCGTCGTCAGCAAAAGCACGTCCCGCTCACCCACCCTCTCGGCAAACTCACCTTCTCCGCCACGCCATACACGCACGCCTGCAGGTGCGCGGCCGGGATCATCGGCATCACGCTCGAGTCGACAATCTTCAGGTTCTGCGTCCCGTACACCTTCAGGCGGCCGTCCACCACGCCGCCCAGCTCGAGCGGCAGCATGCTGGCCGTGCCTGTGGGGTGGTACTCGGTGAAGATGGCCTCCTTGACGACGCCCAGCAGCTGCGCGTCGTCCGCCACCTGCGCCGGCGTCGGGTACTTCTCGTCCGGCTGCAGCGCGCGCATCGCGTCCGTCGCCATCAACCTATGATTGAACCGCAGCGCCTCGGAGAGGAAGCTGAGGTCCGTGGGGTTGGCGCCGTACCTGTTTCCTGTCCGTCAGCATCAACGCGTCTCTTCGGGGTTGGGATGGACACGCACCGAGGGTCGATGAGCGGCACGTCGAACGGGTTCCGCGACTTGATCCGCACCGTGCCCCGGCTGAACGGCCGCATCACGCTGTACGTGAAGTGCCCGGCGTTGTCGTTCAGCACCTCGAACTGCGACCGGTTGGCGTTGTCCAGCGCGTCCACGAGGATCGCCTTCTGCCGCTCCCAGCCCGCGATGACGGTTGCGTCGAGGCCGTCGGTGAGGTACTGGCCTGGGCTCGCCACGCGCGCGGCGTTGGCGATCGTGGTGGTGTTGGCGGGCGACATGGATTTGAGGGAGGGGAAAGCGACGCCGTTGGGCGGGCCGGCGGTCCAGGGCCCGCTGTGCGTGTCCCAGAAGGCGTTGCGGTTGGCGTCGTCGGTGGCGGTGTCGCCGAAGCCCTTGGGGCCCACGTAGG
Organism: Neofusicoccum parvum; assembly: GCA_020912385.1. NCBI lineage: Eukaryota > Fungi > Ascomycota > Dothideomycetes > Botryosphaeriales > Botryosphaeriaceae > Neofusicoccum > Neofusicoccum parvum. Next base: position 1,575,070 of record CP087217.1, on the reverse strand, counting down.
ATGTGTTGCCGAAGGGGTTGTTGGTCGCGATCATGAAGTGGTCCTGGTAGTTGTTTCCGACGCCGGGCAGGTCGATGGCGGTGGAGATGCCGTGCTGGGTGAGGAAGCTGCTGTCGCCGATGCCGGAGAGCTGGAGGAGTGTGGTGGTGTGGATGGCGCCCGCGGCGAGGATGACGTCGCGCCGGGCTGTGACGTTTCGACGCGGTGACGAGGCATCCGTTGCGAACTCCACGCCGCTGATACGGATGTTGGGGAGGTCATTGTCCCTCTTCTGCTTCCTCTGGCGGGGAGGGGATTGGTTTGGCTCCTGGGGCTCAGCGCTGCGCTTCGCCCAGAACCCGTTGAAGTCTCCGAGACCGTCGCCGGGGAAAATGTTGAAGATGTTGAGATTCTCAGTGAGCCCGTCGAGGATGTCACTGATCTTGAACCCCTGCTGTGAACCTAGACCTACGGAGAAGTCACCAACAGTCGGCTCATCGTCTGGCTGAGTGACACCCTCCAGGTTCAAACGGGTTACAAATTGGCCAGTGAATACGTAAAGGTTGTCCCGCGCGGCATTGGGATCGTAGTGAGATCTCCGAGCATCAGAACGAGTTTTGGCGGTGGCATCAATACCCATCGGCAGGAATGATGCTCCCGCACTAAGGCCAGCATTCGTGTCGCCAGCGAGGGGAACCCCGAGCTCGTTTAATCCGGAGTAGAAGTTCTCCGTCGCCCCGTAAAAGTAAGCTTGATAACTGACATTGACAGGGCCGCTGGTGCCATGGACGCTGTGGTCACAGTCGATCGAGTACTGTGAGGTCGCTGACTCGGGCGACACATCGTATGAGAAAGCTTCGCTCTGCGGGTTGCACGCATCTGGGTTAGCTTTCGTTGCCCTTTTCGTATGTGTGGCGTTGCATCTGAAACGCGCCATCCGGGGATAAGCGAAACTCTACCTTTTGGAAATACGGGAGCATATCGTCCCACGACCAGCCGTCATTGCCCAGGGTAGCCCAGTCGTTGTAGTCATCGACATTCCCCCTATTCCACAAGAGCCCGTTGACCAGCGTTCCTCCGCCCAGCCCGCGCCCGAGCGGATAGTGCCTCGTCTTGCCGTCAAGATACGTCTGCGGTTCGGTTCCGAGGTGCCAGTCGTAGTCGAGGTGTCCGGAAAGCGCGTTGGCGGGCGGCTGTGGGTCGTTTCCAACGAAGAAGGGCACGCGCATCCATTCTTCGTCCTGGTCCACCGGGCCAGCCTCAAGCACCAGCACTGTTACATCAGAGTCCTCCGACAATCGGTTGGCGACTGTGAGACCGCTTGCACCTGAGAGAAGTTAGAATTGTACGCTGGATCTGGCGGGTATGCTTCTGCAAACCTCCTCCGACAACTGTGTATCATTGGTTAGCAGTCTCCTTCTCGGTTTCTAGTTAATGATCTTACTGATGTAGTCATATTCGTCCAGTAATGTATCATTAATAGGTCTGCTGTGAGAAATGCTCGAGAGGGCGATGAGAATCGCAAACGAGAGTAAGTTTGATTGCTTCATTTTAAAGGAGAAAAGAGTGTTTGATGTGTGGGACAAGAACTAAAGAGAGTGCAAGCAACGAAAAGGAAGAGCAACGAAAGACGGTGGCATTCGATATCAAAGAGCGTCTGGTGTACTTATCTGCGCGGCATGGTCTCTCGGCAGTGACAATGTCATGGCAGTTATCCCATGTTAATCTTGTCATATTGTATTTATGGAGCTGCTACAGCGGTGCTCAGGCGATGCAAGGCGGCAATGGTGGATGGCGGGAAGCCCCTGCTGTAGATAGCATTCGTGCCCCGGATTGGGTTGCTGTTCCCTGCGGCCCGTCCTAAAGCAAAAGCCCGAAATTGCCCAATGCGGATCCCCAAGGTTTGGCGGTTGATCGTCAGGGGACTGTCGATCGGTCCCTTCAATGACGGGACGGCTGCGCTTACCGAGGCTCACGGTCGGGCATATGATAGCAGTTCTCCAAGATCAGTGAATGAACAGACGAGACAAACATACGTGTTAGTCGTAGTCAAAGCGTGCGACAACGCTTCAACTCCACTGGCCTGCATTGAGGGAATCAAGTTCGGCGCACCACAACGCGCCGACTCGTTTCAAGATACAACCTAAACCCAACGCACCAGGACCTCTACTGAAGATTTTTTAGTTTCTGTCAGGTGAGGCGCAGTTCTCTCCATGTTCGCCGAATGCCTGCTCCTGCCATCTGTGCGAGACAACGGCGCAGGAAAATGGCAGTGACGGGGAGCTTAGCCCGCTTTGCTTAGGCCTGATCGGGTGCCCGCAATCCCTGCATGCCTGCAAGGCTTGTCACTGTCTTGACCATTTCTGGGAATGCCACGGTAACTTCGCGCCCCCAAAGGGTCATCCCACTTTGCGCATGTTTCATATCCACCAGCTGTCAGGCAACGTCCCGTTGGAAGGATTTATTGAAACGTGAGAAATGCATGGCCTTACGAGGCGGGCCGCGCCTTGCAACGGTGCAGCACAGGACTTATGGAGATAGTATCACGCACGTCACACAATGGCTTACTTTCATAGCGCATCGATAAAAGTGATACAGTACTTCTTCTCTTATGTTTGTGGGATGGTCCAGATGGATCAGCCACATTTAGCGGTCAGTATTCCTTATACAAATTATTGCTTTGCGTGTAGATTTTCTCGGCTTTATTGCTGCGAACATGTTGGAGACCAAGACATAAGAAGCCAGTAAACCTTTCATGAGCAAATGAAGAGAATCAAGAAATAAGTTTACATTTTGCTAACTGCCAGAAGCTTTACGACCACACACTATCTAATATGCAATTCAAGATGCCAATCGAAACGCAGGCCAGAAAGTCAAGAAATGTCTTTACAGGCCCTCGGGATGTTTCTATCGTTGATTCTTCACCAAGTCAAACCTTTGAAACAATCTTCATGTCTTTGAAGTCATCGTAGAAACTGAGCACGTTAGTTTGGTCATATCTCAAGGCTGCATACGCACTTACTATGCCGCGTCAGGTTGCTTTGCGTAGCAAGACCAATGGATCCATTTCTTCGACTGCTTTTCGGCTTCATCCACAATTGCCAATGCCAGATCACCACTGTTAATACCTAGCCACCGTCCTCGATCATCGACCGGCTGGTAATCTTTGACGATACCGTACTTCTCCCCCACTCCTGGTCCATCCCGGTAGAACCACGGAGGCGAGAGGAAAGACCAGTTGAATGTATGATCTTCCTCAAAGAAAGGAAGAGCGGCGCGACACGCGTGGGGCATTGTTCTATCGCCGTCACCAAAAAGGTCAACCAAAGCACTTTCGAACCAGGTTGTGAAGAGGCGAGGAATGAAAGAGAAACATCTTTCTGAGTGCGCCCAGTCCCGGAGTCTGTAGTACACAGTGAAGGCAGGCAATCCAATGATACTACTGAGCCAAGCAAGGTGCTCTATTGGACCTAAACATTGTTAGAAAATATTTTCCCGTTTCCGTGAATACACACCATCAATGAGATATTTTTTGACAAGAACCTCCGGCTCATCAAGGGTTATGAGATTATTATCAGGGTCAAGAAGGCTCCCTGCACCGCCTACGTATATGTAGTACGGTTTTGATTGTGCCGCCTTCACTGCATCTTTCAAACGCCATGCTGCTTCGACGAGTTCTGCATACACCTTGCTACCGCTGTGGCCAGGGGAAAAGCAATTGATCACTACGTCATGGCCTTCCACGGCCTGTTTAATTCGTCAGTTGTGATCAGCATATCATCAGGCACTAGCTTACATTTCTTAAAGCCGCCAGGTCTGCGGTCTGAGTCCCTTTGACAGGTGTATAGTTTGAATGCACTCCGTACTTCTCAGGATTTCTCGAGAAGCCCGTCACATGGTGGCCACGCTCCAGGAGCATGCTCGCCACGGCACGCCCTGTCGTCCCTGTTGGGCCTGTTACGAAGACTTTGAGTTGCTTGGTAGACATGGTAGAAAACTTAGACCCCTCAAGCATTGAAGCGTATTGCTGAGAGTTTGTGAGACTTCGGCCCATTATTTATGCATGAACCAGCACATATAGTTATCATTATGGGGCCGTGGTGGTCCACACACTTCCGCTGGTAGGCGCTAATATCCCAAAAACTACCCCGCAAATGTAAGTGGCCCATTGGCGTCGTTCTGCGTAGGTGGAATAATTACTCCACCGAACTTTCTGTGCAGCAGCGAGTCAGCCTATGATGCTAATTCTTGCAGACAGTGGGATTGGATCATCCGCTCAAACTATTGGCGCCAGCCGTCGGGATGTGGAGAACTTGATCCGCCGTCGCATACTACCGGTTAAACCCGGCAAGCACGTCAAAGTCAACAAGTTATCAAAACCACGCATTGAAGACCTTTGTAGGACATGTAAGATAAATCGGGGTCATACAAGATGATCAGTTGGGAGCATTCATAGACAGGATGGTTAGATGAAATCATCCAGCAATATCGGTGAGTTGCTCGACAGTACTCATTCGACAAATCTGCATAGACTTTTCAACATTCTCATCAAAAAAAAAAGCATCGAACTTGCCATGTTCGGAGATTATGGCCAAGGAATACATGCTTGAACAACGCATTTATCGGCCTTTCTCAGTCCTCGATAGACCTTCACTACACTACTCTTCAGTCCAATCCTCATTCTCACACTCTCTCATCTCTTCCATCATCCGCTCGATCCTCGACCCCATCCACCCACTAGTCATCCAGACTCCCTCCATATCCACTTCCTCGGCCGTCTCCCCAAGCCGTACTACCGTCGCCGTCCGACAAGTCCCATCTGCGATCCACAACCACTGCAAACACTCCTCCCTCTCTTCACAAGCCCTCCAACACCCATTTTTATCCACCAGTGCTTCGCCATCCTGCCCATATCTCACCACATCAGGACTCAAATTATCCCAATTTCTCCTCTCTCTCACCTTCAACAGATGCGGCGCAACAAAATGCTCAAAAATATCCCCATGCCTGATCGGCCGCACTTCTCGCAGCTCCTCTGGCTCTTCCCCATCCTCCTCACCAAGGAACCCCCCTGCATTCCACACCCTCTCAAACTCCCACATCTTCCGCACCCAAAACGCATCCATCCTCCCCCACGACACAACCGGTCTACACCACACCCCCCACCCATAATCCAACGACCACGGCGCCTCCCCCTGCAACACCGGCCACGCCGGACTCAACTCCACGCCCACCGCGCCCAACGCCAACCCCAACACATGATCTGCCGCCGCGCCCGCCCGCGGCCAGCGCACATAGGCGTCAGGCTCGCTCTCGAGCGCGCCGGCCAGGGCCGCGACGGCGGGCCGCGACAGCAGGACGCCGGCGCCGGCGCGCGCGAAGGGCGTCTCGTCGTCGCCCCACCACGTCTGGGCGCCGGCGTAGACGCGCTGGGCGGGGTCGAGCGCGGCGACCCAGGCGAGCAGGTTGCGCCACAGCAGCCCCGCCGCCGCGTCCGCGTCCAGCAGCAGGAACCAGTCGGCCGCGGCCGGCGCCGTCGCCAGCGCGTGCGCCAGCAGCGGCAGCGGCTTCCATCGGTCCAGCGCCGCTGCGCGGGTTGCGTTGCCTTCTGCTGCTGCGAGCGCGCTGGCGTTGAGGGCTTGCGCCCGCCATGCTTGTTGCTCGGCGTGCAGGGCGAGGTCGGGGTTGGTGTGGGCGGAGGCTGGGAGCGGGGCTAGGGCGTCGAGGACGGGGTGGCCGAGGATGGTGTCGGCGAGGTCGGAGTAGAGGGCGAAGTGCGGGATGCAGCGGAGGGTGGTGGAGAGGTGGATGGGGAGGGCGGCGTGGGCGGTGGCGGCGCTGGTTTTGAGGAGGACGAAGATGGAGGTCGCGCCGGGGAGGTCGCGGCAGGAGGTTTGGAGGAGATTGGCGAGGGGGTTTTGCTTGTGCTCGATTTTCAGAGGGCCTAGAGGCCCGATGAAGCTCTTCTGGTGGTCATGGCGACGGAGTTGGCCGATGTGCTGTCGGTGTATGAGGACGAAAAGGAGGAGGCATGCGGCAGCTGTGATGGATAGCTGGGCCTTGCGGCGCCACTGTTGTCGCTTCAGTAGCATCGCCAACAGTGGGGCAGGGAAGAGTCTCTGCGGCCGTCTAGCACAAAGGAATAAAACGAGAGAATCAAGATGATACGTGGTTTTCCAGGATTGATAAGATTCACCTCAATGGTATCATCCATCGTGGTCTGACAACCAGATGTTCTGTTCGATTATAGCTTTCATTGTGATAATTCAATTTATATGGGCGTCTGGGAGAACTTTCGGCTGTGCTGCAACCAGCAGTGGATCTTAGGCCGCAGAGGCATTTTGTGAAAAGAGTGCGACATGGATGTAGTGGCGGATCCAGTTGAGGATCTGAAAACATACATATCACAGCGATGAGAGTTGTAAAAGCTAATGTATATATTAATGGAATTTTGGCTCATCTTGAGTATCACATGTAGGAATGTAGTGAGGGGTGGAGGCGCGGAACGGTGTCGCCAGCCCGGAATAGGGCTAGTTTCCTTCAGGCATTCTTCCTCCACGCTGTTCATGGCTCAGTTCGGAAGAATGGCGTTTAATTTTGGTAACTTTGCATGAGCTGTTCCGTGCCATTAATCACTTGGATACATCATTCTATCCAGTCTACGAAGCAGGCCGCAGCGGGCCGCAGAAAAAAATGTATGGTTTCGACGAAAATTAATTCCGCTCATCGGCAGTTGGACCTCTAATGAAAGCATTTTTTGAGCGCACTTTTACCTCAGCCGCTGATGCGTGGCTTTCGCATCCACCACCCTGTACCGTACTGTCATTGTTATTTCATCCCCTTCTCTTCCAAACGCTTCATGCCCACTATCTACTTTTAGAAATTTCAGTCTTGTAGCGGCCAATTCCTTGTTCAGCGGCAGGTTACCGAGAGTTTCGTCTTCGGCAACAATGTGATCCAGGTCCCGGTTCCGTGTCGTGCGGAGGAACGTTGAGAAGGTGGTATCCATACACACACCGTTCTTGGCAAGGGCAAAGAGACCAATCAGTATACCAATGAGTGACACAGTTGTTGCAGCTCCATATGAAATGAGAAGGTGCCTGGAAGAGTAGAAATAGATGTTCACAGTGGTAGTGACGGTGATGGGGGTATGGGCGGTGGTGGAAGTATTCGCAGGGTCAGTCCTGTTTGGTCAAAAGTTCAGTCTCGAGGGTATAGATACCTTAACGAGAGATTAATATGGGAAACTCACAGGAAAGCTGATGAGCTGAAGAGACTCAGTGTGATATTTGTGAATAACTCTTCTACTACTTCGCCAAGCGGGCGGCCGCGGGCTGCGGCCTCGGCCTGGGGGGAGACGAAGCTTGGAAAGGTAACGCCAGCAGGTCCAGTGGATATCCAGATTGCAGGTGGCGTAGAGAGGAACGAGGCTAATTTCATCTCGGGGCTGCCAAAGAGCGCAGTCTGGACCGCTCTGGTGCGGTTTGACTGGTAGAGGCCTTCTCCGTTGAGGAAGATACTGCCCCAAAGCAGATCCAGGAAACAGGAAAATACGCCAGTATAGGAACCTGGCCTGGTAAGACCCACACCGCCGACAGATGCATTATACGTGGTGTAGCTGAAAGGCATAGTGGTGATTTGCGGTGTACCGTTCGTGAAGTTAAACAGCACCGTATACGAAGTGTTCCGGAGTGAACATTCAAGATAGGTGGTCTTGAGATCGACAACGGTGCCATTCTTGAGCCTATCGGCTGAATTGCTCATGATAAGGAGAGTTGTCGCAGTTGAGGAGCTGGTCATGATTGGAAAAGGATCCTCGAGCATGTTTCTTGTCTCGTCCAACAGCCCAGGCGGTGAGAAGGCGGCGAATGCCAGAGCAGGCTCTTGTAGGTTCCAGCCTGGGTGCATCGCCGAGGTGACATTTTCAATAAGGGCATGAGTTGATGCGTTAGGGGGTCCGCATGTCACTGATGGGCCATAGAAAGCTAACGTCCAAGAAGAGTTCACCCACGTTGGATCAGGCGATGACAGCGGCAGTATGTTCATGGAGAAGGCCGATGCAGACGCGAGGGCCATCAGGTTCGGAAGGGGTAGACCTAACGCGCTATCTCCGTAGGAAAGATATTTGTCTACCGTTGCAAAATCGGGAGCTGGTGTGGGTGTACTAAGGAGCTGCTGACGCTGTACAGGGATGACTGACAGAGTACCTGGAGGAAGAATAGATGCTAGTGGAAGTAGCCTGTACACTGGTGTTAGCATTCACGATGCTTTGGAGGAGGCAGGATGTGTACCAGATGATGGCACCAAGTAGGTACACTGTCGTTGCTTTCGACAACATCTCCCAGCTGAAGAACTCCAAAGGACTGCTTGCCACGGCAAACATCGAATCTATTCCTTCGACTGAGATGTACTTTTTTCTGAACGTGACCCATATCTGCTGCGCCAACGCAAAGCCCACTGCAGCCGTAAAGCCAGCCTTGGTCAAGAATGCGAACGCTGTCCCAAACCGTGTAACTCACTGTTGGGCTTGCGTACCACCTGTCTCGGTGGCATCCAGACTCAAGTAATAAAAGTGGTGACCAAGTGCAAAGCCGACTCCAGCGAAGAACAGTCCAATGATCTTCGCTGGCGTGGCGTACTCGATCTTTGGTGGTGTCATGAATGGCTTTAAGAAAGCTCAAAGTAGAATAGAAAGGACGGTATCAGCTATGAAAAAAAGATGAAGCCGAGAAAGTTGTCGGCTGGTAGACCAAATTTTTTGAAAGGCTGGCGATGTACTCCATCTTTTTATAGGCTACGCGAGAACGTTGTTGAGCCTCTCATAGATGACTATTTAAGGCATGAGGCTGTGTGTTAAGTCGTGTAATATGCAGGGCAGGTACAGCTGCCTTGATAGAGTAAGGCTACCCGATCTATGTGACTGAAGTCCGATAAGCTCTTCATTGTAGGCGGTGCAGCAGTGCCCCGTTAAAGTGAGGGATTCTTGTGCGGTGTCTTGGCATAAGCCGCCGTGTATCAGTTGCTGGCGGAATCACATCCTATTGGCTCTTAATATAACCTACCAATCGATTACCGGGACTCAGACCTCATATCCGTTGCACAGCAGAAATCAGTTTTTAAATGTAGACTGCATTCAGCTCAGCGATATTCATAGCTACTTAAGTTTGTTCTATCTTTTATTTTGGCGCCGACGGCGGCGGCCACTGAAGACCTATAATTAGTCTGTTCCACTCTTCAGAATCCAGCCACGCTACATCTTTAATGTCTTTCAGAACTCCTATACACTCTGGTACTCCCATTTTCACATATACAGAACATCATTTGTATGTTCAGTACCTGCCTTTAGCTGCCTGTTCTCGAAGTCCTTCGGGGGCATCACTGCACAATGAGTTGCGGCTGGAATAAGCATGTGCGGATAGCGCTATTGATTACATAGATCATCCCCTCGACGACCACACTGGTATCTACCTATTTCGCTGCTGCATCTACTACATCTACTACCACAATTCTTTGCTATACAACCTCCGCCCTCACCTACCCGGTGCGCCAGCCGACCACCTCTTCAACAGCCGACTGGCCAGCGCAACCGACCTTTTATCCAAAACCTCAACCAGCACCTCCGCAGCCCAAAGCGCGAGCACCAACGTCACCACCCTCGCACTCCACCCCGTCAACTTGCCCCAGTCCTCCCCCACAACAGCCGCCAACCCCGCCTGTATTCTCGGCATCAGCGTCTGGAGCACCAGCTCGTGCACCAGATACAGCATGAACGAGATGCGGCCGAAGTACTGCGCCGCCGAGCTGACAAACGGCCAGCGCAGCAGTGCGCTCAGCCCACCACGGCACGTGAGCGCAGCCACGAACGCCGCGGCGCCCACCGCGCGCCAGCAGCACGGGGCGCCATAAATCTCGTCGACGACGAACCAGCGGCGGGGCGCCAGATGCGTGAAGAGGAAGTCGTAGCAGGGCCCGAAGCTGCCGTACGCATCAGCGTCGTTCGGGACGCAGAGGAGGTACCAGCCAAAAAGGGCGAGGGCGCCGACGCCCACATTGCGGAGGCACTTGACGTCTGGCCGGCCGCAGCGGCGACGACGGTGAACAGCCGGCGAGCTCGGCGGTGGCGGCAGCAGTGCCTCGCCCTCTTCGCCCTCCCGGTCGTCTTCTTCCCCTTCTCCTTCCGCATCGTCCTCCTTGACGTCCTCCCGACCGCCTCGCAGGCTCTCCAGCTCCGCAACCAGCAGCCCGGCCGCGAACGTCGCCAGCTCCCACCACGCGCGCAGCTGCAGCACGACCGCCAGCCCGACCAGCACGCCCAGCCGCGGCGCGCTGCGCACCCTCGCCAGCCCCAGCAGGACCAGGTACAGGACCAGCGAGCCGCGCAGCTCGAGCGGGATGGTCCACAGCTGGCCGTTGAGGCCGACGGGGCAGTCGGCGGTGCCGGAGCCGGGGCAGTGGCGGCCGGTGACGACCTGGTCGACGAGGCTGGCCCAGTACAGCAGCAGGTAGCCGGCGTGCGCGAACGGGGACAGGCTGCCCGCCGCCGGCAGCGACGCCGAGTCGTACGTCACCGGCCACGCGCTGAACGCCCCCGCCGCGTACAGCAGCTGCGACAGGATCGAGATCGCCACCACCGGCAGGAAGAGCCGGAGCGCCCGCCGGAAGACGGCGCCCGAGAGCGTGGACAGGAGTGCGGCGTTGGTGTCCGTCGGGGTTGTGGCGGCCGGTCTGCTGCTGCCGCCGCCGCGCGCGCGGATGGACGAGAGTGAGATGCAGTAGCCGGAGATGACGAAGAAGAGCTGGACCATGGCGCGCGGAGAGAAGATGATGGAGACAAAAGGGAGCTGCAGGAGCGAGGTGTTGGGGCGCGAGGGCCCGCCGCTCCCGTAGCCCTGGAAGAGGTGGAGGATCTCGTTCCAGCAGAGGTGGTTGATTGTCACGATGAGCGCGGCCAGGCCGCGCACGCCGTCGATCCAGGCGGTGTTTGAGAGGTTCTTGGGGCGGCGTTGGAAGAGGGCGCGGGGAAATTCTGGGCCGCGGAGGCGCGACAGCAGCTTTTGCAGATTCATGGCGTCGTGCCGCGGGGGAGGGAAGCGCTCGGGACGATGGATCAGGGTAGATGATTTCAACTTATTTCACGGCCTATTTCGACCGATCTGGTGCACATTCCATCACAAACCGTTGAATTTCCGCTTGGCATTGGAATTCGATGGTGATTTTGGGTTTCCCCATGGCCCCTTGGTCCCTGGCAAGGGGTCCTGCAGCGTTCCTGAGAACGTGCCGTCGCCCGTCCCGCCAGGTAGAATTCCCAAAGCAGAAATAGGAAAGGCTGTTCCTCAGCGCTGAAGAATCCCTATAAGTTTTCCCGTTGGGCCCATGTGCGTCTCTTGACCACCATCCTCAGGCATCTCGCTGTCTACGGGGATCGACTTGTGACAATGTCTTTTTACGAAAACCCAAACACGGTTGCAGCCGTTTCTGGCCTGCGTACGTGGGCAAAACGAGTCCTTTGGATATGTACTCCAAGTTTTCTTCAGTCGCGTCTGTCAGCTGGACTCCAGATCAATGGTGCTACACCGCCTCCAAACCTCCGATCAGTATCCGCCCGCACCGCCTACCTCGACGGCCTCCGCGGCATGGCATCTCTTTTTGTCTTCTTCGGACACCTGCTGTGGACATACCATCCTTGGGCTGAGTGGAGCTACGGTGATGGGCCCTGGAACTACCACATCATCCAGCTGCCAGTCATCAGACTGGTGTATTCCGGCCACGCCATGGTATCGTTGTTCTTTGTGGTGGGCGGGTATGTGTCTTCCGCGAAAGCCATCAGGCTAGCGCGGAGCAAGAAGCCTCAACACGAGAAGGTTTATCTTACCCTGACCTCGTCACTATTCCGCCGCGGACTCCGGCTCTATCTCCCTGCTCTCGTCTCGACCTTCATCACCATGTGCACCATACGCGCCGGTCTGTGGGAGCCGGCCCGCGCTTACGTCGCCATGCCATACATTTACGCATCGGATAACCATCACCAACGCCTCCCTAGCCTACACGCACAACTGGTGGATTGGTGGAGCAATTTCATGGGCCTGACCAACATCTGGTCCTATTACAATTACGGTTTCGTACAACTTTATTACAACAGCTACGACCCGCACCTGTGGACTGTGCCCATGGAGATGCGAGGAGGCTTGGTCGTAACGGTGGCCCTCTTGGGATTCCTTCGTTGTCGAGTAGCCTGGCGATTCATTCTCATGGCTGCGCTTGCCTCTTTCTGCGTCTACTGGGACCGTTGGGAGTGCATGGACTTTGTTCTCGGGGCCATGCTTGCAGAATTGCACATGGTTCTGGAAACATGCGAACCCTCCGCTGGCGCGACAGTCGAAACATCCTGGGAACCTGCCGATCGTATCGATTCCGGAGGCTATCGACGAACCCTCAGGGACGAAGAAGCCTGCCTACTTCTCGAAAAACCCATACAACGGCATCCGTCAACACTCTTTACGCCTCTGGACCTCGCGCAATGGACCAGAGACCAGACTATCCGTCGGTACTGTCGTATTGCGTTGTTTATCTTCGCGCTCTACGTCTTCTCCGCACCCAACCATCGTTTCGAATTTTCGCCTGGCTACTCCGTTCTTGCTCACTTCATTCCGAGCAGCATATCTGACCCAAAACGCTTCATTCACGGCATAGGTGCTGCACTGATCATTCTTTCAGTCTCTTCTACAACTATACTGCGCAAGACGTTCGAGCATGCAATTCCACAGTACTTGGGTAAAATAAGCTACTCACTGTATATCTGCCACGGTCCGGTAATACATATGGTTGGCATGTACTTGACACCGACAATATGGTCAGTGATAGGCTATGGAACCACTGCTGGATGGCTAATCGGATTTCTACTGGGTGGTTGTGTTGTGCTTTTAATAGTGATCTGGGCTGCAGATCTCTTTTGGAGGGTCGTGGATAAGAGATGCGTTACACTTGCCCGTTGGGCTGAGGGTCTTTGCTTTGTTACGGAAGGTTGACCTTCCGTAACGCTTAACTCTTCTTTTTCTGGTCCACTACTATTCTACTTCAGCAAATTTTTAACTACAGTTGCGCATGACCACGTGCTTATTCTCACATTGCTACACTCTCAGCTACGTCGTGAGGGTCAAAGCATACGCCAGTAACTGGACTGGGCGGATCAGGATCTATTTACAGCAGTATCGGCGCGGTCTTTTCAATTGGCATGTGTCTAGTGTCACGTATGGCTCCAGAGAAGAACCCAGAGACTCCACCTGGCGTTCGGAAGGCGCCACCGGGTCCAGACAGGTCTTCCTCACGAAGTCTAAATTTCCCACCATTCCTGGAAATTTTCTGTGGCTGCGGGCCCTGCATCACCATGACAACGGAGCTGTGTTTCTTTGCCCGCTAAGGTCTTAGGATGACGCATTCAATATGGACTCGCGCATACATAATTATTTTTACCCGTTTGATTAGTTCTCGATGTCTTACAGTACTTTGGTTAGAAGAATCCGGGAGGGTTTGGACGCCGCTACCCTTTGCAATTGATGCTTTCTAATACAACTATATACTACAACAGAAGGACGTCGTGTAGGTGATCAAAGAAATGTTATATAAGGAAGTGTTGCAGTGCTTTCTGGAAGAAAAAAAAACATCAAGCTAGGCAACCGTTGCGAACTCGGAGTTCCGCAAATTGCCAAGTGCCATCTGCGCAATCACTTGCACAATCGAGTCCTCCACTCCATGCTTCAACAAATACCGCTTCCTCCAAAAATGCCTGATGAAAGTGCCCTCGCACTCGGTAGCGCTGTCCGGATAACCGTTGGCCTCGGCGCACGGCAGGTCCACGATATCATCGGGCTCGTCGAAGGCGTAGCGGATCTGCTCGCCAAAAGCGCCCTGATCAAAAGGCCACTTGTTCGCCCATTCGGCGCAGCCGGGGAACGCCACCTTGTTGTCGATGCAGGTGGACCAGCTGCGCAGGATGGTTGAGGCCCGCGTGCCTTGTTGTACGATCATGAATCCCGTGTTGTGCATGCTGCGGCCCCGTGAATCCCTGCTGAGCGGCGCATCCTGGCCGTCCAACGTGTTGGGGTCGAGCGGCGTGGCGATTGCGGTTGAGGTTGTGATATTCCAGTGGTTGAGTAGCCATTCGATCGGGAGCGAGAGGTGGCGGAACACGACATCTGAGTCTACGAAGATGACGAAGCGGCATTTAGGAAGATAGTCGTCGATTACACCTGGCTTGGCCCACGAGGGGAAGCGGTCAGGGTATTCGGGTGTGTGGACGAAATGGTAGCTATAGCCGTGAATTATGGCTATACTAAGTGATAAGCGGATGCAGCGTGTATCCAAGGACACTAGACGTTTACCTACAGTACAAGTAGTGGTTGAGGATCCCGTTGGAAAGGCTTCCATCATCGGATTTCTGCCACTGAAAGTGTGATGACTCGGAAGAGAATAGCTCGTTTGGGCCATCGAGCGGACGATTATCGAAATCCAGGATACAAATATCCTTGCCTAAGGGTTTATTCCAAAGTGGACTGTCGGTTAGATGGTGCAGATTACCGTCGAAATCCCTAAAGTCGCCCCGATTTAAAGAAGGTTCTGGTCCGTAGATTTGTTGAATCGCGTTCACAAAGTGTTGGGGGTCTGCCGTTGCAGCAAACAAAGCCGTGCCGCCATTCAAAGATGGAGAGAGTTTCAAAGGGCTGAACCACACATATGCCGCTATAGAGAAGATGAAAAGGCCCACGGCCAGAGAAATATTTGGTCTGGTGATCATGTTGAATCAACCGGCTGAAACAGCCGGCGGGAAGCGTCTCGAATGACTGAGAGTCTATGCCCGTAGTATAAAGCCTTCCAAGCCATATCACGTATAGAAGCTTATTTTAGCTTGGGATGTACATTCCGGAAAACGCACGTGAGTCATTGCGCTCTGGAACTCGAATTATGAATGGGACCCTACGCTCCCAGTTCTAGATCTTGCCACGTTCCTCATACCGCAAGACACGTAGCGACATTTGAAATGATTGGAAAATACGAGCAGGGCGACGACAGGAAGGGAAAAATGCGAAGAATCTGTGTACGCGAAGGAAATATGTAGATTTTTACTAGCCGGAGCGCGACCCGATAGTGCACACACATATCAGACGGTAGCGATAGCAATAGCTCACTTGCATGCGTGCCTACCATCTCGACACTCAAATTCCATGTGGAACAGGTAGAGCGAGTCCGGGAGATAGCAGCAAACGGGAGTATCAAGAAGAGATCAGTCTGTTGCAGCGATAGCGTGTTAAATATTGACGCTCGTACTGCAATTGAAGCGTTCCACCTTAACAGACTGGGCTGCAGGGGGTCAATAAGATTTGTTGAGACGTATTAGTAGATATGGCTTATATGCCCGTGGAACAAAGTCCACCACAATTGCATTTCCAGGTACCACAAAAGGTGTCGGCGGAACTAAGAGTACATTATCAGCTGTTAGGGAATGCAGGCACGGCAGGTAACCACGTGCTAGCGCGACGCGTACATACCATTTACCGGCATAAACGCCCTTACGTCGGAGAGAGCAGCGTTAAGCGATAGATACACAACAATTCTAATATCGGTGCGTTTGGCTATCCAGAAGACTGATTCAACTCTCCATGGGAGCCTTTAGCCTCAGCTCTCCCGTGGGAATAAAGTAGAAAGTAGGCGCCATACATTGAGTCAAATTCCTATGGTCCCAATGCAAGTCAACAAAGGTGCACGCGAACATCTTCAGGTACGTACAGTACATTATCACAAGTAACTAATTACAATCCCCAAAGTGCCCGCCATTCTCAGCGAGACACATGGACCTTTCAGTCCTCAAGAAGCGAAAACACCAACCGAGCATTAAAAATTAAGCACACCGCACCCCCCTCTCCGCACTCCTTCAGCCCGCGTCCTACGCCGTGCACGTCTTCGCCCCCTTCGCCGTCTTCACCGCCGTGCTCACCACCGTACTCGTGCTCTTGACCGTCGTCGTCGCCGTCACCGTGCTCTGCGCCACGACCGTCACGCTCGGCGTCAATGTCGTCTTGACCGTCTTCCATGCCGTGGATGTCTGGGCCGCGGCCGTGCTCAACACCGTCTTTGTCACATCCTTGCTGAGCGTCGCCGTGCGCGTCGACTGCGGGAGCGTAATAGTGGACTTGACAACGGCGGTGGCGAGAGAGGTGGTTGTGGCGGCCGAGGCAGAGATAGTCGTGACGGCGAATTTAGTGGCGAGAGATGTATACACTACCGTGATGGTGGAGGCTTTGAGGGTGGTGGTTTTGCCTACCAGGGTGGTGGATGTGGCTGTGATGGTTTGGGTCGAGCCCGAGAGGGTTGTGGCGGCGGATTTGGTGGCGAAGGAAGTGGAGACTACCGTGATAGTGGAGGGCTTGAGAGTAGTTGTTGAACCAACGGTCTTGGTGATCAGAGCGGTAGTGGTCGCCGTCGAGCCTGGGAGCGTGGCCGTCGAGGTCTTGACGTATGTGAGGAGGGTAGAGTAGATCGTGGTAGTTACATCACCTGCCGCGCGAGGCTGGTGGCGGATTGCGCGCTTGGCGGATTGAGCGGTAGGAATGCAGCTAAGCGTTGAAGTTGTCTTCTTCGTCGTGATCTTAACCGATGTGACGGTAACATAAGTTGTTGCGGCCTTGGTGGTCTTTGTTGTCGTTCCACCAGTTCCGGATATGATTGTCGTAGTGGAAGTAACCGTCGAAGCCTTCGGCGTTGAAACGCTAGTAGCTGTCACGGTCGAACCAAGGCTCAAAGTGATTGTAGCTGGATCAAGAGTCCTGGTTGCCACACTCGTCGAGGTTATCGCGCTCTTGATAGTGACTATCTCCGGTGCCTTCGTAGATGTAACAAGAACAGTGGTCGTCTCCTTCAGAGTGGTAGTGATCGTGCTGGGGGCTGGCGTAATCGTGGCCCCAACATCACTTGTGATTAATTGCGTCCTTGTTTGCGTGACATCCGGCTCCGTCACCGTGTTACCAATCGTTAAAGTGCTCTTGACGGTGTTCGTCTTGTACACGGGTTCAGGGGTGACAGTGGCCCCAATGTCCTGAGTGATGGTCTGCGTCGAGGTGATAGTAGCATCTGCAGCGGTGATCGTCGTGAAAAGGGTCTCCTTGTCAGTAGTGACCTTGGTAATGTATATGGTGCTCGGGATGCTTGAAGACGAGGAAGAGACCAGAGTACTGGTGCTAAGCGTGGTTGGTACGACAGACGAAGACACCACGGAGGACGTCGGGACAACATCGCCGGCCACGAAGGGGTTCACGTCCACACGGGTCATATTGATCCAAGACGTGGTCGAAAAGAAGTTTGCCAGCTGGAACTGGGCAGCATCAGCAGCCGAGAGTTGAGTGGAGAAGCTGGCTCGGCCAGAAGTGCTGGCACCCGGTCCGTAGTTTCCGTATTCGCCGAATATGACGCCATCGGTCTGCGGCGCCGACTTGGACCATTGACTCCATCCAGCAGCCTCGACAGAAGAGTCCAGGTAGGTTTTTATGTAGGCAACCCTGGCGAGGTTGTTCCAAGGCCTGCCAAGACTAATCTCCTTGAAAGGTCCAGTGCCAGGCGCGGGCTTGACGGTGCACTGGTCAAAAACAAAGCCAGCTGCCGTGGTGTTCGTCGCACGCTTGTTTGCTGTCAGGCTGACATCATCCTCATTGGGAGATATGGTTGAGTTGAGGAAGTAGCCTGCTCCAGATCCCCATATCATATCGATGTTTCCAATGATCAAGGACTTGAAGGCAAAGAGGTAACCGTTGATAAGGAGAGAATCCTGGTTCCCGTAGACCTGGCATCCGTACAATGACGCATACTTGCTGGATTTGACGCCAAAGCCCAGAGACGCATAATCTTCCGTCGATCCGAAGGAATTCTTGAAGTTGATATTGTAGGCCTGGAAGTAGTTGCCCGTAGCGTAAACAGTCGCACTGTCAGAGTTGGAGGCGTCGGCCTGTGTGTCAATACCCTTGTTGAAGTCAATAGTGACCTGGTTCTGCGAGTAGTTGTCTGTGGCATTCGAGTAGCCGATGAAGACCGTCGTTCCAGACTTGCTTAGCACAAGCTGCTCGCTGTACACTCCCGGGTAGATGAAAACGGTGCCGACAGTCTTGCTTGACGTGGGAAGAGCATCGAGGGCGCTCTGAATAGTATCGTACGTTGTCACACCCGCGATGGCCGTTTTGGACACGATGTACGCGCCGGCTGGCGGAGTGGTGCCATCATACACCGAGGTTCCGTTCGCCGTAATGGTTGTGTTTCCAGTCGAGCCAGTAGAAACAGCAGGCGTACTAATTGAATTCCAATAGGTCATGTCAATCCAATCACCAGGGGAGTCCATGACGGCGGACAGGGTGTAAGTATCGGAAGTCAGTAGAGTGGCATTTCCGAACGAAGCACGCGCAGCAGCATTGTTCTCCCAGTTGCCGGGGCCAGAGTTGTTGTATTCGGCAAACGTGATAAAGTCGGTGCGAGGATCCGTGGTGGACCAGACCTTCCAGCCCGCCGGTTGAATGGTGTTGTCGAGGTAGGAGTTCTTGACTACTACGAGTGCGTACTTGCTGTAAGGGCGACCAAGGTATACGGACTGTGTAAGATCAACAGTAGCATCGGAAGCTGCAGTAAAGAGACACTGGTCGAAGATGTAGCCGCCGATAGCGCTTGAAGACGCACGGCTGTGGGCCGTGATGGCGGACTTCTGCCTCTTTGAGCCAATAGTGCAACCCTTGAAGTACGCCTTTGAATAGCCCCAAATGTAGTCGATTGCCCCATTGATGTAGCAGGATTCGTAGTACTGGTAGCCGTTGGTGCTTCCAGTCAAAAGCGTATCTTGCCAGCCAGTAAAGCTGCAGCCATAGAATGCAATGCGCGAGCCGTAAATCGAAGCCGCAAGCGTCACATATGAGGAGAGCGAACCGTCAAGATTGTCTGAGTTGACGATGTCAATGTTGTACAGTGCGATCTTGGTACTGGCGGTGGAAAATGTGGCTGTTTCGGCGTCGGAGTGACCAGTGGGTACAGGAGAGACAGACAGGCCGCGAGATTGGGTCAGGATGACCTTGTTGGCTTTGTAGGTCTGTCCAGGGTTGCCATCCTGCCCACCGATAATTTGAACTGGACCAGGCCTGTTGACAGATGGAACTTGCTCTTGATACTGTCCAGGATACATGAATATTATCTGTGTGGAGCTGTCCGAGGGCAAGGACGCCAGGGCGGCAGTAAGGTTGCTGTACGAGCCGTTGACGGAGCCTCCAACAGAGACCAGTATGGCACCGGCAGGCGGGGTTGTTCCGCTGGTAGGATGGGCCCAGACAGCTGTGGCGGAAGGAGTTGCGGATGCAGATGCGGATGCGGTCGTGGAAGGCGTGGCCGATGCAGCCGCGCCGGCAACGTCATAGGAAGGCGCATAGTTGTATGCATCCATGTCAAGCCACGCGGTGCTACCAATCCAGGCTGACAGCTTGTATGAAGAAGCCTGAGATTCAGTCAAGTTCGTGGCGAAGGACGCGCGGGAGCTAGACCAGCTTCCAGGTCCAGAGTTGTTGAACTCGCCGAAAAGGACGTTGTCTGTCTGGGGGTTACTTGTCTGCCACACGGACCAGCCCGCGGGGCTGATATGCTTATCGATGAAAGAGTTCATGTATACAGCAATACTGTAGCTCGAGTATGGACGGCCAAGATAACTGGTGCCAAAAGTAGATCCGTAGGTGCTCGTGTAAGTGACGTAGCAGGTGTCGAAGACATAACCGCCCGTGGCGCTCGCGGACGCACGGCTCATCGCAGAGATGTACCCACCCGCTGTGTTGGCAGCAATGTAACACTGGTGGAAATAAGCAGTTGAGAAACCCCAAATGTAATCGATTGAGCCCTCAATGTAGCAGTTGGAGAAGACTTGAGTGCCTTTGTTGGCCAGCAGCGTGTCTTGGTAGCCGACAAACTTGCAGCCATAGGCTGCCATATTCGTTCCATAGAAGTCAGCAGCCAGCGCAGCTGTGTTCCTTGTCTGCGGGTACGTGTTCACGAAGTTGATGTTGTACAGCGCAAGGCCCGAACCATCAGTCTTCTTGGCGTTGATGATGGGAGTGAGCTCGTTTTGGCCGGCACTGGTGAGCACACCGTAAGAGAACTGGATCGTGACCTGGTTCTGCGAGAAATCGTTGGGGAACGTTGTCTCGCCGCGAAGGGTAACCTTGCCATTCCGGATGATATTGAACTGTTCGACGTACTGACCGGCACGAACATAGATCGTGTACTCCTTGCCGTCGTTGGGCAGCGCCGCGATGGCCGCGGTCACATTTCCGTATTCACCAACTGCGGGTGTCTTCGAAACAATGAGGGTGTTCGTGGCCGTTGCCGCCGCCGACGTGCTGGATGCTGTCGAAGTGCCGGACTCCGAGACAGAAATGGAGGTCGAAGCCATCTCCGTGCTGGATACACTCGATGAGCTGGACACTACGGTGGTGCCGTAGACGCTATCAGGAAAAGCGGCAACAGAGGGTACAGCAGCGGTATCAACAGAGAGCGAGCCGAGAACGTTGTTGGCGGAGTAGGCGGAGACATCAGTCACAATCTGTGCCTGCGAGACTCTCGAGGCGGTAGCCGCACCAGGTCCAGAGTTGTTGCCCTCAACGAAAGTAACGTTTGTCGTAGTCTTGGAAGCAACCAGCCATCCGGCAGGAGCGATGTGGGTATCCAGATAGGAGTTGATGACAGCAACACGCGCAGATGTCGTGTAGTCACGTCCCAAGTAGGTACTCGACTTGGGCACGCTTGAATCACTGGGAACAAAGACGCAGGTATCAAATACGAACTGCGAAGGGCCGTACTGAGACTGGTATGACTGCGCTGCGATGGTCTGTCCAGTAGTTGTCCCCTTGCTAATGATCTTCGAGTTGTAGAAGTAGGCACCGCCTTGGCCCCACACAAAATCGGTGGTGCCCTCGATCGTACAGCCAGCGAAGAAATGAGCACCGTAGTTGAGCAGGAGGGTTCCCTGGGAGGACTTGATGCCGCAGTTATAGTAGTATAGTTTCTGTGCCTTAGTCGAAAGTGCGACAGCGTTGTAGCCAGTGGTGGCGGTGTACGCATTCTCGAAGTTGATGTTGTAGAAGCTGATGCTCTTAGCGTAGTACTCGGTCGACTGGAACGGCGCTGTTGCAGAAGATCCTCCGTTGCTTGAAAGCACACCAGCAGTGTACTTAATAGTGACCTGATTGCTGGCCTGGTCGAGGGCGTCGGAAGTCTCTCCTCGGAACACAGTGGGACCAACACGCTTGATGGTAGTCTGCTCGCTGTATGTTCCTGCAAGGATATAGACATACTCTGTCTTTGACTGGTCCGAAGAAAGATCAGCAACAGCAGCAGCAATGCTTGTGTAGTTGGCGCAGGAGCCTGAAGGGCCTACGACACGGGCAGTGGTGGGCACGGACGACGGTAGGGAGCACGAAGAAGACGAGGTCGCGACAGTGCTAGAGCTTGCAGACACCGAGGTGCTTATGCTCGATGAAGTCATTGTCGAAAGCGCTGGGGAATCCGAAGATGTCGTAGAGGAGGTGCTTCCGGTAGACCCGGAAGATGAGACAGAGCTGGAAGATCCGAGGGTCGACAAGGTCGAAGCATCAGAGCTGCTCGGCGACGACGAAATGCTGCTCGTGGACGTGACGCTTTCGGACACAGAGCTAGGGGAAGCCGGGATAGATGATGCTGAGCTGGACGATACCGAGCTGGCAGGAGTAGAAGCGGCAGAGCTAGTCGATGCAACAGAACTAGTCTGACTGGAAGTGGAGGTTACCGTGGGTGAAACCGAGACCACCGTGCTTGCCCTGGCAATCTGAGAGGCATCCGATTCCTGGATGCTGGACAGAGCCGACGAATCGATCCAGTTGGTGTTCGACGAAGCCAGAGCAGAAGGTAACTTTGCAAAGAACTGGTCAATAGAGAATGAAGACACCTGATCAGCGCTCAGGCCGTTGACATACGAAGCCCGAGAAGCTGAGTTCGCAGAGTACGATCCGGCACCGGTGTTTCCAAACTCGCCGTAGAAGTTGTTTTTACTCTGCGTCTTTGCGTCTACATATACACCGCTGCCAGTGATGAAGCTGGAAAGTGCAGTGTTCCTGTAGATGACGACGGACCCATCGCCGTTGGCAGCGGCAAGATAGACCTTGGAGATTGTCGAGCCGGACTTCGGAGCGACAGTGCAGGAGTCGAAGATGACAGTTGAGTTACCGGTCACGACACCATTGGATGTCCATCCCTTGTTGTAGACCAGGAGCGCATTGCTCGTCGTGGGTGTGATTGTGGATCCATAGATGTACATGTTGGGGGTGTTGTAGAAGAGCTTCCCTTGTGCCTCGATGTACGAACTGTAAATGAATGCACTGCTGGTTGCGGAAGTGATACCGAAAGCGCCTGCAGAGACTATCTGGCAGTTATAGAAGGCGTTCTTGGTACCTCTCAGCGATATAGCTGTGGCGGTAGTGGACCCAGCGCTAGGGTTGACGAAATTGATGTTCTTCCATGTTGTACCAAGGCTGCCATCCGTGTTCCAGGACAGAGGGGTGCCCGAATTGGAAACAACGACTTTGTTCTGGGAGTAGTCACTGGAGGAAGAGGTTTCGCCAATAATCGTGACCGCGGCGGTGGCTTGAACGACAACGGAGTCCGTGTATGTTCCCGCTTTCACAGAAACAGTTGGGAACCCGCTGTTCTGGGCGTATGAAAGGGCCGGGCCGATGGCAGTGAACTGACCGCTTCCGTCGGTAGCAACCGTGATGATAGAGCCGGCGGCTATTGAGTATATTAGCACATTTACATCAGTAGGGAATGCAAGTTTTTTATGTAGAAGTACCAGAGGCAGATGAAGAACTTGAAGACAAAGGAGAGGAAGCGAGTGTCGAGAGACTGGAGGAAAAGACAGGAGAGGCAGTCGGTGTTATAACGCTAGAGTCAGCATGGGTGCACCCACATGGCAAAGCAGATGAACTGGAAAGAGTGGTGGTCGAAGAGGTGTCGGTCTGAGCGGCGGCCAGGCAGGCAGCCGTTAGAATCAAGAACCGCCGCATGTTGGACAGCCTGACACCCTTTCGGTCAGAAACAACAGACAGGACGAAAAGCGGCTGCTGCAGAAGGACGAAATTTGACGGCTAAGCGCTCAAAATAAAGCTTCGAAAGACGCCATAGCGCAGAGGGCTGCAAACGGTAGATGTCGCCACCCGGATTCATCGTGGCTGTCGAGCTCTGCTGGCCAGACGCCTAGGGCATCGTAGTAGGGCCGAGCTTTGGAGAAGAGTTGATAGGGCAGGCTCTACATGAGCTGCACAGATACCAGTTGTGGAAACAAGTCCGGGGGAACATTCAGCCTCACTAGCGCCACAGGTCCCAGCCAGGCCTGCCCAGAGGTGTACCTGGACGGAAAATTGGACTTGGACCTGGCTCAGCACACGTGGAATCAGCCACCGCGGCTGGTAAACAAGCTCATGGAGATATCCGCGTCTCCGCTTTGCTGTGTGCAAGGGCTCATGACCAGTAGAAAGCTAAAAGCGGGTGTCAAGCAGCAAGGCTGGCGATAGGGAACGGCTGAGACGGAAAGTTCCAGGTCCACATGCACGCAATACGGAAAAGCAGCAGTGGCTTGCTCCCAAGATTTGCCGACGACAGGAGCACACAGGCACGTCAGGTCAACCTGCTGGCAACCGTGTGCTTCTAGCCGCTGAAGAGGCCATTGGGGGAGAGGTCCGGACGCGTACGTCGAAGAATCCAGACTGAGGCGCGGGACGAGATCTCGGGTTCCAGAAGCAGAATCGTGACTCGTAGTGGGACTCATCCTTGCGGTGAAGCAGAAGGGAGATCAATACGGTGGGTGGCTTCGGCGGAAACGCGGATGGGGGTGGATGGGGGCCGGACTCGAGTCGGCAGAGGGCGCCATCACGGCGCCGACCGAGTGCTAGACGCATCCAGGAACACTTCTAAACGAGGCCGAGGGGCTGCCACGCGAGCAGAGACGAGCGGAGGCGGATGGTGGTGCGGTCGCCAGTCGAGCGCCGATGGCGGCAGGCGGCTCCGGCCGCAACCGACGGCTTGGCAAAATCTCAATTCCACCAATCCAACGTCCGCAACCGCTTCTTTTCACCTCGCTTTTTCCACTCCAGCCCTCTGAGCCGTCGTCCATCGACCCGTGTGTGCAAGCGGACCCGGCTCATTGCCCCGCTTAAGTGCCGAGCATAAGACAGCGGCCTCTTCTCCGGGCCCTCCGCCAGCCAGCTAAGCCTTCGGCCTTGCCGCAATCCGCATGATTCACTCAGGGGTCCCGTGCATCTTCTTTCCGTTTGCGTTCTGTCCTGCCACTGAACATCCATTCAACGCCCCTCGATCTCCGAGCTTTTCGGCCGAAGACTCACACCACCATGGTATCCCGGCTGGAACTCTCCCACTGCAATGGATCAAAGCACGGCAGGGACCGTCGCTACGAATCGAGCATCCAGGGACCTTTCCCGTGAAGATCTTCCGCAGATCAGAGATACTAGAGCCTCCAGACCTTCCAAGAAACACGACTGCTCAGCTTTCGGCCGTATACTCCGTCAAATAAATGAAACCCGCCGCGGCGCCATTCTGGCTGGTTGTGTTGACCGGCAACGCCCAATATGGATGGATCCTGCAGCTGAATCATTCGCCCAGATGTAACAGTTTCTAAAAAAAAAGCCTTCAAAAGCTCTCCGCATGAAAGCCTCAGCTCCCCACACGGGTTTTCTTGTCGAAACAATACTCAGTCTTCATTGGATACTTCATGAATCCCCCGAGAAAAGAGAGAGAGGGGGAGAGAGAGAGAGAGATCGGGGTTGCGGCCTTACACTCTTCCAGTCCGTGGAGGAACTCCTTCAAAGCGCCACACCTGTGAGCATTGAACGGGTTAGCTCTCATGCCAAAGTCGGCCTCAAGGAGAATCATTTCCACCGTCGCATCTGACCTTTCCTTAATGAATGGAGATGTTCGTCAGGGTGATACATTCCTTTTTTCTACGTCATATCCAGCATCCACTTCTCAGGGTGGGTGTTCTGGAAGACACAGTAAATATGCTTGCTGATGGTATGGCTCTTGAAGCTAAATCTTTTAAAGAAAGGATGGTGAAGGAAGGAGTGTATGAGAGGACGGAATTAAAATCTCCAGATCAGCGATAAACACATCATCAAATTAAATTGAATAGAATTGGACAGAAGCAACGGGTTGACTTCACTTGTTTTAAGTGGCTACGGCTATTTGCGGGGAGACGCGGGCCATGCGCATCCCTGACACTATTCCTCTTGTAAGAAACCCCGCTGCGCTGCGCCGCGCTTGCGGGGTGAGAGATAAAATTACAATGCGTTGCCGCGGGAAATATTAATTTGTCTAGAAGTGCAGTGGCACATGTGGCGGTAAACTGACGAAAACAGAAGAGGTGCTACATTTACTCGAAGAAATAAATTAAATCAGCAAAACTCATTGACACAAATTTATGATGGTAGAAATATATTTTTCAAATTACTGAGTGATGGAACAAGAGAGTAATCTCTGACTATCGCATGAAGTCGAGAGACAATATGAAGCTGTAGCCCTGGTACGGTCGAGATCACTTGGTCACTGAAACACTATGAGCGGAATGGACACCCTAAAAGTAATATATCAAGCCAAGGCTAAAGAGTAATGCTGTGATGGAATCCCTATGAAGACATTCCTTGGTATCCGCATGGCGTGAGCCGTATACTTCTGTTCAAACATCTATCCCAAAACACCCAAAAGCCAACCAGCCTACCCAACCACTCCTGCAATGCAAGTTATACAAAATGAAACCGCACTATACAGACCCCATCATTCAATTCAAGGGCTCTCCGGGCTCCCCGGCATCCTCTCCGGCTCACCCTTCGCGCACATCTCCGCCAGATCCATGTAGATGGTGCCATCGGGCGCTACGTCCCTCTCGGTGATGCCGTACCTCCCGGTGCTCAAGCTCCAAGTCCTGTTACCGGTGCACATGCAGCGGCAGTTATCGATGTATCGGCGCAGGTCGTACGTCAGACGCTCGTTGTCCTTGCCCCAGCGCTCGATCAGGCGGTCCGCGCATTCGTCCATCTCCGCGGAGCGCTCGGCCACGAAGTTTGCAACATGGTTGACAGCTTGAGTGAGAGTGTGGCCCTCGTTGGCCATGAGGATCGGGATGAGGGACTCGACGGCGGAGTTGGCGATCTCCTTCTTAATGGAGTACAGGTCGTTCAGGCCGGACAGATGGATGTTTGTATTGCGCAGGATGGTCTTCATGTCGGCGTCCTCCCACACGCCCTCCGGCAGCACCATATCCCCAAAGGCGTACTCGATCAGGCTGCTGCAGATGTAGACGGCGCTGGAGCCGAGGCGGTACTCCCAGAATTCGGCGAGCGTGGGGAGGTCGCGCGACAGCAGGCGGCGGCGCTGCTCATCCTCGGTGCCCTTCATGAAGCGGTCGACCTCGGCGAAGAAGCGCCAGCGCTGCTTGACCGTGTACGCCTCGCGCAGTGCCTTGCCAACGATCTCGAAGTTGCGGATGATCTTGTTGGACGGCGGTGTCTCGCTGGGCGGCGCCAGTCCCAGCGTCTCCTTGACGAACTGGATGGTCTCGTAGCGGTAGGTCTGAGCGCTCTCGAGGTCGTCGCCCATGGAGCCCAGGGACGAGTCGATCTCATCATCCCAGGTGAACACCCAAGCGCAGAACAGGCAGGCGATCCTGCAACGCTCGTAGCTGGCATACGGCCACTCTGTGGCGCCGAAGAGGCCGAAGTCTGCCCTCTTGGATATCTCGAGAGCCCTGCCGGGACCGAGAGTCCTGTTACCTGTTAGTGCTATGGTTGTCGACAGGTGGGGGATGACTTGACTTACTCTTCCAACCAGGCATGGACGTCCTTACGAATCTGCTCCAAATGCGGGCTGCACTTGATGGGCCAGTCCCGGAAGCAAGGGCTCAAATCCGGAATGATAAAGCTACGGTTGCGCAGCTGCGCGAGGACTTGTTCTCTAGGATCGAAAGACATGATTGCTGTAGTGTTCAGTGTTGTGTGATGAAGCAAGAGAAACATGAGTGCAGGACGACACCGAGATGTCTTTTATAATCCTTCTGTCACATCAGCGCATCGCCCTTCGAGTGTCCCTCATCCCACACAGCCCCGAAGGAAGAGGGCGAAAAAAGGTGCCTGGGAGTCATCATTATCCACACCGGGCCAAAGGTAGGCAGCATCATAATCACGGCCTCAAGTCTGGCCGGAGTCTGCCGGTGTGCCCTCGTGAACGAGCAAACCTACGGCCAAGCCCATGACTGTCTGCCTGAAAGCTGGAGCTAGACACAGCCGCGCGGGTTTCGTTTTAGCGAACGGTTCTCTATTTTCTTCACTGCTGACTTACTGGTTACTGATTCGAGTTGGAGGTGCGTCATCCGGCCCCCAAGCGCTGCCGAGAAGGAACGCTTGCCGGGCGGTACACGACTCGAGATTCAGCCTTGCGATCTGCCATGCGGTGGCGAATGATTATTCCCGGGAACAGCGGTGGGACGTCCGGCTGCGAAGAGGCCGCAGTGACGTGCTGTGAATGGTTGTGACTGACCTTCTAGAAGGATTCGTGGCGCATGCTGTGTGCTGCCTGACATTGCGATCCCTGCGCCCGATCCTTCAGACCCACTAAACCCTCCGAATTTATCTTGGCCCCTCCTCAGCCACATCCTTATGAGCCTCAATCCCAGAGGCCGCTCTCCATGGATATTAGCCCACACCGCCGTTGCGAAACGACTGTGCGCACCTCCAAATACCAAACCAACAAACCGCGCCGACGGTACCGAGTTGATGACAGATCCTCAGCGCACATTCGAACTCCACTTGGCTGTTTCTTTTCTTATTCTCTCGCACGCGTCAAGCAAAAGGTGAGCACCACATGGGTTTTCGAAAACTTGGCTCCTCAAGCCAGTAGAGGGAACACGTATCCGGACCCGAGAGGACGAGCGTCGAAGCGACAACGGAAAAGAAACTGGACATTGGCGCATGATGTACAACACGGTTTCGTTTGCCTTCTTCTCCCTTTCTCCAGACCTCTTGTAGTCCGACTCCGCAAGCCACAGCAGGTCTGCATTGTCGCGGAAAGGCCGACGGTTTCATTGCTAGCGAGTGACTCTATATAGAGTGGTTCCGGAAATAAATGATAGCGCAAAAGTGACAGAGCGTTCGACCATAGGTTTCTGTTCGTCAATTCATTGTTGCACAACGAAACGATGCCGTGGCTGCGGATACGGGTGCAGTGTTCCCCGAACATGGGCGCAGCACAGAATTGCGAGTTCGAGAGCCGCACAGCTTCACGCCCGGGGGGAAGCTCTGCCTTGCCTTCAAGACGAGGCTGTAACCACCGACTGCCACTTCGTACATAGCATCAACAGCGCTTGTCGCAGCGCGTGAATCGGCAAATTTTTCTTCAGCCGTTCGGGAATGCAGGTCCAGGCCTTCCTTCCCGCATCGTCTCAGCCCGGATCGAGAACGCCGGTCATCATCTTCAAGCCCTGCTGCCCCTCTTTTTTTTCTGACCACCACAAACCCTCCACCCCTGCCTGCATCCCACTTCCCCACCCTCACCTCACCCTCGACACCGAAGACGTGGAAAACAGGCCACCATCATCATTCCAGATCCCCGGCATCTTCTTTTTTTACTTTCTCCTCCATCGCCATTCGCCATATCTCTTCGGTCTTCCCAGCCGCGCACGCATCCCCTCTTCCTTCCCGCACATCCATCACTCCAATCATCCTTCCCTCCCAATCAAACCCCCATCACAAGCGCCGCCGGCACCACGATCCCCACGAAAATCACCACGCCCAACACCTTCCCCTCGCCCGCGCTCATTCCCGCCCCAGCCCCGCCGCACACGGCTCTCCGCCCCGCGTTGCCGCAGGGCGGGCTCGAGGAGGACATCGTCGTCGAGTGCGTCGCAATCGCCGTCGAGGTTGCCGTCCTCGTCGTCGTCGATGATGCCTTCGTCGTCGTTGAGGTCGTGGCGATCTCCTGCGTCTGCGCCCGGGCCAGCGCCAGCGCGGTTCCCGAAGTCTGTATTTTGAGGGCGGCGGCGGGGCCGGCGTTGCGTGGGGCGATGAGGAGCGCACGGGGTGGGATGGGGGCGAGGGCGTTGGTGGGGGTGGGGGCCGGGTCGAGGAGAGCGAGGGCGGTGGAGGGGGCGAGGGAGAGGGTGAGGATGAGGATTCTAGTGGAGCGGGAGTGCATTGTTCGCTGCGGCTGAGTAACGTAGGAACATAGATAGAAATGTGTAATAGGAAGGTGGGGGAGATGATGGTGAATCAAACGGATACACCTTTCCAATAAATAGCAACAAATTAGACGTTGGTGAAGGAAATAAAGACAGAGACATCGAAGACATTCTCTCGCAGCGATGAAAATTCAGATCAAACCTACCGTCGATGGTGGAAAGCCAGACCTCACAAAGCGAAGGGATATGACGGCATCATCGTCAGAGAACGATGGTGGTGCCCGGCCAGCATCGTCGCACCTTTCGGTCCCAGGCAGCTGAGTCCACAGCCGCTGCTCGCAACCCGCCTGGCGCAACGGTACTGTTTTCGGCACCACGGCGACGAGCCGGTGTGAATAGGGTTGGGAGGTACATGAGTACATGGGTACAAGCGGGAATACGAAGAGGCCGATTGCCTGCACGTCAGCCACGAAGAAGCTGCTCACCGCGTGGCCATAGTCTTCAGGCACCAGCCCATTGGCAGTGCCTTGGTTGCCTGCAGACGGCGCAAGAGCAAGCGAGAACCGAGTGAAGGGGGGTGACCAAGCATGGTTTTCGACGCGCCGCTACCGACGAGACAGCCAGCCACTGCCTGCGATGATTCCAGGACTCAGCGGCACCGCGGAGTGATCAGTCGGACGAGGCGAGATGGACGAAGGGTGGGGAGCGACAGCGCGGGAGATGGGTCGGCGATGGCTGATCAGCGCCGCAGCCTTCAACCAATCCGAAGACGGCTTAGCCCGCATCGCAGTCGAAAGCTTTCGCGCGCATTGTCATCATCAGCGTCATCCGCAGCACAGCCAGAATCTACACCAAGCCGCAAAGTCTCGATAGCCGCATCACTCTCCCCCGCCACTGCTCCTCAATCCTTTCGTCGTCGTGCTCTCCCATCTCCGACAACACCGCATCCCCGCCCGCGAAAACGCAATGGATTCACTCAGCACCGGCAACGTCGACCTCACCAAGCTCTCCGACCGCGACAAGCAGGAGCTGCAGCAATTCGTCGTCAACGAGTCGCAAAAGGCCAGGATCCAGGGCTGTACGTAAAAACCCATTCCCGACTGCATGCGCCACCTCTCCCGCAATCCGCGGAGCGCCGAGTCCGAGAGAGACTTCCTGAACATTTGCTAACGCTACTTCTTCCTTCGCAGCAATCCACTCCCTCACCGACATCTGCTTCCGCAAGTGCGTGACCAGCAAGATCTCGAACGGCAAGCTAGACAAGTATGAGGAGCCGTGTATGCAGAACTGCGTCGACCGCTTCCTCGATGCCAACCACGTCGTGCTGAAGCAGCTCGAGACGCTGCGCACTTCCAGCTAGACGATCGAAGGAAGTTCAGAATAAAATCTGAGAATTGAGGTGTGCCGTCGTTTCCTGGTGGTTCAGCAAGCATCAAAATATGTACGAGGATAATTGGAACGGCTGGCGCGGCAGGCAGCACGTATTAGAAGGGCGATGGAATCGTTGCGCGTAGATGCTGGACTCGATGCGGACGGCGTCGGGTTCACCAGCGGGGAGAAGGCTCAACATGCATTACTAGGCACGGGCATTGTATAAATCACGGCATAGGACGCTCTCCACTAAGACACGGGCGATTACCTCTGAGAACTGAGGCACGTACGTTGCAGATGAAAATATTACACATCACATCACAGTTCAGCTCCAGAAGAACGCAAACGTGCTTCATTGGCTCAAGAATGAAGCGGGTATCGAAAAATTTGTTTTTTCCCTTCATGACAGTAGATTGGCTGTTCCAAGCACTATCCACGAGTTGACCCAGATGACTTTTTCCCGGCAGTGATGAAAGCCTGCAACGACAGCCGCAAAACTCCTGCCCTTGTCCCAGTTTTCGATTGTTTTGATTCCTGAAGCGTCGCTTAGACGATCTGGAGCTTGGTGGCAGCGATGTCGAGGGCATCGACATCGGGGGTAAGGCGGGCAAAGGCCTTCTTGGTGCCATCGGGACTGAAAATGTTTGTTAGTCGATATCGAGTAAATTCGATCCAGAACCTCGACATACCGGATGAGGGTGTTGACCTTGATGGTCTCGATGTCGTAGAGCTTCTTGAGGGACTCCTTGATCTGGCGCTTGTTCGCCTTGACATCGACGATGAAGACGAGGGTGTTGTTCTCCTCGATCTTCTTCATGGCGCTCTCGGTGTTGAGCGGGTGGACGATGACCTTGGAGGCATCGAGGCGGGGCTCGTGGGGGATCGACTTGCGCGGGTACTTGGGGGCGCGCGAGAGCTGGAGGGTCTTCGGGCGGTGGAAGGTGGTGCTGTTGCGCACCTTGCGGACCTTGTGCGAGTTGACCTAATTTTGCGCGTGAGCAAAAAAGGCCGTGAACGATGCGGTTGTTCACACGCCACTAGGGGTCCTTACACCCTTGAGGGTGGCCTTGGCCGCGGCCGAGGCCTTAGCGGTGGGCTTGGAGGCTGTAGACACGACGTTAGCTGGTGTTCTGTGCAGTTTTACGCGCTGGAAAACTTCGCTGGTGTTGCAGAACGGGCGCAATGCTGCTGATCCGATCTGCGCCAGGCCAGTCGCTCGAGATGGAGGATGCTGTCACATACGCTTAGCCTTGGGTGCCATTTCTACTGTTGTCGTCCGGGGCTGTCGTGAAGTCGTCGTCGGATGCAGAAGAGAGAGTGCGAGACGAATTTCGACTTAACGTTGAGCGCGGCCTCGCTTGCCCTGCCGGATAAGGTAAGGGCGGCATTCGCTCGCCGAGACTTCGACTTTCCCAACGCACGGGCCTCGCGTCGCAACATTTCCCGCCGGCAACTACGCTCATCTCTTCGACCGCCCGCGCAAGATGATATGAAGTCCCAATGGTCGCGGCGAAGCGCAAGGCAAAGAAGCCTGGCCTCCTCTCCCACGGCCGCAGTCCCCACCTGACTACCAAGAAGACCGCCGCGAGCCTCTCCGCAAAAGCAACCGCAACCATTATCCGCACCCACCACCAGCTGCAAAAAGCGCACGCGCAAGCCATCAAAGCTGGCGACCATGGCAAGGCCGCAGAGATACAGAAAAGGATCGACGAGCAGGGCGGGCTGAAGACGTACCAAGTCGCCAGTATCACCGGACAGAGTTCCGAGCGCGGCGGAGACAGCAGCCGCGTGCTCGTCGAGTGGCTGCGAGAGTTGGACCTACCCTCCGCATACCAGAAGGCCGAAGGCGGTGCTCCGGAAGGAAGAAAATGCCGGCTTCTCGAGGTGGGAGCCCTGTCCACCGACAATGTCTGCTCCAAGACCCGCTACCTCGACGTCGAACGCATCGACTTGCACTCTCAGGCCCCCGGCATTCTCCAGCAAGATTTCATGGAGCGTCCTCGCGCGAAGTCAGACAAAGATCGGTTCGACATCATCTCGCTTTCGCTTGTCCTTAACTATGTCCCGGACGCCGAGGGTAGGGGTGAGATGCTGAAGCGGACGTGCACATTTCTGCGAAGACCTGGAGATCTTGGGGGAGGCGCTGGGGAGTCCGCGCTCGCTAAGCTGCCCATTCCTTGCCTATTCCTCGTTCTGCCCGCGCCTTGCGTAACAAATTCCCGTTATCTCGACCGAAGGCGCCTCGAGCAAATTATGAATAGCCTCAGCTACGTGTTGCTGCGGGAAAAGGTCACGGCTAAGCTCTGTTATCAGCTGTGGAAGCTTCAAGGGAAACAGGAGGGGAGGGGTCAGAAGTTTCAAAAAGTTGAAGTAAACCCTGGAGCGAAAAGAAACAACTTCAGCGTAATAGTTGAATGAAAGATGCGAGGTTCCGTCGCTTTTTTCTTTTATTTTGCATCTGCAGTCACACTGGTGAGGTGGTGACACCCGTAGATCTGGATCAGGAAAGACACTGACATTGCATTACTGAGCTCGATAAGCAATACATATTGTGACCTCCAAAATTGTTCACTGATAAACGAGAGGAATAGAAATAATCTTCTAAACATGTAACCATACTAATATTCATGGGACTAGTACGCGATGAAGCTTTTCCCATTCATAAAATCACAACTGTGCAATTTAGGGATTCAACCTTCAGGTTTCCAATTTCTTGCATTGAGGAAAGGATGTAAAGTCAAAAAAAAAAAAAAGTTCTTCCCAAGCGCCCATAAATGCATCAGTGTCTCGAGACATTTTCTTCCGCATACAAAAGAAACGAAAGATGAAAGAGACTAGCGATGCATGAAGCCCAGATATCCAACGCGCGAGTACATTATAGACGCGAACAGAAAACAATCATGTACAGATTTTTTTCATCTCATCAAACCATTAGTGTAACTGAGAAATCAGATTCGTTACCTCCTTTTTTTTCAAAAAAAAATCCTTTGTCTTTATCGTCCGAAAGTATGTGAACTCCAGCCCGCACTAGGCTCCAATCATGTCCTTGGGCAAGCATGCAAACACCGTACTAGCGACCGCCATTACGATGCTAACGATCATGAGCACCCAGTTGCCCAACCACTCCAGGCGTCCGATTTCGTGTCCGAAGAGTTTCAGATGAAATGCGAGTGGTAAGATCAGACAGACGGTGAAGCAGGCGACTGCACCCATGAGTGCCATAATACGGTCGAAGGAGGGGCATACGATGGCGATCAGGACGAAGATCACCGTCACCGAGATTCGGATGAAGAGTTTCTGAATGCCTCTGTTGAAACCGGAGGACCCGTGCAGAGACGAGGAAACGGCGAGAGTGCGAGCATCCAGGCCGAGGAATAGCTCCACGGTACTGATAATTGGGCGGGCGCTAGAAAATTACGTTAGTGAGAGAGATCAGGAGGCATAACAGTAATACTTACTTCAACGGGACTTTAGTCAACGGAATAATAGCGATGCAGACAACGATCAAGACAGACAGTGCTGGTGAGTAGCCGTCTGTGAGCAGGATGTTGGACGTGATTTCGTCACGCACGCCATCTCCGAACATGAGATAACCAACGACTGCCATGCTGAAATCCAGGATGAAGGTGAATGCATAAGTCACGTTGACGCCCTTGCGGTATTTGTACGGATGGCGCATATCCCTGTAGATATTGGGAAAAACGCTGTGACCGCCCCATGGTGCTTTGGAGAAGTTAGTCAAGGTTGGACATCGAAATGTTCGCGAGACTTACACATTAGAAGGCCAAGGCTCAGAGGGATGGTTGTCCATCGCTCGGGGAAAAGATATGTCCTGGCCGGCTCTTGTAAGGAACCAGGCTGGTGGGGCTTAACTGCTCCGTCAACGAAAACCATGATGACAACTATGGCGCCAAAGTCAGTAATGTTACGTAGTAAGGGCTGTTCTTATCGCTAGACTTACTTCCGAGACAGCATAGAATCCCAAGAACACTCGTGAAACTGAGCAAACGAAGAGGAAGAAATCCCAAGGGTATCAAAATAATCCCGCAAATGATTTTCCAAGCCAAAAGACCAATTCCTGGAATAAGAGCATCCAGACTGTCTGCAAAAAGAACAACAAGAGCCACACACGATGCCAGCAGCTCGAGAGTGAACAGAATGCTGACAGCAACGCGCGCGCGGTGGCCGAAGGAGACATACGCAAGGTCAGCAAAAGTGATGAGTGAGTTGTCAACATCAAGGCACTTGGCCAATAATTTGGCAGTGTATTGCGTCGTGATGGCGGCGAAAACAAAAAATAGGATGCCAATGACCCAGCCGGAGTACTTGATCGCCAGAGGCAAACTCAGCAAGCCAATTCCGATCAGCACATTGACGGAATTGAAGATAGTCTGGGGCAACGTTGACTGGCCAACGACAACATTGATTATGTGGCCGTCTTCCTCGACCTGCTTCACAAGCAGAGGCTCGCGGTCTTGATCCGGCTGTGTTGTGCCCTTCAGTTGCTGCTCGCTGAACAAACGAGCTGCATGGCGCATAGCGGAATCGTTCGTTCCGCGGAAGCTTCCGTACCGTGTGCCATAGCTGCTGCCAAACGCAGAAGCCAGCGAAGGCTCAATTGAAAACAGACTGTTGTCGCGAAAAGATCCTGATCTCGCCGCATTCAGACGGTCTTCAACGGTAGGAGCCGGGCCTTCGCCGTCCTCATCTGCCGCAACGGCGTTGTCGGACGGCCTACGGCCCTCACTCTCGAAAGCTTCGCGAAGGAGCGAACGGCGCTCGCCGGGGCTAGACTCGAGATCGCCATGTCTATCGTCGGCGCCTTCGCCCTCAGAGAAGCGGAAGGCGCGTCCTTCCAGCGGCTGGACCTCGTAGAAGCCGGCAGCGCGCTGCCACGAGCGGGCGAAATTGTCTATGCTGTTGACTCCACCGGCGTGGCGGATCGAATTGAAGCGCATCGACATGGAGGACCTTATCGGTGAATGAGCGGGCGATCTTGTACGACGAGCGGAACGATACCTACCTCCTCTCGCGCAGCCGGTGGGCAATCCCGCTGCTCTCGCCGCGGGCAGGGCGTTCGTCTTCATCGTTCCACTGGATGCTGGTGGTGGTCGAGCCAAAGGATCCGCGGTGTGCGCCATCGTACTCGTCCCAGGTGGAGGGCTGTTTGCGCGGGACGTTCATGGCGGACTCGGGACGCTGCTCCTCCAACCCTCACGCACGGAAAAGCAGGGAAAAGCAGAAGCTTGCTAGGGATCTGGACACGCGACCCAGGGCAGCGGCTTGCTTTTAAAACAAGGCAATCAGGGTTCGCGACGGACTTGGGCCACGGCTAGATTCGGGCGCCGGTAGCGCTTTATCTGCGCGCAACTAGGGTTGCGACTGACAAGCAAATTTGATATAGTAATTGCGGCACAAGAGAGGCGCGCCTGGTGGAGCTGAGCGGTGCAAGCGACTCTTGTGGCCCGGCGCCCGCAGGTAGAAATGCGCAGAAGGCGGCGCGCATGGAACGGCGCAGCGCTGCAGACTCGATGCTGGGGCGTGACCACAGCATCAACATCATCACAAGAAGCTCGGACGCTAAGATAAGTGCCGCCACCGCGCAGCGTACGAGTCGCGCAGCGCTCTTGGGCTGGGCCGCGTGAATCTCCGGCCAGCAGCGGGCGTAGCGGGCGGCGGGCGGGCAGCGCGGTGCAGGGCAGGCCTGGCACGACGGCGGCCCGCCTCAGCCCTCCGCCCGTGCTCTTTGGGCTGGCATGACGCTGCCGCTGCCTGGGCAAGCGAGCGCCCCGGAAAATTGACTGTGCGCAAAACATCTGCCGCTCGTAACCCATTGTGTGTCCTCGCGCTCGCTGCTGCGTCTGACGCTCCCCAGAGTCACCAAGCCGCCCACCGCCTTTCGTTGCCTGCGGCGCCTGCACCGGGCCTGACGTAGGAGTACTTAAGCCGCCCCCGCCAGCCTGCCGGGCGACTGCAAAACTCGACTCCGACCCCTCACAACACTTGGCACGTCCCGCCACTCCACGTCGCCATCATGAGCGCTCCTCAGGCGAACGACGCCGAGAAGAACATCGAGATATGGAAGGTCAAGAAGCTCATCAAGCGCCTCGAGGCCGCCCGCGGCAACGGCACCAGCATGATCTCGCTCATCATCCGTGAGCCGCCCTGCCCCGCCACCACGGCTGACCCCAAGTACTGACTGCCCGGCGTGCAGCCCCCAAGGACCAGGTCTCGCGCGCCGCGAAGATGTTGGCTGAAGAATTCGTGAGCCACGCCGCCCTCCCTCCCGCGCAGCGCGCCGGAAGCTAACCGCGCTGCCAGGGCACTGCCTCCAACATCAAGTCGCGCGTCAACCGTCTCTCCGTCCTGTCCGCCATCACCTCGACCCAGCAGCGCCTGAAGCTATACTCGAAGGTTCCGCCTAATGGCTTGGTCATCTACTGCGGTGAAATCATCACCGCCGAGGGCAAGGAGCGCAAGATCAACATCGATTTCGAGCCCTTCAAACCAATCAACACCTCGCTGTACCTTTGCGACAATAAATTCCACACCGAGGCGCTGAGCGAACTGCTGGAGTCTGACCAGAAGTTTGGTTTCATCATCATGGACGGCAACGGCGCGCTCTTTGGCACCCTCAGCGGCAACACGCGTGACATTGTACACAAGTTTTCCGTCGACCTGCCCAAGAAGCACGGCCGTGGTGGTCAGTCCGCCCTGCGTTTCGCCCGTCTGCGTGAAGAGAAGCGTCACAACTACGTCCGCAAAGTCGCCGAGCTGGCCGTCCAGAACTTCATCACCAACGACAAGGTCAATGTGGCCGGCCTGATTCTCGCCGGTTCCGCCGACTTCAAGAACGATCTGAACCAGTCCGATCTGTTCGACCAGCGCCTGCAGGCCAAGGTCATCAAGGTTGTCGACGTGTCCTACGGCGGAGAGAACGGTTTCAACCAGGCCATTGAGCTGGCATCCGAGACGCTGAGCAACGTCAAGTTCATCCAGGAGAAGAAGCTGATCAACAGGTACTTCGATGAGATCAGCCAGGACAGCGGCAAGGTCTGCTACGGTATTGACGACACGCTCAAGGCCCTGGAGCTCGGCGCTTGCGAGATTCTGATTGTCTACGAGAACCTGGAAGTCACGCGCTGGACCCTGAAGGACTCGGAGGGCAGCGAGGTCATTCTGCACACCAACAAGATCCAGGAGGAGGACCGCACAAACTTCATGGACAAGAACACGGGACAGGAGATGGAAATCGTCGACCAGATGCCTTTCCTCGAGTGGTTGGCTGAGAAGTACCGCGACTTTGGTGCCACACTGGAGTTCGTCTCGGACCGCTCTAGCGAGGGTAACCAGTTCGTCAAGGGCTTCGGTGGTATTGGCGCCATTCTCCGCTACAAGGTCAATTTTGAGCAGCTTGCTGATTACAGTGACGATGACGAGTTCTACGATGGTAATCTCTGACGGCCTGATTCCGAAGCTACACGCGCTGACACGATTGCTAGATTGACGGTTTTGCACCCTCGCACAGAGCGAGGCAGCAGGTCCAGAGATCGCTACTCCCGGCACTCTGACGGCTCCTCGCTTCGAGCGTCGCCTCGACGCTCAGGAGCCCCGGGAAGACGGCCACTTTGGCGTCCCGGTTTGCCGCTCCAGGTTGTAAAGGGAGTCTGAACCGAGCCACAGGAAGATCAACGGCAAGTTTCCCCGCGCACGCGAGATACTTGGGCGAGTATTGACGAAGCTCCAGATGGCAGGAAGGAAGAGCCAGATGTGCGTGATCTGGACAGATCAGCTCGCTGGGGCAAACTCGTGACAGACACGGGTCGGCTTGGAAGCAAGACGGGGTGCAGAGAGGCGCACACCATCCATCCGAGACGAGGCAGAGGCGAGCAGGTCGGGGAATCGCTCTTTTGAATCGCCGATTCGAGGGTCTTTCGTGCAATTGCATTGTGATTTCAGATTGTCGTTAGCAAAAGTCTTGCGGGACAGATTCTACGTAGCAATCATGTCGTGCTTTCCACATGGCGTACGCGCGTTGGGGGCCGGTGGCCGTAAGCAAGCATACGTGAGGCCAGCCCGGCCATACTTACCAGTCACAAAGCGCCGATGTCGCTAGCGCCGTTTGCCAGAATTTTGGCGACGCGGGGACCGTCAAAGCGTCCCCGGAACTGCCGCGTGGGTGATGTCAAGCCAAAGGGCGTGCGTGCTGCTGTAAATTGATGCCCCCAGTGTCTGGCTGCCTCGCCGACGCCGCCTCCTGCTGCTCTCCGCCGCCCGCGTCCTGAAGAACAGCCAGCATGGCCGAGCAAGAGACGGTCGCCTTTCTTGGCCCCAAGGCCTCCTACACCCACCAGGTAATCAGCATTTTTCATCTTTCTGCGCTTGGCCATATGTGTCCAGCATCTCAACCTCCACCGTTGTCAGCAAAAAGAGGTTTGCCCCTTGAATTCATGTCCAAGTTTTCCTTCCATCGTCCTTCGTGTCACCTCCTTCAGCCTCCAAAACGGCACATCCCAGCAAAATCAGCATTCGACTGATCTGACGTCAGGCGGCTCTCGACTCCTTTGACGAGTCCAAATACACCTTCCACCCCGTCGTCAACATCGAAGACGTCTTCTCCGCCGTCCAAAACTCCGCCTCCCACTATGGCGTCGTGCCCATCGAGAACTCGTCCAACGGCGCCGTCATCTTCACGCTCGACCTGTTCGCCGACCTGAAGGACCGCTACCCAGACATCGTCATCTGCGGCGAGGCCTACGTGCGGATCGAGCACTGCCTGCTGGGGTACGCGGCCGCTCCCAGGCTCGCCAGCAGCGTGGCGGCCAGCGACTCGCCGCAGTCGACGTCGGGCGCGGCGACGCCCACGCGCGACGCGCCCGACCCGTCGGCGCCGCGCACGCGGCCGCTGGCCGACCTGTCGCGCGTGCGCAAGCTGTACTCGCACCCGCAGGCGTGGGGCCAGTGCAAGAACTTCCTCAACGCGCACCTGCGCGGCGTCGAGCGCCAGGACTGCTCCAGCACGTCGCGCGCCGCCGAGGAGGCCGCCCGCGACGCCAGCGGCGCCAGCGCTGCCGTCAGCAGCGCCACCGCCGCGAAGATGCACGGCTTGGACTTCCTGGCCAGGGGCATCAACGACCGCGACGACAACACGACGCGGTTCTTCGTGTTGCGGAGGAGGGCGGCCGAGGAGGGCGAGGGGGATGCCGAGGGGTTCAGGCCGAGGGGGTGGGTGGATGGCGGGGCGGGCGATGGGGATATGGAGGGGTGGAAGAGCCTGGTGTCGTTCACGGTGGATCACAATGATCCCGGCGCGCTGGCGGATTCGCTGGCTGTGTTCAAGCCGTACAAGCTCAACTTGACCAGCATCAACACGCGGCCCAGCGGCGTGGAGAAGTGGAACTACATCTTCTTCGTCGAGTTCAGGGGTAGGAGGCTGGCTGGGAAGGAGGGCGCGGTGAATGCGGCGCTGAGTGACTTGGGTGGAGTTGCGAGGAACTGGCGGTGGTTGGGCAGCTGGGCGAGCAAGCAGGCTACGTGAGGAGGAAACGGGCACCAAAAGAAACGGCTTTCTTTTCTTTCCGGGGAGATTTACAGAGACCGTCCCCGCAGTCTGTCTACAATCAGCAGCAGCAGCACTTGTGATCCGAGCGTGACGGAATACCAAATTGGGATGGCTCGGTGGAGGATGGTGTGCTCGGTTTTAGGGCGGAAATAAAGCCACGGCGTCCTTCAGCGTTCCCCGGCCGGCTACTTTTTGCTTTCCCCGCAAAACCTCACCGAGCTCCAAAATGCTAGCTCCGCCGCCATTGACATATATTACTCCCCCATCCCCAGCCCCTCCGGCTAGCCCAATCGCCCTCCGCAAGGCATGATCTAACCCGCCCTCCCCCAACCCACACGCAAAAGAAACCCAACCGCAACAATGTCAACCGCAAAGCTCCTCCTCCCCCGCCGTCCCGCCGCCGCCGCAGCGCGCATCCTCACCACCACCTCCCGCGCACGCCTCTCGTCGACCTACGCGCACCTCTCGCGCGCGCTGCCCGCGCGCCGCCTGCCGCCCATCTACAGCGACCTGACGCCGGGCGCGTCGCACGCGCTCGGCATCTCGCTGTCGTCCTTCCTGCCGCCGGCCTGGACGGCCGCGTGCGCGACCACCGCCCTGCCCGCCAACGCCGTCGGCGCGCCCGCCCTGCCCGCCGCGTCGCCCGCCCTGCCCCTGCCGCCCGCCCACCACCTGGTCTACTTCAACCCCGTCATCCCCGCCGCGAAGCTGCTGCATGACGGCACGGATCCGCTGCAGAGCCCGGGCGAGCCGTTTGTGCGGCGCATGTGGGCGGGGGGGTATGTGCGGTTTGGTGGGGAGGGGGTGCGGTTGGATGGGCGGAGGTGGGTGTGCGTGGAGGGGATACGGGATGTGGCGGTGAAGGGGAGGGAGGGGGAGGAGAAGGTGTTTGTTGGGATTGAGAGGAGGGTGGGGAGGGCGCTGGAGGGTGAGGCGGAGGGTGCGGGCGCGGAGGTGGAGGAGAGGGTGAGGCGGAGGCTGTGGACGGAGAGGGAGGAGGAATGGGGCGAGGCAAGCTTGGTGGAAAGGAGGAATATCGTGTTTATGCGGGGGAGGACGGCGGAGGAGGCGAAGGTGGAGGTGGAGAGGGCGAGGGGGAAGATGCTATTTCGTAGGTTCCCACGTCTCTGTTTTTTCCTCGGGGGCATTGTTGTCCGTTCTAATATGACCTGCAATGCTGCTGTCCTGTTAATGTCTGGAAAGCTGACCAAGGACAGCCCAAAACAAGCCCGACTTCACCCACACTCTCCTTCCCACGCCTTCCCTCCTCTTCCGCTATAGCGCTCTCACCTTCAACGCCCACGCCATTCACCTCGATCCCCACTACTGCCGCACCGTCGAGGGCCACCGCAACCTCCTCTTCCACGGACCCCTCTCCTTCTCCCTGCTCGTCACCCTCCTCCAGAACAACCTCCCCGCCGGCCATCGCATCGCCGAGCTCGAGTATCGCAACCTGGCCCCGCTATACTGTGACGAGCCAGTCAAGCTCTGTGGACGTAAGGCCGACCCGTCTTCGTCGAATGGGAAGGGCAGAGGGGAGGGCGAGGGCAAGTATGAGGTTTGGGTGGAGACGCCCGAGGGAGGCTTGGCAGTGAAGGGAACGGCATATACGACGACTGCGTGATTGGGCTGATTAGGTAGTTGAGAGGAAGATTCCAACCCAGATCAATAAGAAAAAATATGAAAAATATGAAGAACAATCGTAGAAAAAAATCCAAACAGATTCTCTACATTTTTCAATTATTGGCATCAGATTTGACTGTATGAATCAATCGTCCAAGAAGTCAACCCCTTCTGGAAATCTGCAAAAAAAAAAGGATTTTGGGAGTTTACCCCCCCCCTTCCCTTTTCTCTCTCTAAAAATGAAGTAACAAGGATCAAATATCCTTCTTTCGTGTAGATGGCAAAAGTGATGAATGCCGCCGACTGAAGTCAGGCCTATTACAGGGGAGTTGAAGCATCCATCTGTATGCAACAAATTGTGCGGCGGTGCCAGGAGTAATGCAGGATCGCAGTCGGTGCGGTAACTGCACCAGAAAGCTTTAGGCAAAAGAATAAACAGCTAGTTTCCTTATGTGGTGGACTAGTATTAGTAGGCTTGGTGCTGTTTTCAGAAGTAAGACAGAAAATTGATATCAAACTCCGAGCTTTTCGGAAATGGAAAATGCGAGTTTTGATCATCAAACCAAAATTTATATCTTGCATCATTTTGCAGAAAACAATCTTTGCCCA
This sequence comes from Neofusicoccum parvum, assembly GCA_020912385.1. Taxonomy (NCBI): domain Eukaryota; kingdom Fungi; phylum Ascomycota; class Dothideomycetes; order Botryosphaeriales; family Botryosphaeriaceae; genus Neofusicoccum; species Neofusicoccum parvum. The sequence continues at coordinate 1,532,654 of CP087217.1, read as the reverse complement.
TTGTAGCCACATCTATATTTTCTTGCGAAGATGAATTATGAAGATACCTAGAATTGTCAAGAGAACGTGTGTAGTCTTAGTCTTATGATACTTATTTGCTTCCTCTCTTCAATTGTTTCTTCAGACTGGTTCCAATCTCTTGTGAACATAAAAAACTAGTAAAGCACACCTATCACAGCAAATCACGCGTCACACTAAATAACGATTGCTTTTTCGTGTAACGAGGTATAGAAAGGAAACCGCGGAACTTGTGTTAAGGATAAAAGATCCACTTTTGCGAAAAAAAAGTAGAAGGCAGATTGAGAAGTTTTAGACTCCAAAGACAAAGCTTTGACATGGGCATATACATACACTTCGTTCTAGAAGAGATGCCGTCTTTGGGATTCTCTTTCTTATATACGCTCTCGTTGTGGAGCAGTACTAGATATCCAATCTTTTCCGAACTGCGCGCTCCTGCGCAAGGGTTGTAGCACGAAAGTGCAACACAGCATTTGCCGGCTAGCTCCCTTTATTTTCGGCAGTACATCTGAGCGAGTCTCCAATGCCGTCGCTGCAGGAGAGTTGGGGTGTTACGCAGTCCAAGGTGGTAAGGTCCGGGGGATGCATGCCTCTTGATCCCGGCGGCGCATTCACTAACACTATCCTTAGGTCACCACCGGGGATTGCTTGCTATCCTGGCACGGACCTCTTTGGAAGGGCAGAACCGATGTTCGCTGTTGTGTTAAGACTCGCTTGTGGAGCATAGAGTCCGCCTTCGATGGTACAAAAGGACCTCGCGGCTATGCACACTTCGTCATGTCAACACACCCACTCTGCTTCTCTTGACTTTCTGACATCCTTTACACGGTCTCCACAAGGCAATAGTATCCTCTTACCCTTGTCTGAGATTTTCGGGCTGGAATTTCTTTCCTCTTCCTTCAACGCGTTCCACTTCGATTCTCCGACTTGCAACCATGGCACCTACTGGCTTTGTGGGACAGGAGCCCCCTAGGGGCAAAACTGGCATCATTTTTCGCAAGAACAAGCCGTATTTCGTGCGCTTGAGGGAGAAAGTTGAGGTCCAGGAAGATAAGGTAAGCTCGTCCATGCATGTGAAAGTCCTCTGATGTTGTGCATCGAGACACCTACTCGATATCTCCGTTCCGATCGCGGATCATTCTTTGCAGAATGCGCTTTTTTCCCCTTGGAACCGGCTGACGCAAAACTTCGCAGAAGGTATCCGATGGGCAGGCGAGCGGCAAGCGGAGCCCGAAAATCTCGTCAAGTCGGAGGGCCCAAAATTCTGCCAGCGTGAAAAGCCACCACTCTGGAGAACACGCTCGTAGGAAAACCGACAACGGAGACAAGTCTGCCTCAAGAAAACGGCCTACTCCGACCAAGTTGACGAGCGACGAGCACACGAGTTCACCATGCGAGTCTCCCAGTCTCGCAGAAAAGCCAACCCAGGACAGGCCGTCATTAGTCGACGAATGCGATGACTCGGCTGTCGCCAACTGGATCAAGACTGTCCAGGCGAGTGCCGATCAGCAGCGTGAGCAGATCCGGCTCAAGACTAGCACGGCGCTACCAGTCCGGTTAAAGGTCCCTCCCTCAAAGAAGCCTTCGCCCTCCTCCCTCGCCCGGTTCTAAGGGACCAACCCCAAGTCAACCAGAACCATGCCTCCAGGGCTCAAAAGAGCCACGGTCATGAAACTGAGCAGAGAATGTCCCCATCGCCTATATTCGAACTTCCGGCAACTTCCTCGACGAGAATGTCACCGGCGGGGCCGATAAACTCGTCCGTCTCCACTCGTCCGCCAGCAAAGAGATCATCCCACCCGCCACCCCCATCGGTTGGAACTTACAATGGAACATCGTCGCTGGAGTCTCCGAGGAGTTTGCAGGTGCTTCCGAGTGGGTCTGATACCTGGGCATACCCGGACACCAGCTCCATCGCAAGCACGCGTGGCAGTTCTACCGTTCCACCTTCTCGCGTATCCTCTAGCAATACTGTCCGCATCTCGGCCATAGCGGAGGTTTATGGTGACGGAATCAGCAACAAGGAAAGCAGCGAGACAAGCTCGGCGTCGTTCGGGTTGACGTTCCCGGTGTTCGACGAGAAGAACTGGCACCTTCTCCGCGAGCGAGACCCCTCTCTGCCAACTTACAAGAAGGTGGAATGCTTCAAAGATGCAGGTGACAGAGACACCGACCTATGGCTGGGAACGGCAAACTCAATCGTAGTCAAGATGTCTTCCAAGGTGCTCATAGCCCATATCCCGGGCTTCCGCAGCATTCTCAATGAAGATTCTCAGTTCTGTCTTGGGAGAGGGGGATTCAGCACACCGCGCTATGCGGTGTCCATCTGCGCAAACGCGAATCGGGAGCTGGTCATTGAACCTGCAGATGTAAGTCAACATCGGCTGAGCTGGGAATGCCTTTCTCCAAGACTCCAACTAACGTGTTGCAGAAAATGAGGAACATCAGCCAAAGTACGGTCGATCACACGAGATCCATGAAGTACAATTTCCTGGACTTCATAAGGCACTGCATGGCGTGAAGGTCGATGACGTTGCCAATTTCCGCCATGCTCTCAGGCGGATTGTCAATTACCTCCGTTGCCCGGCGGCAATTAAAAAATGCCTTGAGACTATCGAGGACAAGCAGTACTCAGAGCTGAGGCCGGTGATATACAAGGAGGCCCGGGAGTACTTACGATTTAGCCACAAGTACGGAGCTCGAGAGATTTTCAAGCTGGCTTTCCACGACGTCGTCATGCAGGCTGCTGGCTCGGAGAATTTCGAGAGATATCTCCGTGGCATTCCTTCAGCTGCGAGATTTATTATAAAAATGGGAATGGAAAGGTGGAGGATGGGTTTGGTATTCGATAATTTGTGGGAGCGTGCGTGGGCCGCGCTGGAAGGGGAGCCGCAGGTGCCCAGCGACACCTCTTAGCAGGAAGTCCCATGGCAGGGACTGCGGTTGGGTAAACTTATCTTATAAGTACGCTTCTAGCCAATGAATTGATACTTTACCACAGAAGAAAAGTCCTCTGATACATTCCCAAACGTTAGTGACTTTTTCACGCGCTGTGCGCTTATTGCCGTGTGCTCCAATGCGGGACTGTTCCGCCTCCGAGGCCACTTGGTACGAGCAGTGCATTTTGATGCAAGTCGCTGACCGAGACCTGGGTCCTTTTGAAGTGTTTGGTACAAGGGGTTGGTAATGCTATGTGTGCGGAAGACGCGGAAACGGGAAAGGCTTCATTCGCGGCATCATGTGCTTCAGATTCTCGGTATGTTGGTCCAATATTGAAACTCGACCGGCTGCGCCATATTGGAAATCTGTCCTGTTTCGGACGAGAGGATATCAGTGGTGCGCACCAATGGCTGCTCGCAAGAATACACCTGAGAGGTATTGGGTTCGACGGCATTCCCTGAAAGGTGAGACACTAGGACGGCGAGTTGGAGAAAAATGGGATGTCCTGAGAGATCCCGGATCTACGCTGGTGCGATGATCCAACGGCAGTCTCGATGGCGAGGCCATGTTGCGGTGCAAAGGCGGGGCGTGTCACTTCTGGCAGGCACAAAGGCCGGGTCCTAGCGCCTTGGCATGCCGGCAACCTTTACGATTGCCCAGGCCTATTCGGCCGCTGGAAACGGTGCGCCACAAGTTTCGGGAGATTGCATATAGTGGGCTTGATACACGAAGCTAGTTGGGATAGCATTGCGATACGTGCCTAGGTACCTTCGTGGGCAGCTCGAGCATTCATCCTGAATGATTCAGCATTGCCCTTACTGCACATCCGCGTCTGGATGAAAGCTTCAACTGCCCATGTGTGAAGAGCATGTTTCTGCTGCAGTACTTCGCGGACGGACCGCGGAGGCCCTGTGAGACTGCTGCACCGAGAGAAGTGCCTCAACTCCGCACAAGCAGCTGCTCCCGGACAGCCAGAATGAGCCATTAAACAGGACAGCCGAGCTCCAGTAGCCACTCATGTCTCCCACGCCGACTATGCTTATCGACACGTGCGGGAGGCAGGCAATAGAGTTCGCTCTACAGATTAGCCGCTGCTGTCGCATGCAGTTCGCGGACCGAGCAGTTGCGCATGCTGTGGAAATCCCAGTCTGCACGGGCCACCGCCGCGGGTCCGTGCGGTCGGCCACCTACTCGCTGTCGCGACCGCCGACCTCTCTCCAGACTCCACTCCGGCTCGCGCCCACCACATCGCTCTGCAGTCTGTCGCGTCCGTCTGCATGTGTTCCTGCGTGGACTGAGCCCCCGTCGCAGCTGCCCCGCCTGCACCTCCATTGCCAGCGAGCGCGACGCCCCTGGCACTTTATCCGATCAACCGCCAACCTCCTCCGCGCTTCGACCGCGACCTGCATGCCCGCTCCGGCCACACGCACCGCCCACGGTAACTGACATCGCCGGGCGCTATGGCCTGGCAGAGCCCCTCCGCCATGGGCAACGGCGGCCCCCAGCAAGGCGAGAATGCTGGCCCTGTCGGCACCGAGTACACATTGCAGGGTGCGTCGAACTTCCCCGGACCTGTCAACGCCTGTCACGCCTGCCAGACCCGACCCCGTCTGCAGCCACGGCCGCGTAGCGATCCTGCTGACTCTGTTTTCTCCAGGCGTGATGCGCTTCCTCCAACTCGAATGGCACAACCACGAGAGAGCCCGCAATGCCTGGGACATTGAGCGCGCCGAGATGAAGGCCAAGATCGCGAAGCAGGAGGGCGAGGTCCGCAGCGCCAAGCGTCTCAATGAGCAGCTGGAAAAGCATGTCAAGATGCTGGAGAATGCATTGAGGAACGAGCGCGCCAAGAATAAGGCCTACGCCGCTGGCGAGAAGCCGCCCGCTGATCAGGACAAGGCCGACCTCAAGGGCAAGGAGCGCGCCAGCCCGGACCTCAAGAGGAAGCGTATGTGGCTCTCATCCAAACCAAGGCTTAATTAACCCATTTCGGCAGCTACAAACAAGCAGCACAACTCCTTCCTCGATATCGAGCCCGAGGCTCAAGATCCGCCCGAGCAGGAGCGTGAAACCCAGCGCGACAAGTCCAGGCAGTTCCTCACCAAATGCGTCGAGGAGATCTCGTACCTACTACAGCCGCCGTCTCACCCTCCGCCCACCCACGCCCAGCTACACTCTCTGGTCAACTCGTCCGGCTTTCTGAACCACAATGACCCATCTTTACCGTTGGAAGAGGCATACCTGCAGCAGCAGCAACAGCAGCAGCAGCAGCAGCAGCAGCAGCAGCAGCAGCAGCAGCAGCAGCAGCGTCAGAAAGGACCTGGAATGGGATTGCCGCAGCAGGCACCCATCCCGAACCACCAGCCGCCGCCCGTGCCGTCCATAGCCGATGTCCCAAATCTCACTCATACCTCGCAACTGCCCCAGCAAGCTCCGTTCATGACGAGAGAGCCGCCGAGCGCTCAGTCTCTTCCGCAGATCCCGGTGTCTGCTGCTGATACCGCCCAGGCACATATCGAATCCGAGCCTGGCTTCTCGACCATTTCCGAGGAGGAGGTTGAGAAGGTTACACACAGCTACGACAGTTATGGTCGGCCCGTTCCCGCGAGTGAGGCCGAGGAGGGTGGCGCACGGAGCACGGTGACGGAAGATCCAGATGGTTGGAATTTTGATGAGACCGCTCCACCGCCCGAGCCGCCGCCAGATGTCCCGCCGCCCCGGCGACCAGACACGGACGCTTTCCCGAGTGCGAACAGCATTCCTGCAAAATCCCCGCCCCGGTCGGGTCCGCAGTCTCACAGGAGAAAGAGCTCGGGAGCCACGTCAATGTCTCGCAGGAGAAGTCAAGGAAACGAAACAATCGATAGTCTCGCACAAAACGCCAAGACCGATCCCCAGCAATTCAAGGTCCGATTCGCTCTCAGAGGCCACCTGGACGTAGTGCGCTCAGTCATATTCACGGGCGGTGGCACCCCTTCAGAGCCCGAGATCTGCACGGCTGGCGACGATGGCACGATTAAGAGGTGGATAATACCGGCCAGCTATGTCGCTGGGCAGCACGGCCCCATAATGGGCAACACAGACATCGACATTCAGAGCTATTTCACTCACAGAGGGCATGAGGGCGTTGTAACGTCTCTCGCGGCATCCAACGCCAGCTTTTCAACCGGTGGCCGAGTGACAGGAGATGGATGGATATTCTCTGGTGGCCAGGACGCGACGGTCAGGGTCTGGGAGAGAGGTCGGGTTGATCCGAAGGCAACGCTGGATGGACACACGGACGCTGTGTGGGCAGTCTGTGTCCTCCCGTCAAACTGCGGACAGCTGTTCGGCGGTGGTGCAAGCAGTTTTGGCGGTCCCGAACGCGTGCTTCTCGCATCTGGTTCAGCGGACGGCACCATCAAGATATGGGCTGTTAGTGCAGCTCCTCAGCTGGTGTCTCCCTCGGCCGGTTCAAGGCGCGGCGTTGGCGGCAGCCGTAGACACTCGGTTACCTCTGGCTCGAATTTCCCGTCGTCGCCCCAGCCGAGTGTTGCTACCTCTACGCCCTTCCACTATACTCTAGTCCACTCGATCGAGCGTGCAGGCATTCCCTCTCCAACCTGCATCACCCCTCTATCCAAGACTGGCGAAACAATTGTCGTTTCGTACACCGACTCCTCCATCCTCATTTTCGACACGCGCACGGGCGAGGAAATCATCGGTATGGCCAGCGGCGAGACCTACGATGGTACAGGCAAGACGGGCATCAACACGGTCGTCGCAGTTCCCTCGATAGATGGTGCTTCCAGCAATGACTCCGGACGTGCAAGTGGCGAGGAAGAGGGCGGGTTGCATGGTGCGACGGGCACAGCCGGCGGCGTCGAAGGCGTTGTCATCAGTGGGCACGAAGACAGGTTCATCCGATTCTTCGATGCCAACAGCGGTAAGTTGCAGGAGCCCTTCACTAAGCATCAACTGTGCTGACATGATTATTAGGCCAATGTACATACTCGATGCTCGCGCATCCAGCCGCCATTTCCGCACTTTACCTTTCGCCTGACGGCCGCGAGGCTGTGTCGGCGGGCCACGATGCATCGATCCGCTTCTGGTCGCTCGAAAAGCGCATCTGTACACAGGAGATTTCGAGCCATCGCATAATGCGCGGAGAGGGTGTCTGCAGCGTGGTTTGGAGCCAAGATGGTCGCCTGGTTGTCTCGGCAGGCGGTGACGGTGTGGTGAAGGTGTTTGTCCGGAGCGCAGGTCACTCGTAATTCGAAGAACGGTATAGATGCGGGTTGATGATGGATGATGGATGAGGGATGAGATGACGCAGCAGGCCGGTTCCCGCGCTCGGAGTCACGACCAGGGACGGGATTTGTCGGTATAGTTGATGGATGATGGTTGGGCATTTCCGGGGTGTTTGCAGCCCCGATGCATTCCAAAAGAGGGGAGGCAGAGGGCGTAATTTCCTTTCCTCTGCTGACTCGCCCGTTCGCGGTGTAGTAATCCCTCTTCTCTCTCACATGGTTCTTTACTTGACGGGCACGAATACCACATAATCCTTTTTCTTTTCCACCTCCTCTTCAGCTTCTTGTATGAATGTTACGCTTTCGCTTTGCGCTTCTTCACGTCTGGAGGCATCTCGTTTCCGCAGTCGCTATACTTCCCGCTTATGCATTGGCATTGGGGCGCGCTCGTCATGGTACCTTCCAAAATATGGTCGTTTGGGCAAGTGAGCGCATCATGGTCATTACTGGGTGTTGAGTCTCTGGAAAAGGCACTAAAAGGCGAATTACTCTCTCCAACAAAAAATTCAAACTCAAGCTAGCTCAAGCTCAAGGGCAATCTGCGCCGGATGCGGGCGCGACGGGGGTGCAGCACGCTTGGTTTCGGAGCGCGCGGTCCCATTGGGCGGGGCGGTCGACGTGAGGCTGAAGTTAGGACGCGACTAGAGCACGGAGACGGCAGACGGGTGCGGGGAGGGGAAGCGATGGGAAAGCAGGGCCAAGACGAGTCTAGCTCAGCCTGGGGAAGGCAGGGGTGCGCCGATGCCCGAGGGCTGGATGGCGGCAGAAAGATCACCAGTCCGGCCAGTCACGGCGGCGCGCAGACAGGCCCCCTGCTCCGTTCCCCTGCATTCCGGGCAGCTAGCCCGGCCGGCCGAGCGCCCCGAGAGTCTCAGGTCGTCGCCGCCGCCCTCTGCGCTGGTTCCGGCCAGAGACGTGCCGGGTGGTCGGGGCGAGCTGGGCGCTGGGCTCTGGCGGCGCATGGCCGTGGCCCGCGTCGTTACGTGGCGCCAGCTGGTCTCGGGCGAGGCGGCAGCGCGGCTTCCTGCGGGGTTGGGCAGCTGCAAGGGGCCGCCGGAAGTGAAGGAACAGGCTGGAAACTGTGGAATGGTCCACGGGCCATCGAGAGCCTTCGTATACCTTATGCCCACCGCCGCTCCTCTCACCTCAGCTTCCCACCGTGACTATGCTCTCCTGACTACATTGCTGGGCTCTCTTGATTTGCTCTAGAACTACGCACCCACTTCGCTGCTTCTAGTCAAGACAGCGTCTTAGAGACAATGTAAGTCGTCTGCCTTTTTTCCTAGCTTCCGCCGAGCTTCAAGGGGGGGCGTGACAAAGAGAATCCCGCTCGGGTCTTCTGTCAACCGCATTCACCCTTCCACCGTCTATTGTGCGCGGGTTCTTTGGAAAAAGCAGCGCACGTGGGACGTGTCAGCGATTGATGGCATGATCGTCGGCGGCGTCGTGTCTGCGAGCTGCAGGCGCTGAGACCCACGTACATGCATATGCCCGATACGTTTTCCAGATCCGCTGTCTTAAGTCGACCTCACCTTTGCACCTGCTCTGACCATCCGCCCGCCACCGTCCGTGTAACTTCCTTCGTCCTTCCCCACAATTTCCCCGACATTATCTCATACCTTTGCCACCCTTCCTTTCAGCCAATTACTTCGCTTCCCTCGTCTTCTAACGTTGTTCCTCCCTCCCAAAGTCGCCATCACAGCCTCCGACAACCCCTACCTCTTCCCACCAACAATGGTCACGCAATCTGAATCCAATCTCACCATCCCGCCGACTGCCATCGCCACAAACGGCTACCTCACGCACGTCACCGAAATCCCCACGCCCTCGTCCGGGCCCTCCCCATCCACCACCCCGGCACCAAAGAACCTCCACCTCCCTCCGACCCCAACAAACGAGATGCCGCCCCCGTCACCCTACGAAACCGACCCGTCCCGCATCCCCGCGACCGACGAGTTCCGCGACATGCCGCACTACGGCCGCTACCGCCCGTCTCCGTCCGACTTCGTGCCGGAGCAGCGGCACGTGCTGTCGACGACGGCGGCCAGCGTCGCGTACTGGGAGGACTTTTTGCAGAAGAACTGCACCGCCGACACGCTGATGCTGTCGCCGGTCGACGACGACCCGAGCGTGGCGCTGGGGCGGTGGATCTTCGCGGTCGGCGGCGCGGTGGTCAAGACGAACCACCTGGCGCCGGCGGGGCGGCGGAGGCGGGACTACGCGGGCGTGGATCGGAACGAGGTGGAGGCGGTGAGGCTGGTGAGGGAGAGGGTGGTGGGGAGCGACGTGAGGGTGCCGGAGGTGTATTTTGCCGGGAAGGTGAGTTTGGTGCTTTTTTCCTCTTGTCCCTTCTCTCTCTCTCTCTCTCTCTCTCTCTCTCTCTCTTTTAACCTGCCTTCCACGCTAACCCTTCCCCGTAGCTCCTCGACGGCGACGTCCTCATCCAACAACGCCTCCCCGGCGTCTCCCTCGAAGTCGCCTGGCCCTACCTCTCCCCCGCCCAGAAAACCTCGTTCAAAGCCCAGGCCCGCGCCTTCCTAACCGCCCTGCTGGCCGTCGGGCCGAGCCCGTCCGGCAAGCGCCAGTACGTCGTCGACGACTACAACGCCATCTGGGCGCGGGCCCTCACGCCGCGCGAGCGCCGGCTGCTGCTGCCGCCGGCGCCCGCGCCCGCGCAGCAGGGCCGCGTCGGCGTGGGCTGGGCCAAGCGCAAGGACAGCGCCGTGTCGGCGTCGTCGCTGTCGTCGGCGGCGGCGCGCTTCGGCCGCAGCGGCAGCGGAGGAGGTGGCGGCGGCGGAGTGTTCGACGACAGCAGCAGCGGCGACGACGAGCTCAACGCCGACCCCGAGATGGACGCGGACACCCGCTTCACCCACAACGATATGAGCACCGGGAATATCATCGTCGACGGCGATCGCATTGTGGGCGTCGTCGACTGGGAGCATGCGGGGTTCTTGGGCTGGCGCACCGCGGCGCTGATTCATAGGGAGATCAGGGCGCCGCTGGAGGAGATGTATGAGAGGGGGGAGTGGAGCGAGGAGGAGTGGGCGGATCTGTTCGCGTGGAAGGATTTGTATGAGGTGGAGGTGCCGGGGGTGTGAGAGGCTAGTGGTGGTGGTGGACTGCGGAGGTGTGGATTGGTGGAAGAGTGAGGGGTTGGAGAAGGCGGATATGATTATCGAGAGTCGAATATGTTACAGAAAGATGAAAAAGGAATTTGGCTAGAGCAGTAGATGGTATTTCCAGGCGCCGGGAGACTTGAAATACTGTTGAGCGCTATTAGCGGAGACGGAAAAAGAAGGATGGAAAATATAAGAGAGTCTCATGAGAACTTGTTACGGAGTACTCAAGACGGATTGGTACAACCGGGTTTACAGGAGAGATTGCTCAACAGAGAAGTCACTACTACCGTTCCTTTTAAAATTTCTCTCCTTGTCATTCCTATTAAAAAGCAAGGCGCTGGTTTATAGTGTTTTCCTTTTCTTCTTCTTTAACGCCTCCGTCCTACAAAAAGAAAACGTATTATATCATTTGCCACTTCCAGCAATAATTATACACGGAGCAGCTCTCCGGCACCCAGAATTACCACATCCCCCCACACAACCCCCGCCTCAAAATCACAAGAACCACGCACCCACGGCCGCAACCGTCACCAACGCCCCCCACGACGCCGCCAACCTCCCCGCACCACTCGCCCCAGCGGTCCCGCTCGCCCCGCTCCCACCCGTCGCCGTGCCATTCCCTCCACCCGCCGTCGCCGTCCCGTTCTCGGTCCTTAGCGCGAAGCTGGCGTTGACGCCGTCGGGCGTGACGACGTACTTGCTCTGCAGCACCTCCAGCGCCGCGAGCTGCTGGCCCAGGCCCCAGGTGTCGTCGTTGGTGCCCGTGTTCTCGCCGTCGTCAGCGCTCGACGTGCCGTTCCCGCTGGCGCTCCACCGGCCCCGGCAGTTGGCCGGGGCGTCGGGGCCCTGGCCGTCGACGACGGTGCAGCGCGACGCGGCGGCGGCGGCGCTGGCGTTGAGCGCCGGGTAGATGGAAGCCTGGGTCGTGGGCGCGAAGAGCGGCGTCAGCGCCAGCCAGCGGAGCGTGAGGGCCGGCATGACGAGCTGGTCCGGGTTGCAGGTGCCGGAGGATTCGCAGGCGCGCTCGGTGATGATCTGGGAGGTGATGTTGGGGAAGAAGGTGGTGAGGAGGGAGGAGAGGAGGGAGTTGGTGCGGTCGGTCCATTGGGTGTCGGAGGTCTGCGGGGTGGGTGTTAGTTTGGTTTTGGGAGGAGAGGGGAGGGGGAACTGCGGTGTGATGGAGTGTCCGGGTGAATATGCTCTGATGTTGACGGCTGGCACACAAGTGCTACTCGCCCATCAGGGCCACCACAGAACTCGTGTCTTGACTGATAGGATCTTGAACGACATAAGTGATTTACTTACGATGTTTGCTAGTATGGCACTGCCATAGACGAAGGCCGCGGCATTGTATGACCACTGAATACGGCTGAATTCCGTGCAATTTTGGGTCACAGAGGTTCCGTCGTACACCATGAAATTCTCGCTGATCAATCCCACCGAGCTCGTCCAGTCGTATGCCCTCGAAGCCCAGTCGACATACGTCTGGTTCCCCGTGAAGTGTGCCAACCGCGCCGCCAGCTGGAAGAACATGGCCTGCGAGATCGAGTTCTTGTAGTTGTAGCCAGCATTGAAGGTGAAGATCTGCCAGCGCAGGCCACCGCCGCAGCTTCCGGTGTCCCAGCGCGCGGCCTGGGTGTCAAAGACGTTGCGGGCCAAGTCAATCCAAGCTGTCTGGTTGCCGGTGGTGGGAAAGTCGCGCTCGGCAGCCGTCATGGCGGCAAGCCCCCACGCTGCTTGGTCGTCATTGGCCAAGGACTTGGTCTGGTTGAGGGGCATGAAGTCATCGTCCGTGCCGGTTTGCGCGATCAACGCCGACTGCACGAGTTCGTTGTGCGACGTGTCGCCGGTCAGGTACCAGTAGTTGACCAGCGAGTCCCACGCCACGCCGGACTCCCACCAGTAGTACGGGTCGGGGAAAATGCCGATGCCCTCCTCGGTCTCATTGCTGTCGCGATCATAGAAGGTGAGCACGCCGTTGGAAACCTGCTTTACGGCGAGGCTAAGCGCGTCTGCAGCATGGCACAACTGTCAGCTGGTGATATTCTTGAGACTTGGGCCGGATGCTGGGGAAATGCTGACCGGCATCGTTCGTGGGAAGGTCGAGTGCATGGACAGCAGCGGCCAGGGCCAGGACCGCTGGACACAGGAAAAAACTCGGCATGGCTGGCGTTCACGCTGGAGGCTGCGGGTGCAAGCGTGGGAAGGCGCGGAGATTGGGGCTGAATTATAGTGCTGGCGCGCAGGCAACGAGAGTGGGGCCATCGCGCGCGACGGGGGCTGCGGCTGGGATGCCAACACCGGTGAATCCTTCGTGGCTGGGGGTCGGGTCACGCAGTGTGCTGTGTTGTTCGTCCAGCGGCGGCGGATCGAAACATCGCGTTCCTGAACGCCGGGGCGCTTAAGGCTTACTTCGGCCAAGCCACCCCGCCCGCCATCACGCCAACCTTTTTCCCAGCGCAGCCAATCATGGCCGGCGAGCGTTGACGTGAAACTTGAGGTGAGGTTGCACGCGCTGCTTGAGCATCTGCTGCATCGGGAGGCCGCGCGGTCGTTGCGGGGGATCACCGCAAGGAAGGGTGTTGAGGCGGGTCATTCGCTCCCTCCGCCTGCAGAATTGCCTGTTCAGGCAGCTTTTGCCTATGCATCCTGATACGAGATGTCAGAAGTTGAGATGCGAGACGCAGCTGGTTTTGCGCGCCTGCATCCATCACGTGTTGGCAGATTGCGCTCCGCGTGCTGACAGCAACTGCAGGATTGTGCGGTGCGTGTATTATTTATAGAATTGCAAGCACGGCCGTTGCTCGCTTCCCTCAGCGCGGCCCGGCCAAATCATCCGCATCCGCCGCTGCGCCTCCAGCCTGGCTCGCTTCAAATACAAAAGCTCGCCCAAGCCTCTCTTGGCCGTTCTTCTCCGTCCGCGTCCAGCATTCTGCCTGCCGTGCCCCCACCAGCAGAACCGTGTTCACCAACAGCCCCTCTTAGCCATGCAATCCTTGATTTTATTTTTGTTTTCACGATGCAACTGCTTCAAACTCTCTACAATAGCTGCGAAGGGGTTATACTTGCCGGTCGGCACTTGATCCGCAACTGCTCCAATGCCATCAAGCTTTGAAGAGCCATCAGACTGCGATCACCAGTTTCGCATTGATTTCCCAGTACGGCGGTCAAGGCTACCGGCCCGGCTTCCGCGAGCACCACCCCTGCACAGTTGCATTTTATCGATGAATTCTACAAGTGATGGCCTGCACCTCGCGAAACCTTACAACTTGAAAGTTTTCCAAGCCTCCATCCAGGTCCGTAGAGGCAGATCGCTGCTGCCAACATCTATAGGAAGAAAATAGCCTCTGGACAGAGTCAACAGACGAGGTTGGTCCGAAAGTATTACAACACGCGCATGCCTTGCATAGGTAGTTGAAGTATCGAACGAAATCCAAAGTCCATTTAAACGAGTGCTTCATCTGCCCATGTATAAGCTTGTCCCAATAGGCCCCGAACTCACTTTGTGGCTGTCCGGACTGAACAGTATTTGAAAGAATATGCTAGAGCTATTTCAACGGATATTCCGGTGGTCTATGGAGATATACTAGGGCGTAGAGGAGAGAAAATAATGCTCATCGGCTATCGGTGGTACACAGACTGGTCCGTTTCTCCCTGGCTTCCTTCCCCCGGCCCGGAATTACTACAGTATGCGGTTTCTATGAAACTCTATAACTAAAGGATTTATATAGTGCCTCTGGGGACCATTACCTTGCTTGTCAAATGGATGAGGCGGTACAAGTCAGGGTCTGCCCCACGGACAGGTCCATGCCAATGCTGCCAGACCCAGATGACTTGTCTCGATTAAACTACGTCAGACTGCAGATTCAAAGCTATATCCGCGCAAAATCCAAGCAGCTTAACAAAAACACATCCCGAGCTTCACAAAATCATTTTCACTATGAAAGAGTAAGAACCATCTGGTCTAGTTTGTGGGAGAGCCATCATAAAGTCATTTCTTCTACTTCCAATCACAAAGAGAAAGAAAGGACCGCCAACCGGCGCAAAAAGTACCTAGAAGAAACAAGTCGATGCGAAAGAAGTAACCCTTCCACCACTATGTCCTCGCATTTCCGTACTTTTCGCACAACCCTCCACAAAAAAAAAAAAAAATACCTGGTTGCTGCCTGTGCTACCTGGTCCTGTTCCATGTTCTGAAATCTCTCGCTGTGTATGTGCGATTTTCTGGTTTCTTGAAACCATCAGAGCAGTGCCTCTCCTCCCCTCGAGGATTTGAAAAGAAGCGAAGGCTTTAGTAAGAAATGAGAATAAAAACAACGCCTCGAAACTAAACAGCCTATAGAATGAAGAGGGGAGGAAGAGGAAGATACCTGGTCTTTTTTCTGCCGTAGTAGTATGGGAGTAAAGGGGGGGAAAGTAGAGTCTGAGCTATAAGAAGCTTTCTTTTTTTTGTCCATAATTGCCTCAATGGCAATTATTCCGTCCCAACCATAACTATCTCTTTTGGAAAATCCCAAGGAAAGGACAGGTCCTTCCTTCATGGAGATTAAAAAGATGCCAGCAAAACACCAATCGAAAGGAAATCCTACTAAAGCAAGCCAAATGAAGAACAGTGAGCCACCGTCAAAGAACGAATAAACCTACGCACTCCGACAAGCCTCATTGCATCTCAAAGCCTTTGTTTCAATCCACTCCTACGCCTCTTTTACGCCGATGCTGCTTCCCAAAATGCTGTGAAAGACCCACCCAAACACGCGACCGTTGTCATCATCTATCGTGAGTAGAACGAACGACTAGTGGCACGAAGCTCGCCGCCATCAACCCGTCTTTCTTTTCTTGCGTGGAGACTTCGGCTCAATATAGACATCCTTGCCTCCATTCTCAGCTGGGCTGTTCGGTCCACTGCTGGCAATGCTCTCCACGATCCGACCTCCGCCGTTCTCTGCTACATCGCTCGCACCATCATTGCCAAACAGACTTTGCTGTCCTTGATTCGTAGGTGAGAAGCTCACATTGTTGTCGAAATTGCCGAAATCGAAGTCGACGTGGTTGTCTGTGGGAAGCGTTGTCATGTTGCTTTCGTCATTCGCGCTTGTGTTGGCCGGGGCTGCGTCTGCAAAATAACTATCGGGGTCCGTGTGGATGAACGAATCAAGATCAAAGTCGCTGGGTGGGGCATTTGCTTGACTGTTGTAGCTAGGGTAGGCCGTCATACCCGGAATCGAACCACCAGGACTCATAGGGGCTAGCCGCTCGGAGAGGTTGTGAACACGAGCTGCTTGCTCCTCCTGCAGGCGCTGAAGCATATCAAGCTGTTCCTGGTGGGCTCCAAAGTGCTCTAGTGTCGGCATCGGTGGTGGCTGAGGATTGATTAGGGCGTTGTTTGTACCGGTCGCAGCGTCGCCGTTCATGGTTGGAGTTGCCGCGTTCATCAAGGAAAGCATATCGTCACGCTGCTGTTGGGTGAGAGGAGTGTTGCCATCAGCTGTTTGAAAATGCGACAAAGCGGCAGGGAAGTCGAACTGCGGTCCCGATGTACCGGCATTCGAATTTGCGTTGACAGAGTTGATGACGGACATCATGTCCTCAGAGTTCTCTGGAATTTGGAGGCCCGGAGGTGTCTCGGACTTGACGGCCGGGCTAGGTGTGGCGGATGTGAAATTGTGGTCAAGTGGCGTCTGTGGGCTGGTACTCAGGTTGCGTGGCCTTGACTGGCGTTGTTGTTGCGCATGTAAGCTCTGTGACCGTCGGTGATCTTTAGGAGTGGCGCTGGGTCGAGACGATCCGGGGCTCTGGGTTGAAACGTGAGGGCTTGGAGACTTGGCCTCCCTTGCCGTGGGTGGGGGAAGCAAAGCCAGTGGCCGTTTGTTGGGGCGGGGCCCTGGGGATTTTTTTGACATATCAATGTCTGGATAGTCACCCATGTCGACGACACTGCCCTGGTTCTGGTTAGTCTGAGGGATTGTAGAAGGAAACATGTCTGCTAGGTTCATGTTGACGCCATTTTGGCCCTCGAGGCTGCGGTTGTAGAAAGTTGCGAGAAAGGTTAGAATGGCGTTGATAGAGCTCTCGTGGCGCTCGTGCATCTTCTGGAACTGGCTGGCTTGCTGGTACCACTGCTCATTCTGTCGACGCATTTGCTGGATGATACCGGAAATCAGCTTCTGCTGTTGCTGAAGTTGACGGATCTCATTGCGCATGGTGTTGTAGTCTGACTTTGAGATGAGTTGCATTTCATTGGCCGCGCTGTCGATTCCGCTCCCGTCGATGTCCTTTCTCGTTTCGTCGTCGCTGTCGTGCTTCTTGTCGTCGTCTCTTTTCCTCTTTGAGTTCGACTGCGGGTTCTTTGGCTTCTGAATAAGCCAAAGGAGCTCGGGCCTGCCGCGCTTGAAGTATTTGTTGAAGTACTCGCTAGGCGTCTTCTTGTCGCGGCGCTCGGCTTGCTTCATAGAGTTGTCCGACAGGCCGACCTTCTTGTGAAAACCGTACATATTCAGTTGTCTCACGAACGAAGCGTAGTTGTTGTGCTTGAAAAGTTCCGGGATCAGTGTCTTGGCGAACTCGTCTTCGTCGAGAACTATGAAGGAGTTGCCGTCGTCGGACCATCGAATGAGGTCTGTGTGGTTCGAATTGTCCAGAAAGCTGTAGATGGCATTAGCAGTGCATCCGAAGCCACGATGTGGATTATTTTACCTGCTAAGCTTCTGCACAAACGGCGGGATCTGTTTCCTCTTCGCCTGGGCTTCCTTGCGGGCTCTCAGAGCCTGCGCCTCCAAATCCTCATCATCCTCGTGTTCCCATCCTGTTTGTCCGACCTGGCCGTACGCACCATAGTCGCGAGCGGTGAGCTGGTGATTGGTGCTGCGGCGCACGAGCTGGTTGCTCGGCATCTGGTCCGCCGGGAGCCGCTGGCCGTTGGCGTAGGAAACTCCGTTCTGGATGCCAGCCATGAGATTGGGGTCGTAGAGGGCCGGGTCGGTGTAGGCGGGCACGCCATTCATGGCGGTGGGGTCGCTCCAGGACATGAATTGGTCATTAGTGAAGGCCTGCGGGTCCTGTGAGTGCGGAGCCAACCCCATGCCACCGGGCGCGGAAGTCTGCTGGTTCACCATGGGGGAGGCGCCGGGCGGCGCTCGCTTGCGAGTGGGAATCTGTCTTTGCATGGAAGGGCAGGCGTCGCTCTGGAGGCAGCTGCGCGGGCAGTGCAAACGGCGTCGAGGCCCAGAGCCGGGCCGAGTCAGAGGTGAAAAGCCAGCCGCGCGCGCTTATCAGAGAGTGTGCTCCGGCGCGAGGTGACGTCAAAGTGAGGCGGCGGTGACGGAGCGCTCAGACGAAGGCGCGCAGTGCGGTGTTGTTCGTCGCCGTTGAGTGCAGCGCGCACTGGCAGCGGCGGGCGCGGTCTTGTAGGGTTGCGGGGCCCGGTGGAAGCGGCTCGTCAATTGCAGGTGTTTCCACGGCTCAAAGGCGGGCGGATGGGGCGAATAAAGGACGTGATTGTGGAGGTGTTGGTGTCTCAAGGGCGTTGAGGCGGTTTGCGGGAGCGGCGTGTTGCAGCGGGCAGCAGGGTCGCGGCTGGGGAATAAGGCTGGCGGCGATGATGTCTTGCGGCGTCGTTGTTGTGGCAGCCTGGGCTGGGGCGGGCTCGGGGCTCTGGTGGTGGCTTTGGCGATTAGGTGCGGGCACAGGCGCGGGAGGGTGAAACGGCGTCGCGGACAGGCCAGAGGAGCGGGCTAGCGGCAGGGCAGGCAAGAAAAGAGGGCCGTCGTGTCGCGCGCTGGAGCTCAAGGCCGTGGTTGCGGGCGGCGGTTGACCAGCCAGGGCCCGGCAGGCGCAGGCGCGGGTGGCCCGAGCGCCCGTTTTTGCAACGAGCCCTTCTCCGCGACACCTCGCGCAGTCCGAGGCGTCGATACGCACGTGAAGCCCGATCGCCATCGCTCACTTTCCCATCACGAGATCCACTTTGCCATCACCCTGCCCTTGTCCAGCCCGCGCTTGGCCTGCGCCCTGACTCCGGCCCTTCGACGCCGCGCCCAGGGCTTTCCCCAATGCTGGCCCTGCCGAACCAGCCGCCAGCCGTCTGGGCCAGAGCCCGTCGGCCTCTGCGCTTGCCGCCGACATTGTTCTGCCTGCCTTCCGCGGACCGCCTCAGCCATCGGCGGTGGACGCGTAAAGCATATCGCCGTGAAGGGCAAGCCTAAGCGCAGGGGTTCCGTGACTTCGCGGCACCCAGCCTATCTGGTCTCGACGGGCCTGGCGAGCAGCAGGAGCAGCCTCTCAGCGCAAAGACAGCACGGCAATCGTACGATGCTCATCCCGGCCGTGCAATTGACTTCGAGCCGCTTCCCCGCCCGCCAGTCCCGTTGCCGACGACAGCATCCTATGGACTACATATGGCAGAGAGACGGCCTTGTACTGCAATTTTGTGCCATGCGCCCTCTGCGGCTTCGCGTGCTGCCGCGCTAACTCCCGCGTCAACACCATCGGATTATTAGATCTCTTCACCGAACTATTGCACTAATCGGCCCTACTTCTGAGGCCTTCGTGTGTCAGCAAGTTACGGTATGCCCTTTGTGGACCAGAGCTGTCCATCATTGCTCGCTCTTTTACCCTGAGCTATCTTTTTTAGTATAACCAGGGGGATCACAGATCGATCGCACTGCCAAACCCGATGGCCGTGAACCCTCACGTTACGTTCGGTTCAGCCGCGCGAGTCTCCCATTGCCATCTACTCCGAGGCCGTTGACTACGTGGCCATATGACCGAAGGCGTCCGGGCCATCTTCTTCGATCAAAGAGCCACTCTGTGAGCTGTGGTGGCCATGCGGCACAATTTGCGAACGGATCGGGCCACTCGCCGCTATCTTGGGAGTGCCGCAGTGGCTGCTGAAGCGCCGCATTGAGGTCTTGGATCATCCCTCTAACCGTGCAGAAGATGCGACTCCTCATGAAGGATGGGGATTGCATGCTTCATCACCAATATCTCAGAGATCTTGCACTCTGAGAGGTCATCGCGATCCTGCCCCTGACCCTTGTTCTCCCTGATGGCCAATCGGAACCACCGGCCTATCTTCCACACCGCGCAATGGCCAGTTGACGTTCCATCGCATGGGTAAACCCTAGCCTCGCGGCTGTCTGTCTACAGGGTCGGCTAGCGGGTTTTAGCCAATTCTTACGTGCCACCGACTCGCCCTTTCACGCCCGCTGTCTCGGAGATTTGAGATTCAGGATGTCCGCAGCGTGGCAACAACGGCAGTGCCCGAGACGAGGGAACACTAAAGCCAGATCTCCAAAGGGGATCTCTAGACTCGTACACTGCGTCATCGGCAATAAAAATTGTTTAGATCCCTTCCTCCGCGTCGCTAACCTTAATCGGCGGCTGCATGTGTTCCAACCACTCAAGTTGAATCAGGCAACCACGGCAACACACTGCCTCACCGCTGGCAGTTTGACCCCAGCAAGCACCAAAGTTTCTTCCGGAGGAACAGCCACATCCACTTAACTGCACTATGAGTGCATACATCAGTCGTCAGCAATCAGGATTTCCCTGAGGTCTCCCGCGCTCTCCTTCGATTGTTGTTACTTTCAAATGCCTCAGTCAACCCCTGTCTTGCACCGGCTCTGTTGACTAGCGCGCTGCAAAATTTGAAGCCATTATGTCAAAGGCTTGCGAGCAGGCCTAGATCAGCAGGTGCTGGTTTCGGAGGGCGTCCATTCAGCTCACAGGCATGCCGAGGGCTCACTTACGCACTATCGGTTACGTGAGAAGCCCTGGTGCTTCGGAATCTCGGATCTCGCCTGGCTATACCTCAAGATATAGCTCCTCAGTTTACCCTTCCCCACCCGTCTGATCCTATAGGATGAGTTCTGTGGATCGACAGGATAGACTAGCCTTTTACACTCCCTGAAATGAGCTGATTCCAGAATTAAGCGGAGTACGGTAGACCTATTTGAAACTCCGATGCCGCCGGAGCACATGTCTGTCGTGCCTGACCGTATCCCCTCGTGTCGCCTTCCAGTCATGTCGTACCGATAGGCGCGGTACGGGAAGCAGTTTGTACCCCCACATGTTTGTAAAATCGGTTTTCCGCACTTTCCCATCGTTATCGGTCAAAATCCCATGCTTATCGCTTGCTACCCTATTTCAGCCGCAAGCACGACCCAACTTCTTTTGTCTTTTTCGGTCCCACCCAAACACATGACGCTAACACTCATATTGTCAGGCACCATTGCGCCTTTGCAAGGCATCCCTTTCACGACGCTTTCATCACTTTCCTTTTCAGTCTCAACATCACAAGCGGACTAGAATGTTCGAAGAGGTTCCGACGATGATGGCAGACCCACTTGGAAATAATTTTTTCGCTCGTGGCTGTGGGGGTGACGGGAATTGCCATACCACAAATTTCTTCTCCCCTCTCTCGCCTAAATGTTTTAGATGCTGTCATCGGCAGCAAACTATCCAACACACTGCACTGGAATTCAAGTTTATCCAAGTCGGAGTACCCTTTGTTGATATCAACTTTTCCCTACATCTTATCCGTTCACTAAATACGGGAGCAGGCGTGAGAGACTATATCGACTCTCCTCAACGCCTATCTCTACTTCATAAATTCCAATTTTTTCCTTCAATATGGTATACTGTCAATTCTGCCACCCTATTTCTCAATGTCGCCCCTATTAATCAAGCCAATTCGCCTCCTTTTCATATCAGCCGGCGGCCAGCCTTTACGGAGCCATGGCCATCCCCTATATGGGGCGCTGAGCTTTTCTTTCGGATAGATTTGATATGTTTTCTATGATCGCTTTCATTTCCGGGCGAATACTTCAACTACGTACCTAAACCTATCTGCGTTCGATTTACCTCCCTTTGCTTAGCTTCTCACAACAGGTGTGCTTGAGGAGGCTGCCTCAAAGGGTCAGGTTGACCGCCGGATGTCGTATTTGAGCTTGTCTCACTTATCTAGCTCTAAGACAATAATGCCCGATCATGCGCCACAACTGCCACGGCTCAGGATGGTCGCAGAAACGCCGTCGTTGTCAGTGCCGTGCTTGACAACGAGGACACTAGTTTCAGCCGCATTGGTCACGATCCCGCGCGCAAATTCAACTTCATTAATCGGATCAGGTAGTACGGTGGTGATGTATCTGCCATGTTGCGTCATGATTAAATCTCAATTTTGCGCCGGACGTAAATGTGCTGGAGGAGAGTATGTCAAAGCTATCCGCACGTACATATACTTCAACTCCCTATGACGGGTTTGTTTTTCTCTGCATTGCCTGATGATAGCTTGGAATTCATAAGATGGGAGGAAATAGCGGAACGGCGGGTTAGGCCTTCTAATGACGAAAGGATGATATTCCGTAAGCAATTTTCATTATTAACCACGACCACTGCGTGAAGAGAAAAAAAGAAAGGGGAGGAGTCCCGGGTATATATCCTCGCGCATCCAACACACTCAAACGCTTACGGGCCTACAACATTTCCACCTCGACTGCAAATTCCGGCCCTTCCGCAAAGAAAGCTTAAACAGCGGTGACAGGCACATCCTCCCCGCACGCCCTCCTCAACGCTCCCGCCGTCCACTCCGGCACGCTCAGGAACGGGCTGTGGCTCGCCTTGACGCGCTCCACGGTGTCGAACTTGCCGCCGTTTTCCTTCGCGCCCGCCAGCAGGCCGTCCTGCGACTGGGCCGGGATGGCCTTGTCGTCCTCGCACACCAGGTAGGTCGACGGGATGTGCTTCCAGGCGGCGTAGCCGGTCTTGCTCCAGAAGGTCTGGTAGGAGTGCGGCTGGAGGGAGGCGATGTTCTTCGTGGCGAGCTCGTACGGCACGTCGTGGTAGAAAGTCTCGAGCGGGGTGGCGGGGGAGAGGGTGCGGTCGTCCTGCAGCCGACGTGTCAGTCATTGAGTTCGGGGTACGAGTACGAGGATGGGTGGAGGGGTGGTGGGGTAGGATATTTACCTTGCGGTCGAACCAGGGAAGATCCTGGTCGCCGAGGAAGCCCATCAGGTAGCCGCCCTCGTCCGCGAAGAAGGCGGCGAGGTATACAAGACGGATGACGCCGCCGCGCTCGCCCGAGGCGCTGCGCGACGAGGCGTCGAGCCCCTTGACGGCGTCTTGCGTTGGGAGACCGCCGTACGAGTGCATCACCACCACGACGTCGTTGCCAGTGCCGATGGCGGACTCGACGGTGGTGCGGATAGCGGAGACGTCGGCGTCCCAGTTCTCGAGCGGTGGGTTGGCGCCGACGGAGGGGAGGGATACGGCGTGGACGGTGTAGCCCGAGGCCTCGAGGAGGGCGGTGGTCGGGGCGAAGCTGGCGGGAGAGTGCCAGGCGCCGGGGACGAGGACGATAGTGGGCTTGGTTGTGGTCATTGTGGGGGATGTAGGAGTTCAGAGACGATGGAGGCCTGTGGATTCAAGGGATTATGGAGACTGGAAGCTGTAGGAGAAGGGATTATTTGAGGAGAGGGAATTGAATTTGTTGCCGAGAAGAGACGGGCGGTCTCGAGCCGCAACGGGCGCTACTTGTACTTTGGCCCACATGGCTAGTTTCGGAAGATGAGCTGGTGGGGCACGGTAGGTCGGAGCAGCGGTGTTCCTATTAGGATCTGGTGGCTGAGATCACAGACTCCTGCATCCTCTGATTCGGGCCGTAATTCGTGGAGCTCTCAGAAAAGGTTGACATGTAAGCCGGGGACGGCATTTGCCTGGCCGGGTGGTCCCGATGGGTCTTTAAGATGCGTGGCGGCGATGGGTAGCGGAACAAGGGACGGGCGGCGGGGTCGCAGTGGCCCCCAAGCTCGTTTTGATGTGTGGAGGATCTGCGCCGGCAGTGGAGGATGCGTGCCCGGCTAGAGCAGGAACGGGGAAGGCCCAAAGCTAAATGCCTCCGCACTCGCGCACGCGGGCGAGCTGTTGCGTGCGCGGTCCGCTGTCTTCATCCGGCGGCGGCCATCTGCCGATGCGCTGCTGTCGGCTGCGGCCCCGGGCGACAGAGGTGGAGGGCAGCGGTGGGAGCACGGGAGTGCTGAGGGCGCCCCTTTCGCGCCGGCAGATGAAGTCATGGCCATTCTTCGCATGCGCCGCGTGCTGCAGCCGCCCGTCGCGCAGCCACACGGCCGGCTGTTTCACCTCCGCCAAAACGCCCTCCTTGCCTTCTGTGGCGCCCCGCTCGCCATGCCGTCTCGCCCACGCCCGCGCCGCGCACCCGCCGGCGCTGGCATCAGCCGGAGCTAGAGGCTCTGGCCGGCACAGAATCTCGTCGGCGCAGGAGTCGTGCTCGTCGGCGGACGGCCAGAGGAATCCAAATACCTAGGTCCCGCTGGCGCCCTGTCGCACCATCTGCCCTACCCTTGGCCCTTGGCCCCTTTCCCAGGGCGCGAAGGCACCGTCGCACCCAGGGCTGGGGGGCTGCCCGGCCTAGCCGCAGAGGGGAATGCAGACGAGCAGCGGCTAAGGTGAAACGCCCTTCCACCATGCCTTGTCCTACGCCAGAGGAAACGCGTCGCAACCACAGCCTGTCAAACCCTCGCTGCGGCCGCCTAGTGATTGCGATCTGCGATCTGCTCTCACCACCTGCCCGACGCGCGCAGCCCCTGCGAGACGCGAGCCTCAATCGCCATGGCGCCGCAGCCTTGCCGCCGCCGTCGCGGGACCTTCGTGATGCAGCGCCGGCCGCCTGCCGCAAATGGCAGCAGCATTCCCCAGAAATAGGCTCAGCGCACCAGCGCGCCGACGTCATTGCTTGTGTTCCTCGATGCGCGGCGCTGCGCAGATATGTTTGGCGGCCTCGTGCCTCGCGCTCCGTCCGGCTTTCTCGTCGTGTTTGCTTCCAGCCGTCGCCGCACCACCACCGCCCCAACACCAACGCGTCCTGCTCTGCTCAAGCCGGCCTTGGGCGCCCTCTCCTTCTGCTTACGCTCCTTCGGCCTTCCACATGTCGTGACCGCCGCCGCAGCCATGTGCGCCGTCATACAGCTCCTCACGGCCACCACACTCCTTCTCGCCGTCCAGAGAGGCCTCACCCGCGCAACCGACACATGCTATTATCCCGACGGCAGCGTCAGCGACAAGGACCTGCCATGTAGCTCGTCGAATGGCGGCGCAGCGTGCTGCCCGCAGGGCTGGGCATGCATGGCCAACGGCTTCTGCTATTTGGATTACAAGGACTACATCTCCCGCTACACTTGCACTGACCAATCCTGGACGTCCGGTGGTTGTCCCAACTACTGTCTGGACGGTACGTGCTACTCTGACCCGCATACATCAAATGCCGAAGCAAACAGCTCTTCGAACACGGGCTGATTCGTGAGACAGGCGCCCCGAATGGAACAGATACTGGAAATGTCGCCCTGCTCGATTGCGGCGGCAAGTATTGCTGCAACGGGGACCGAAGTGGGTAGGTCATCTGTTTGCGCTGGCCTTATATATGTACGACGGCTGACTCGCAACAGCGACTGCTGCAAAGACAAATCTGCGTCTTTTTTCACTATGAACGATGATCAGCCTGTAAACGAGCCAACCTCCACAGGGTTTCCTTCGGAGAGCGCCCTAACTACAACTCCCATCGCTACGAAATCAGCAACGAGGACGGAACATACGAGTGTTGGAGGCCCACCCCCGATAACACCGTCTACTACTGTGCTTCCGACCACCATTGTCACCTCCATCATCTCGAACCCCACCGATGGCGCAGCTTCAACCGTCTACCTTACAATGACCGCAACCCCGTCGTCCACGGCCTCCCCGAATACCGGCAACTCCTCATCCTCCCGCAAGAGCGTGGTTGTAGGCTGCGCAGTCGGCATCCCCTTGTCCCTAGCCCTCGTCGGCCTTCTCGCCTTCCTCTTCTTCCGCCGCCACCGCCGCCGCCGCTGCTCCGACAACTCCCTCCTCGCACCTCCCACGATCTCCGGCTACCAGGAAAAGAGCCCCCGCGTCTCCGAACTCGACGGCTTCCCGCGCGCCGCGGGCGGCAGCATCGCGCCCCACCGCGGCAGCGCCATGGCCCAACCCTTCTACGCCGGCAAGGCCGGCAGCGGCAGGCACGGCCGCACGGCCAGCGAGGCCGACGGCACGCCCGTCGCCGCGAAGGAGAGGCGCCGCCAGCTGCCGCCCGCCGAGCTGGAGGCCACCGAGGCCGGGACCGGCGCGGGCTACTTCCGCAGCCCGACCACGGCGGCGGCGGCGAGGGTGGCGTCGTCGCAGGCGTCGAGCCCGGGTCCGACGGGGTACGCGGTTGGCGCGACGGCGCCGGGCGGGTTGCGCATCGTGAATGTGGTGGAGGGGGAGTTGGAGGACAGCGAGGTCGACGGGGAGGGCGAGGGCGAGAGGGAGAGCTGGGCGAAGAGCGTGGAGAAGAAAGTGGAGAGTCCGCCGCCGTCGTATCAGAGCCCGAAGACTTGGCTTCAGGGTAGGTGGGGGGAGTCGTGGAGGAGCGCCGGTGGCGCGGGTGAGGGCAGCAGCAGCGCCGCGGCTGCGGGTGCTGCGCCCGGGGGCATCGGATCGCCTGTGAGTCCGCTGCAGAACCAGGGTCCGGGCGGATGGAGGTAGCAGGCGGTGGGCAGAGAGGAGCGGAAGCTACGGCAACATGTGTGGCTTTGAGAGCCACTCTGCTGGTCTAAAAACAAGGAAATCGGGTGGGACAGGGCATATTCACCTGGGTATTGCGGATACAGAAGAAATACCAGAGGGTCTGGTCAGGAGGATCCTCTCGTTATTGCTTGTCTTCTGCTTTTAAAGCGTCCGAGAGAGCTCCTTTACTTTTAACTCAAGCAGTTCAGCATAGCGGCGGGCACTTTCTTGTTTAGCATATGGACTCAGCCCGATAGCAAAGGACTTGACAATCGAGAACACTGCATACAGCTTACATCTTTCTGCTTAGCCTGACATGCCTATTTGTGCGGGATTGAAGTGTTCGTACGGGTGCGGAAGTCCTCTAACGAACAAGTTGAGGCTATCTAGACGAAAGCTTCAACCTCTCGTGATTGAGCGTAATCCCCTGATGATGCATACAGGCTCCAAATGTATCCCGAGCTTGTTGGAAGAAAATTGAAAGGTTGCGAAGGTACATTGCCATCGCGCAGGAGTGTGGACAGTGGTTGACTAAAACGTCCGACAAGGTCTTCGAGCTGGGAAGCTTGATTGGACAATAGCGCACGCAATATTTGTATTCTTTGTCTCTGTAATTTGGCGCTGGACTACCAAGCGGGATGAAGTTGTGGGGAAGCTGCGAGTAGTGCTTGACAATCGCGGTCTTAGAAGAGTCTCCGGGAAGGAGCTGCATTCAATTCCAACTTAGATGACACTACAGCGGACAGCATTCGTCTAGTTCATCTTGCCGTTCTAAGAGACACTCGCATGGGAAGTTGAACCATCCATCTGGACGAGGAAAATATATGTGCAGGGCGCATTCGCATCCGGTCAGTGCTTCAACCTCATGTGATTGCCGCTCCATGTTTGATAACCCCATTCACTTACGCTGCCACACCTGGAAGATAGGAAAACCCGTTTCCTGACTCCGCGTCTAGCTTTCACGCTGTGCCGGCGCGTCCTTAAATACTTCGCCCGCTTTCCAGGCTCTCTTTTCTTTCCAGCCATTTCTACACGCTCTTCCTCACTATAGAGCATCATGGCCAACACCAACCCCCGGCGTACTCTCTCTATGCCGGACGCTCTTGATAGCGCCATGGACACGAGCGAGATGCATCCCCTCCCTCCTGCATCTGCTACGACACCCACCAAGGAGACCTACTTCGAGCGATATGCCAGGACTGCTGCCAACCAGAAGCGTCCCCTCACCCAAGGATACCTAGCCGGCGTCGACCAGCCCGACCGTGGCATCTCCACCGCCCAGATACCCAGTCTCAACTTGACTCCGCCTCCCGGGCAGACTCCTTCCCAGTCAGCTTCCAAAGCCATGGAAATCGACGACTTTGATACGCTTAAGAAGGAGGCCAAGATGAAGACCAAGAAGGCGGCCAGAGCCCGGAAGGTAGAGAAGAAAAGAATCAGGCGGGAATTCAGGGCCGAGCAGCGCAAGAAAAACAACGCCAATGCCAATGTCGCGCAAGCCAACGCCTACCAACCCTCGGCAACTTCCGGTGCTGTTGCCGCCCAGCATGGCCAGAAGGACTCGAAGGCGCAACGGCCTGCCAGGACGGAGCCCAAGGCGACGAGGAAGGCGCGGAAGAAGCTGGAAAAGACGCAGAGGAGGCTGGAGAAGAAGGCCCGCAACGACCTGGCCCAGATCGTCCCGCCGCGGGAGATGCTGGATGAAAAAGAGCCGGCCAGTCCGCGCCGCAAGAACAAAAACGTTCCCAAGACGTTGATGAGCAGCTTCGACAACTTCTCGCTTTGATGGGTGGTAGAATTGACTGGGATTTCGAGCATGCTAGAGAGGGATAACGGCGTTCATAGACAAATGCAACTCTCATACGGATCAATGATGCCACTCCGACCCCCCGATGCGTGAAATAG
The DNA here is from genome assembly GCA_020912385.1 of Neofusicoccum parvum. Taxonomy (NCBI): domain Eukaryota; kingdom Fungi; phylum Ascomycota; class Dothideomycetes; order Botryosphaeriales; family Botryosphaeriaceae; genus Neofusicoccum; species Neofusicoccum parvum. The sequence continues at coordinate 1,504,807 of CP087217.1, read as the reverse complement.
CGGCAGTGACGGGCAAGAGTGGGAGATGAAAGCAGCGGTGGCGGCGGACCGGTGGTTCGCGAAAAGCCTTGGCCCGAGAGGGCGTGCGTGCGCGGACCCTTCAGATCTGCAACGTTGCCTTCCTTCCTTCGCCGCAGCCGCAAGTCAAACGCCTCAACAAGAATAAATATCGCCTTCGGCCGCCGCGCCCACTCTCCCTCTTCCTCCCCTCCGTCCCCAGACTACCGACCGATCCGCGACCCCGACAGCCGCAATCCGCCAATATGGTCAGCCCTCAGATGTACGTTGAAGCGCAACCGTGACGCGAGAGAGAAGAACCGACGGCTAACGCACGCGACTGCGCAACAGAACCAACCTCGCCATCATCTTGTACGCGTCCCCGTGTGCCCCCGCGCGCTGTTCCCATGCGCCCGTTCTGACATGATGAGCCTCGCAGGGTGATGATGCAGGTGTCGAAGCGGATCCCGTTCGATGACCCGAACGTGCTGAACGGCGTGCGCGCCCTGTACGTCGTGTCCAACTTGGTCATCGCCAGCATCTACTTCTACGTGAAGACGCAGATCGACAAGAAGAAGGGTGAGTCGGGCACAAGCGACGGCGCAGAGGGAGAGCGGCGGGGCTGACAGACGGCGCGCAGACATGACGGTTCTCAAGTACGTGGAGCCGGCGCCTCCGGGCAGCGGCGAGGAGCCCAAGGCGGTGACGACGACGGTTCACGCCTACGACACGAACCAGCTGAAGCAGCTGTGGAAGGCGCAGCTGATGGGCGTGGGCATGATGGCCGTCATGCACTTCTACTTCAAGTACACCAACCCGCTCCTCATCCAGAGCATCATCCCGCTCAAGGGCGCCTTCGAGGGCAACCTGGTCAAGATCCACCTGCTCGGCCAGGCCGCCTCGGGCGACCTCAAGCGCCCCTTCAAGGCCTCGGGCGGCCTCATGGGCGCCATGGCTGGCGGCGAGATCAAGACCGACAAGAAGAGCATCGAGCAGGCCGAGCGTGCCGGCCGCGGCGGTGCCAAGGAGGAGTAGAGAGCTCAAAAAGCGATGCTGTTGAAGACAGATTATATCAGGATGGAGCGTTGGAAGCGCGCAGGGCTTGCTTTTTCCTAGACAATTGGCTTCGGGCGGAATGGCTCAGCCTTGCAAAATACACTTTTTTCCAATTCGAGCCTCTCCTCCCTCTTGTGTGCCGTCACGCCAGATCACATGGACCAGGTACACACGGACGCTCGTCGTCCTAGCTCCTACCCCGCATTCATCTTTCCCCATATCGCAAGCTTTGGAGAAGGTGTTTCAGGTGGGCACTTGGGGCGGCAGAAGCTGGCCCTTGCCGGCGCGCCGTGTTGCAACAGACGTTGCCGGAAACGCCGCAGGCTCCAGGATTCAGGAAGGATCTCAACGTCATCTCCCGCCGCGTCCACCAACAAAATCAACAAAACCAACCGTGAGGCTAGCACACACGAAAACTTAAATCGCACAGCACGCCCGTTCGCGCAACCTCGGTCGCGCACCTCTCATTTGTCCATCTATGTCTTGCACAAGCACCCACAACTCACCGTTCCTTTTCTTCGAGATACCCGGCCACATCCCTTGCAATGTCTTCCTCTGACAACACCCTCTCGCACCCCTCCGACCCGATTGTGACCTTCCACCGCCTGCCCGCGCGCATTCCGTCTGTCCCATCGGCATCCATTTACACCACCAAGCCGCCTGCGCACCACGTCGGCGGCAGCGACCCTCCCGCCTCGTTCAAGAATCCATGGCCCTCGTTCGCGCAGGATGGCGTGAAGGGCCTATTCCCAGCCATGCACGCAAAGTTCTTCTCAAAAGACCGAAACTTCGTCCCGGTGCCCAGCTCGCGGGAAGAGTTGGTGGAAGTCGTGGCGCCGGATTGGGGGTGGGGAGGGGAGGGAGGGGGCGGAAGCGGGGAGGGGCAGAGGAGCTTTGAGGCAGGGGAGGAGGCAGAGAAGGGCGGCGGCAGCGCGCAGCAACACGCGAACGCAGGGAGGCTCAAGGTGACCTGGATCGGGCACTCGAGCTGGCTGGTCGAGACGGGGGTGAAGCGCGACGCGCCCGTCGCCACGCCGTCCATCACCCTGACCGACGACGCGGACGAGCCGACGACCACGACGCTGTCGCCCGTCGAGGCGGAGCACCCGCGCGTGTCCTCGTCGTCGCGGACGAAGCTCGTCGACGGCTCCTCTCCCGACGAGGACGAGCGCGGCGGCGGCGACGAACACCAGGGCGAGAAGGAGAAGACGTTCGCCAACCGTGGCGTCCGCATCCTGCTCGACCCGGTCTTCAGCACCCGCGTGAGCCCCGTGCGCTTCGCCGGCCCAAAGCGCTTCAACCCGCCGCCGTGCGCCCTCGCCGATCTGCCTGATCCCATTGACGTCGTTGCCATTTCGCACGATCACTACGACCATCTTGACACCGCGACCGTCAAGTTCCTGGTCGGCCGCGAGCGGGCGCGGCAGCGGGGCGGCGGCGGCGGCGGCGGCCAAACGCCCGGGAGGGGCATCCTGTTCCTCATCGGCCTGGGCGGCGCGCGGCACCTGCTGGCGATGGGGGTGCGGGAGGAGGAGGTGCTGGAGCTGGACTGGTGGGAGGGCGTGCGGGTGGCGGTGCGCGGCGTGCGCGGCGCCATCAAGCTGGTGTGCACGCCGACGCAGCACTTCAGCGGGCGCGGCGTGTGGGACGCGGGCAAGGCGCTGTGGTGCTCGTGGGTGGTGCAGGAGCTGGGCGTGGACGAAGACGAAAGGGACGACGACGACGAGGGAGCCCCTTCGGCGGCAAACAAGCGCCTCTTCTTCGCCGGCGACTCTGGCTACCGCTCCGTCCCGGAGGCCGCGCAGAATGACCGCGAGGCTGTGGAGAGGCTGTCCCGCTGCCCGGCGTTCGCGGAGGTGGGCGCCACCTATGGCCCCTTTGACCTGGCGCTCCTGCCCATCGGTTGCTACTCGCCACGGTGGTTCATGTCGCCTGTCCACGCTGCGCCGGCGGATGCGGTGGCGATGCACAAGGATCTGCGGAGCAGGCGGAGCGTGGCCATGCATTACGGGACGCTGAGGGGCGGGATTAGCGAGCAGTATGAGGATGTAAGGGAACCGCCTAGGCTGTGGAAGGAGGAGGCGGAGAGGGAGGGTTTGAGGTGGGGTGACGAGGCCGCGGTTTGTAAGATTGGGGAGACGGTGTTGGTGTGAAGGGGGCGGGCTGCAGTCGCGCAGCATTAGACGTCTGCGGCTCCATCAACTGCCTTCCAGTCAAGCAGGTCCGGGCTGAGACAGTGTGGGTGCAGGGGGTTGAAGTATTCGTTGTTATACCAGATTTCACGAAGAATAAAGACGATTCTACCTTTGTGAACGCTTCAACTTCCTCTGAGACCCCAATGTCTCTGTTACCAAGGCCTGGACCACGAAGGCTGACAACCGGAGTTCCTGCCAGAACCATGCTTGGACCCTGGACCCTGATGTCCCAGAGCTTCGGAGCTGCAGTTTAAGTATCTCGCCAGAACCCTCCGCTTCTCCTCTCCTCCCTCCACCACTACCCTTCCACTTGTTTGGTTCCGATCGCGACGGCTCGCATATAGCTCTTCGCTTCACAGTAAGTGTTCATTTCATACACAGCTTGGGAACAATATCTCGAGTCCCTATCGCAACACAACCTCGCCGTGGTGTTCCGGCGGATGAGTTCGGACATGGCGCCTCACCTCACTTCGATTTCGCCAACCACTACCTTGATAAAGCCGGCCCATGTTTGCGGGCATACAAAGCCTCCTCTGTTGCCTATAAGCTGATCCAGTCTCACCCACCAGACACTTTACCTTCTACAACCGCATTCGTCCACCGCAAATATGGTCAACTGGACGGGAGACGTCGACGCAAAGCTCTTCGCTGCTGTTCTCAAGCAGGTGAACACTTCGTTGAACTACCAGCAGCTCGCCGCCGACATGGCTGCCCAGGGCATCGGTACGTGCAGATTCACCCAGACGTCACTTCAACGCACACGACGCCACATTCCCTTCCTCGCTCCGCTCCGTCCCTGAGAAGAAAAGAGGAAGAAAGAAAAACAAAAGAGAAGGTTCCCCGACTAACACCCCACAGAATGCACCCCGAAAGCCTGCACTCACCGCATCGCCATCATCAAGAACCGCGCCAAGGCCGGCGGCAGCACCCCGACCTCCACTCCGACGAAGGCCCCCGTCACCCCCCGCGGCAACAAGCGCGCCATGACCGGAACCCCCAAGAGCAGCGGTCCCGCCAAGCGCGTCAAGCGCAACGTCACCCCTGCGTCCTCCGACGTCTCGGATGACGAGGAGGCGGAGAGCAAGGATCCGGACGGCGAGTGGGGCGGTAGGGCCAAGGTGAAGAGCGAGGGCAAGGAGAACGGCGGGGGCGGCGGCCGCAACGGCCGTGGCCGCTCGCGCAGCGCGACGGCGGTGGCGACCTACAAGGAGGAGTCTGATGACGACAGCGATGTGGCGGAGGAGTTCGCGCTGTTCAAGGCGGCTGAGGCGGCGGCGGAGGAGGAGGTTTGAGGGGAGCGGAGGCGCTCATTATCCTTCTTCGCTTCTGCTGCTTCTTCTGCTCTCTGGCGTGCTCTGTGCGGTCGGCGAAGAGGAGCTTTCTTCTGGGTTCTTCACGGGTTTGGGGGGTGGCTGGCTTTTCTGGTTGGCGGGTAGGTGTTCTGGCGAGGGGGATCTCTTTTCATTCACGGTTACGTCTTGACAGGATAGGCTCGGCCTATGTTCAAAGTGGCTTTGGAATCTACTGCGGCTGCTGGGAGGCGAACAAAATTCTACTGCTCGCGAGAGCGCAATAAAAATAGTCGGCGGCCAACTCCTTAAGGTGGTTTACGCTCTGTTCATGTGTCTCTCTTTCAGCGTATCCCGCGTCCGCTCTTTCCGCATCTCCAAAACATTCCAGACCGACCTTGACGGATGGACAAAGTCGTTGCAATCGGGTCACCAACCCGCAAATCCCGAGTGGAGCCGAACCACCCACCCAGACAGCTTCCATCCTCCACCTCGCGACAAACCCACATCCGGCCGAACGCACCAACTCTCGGACACAAGACAACCTCTGTCTCACAGCTCCATCACGCTTGGCTCCCTCTGCACAGCCCGTACGTGCGGGAACCCGCACCGCCAGCCACACGCCACACCCACCCCCCGCCGTAACAGCCACAGGCCCGGGAAGAAAAGCAACAGACAGAGCCGAGAAAACCGTTGGGGCGACGGGCTCCACCTCAGCCCTACGTCCAGGTACCTACGAGCACGCGCGCCGGCCGGTGCATCCGCCCGGCGACCTCACAGGCCATGCGTTGCATCCCCGCGGGCCGAGGCAAGCGAGCGAGCTCGGCCGCGTTCCCTGTCCGCCCTTGCTGCGGAACGCTTGACAGGGTGTGTGTGTGTGTGGGTGTGTGGTTCCTTTCGGACAGGGAGGGTTCGGAGCGAGTCCGAGGAGGGGGGACGGCCGGGCCGAAAAGTGGGCGGTCGGGCCCCCTTACGTCGGCTCTGGGTGGTCCCGGTAGCTGGGGAGGAGGGGAGGGGAGGGGAGGGTTGCATGTGGGTTGGCGGGTGCGTGCCTGAACGCCGGCTCTGTGTTTTTTTTTTCCTGCTCGCTTGAGGGCGAGAGGGTCCGGGGGGCGAAGAAAACACGCAAGGGGAAGGGTCGGGTTGGGTTCGTGGGTGGAGAGCTGCGGCTGCGGCACGAGCAAGCGCGCTGGTGCAGGGTTCGGCAGTGTGAAGAAAGGGGCATGGCGTTCTGGCGTCGTGCCTGGCTGCCGGCGCGCCGGCTGCCGGGCTATGACGGAGTGGAGTGCTGGCGCAAGAGCAGAGAGAGAGGAAGAGGGAAGCTTGGATTCTTGCCGTTTTGGGTGTGGCGGTGTGAGACATTGTTCCCAACGCGACAGGCAGGGAAATGTAGGTTAAATTGTTCTGCTCCGGCGATCATTGGCTCAGGGACTCGGGCGTGTTAATCAGGGCCCGTGAGCGGATATATGATGGACGAAGGAGGTTGCATTTGCTTCATTAAGCGACATTTTCCTGCTTAAGGCGGTTAATTAGCGTTGCAGTTACTGCGGGCTGTGTAGAGAGGGCGCGGCGCGGGTGCTGGTGCAGCGGTTACATGCGATTTCTGCGGGGAGAGGTGGGATGGAGAGGGTGAAGCGATGTTGTATGTTTCGTGAAACACCTGCAGCAGACTTTATTTAGACGGCGCGTGTGTCCAGGCGCGTGGATGCGAAGGCATGCAACTGTGGTGAGCTACAGCGCGGTTGCAGCCACCAGTGTGCCATTGCCGCAGGGCCTCGGCGCGTGCGGCACCGCTGCTGTCGACTGCCGGGCAGGCAGCCGGTCGAGGGTCTGGCCGGCTCGGCGCAGACGAGGCTGCGAGGCAGAGGAATTGTGGAGCCCGTAGGGCTGGCTTACGCAGTCCTTCCTTTCCGGTCCGCTCTCCCCAAAGGCGGTGACGCCGGGCAGCGCCTGTTACCCAACGCGCACTACGTAATCGCCCTCTGCGATCACCAATCACCCCCTCAGCCCTACGGAAATGCCGAACGCTTGCGTGCGGGCGCCCGTATACGGCCCGAGTTGTGCTCGCGCAGGGAAGGGATTGGGAAAGTAGCGGTGGCCGGAACGTCGGACGGGTGTGCATGGTCTGCCCAGCGGACGCGCGGATTATGGGGAATGTGCCCATGACGAAGGCAATCCTGAGGCCTTGGCCTGTGGCTGTTGTGGCGGTGTGCATGCAGCAGACGCCAGAGCGCATGCGCGTGCGCGGCGTGCGTGCTTTTTGTCAGTCGGTGCCTGCTGATCTTGGCTGGTTCGGGTGCCGGTCTAGATGCGTGATGTTCGCCTCCCGGTCAGCATGGCGTGGGACGAGGACTTCGTATGGTGCTGAGGCGTCTCGCGCCTGCATCTTGGGTCGCCCGAGCTGTCGTTCTAGGATTGTTGCAGCCATGGCAGCTGCAGCCTGTCGCTCTTTGTTCGAGTGATTCAGCAGAGTGCGCTTGTCCGCCAAGCTGCATTGATCCTCAGCACTTGCAGATGGAGGCAGACATCCATGAGTATCTGGCGCGTACTTGTGTGCAGAGCGACACAATAGACATCGCCTTGGTTGATCTGAGTGAATGCTATCAGTTCCTCTGTCAACCCGCGCAAGTCTTGTCAAGGGCCTACACGGTAGGAGTCAATCGCACGAGCTTTTGCGGCCAACATGGTGTCCAGATCCATCACGAAAATCTGCAGGGTATCGACCAGGATGAGGAAGGCTGCGCGACGCGTTCCACATCCTGGACCAGGACATGGAAACTGGTGGCTAGAGTGCGAAAATGCGCAGCGCAAGTGAACGATATTCGGCCGAGATAGTGGACGTCAAAACAAGAAACTCAGTGTGGCTGGGGTGCAATCGCGCTAAGGAGTCGGATCGTACTTCGGGGTGGCCGATGGCTGGTGATGTCTGCCCATGCTTTCTCAATGACGTGCTGCCTGTTGAGACTTAGGGTCATATTTAGCCCGAGACACGGCGATCACCCCAACACCTGGGCAAGCTGCACCCGACAGATCGTCAGGTTCAGAGAGTGACATCTTCGTATAACCCAAATGTAGCCTGCGAATGGGAGGCCCTGTGCAGAACAGTTTAAGTGGAGAATGACGACACGTCCCCTGAGCAGCGCTTTCCAAGTTTGTTTCAAGGCGATGTTAATTTTACCATTAAAAGCTAGCGGACGAAGTGAAGACGGGATAAAAAAGAGAAGGGACCCATGCCGGATGCAGCCACACTAAAAAGGAATACGACCCAGAAACGACCCGCTAATGCAACCCGAAAAAAGTAGCGAATGACGCAAGATGGGATATCTCAGAGAAGCGACAGAAGGAAGAAAGGAAAGAGGGAAGATAGGAAAAAAGTGAAAGAAACGCCCTCCCAATGCAAAGGTTCCTTCTAGCAAGCAAATCGTCGCAGACGTGACTGCCGTGTTCCCCTTTACACATTACCCATTATCAACAACGCCGGTTCTTTTTCTTCTTGGTTTGGCCTGCAAGCCAAGGGGTATATGTTTTTGTTGTGGTTTGGATGATTAAGATCGCGGTGCCGGCACCGTGATTCACTTGGCAGGTGTGGTCCCACCGGTGGCTTGTCGATGGGCAGAGCTGAAGAGTCGCTCATGTCCGGCGGTCGGCGCAAGTGTGGTTTGGAGGCTGCCCAATGAGGCGAGGAGCAGCTCCCGATCGATTCCTTCTGCGGAGGGTTCCCTTCCTTCTCGTATCGTAACCCGGCCAGCGGGTCCGCTCCGGTCCTCCGTCTCCGTTCTGGTGGACCCGGCGAAGAGCGAAGAGGGCAATGCCGGTTTGGCGGGGCGCCCGGAGTCCAGGATGGAAGGGGAATTTGGCCCGAGTTCCTTGCTCATCGTCCCGTGGGCGCGGTTTTGGCGTGGGTCGCGCAGGTGTATCCAACATGGATGATCTTGTCGACGACAGCGTGACGGCCAACGGAAGCGCAGGCGTCAACGGCATGGACGTGGTAGATGCAGCCGCAAACGGCGTACTTCTCGACAATTCGGATGCACATTTTGGTGGATTTCGGTAGACTTTTCAGTTGTAGCCGCCGCGACCCATAAAGACGCTGGAAGATGCCGGAATGGAGGATTCGAGGCTGGTGGATTGAGGAGCTGGAGAGAGGTGGAGAGATTGACACCGACCGACAGAGAAAGGAACGTTGCTGGTGTTGAAGGCCCTAGTGGCGGCCTTGGGAAAACTTACTTATACATGTCTGCTGCGGAAGCGCAACGGCCATCGCGAGATGTGACTCTTGGAGGATCAGTAAGGCTGCTGCGGTGCGCTCTCGGGCCTCACGACGTTTGGCTGTACTAAGGATAGATTTGCGCACTAGCCACGGCTGAGGCTGACCCGGGAGACTTGGACGCGAAGGGCAAGGCGCGATCCTATCCTAGGAGGAATTTGGTCGGCGGGGGGTGAGGCGCAGCAGCCGGGCGGATGAGAATGACATGAGCGGAGGTCAATTGCGGGCTGCAGTCTGACCAAATTGATCTCCACCACGTGCGCGACAGGACGTGCGCGCGGCTTGGGGGACCACGGGGACATAATTGCCTGCGATCTGCGACATAATTGAGCCGCTCCTGGGTCGCTAAGCGCATTGCAAGGACGAAACGCCCCCAGTCGGGAAATATCGAGGGCGTATTTTTGGGAGACTTTGGCGGTGCGCTCGGAGACGATCGCTCTTGGGGAAATGAAGAGATACGAGAATAGGGGAAGCACAATGCCTATCACCACGGCGGCGGCGGTACGAAATGGAGAGGACGGCTGCCGGCTGCGCGTGCTGCTGACAGCGCGCGCCGCCGGCGAGGCCGAGCAGGATGATGGCATCGAGTCGCGCCGCGAGGGCAATGGAGAGAGCCGGGTCGCGTTGGGGGCTGCGAGAGCCGCCCGGTGGCAGGGGAGCCGATCGAGGCGTGGGAGGTTGCGCGCGAGGCCCTGGCGAGCGGGCGCGGGGGCACGGGCGCTGGCGCCGGCCGGGCAGTCATGGGAGCGCGGTGTGGAGGAGGGAGTTGTGGCAGTGAGTGCGCCCTCGAGTCGCCCGAACCGCAGCTGGCGGTAGGGCTGAGAGCGCGCGATGCCGCTCCGGGCCGCGCTAGCGCGATTGGGGCAGGGGTCGCGCCTGCCGACACCGCCCTCCGTCACTTCACCTCGCTCGCCAGCGCCGCTGCTCCGCTCGCGCAAGCGTGGGAACCGCGCATCCGCGCGGCATGGCCCTCCTTCCGGCCCCGCCGCGCTCGGCTGACTGTGCACGGCGGCCGCGCGCCTGACTCGCGACGCGCCGGTGTGGCGAGCGCCAGGGGTGTGGGGTGTGAGGCGGTGCAGCCGATCTGCGATAGACGACCGCTCGCGGCTGCCGCCCTGTGTGATGCTCGCCGTTTCACGCCCTGCCCACGGCTTCCGGCCCATCCTCTGTTTCAATGCGACGTTTCATCCGGCTGCTCTGTTTCAGGCTGCCTCTCTGTGCCGCTCGGCAGCGCGCCCGCCATGCCCGCCATGCCCGCAACGGCTTGGCCTGCGTCCCGGTATAGAACACGCCCGGGCCCTGCGCCCAAGATCTGCCTGCTCTCCCCACTTCTCATGCTTTTGTTGAGCGCTTGCATGCCGAGTGCCAGGTATGTCCCGCGCCGAGCTGCCATCTGACTGAGGCACCACGCCCGCTACGGCCTGACTGAGGCACCACGCCCAGCTGCCACCTGACTGAGGGACGCTGTCAGCGGGGCCGGAAGGTAAGATCCGTACGAGATGTATCCACGGAATGTACCTACAATTGCACCACTCCATCGTATTGCGCTTCTGCCGCCACTCCTCCCCGGCGCCTCTGGCTGCCTCTTGCTGCCTCGCCTACTCCCGCTGCCTCTTCGGTGCCTGGTGCCCGCGGGTCTCGCCGCAGGCTGATGACAGATACCTCAGTCCGGACCAAGACGATCTCATCGATGACTAAAGCAATGAGAAGCAGGACGTCACTTGCCATGCTTGGTGCATGATTCCGTCCACATGGACGTTCAGGCTACCCTTTTTCTTGTGTACTGCGGCGTCGAGATATCCATACGGATGGGAGGATGCAGGAATGAATGCGGACATCTCATGTGTACGAGAGGCTGATTTGCCCACTGCTCTCTTCCTGCTGTTGTACCGTCATGGTCAGATCAATGCTTCAACCTCAAATGTGCTTTCCCTACCCGCCTTCGGCAAGACGGCCAAGGTGCGGTTGGCATCGTGCCCAATTACACTGTATGAGCCAAGTTGTTCGCCGGAGAGAGCAACTTACAGTGGCAACGGCAAAACATCCGGTGATACTAACGAGCATATTCGCTAAACAGCGCCCAGTGACGTGCCAGAAGGGCAGAGTCAAATCAGCTCCGGAAGTCTGCTGTCCCTCAACGATTGTGTGTAGGATGAAGCTGGGCTTTACAAGGCCATCTCGGTTGTATTTGTGAGTTCGGGGCCTCAGATAGCCCGATTCCAGTGGGAGAATGACGCTGGTCGGAGTGGCGGCGGAGTGAAGGTGAAGTGAAGCGCAGAACAATCACAACAACATGGGGCCCGTGCGCAGGATGCTGTCGACGTTTCTACCAACGGCGCACCTCCGGAAACCCTTCTTCCTCTACACCTTTGACGCTTCCGTGACCCTAGCGGCACCTTGTACTAGCCCAGTCCGCACCTTCGGTCACAAGTATGTCGCCTGCGACGAGAAAACTGCGCTCCGGCGCCACCTACTCCACTTGCACCCAGGACAAGTCGCGCGTCGCTAAGCGCAGGTCACCCGCTCCGAAGGCGCCTTTAGCGACGCTCGAGCGCACCTCAGCTAGAAAGGTATGTTTTTGGGCTGTCTTCTGCCGTTATATCTCTCCCTCTTACTTCATTCAATGGCTCTGCGTCGCTTCCGACTCCCGAGCATCCGCTGATTGACTTCATAGTTTCGCTGGACCGAGAAGAGGGACAGGACCCTGCTCATCCACTTGATCGGCCTTGGAGATATCATGTCCGACAACGAGTACACCAAGCTGGCGATGCTGTGGGACGGCGCCACAGCCGACGATGTCCACGCGCGCGTCGAGTTCCTACGTGCCCAGCAGGTTCTCACCATAAAGACGGAGGAACCAGCTGCCACTGCGGCTGCCACTATCATGGTAGCTGTAGATGCTACTCACGCCCCCATCACTGACAACACTGAACATGCCGCTAACGAGGACGACATTGCCTCGGACTGCTCCTCGCCGCTCTCTTCTCCGCCTTCCTCTCTACATTCGCCGACCCCTACGCCTTCTCCTCCACCTTCCTCTAATCCCACTTCTTCCGCCAGTGAAGAGGATGAGGACAATGATGACGTTGAGCCCACAACACCAGCGCCGCAACTCAAGTCTGCGCTCAAGTCCAGGACCACCACAGGCCCTGGCAAGACAGTCAGATTCCCGGCTGTCATCGCCACGGTGCGCGCATGCTCTCCCCGCCCTAACCACCATCTAAACAAGAAACGCGACTTCCTCTGGCCAATCGAGCGGCCACGCGGATGGGTTCCCACGGCGAACGCCAAATGGGAAGACGAGATGTTCGACGCCGACGACGACGACGACGCCTCCACCACCGCCACCGAAGACAACCACCCAGAAGCCTCGCCCTCCCCCCAAGCGCGGAGCCTCCCATCCAAGCGCACCCACGACAACTTCTCCGCCGACTCCCCTCCCTCTCCCTCCGACGACACCGTCCCCCACGGCCGCCCCGCCAAACGCCTCCACGCCTCCCCGTCCCGCCCCGTCTCCCGCACGCGCTCCCACTCCCGCCTCACGGCCTCCCACCGCTACCGCGCCTCGACGCCCACGGCCTCGCCCCGCCGCTTCAACAACTACCTGCCCGCCTTCCCCAGGCCGGTCAAGGCCATGGCGGCCGTGTGCGCGAGCGCGGCGTGGCTGGACGAGAGCGACGACGAGGGGGAGACGAGGCGGTTGCAGAGGAGGAGGAGGTACGAGTCCAGGGAGGGGGAGGTGGGGTTCGATCACCAGGAAAGTGGGCGGATTGATTGGGCAGGGGAAAGGGTGAGCGGAGTGGAGACGGTAGTGGCGGATGAGGGGTGGTTTGACGAGGAAGAGAGGGAGAGGGGTGGGGTGTGGGAGGAGGAGGAGGAGGAGGAGGGGGAGAAGGGAGAAAAGGAAGATGCGCCTGTTGGAGCGCCGACGCAGCCCGTCAACGATACGTGCGGAGGCGTGCTCGACGATGTGGACGACATCGAACGGTTCGAGAGGGAGTGCGATGAGGAGCTAGGGTGGGATCTGAGTACGGAGCCCTCGAACCGTGCTGATAAAGACGACAGCGAGGTGTGAGAAGAGGAAGAGGGGGAGCATTGATGCCGACGGCGATGGTCATGATTGGGATACCCTGGGCCTATACGAATATGTGTCCACTGGCTTATCCTGGTGGTTTGCTCGTACTGAGCTGCTCCCATTCAATGCGCCGAAATACTTGAGGACAGAAGATATGCCCGCTAGGCCCACCAGTCCGTTGTGAGGGCAGCGGTGTTGGCAGGAGGCAGGCGGGCAGTGCATCATGACACCCGAAGGCTTACGGTTCACGCTCACTCAATCGAAGCAGACGTCCAGGACTGCATTACCAACCAGCCAACACTCACAAGAAGCGGCCGTTTGTAATCAGCACTGCTTTGACAAAAGCAACGAAATCTGAGGGATTCATAGGCACTTTTCCATCCGACGTTGGTTTCTAGGATGATTCCCTATACCGGTACCCTCTCTTCTTTGATCAGGCCACTATTATCCGTTACTTCGTACACATCGATACGGGCCCTAAAAGGGCTTTCCTATTCCGTAAAACCAGCGCGCTCGACTCGCACACTTCAGCGCACCATCCCCTCTCACATCAGCCGCAACACCGTATATGCAGGCCTGGGCTCGCAATCACGCGTCATAACACCACCACCTCGCAGCACTCGCACCGCCGACGTAGACATTTCGAACCAATCCATTACTTTATTTTCAAGATGTGTACACATGCATACACGGCCATACAGTCGTTACCCATCCGGAGCTGGCGTATTCATCCGGACGAAGAAGTGATACAGGGACGATCTCCCACCGTACACAATCTCTCCCGATCTATCGAGTCCAGACCCAATCTCTCCCTCCTCTCACAGCTCTTGGCCATAATCTCCGTCTTCTCTTATTTCTATCTCTCTTGCATTTATTTACGCCCTGTTCGGCCTCCCCATCCCCGGCAGGTGCGCCAGCGGCGCCCTCTCCACATCCTCCACAACCGCCGAGTGCGGCGCCGACACACCCTCCGCCGCAGCCACGACCACCGGCTTGCTCGACAGCGGGCTATCCGTGCGCTGGGCCTCCTCGCCATCCCTCACGCCCGCGTTCAGCGCCTTCACCAACGCGTTGACCGGATCGACGTCCGCCGGCGGCAGCACCTCCGCGGCAGCCGCAGGCGGGGCATCCAGCGCGGCCGGGGCCGGCTCGCCGATGGGCGCGGGCGCGGGCTCCGCGTGCGCGGAGATAGGGCCGGAGATGGTGGTGGAGAAGATGGGCGAGTTGAGATCCACCTCGACGCCGTCGTTGACCTCGATGGTGGTCTCGACGGTGGCGGACTCGCGGCGGGATTCGGGGTTCCACTCGATGGTGCTGCCCTCGTCCTCCTCGTCGATGGGCGGCTCGGCGCTGATGGTGGTGACGACAGACGGGCGGCGCGAGAACTCGTCCTGCACGGCGTGCGGCGACAGGCCGACCGACTCGACCGTGCGCTCAATCTCGAAGGTCGCGATGATGGACGGGCGGCGCAGCTCGCGGACGGGCTCCGCGCCGTTCCACAGCTCCTCGTGGTCATGCCAGCCGTTGACCTTGACCTCGAACGTGTCTCCTGACCGCACGGACGCGGACACGTCGTCCATCGGGACGGCGGAGGCGGGCTCGAAGTCGTCGTCAGGGGTGGTAACTACCTCGGGCGGCACGTCCTCCTGCGCCGCAGGTGCAGCGGGCTCGATCGGAGCAATGGTGGCAGCAGAAGTAGCTACAGCGGGACTGAACGCGGCGACCGCGGCGGCGGCGGCCTTGTCGTCCTCCTCCTTGATCTTCAGCTTCTCCTCCTCCTCTCGCTTCTCGGCCGATGTCCGCCGCAGCGGCGCGTACGACTCGAACTTCTCGGTCGACCGGCCGCGGCCCAGGCGTGGCCGCTTGGCGTACGCGAAGCCGGACGTCTGCTGGTCATCGTCCTCGTCCTGGCCGTACGTGTGCTTGGTGCGAGCGGGCGAATCCGCGGCGGTGGCGGAGTATGGCGGCGGCGGGTCGTCAGAGGAGATTGAAGGAGACGCGGTCACGGCGGAGACGGCAGGCTGTTCGCTGGCGGCGTGGGCTGATTTTGAAGGCGTGGCGAAGGCGGATTCCGCCTGGCCTGCCGCTGCTGGTGCTGGCGCTGTTGCAGATGCCGTTGCGGAGCCGTTTGGCGCCGATGCGGGGTGCGTTTCAGAGGTATTGACGGTTCTCTTCTCTTCGATGGCTGCGCTGCCGTTCGATGACGAGTGAGTGGCGGCCTTGCCGTTGGCTGCTGTCGTCTTCCGGGCCTCCTCAGACGATGCTTCCTTCTTGGGCTTCGGCTTCGGCTTCAGCGATTTCCTCTTCCGCCACTGCAGGAACAGGATTATGGAGCCGGCGGCGATGGGGATTCCGAGGATGACGCTCTTCCGCGAGAGGAGCTTGGTCGCCTGCTGCTGGTAGACGGAGATGCTGCTCGTGGCCTGCGCAGAGAAGAACGAATCATGGTTAGCCAATTAACCTTAACGCGGACATGCTTTTCTGTGGAACGCAAGGTCTACCATTTTCGGCGCGGCGCTCGACGAATGCGTGCGAAGCACTGCTGTTCCGGGTGTCAATTGCACCGGGAAGCTGGAGCTGCGAGGGAGAAGGACGCGGGTGCAGCAGCAGCGGGCGGAGAAAAGGGCGGAACAGGAGGATGGGCGGTGGGAAAGGATGTGTGACGTTTTGTTGATCGGCCAGGGTGTGGGTGGGCGTGTGCACGAGGGAAAATGGGCAGAGCCAGAGCACCGCCGGGCCACGCGCGATCCGTCTTTTATATGACCGCGCGACACCTGCGACAGACCGTGCCTGCCTCAAAGTAATGACGGGCGGGCAGCTAGGAGGGGAGCCCGGTAGAATGACGGCGGGCGGGCGACGCGACAGACGACGCGACCCACAGTTGCAGCAGTCCAGTCAGCCGCCGAACGGCACTTCCAGCCAAACAACTCGTCGATGCTGAGCAGCCTCGCACAACCAGGGCAGCGGCCAGGAAAAAGGGGACCCCCATCGCGCCGCGGCCGCCAGCAACGGTGTGTTTACAAACCGTCGGGGTAGGCCGGCCGGACGCCTAAGGCGGTGCGCGGGTTGGCCCATTGACGTGTGCAATCGCCCTCAGGCTTCCTTCTAGGCCTACCCCAGCGGGTAATTTGTCTAGCGTGATGCCACATCCGCGAGGTGTCAGGTCACCAAAGCTCTCGCGACCAAGCCAGCCAGCCGCCTCTCGTTCGTGTTGTGGAGAGTCAGGGGGAGGCCAATCGTGTCCCGGATGGGCTGCGCCCTGACTACTGCAGCCCGCGCCAGACCGCCTTCGCTGCAGTCCTCGAGAACGTTAAGTAACCGCCCGCCCCTCGCCGCAGCGTCGGTTGATGGCGGTGCGCTGTTCGCGCTCGGAGCGCGCCAGTGGGTAAGGGCCTCCTCGTCATGCCGCTATGCCGCCGCGCCGCCGCCGCCGCCGCGTTCGCCCTGGATTGATCGGGCTCCCAACGCGCACCAAAAAGGCGGCGAAGATGGCGGACAGTGCTTCGATCCGTGCTTTTCGTTGGCGTCGAAGGCGCATGGCGTTAAAGCCGCGCCTCCGAGAGAGAAAAAAAAACCAGGGCCCTGCCTTCCGTACTCAACCACCGGAGCGACGCAGAGTCATGAGCAAGACGCCACCTGGTCTGAATAACCGAGCTGGTCGTCTTCATCCCCCCCCAACAGCCAGCAGAGTTTTGGCCAACATCGATCGGAATTTCCAACACAAGCGGTGACGTCTTGCTGCAAGCGCGCGGCGACCGGGAAGACTGCGCATCCTGGCAACGATGCACGTCGGCACGTCGGAAGCACGTGGAATCCCCGGGCGCAGCTGCACGGCCTAAGCCGGTTTGGGCAGCACATTCAGTGAGGCTTGCGCTGCGCTTGCCGTCGTCCGCTCCGGCCTTTGCTGTGCGTGTTGATCATACGCGGGCTTGGAGATGCGCCTCGATCGGACGCCAGCAAGTAGCCTGATGTGCGAGCCGTCACTGTTGAGGTTCCCGACCGGAGCCTGTTTGCGGCGTTGGAATTGCACTCGCACAAGCCGCTTGGAGCACTCCGGCTTACGCTTTAACCTTTCCTGTTGCATGAGGCTAGTGTAGCCATTGTCATATCTCCGCATCCGCTGCGAACCAGGCACTCCGCTTTTCTGACACAATTCTAATATTACCGGCATCGTCCACTTTCACGGCTGTCTTCCGTGGTGGCGTTCAGGATAACGTCTTTTGGGTAGGCTTAGGGGGTGAAGCAGCTGAACGGATGGATTTGGCGTCTTTCCCGTGACATTTTTGCATCTGGATGAAGCATATCATTCCCATCAAGAACTAAACAGTCTGTTCGAACCAAATGCAACAACGCTGATGAGCTAAAAATTATGGAGAATGCTTGTCCACGGCGCGAAACCACAAATACATTTCAGATCCAAAGAGAAATTGGGTAATCTCAGGGGTCTCCCATCGAGATTCTTTGGGTTCTTCTCACCGTGTCATAGCGAGACTGTGACAACTCTGAAACACAAATTCAGAAAGTGAGAGAAGGGGCGGCAGAATTGAGGTGGGAGTAGAGCAAACTATAAGGGAAACGATCATGGAGAGAATGAAGGGAGAGATGTCAAACGGTTCTCGGGCGGATTGTAGGAAGGGATTGGTGGGAATACTGATGGAGAGTCAATGGGAATGACCACAAGAGCATCGACGGGAGGAATGCAGATAGGACATTTGTCTTGCGAGCGTAGACTAGTAAAGAGGGGTTAATGGCTTTCTGGAAACCAGCCAGAGTTCAGCCGAATAATTAGAGCTTAGAAAATTAGACGTGCTTGAAGCGTGCAAAAGATGTATAGATAGGCGTCAGGGTGTTGCAACAGAAAGCGAGCACGATTGCTCTCAACAAGCACATCTGCATCCAGAGTTAAGACCCTGACGTAGAAGCTTTGGTGTACAGTTTGAAGCGCTTTTTTTATCTGGGCGAATGTCTGAGTCCAGGCGGTCAATATTTGCTACTAAGCGATGGCCGTCAGCCGCAGTCCTCAAGCCTCAACGGCTCGCGCAAAAGATGCGAGGCGTCGCTAGAGCCACCATCCTGGCTAGAAGTCGTGCGAGAGCAGATACGCTGCACTACTGAATGCTTGTATAAACAACATCGCATTTTTGCGGGGTTTGCTTCTTAAGACTCGTCGAAAGGCACGAGACCGGGGCTGCGGATTATTTGCCAGTGAGCATCCTGCGCTGCGGCAAGTGAATTTGGAAGCTCGCGTAGTGCAACCCAGTCCGGCGGTGCTTCGCACAGGCGTCCGTCGACAATGCGATGGTTGCAGGATTCGAGGATGAGGAGGCGATAAAGTTGACGATCATGCCAGAGATGGCGATGGATTGCCGTGTTGGCCGGCTGCGGAAGGCCTGACGTTTCCCCGGAGAGCCGGCATTTTGCCCTCCGACAACCTCTACGGCGCTGTCTGGATGCTGAGGAGAGCACGATATCTCCTCCACGTCTGCCAGCAGCCGCTCTTGTGTCCTTCAATATGGCCTGGTCGAGCAGATTCGTGTCGCTTTGCCGCCTGCCAGCTTCGGCTGGTCTGGCTGCGACGCATCTCGCGCCCTCCGCGGACTGAGGCCAACTCACATCCATCAATACGTCTCCCTAAAGGTAGGTCTGCTTTCCTCTGCACAGAGCTCCCCTTGACCAACCGGCCGTTCTTGAGTTGGAGACATGCTCTCCATGGCCTTGTCCTGGTCGAAGGCGTCGGGAGCTCTAACTGATTCCGCCCAGCATGCAGGGCTTTGCCAGCAGGGCACCGGCAAACGTCTCTGCTTTGCTGGGCTTGGGCCTGTAGATGTCATTTACACGAGATCCTTCCTACCGCCAGGACCCAGAAAGCTGACATCTCTTTTAGTCTCCAGCCTCTGCCTCGAAGAAGACAGTTTGCCCAGACGCATTCCGCAATGGACGCAAGCACGTGACATGGACGACAGGTCTGGCTACCAAAATGGGTAACGCTGATGCAGGGATCCCTTCTCCTCTGATAAAAACCGGCATTGCTAATGTGTCTTGCAGCCTGCCCGCTGTGTTGTTGACTCTTGCGAAGTAGTGCTGCAGCCTGATGCTGTTGTCACGTGTCGCTCCCGCTGAATGCTGGGCACGATTCTAAAGAAACGCGAGTTCCCTCTGCAATAACACAACACCCACCACCGCCCGCCCAACCCCGCCACCCTTTCCACCAAATCAGACCTCGGATCATCGGTCGCGCCCTCCGTCTCGATTCATCTCTACGAACAACTAGATACAAGACTTCATCATGCCTGGTGGAAAAGGTAACAATTTTCGAGTCTTACACGCTTTTAAGAAGTGGCTAACGCGTCTATTTCTCGCGTCCGATAGGCAAGACGGGTGGCAAGACGGGTGGTAAGGGCGACTCCAACGTCAAGACGTCCAAGTCGCACTCGGCGAAGGCCGGTTTGCAGGTAAGGCTGATTGCGCGCCCACCTTGGTGACGCGCCACGTCACGACAGAGCTCTAGATAGCACCTTTCCATCACACTCGATGCGCTCGAAGGAACCGTAGTGTTGACGTAGTCGCCTCCAGTTCCCCTGTGGCCGCATAAAGCGCCACCTTCGCAACATCACTCGCCAGCGCACGCGCATCGGAGCCAAGGCCGCCGTCTACCTCACCGCCGTCCTGGAATACCTGACTGCCGAAGTCCTCGAGCTGGCTGGCAACGCGGCCAAGGATCTCAAGGTCAAGCGTATCACGCCTCGCCATCTTCAATTGGCCATCCGCGGTGACGAGGAACTCGACACGCTCATTCGCGCCACCATCGCCTTTGGTGGTGTCCTGCCCCACATCAACCGCGCGCTGCTGCTCAAGGTCGAGCAGAGGAAGGGCAAGAAGGCTATCGAGGTCTAGGCGATGTTTCGGATGATACTGTCTTTCTGGGAGGATTGGAACCAAAAACGATAAAATACCCGGCCCGGCGATTGATATGGGCGTTCCGTAATGACACAAGGCGGGGGAGGTGCATGTACGATTATGAACCACGGACACTCGGCGCGCATGGATGGCTGAGGGCGTCACATTTGCTGCGCACCTCGACCGCGATAGGTCGCCTTCAGCCGGTCCGCCCTCCCCTGCATCACTGTCGACGGAGATTCAGTCACGCCAGCTCTCCCTTGACCCAGGCCGGCTTCTTACGGTCGTTGCTGCACGCGCTCTGTTTGCGATATTACTTCGGGTTTTTCGTTTAGGCGTGGCGGGATTGCAAGGGCTGGGAGACCAGACGACTGCTTAGTCTGTTAGCTCTTAGTAGGCGAGGTGGGAAGCCTCTTTTATGTCGCAAGTAGACAATGGACTCTCTGCTTCCCGTCATTCGCCCGATGCTCGTGTTGTGTGTTGGTCTAGATCTCACGCTTGTCTCTGCCTTCAACTAAAGAGCGCAGGCAGCGGCTTTTGACATGATACTCGCCTGCGCAGGGCGCCACGGTCGGACGAGATGCGTGATCTGAACCATCCAAATTGCATGCCCGCTTAGTTGATGCATCGCACCGGCAGTAGCGCTCGATGTCAGCATTCTCTGCCCCTGACGAATCGAAACACCGCCTCCAGGAATGGACCACGGGGCCCTCGTTGCTTTTGAGCAGCAGCTGCATCCATTCCTCCGCCGCGGCGCATGCAATGTGCGCTAGCACCGGGCACAGGAAGAACCGTTGCATGGGACCGTTCCGTCGCGGGCGGGCGGCGGGCACCACGGGGACCATGGCTGTGCTGGCTGGCTCTTAAGCTGCCCCGCCCGCTCTCTGGTAGTGTGTCTCACCGAGATGGCAAACAAAGAGGGCAGCACACCATCCTGCGGTCACATGATTCGAGGTTGCTGCGGCCGGGGTGCGGGTTGAGCGCCAGTCGGGATGCGCCTCGCTGCTGTGCCTCGCGGCCGGAGGAGCAGCGGACGCCGGGGAGGCGGGCGGCTGGGCTGGGCGGGTGATTTGCCAGGTCGCTCGGTGCTGGGCGGGCTTTTGGACGTGCGACTGATCACAGCAGCTGGGGAGGGATTGGATACGGGGCGGGGAGCGGTTGATCTGCAGCATGCTGTGCGACATGCTCGTTGCGAGCGGGTGCGGCCTCCATTGGGCGGCTTGCTGGACTGGGCTGGCGGGCTGGCGGGCGGGCTTCTGGCGTGCTGGCGGCGGCTTGGGCGGGCGGCTTGGGGGCAGTCAACGGGCACACGCTGCGAAGCTGCTGCCCGGCGCGCCAGCAATGCGGCGCGGTGGCTGTTGCTGGGCGACGGCGTGGGCCTGTCGCTGGGGGAGCGGTGCGCATATGCAACGCGGGTGTTTGCCATGACGATGGCGGGCTGTTGCGGCTCGCGGCTCGAGCTCGCTCTCTTTCCCTAGGGGCGGGCCGAACGAAGCTCTGGCTGGAAGGCGCGCATGTGGTCCCTCCTTGTCTGATTATTACCGGGCGCGCATGCAAAAGGGGTTATACGCTCTCTCACTCTTATTGATGCTGCACGCTCTCACCCGTCCCTCTCCTCGTCCTCTCTGCCCTGCGCCCTCCGGCATCCTCGCTGCAGTCTCCCCGTCCGCCCGCCAGGCGCTCAGTCGCGCTATACTGCTTTCGTGAGGAGCCACCTCTGAAATTTCGGTGCCGCCGCTCGAACGCCAGGCACTGCACGCAGCCCTTCGCGCAGAGACACGCGGCCGCCTCTGCCCCTTCGACAGCAAGCACCCAGCCTTAGCCCGCGCCGTGCCGCCGCGCCAGTGCCTGTCGGGCCTCAGCTGCTAGCGCCAGTCGCTACTCGCCCAAAGCCAAAGCCGCTCCCCTCGCGGCCTCGCCCTCCCGCGCTTTTCTCGCAGCTGCTGCACCGCGATCGCGCCGCCACGCACAAGGCCCTCGACGCTGCGCCTGAACAGCGACGCCAAGAAGCGACAATCCCGGCTGTGCTCGCGCCGTTTCCTCGGATGCACCACGCGGCTCTTTGAGTTTGCTCTGACGACGCCGGCACGACGACACGACCTCCCAGCCGTTTTTTCACCGCTCGACCAACACACAACCCCTGAATAATGAGCAACCACCCGCACGACATGTACTACGACAATCCCTCGTCCCGCTCGCCAGGCTCGCAGCGCCACCAGCCGCAGACGCTGCACCGCCAGCCCTCGCGCCAGTTTGACGCATACGGCCAGCTCAGCCAGCAGGGCCTCTACACCCCCGAGGACCACCAGGCCCGCTATGACCAAGGCCGCTACAACGACCGCCTGAACGCGACAATCCACGCCGGCTACGGCGGCTACGAGCTGGGCGGCGCCCAGGCCTGGAACGCGAACGCCTTCGGCCAGAACAACAGCTTGGCCGCCATCAACGCGACCACGAGGATGAAGCCGCAGACCCGCGGTCGCAGCGCCCTCCCGCAGGTACGTGTTTTGCAGCCCTACAGCCCGGTGTCGGTGTACTGACTCATGCCGCAGACCTGGCTCGATCAACCGCAGCAGCAGCTGCCCTCGCTCAATACCTTCTCTGGCCTCGGTGGGGCGTCGCTAGGCTCCGGCCAGAACATGGGCCAGGGCATCGGCCAAGGCATCGGCCAGCCGCAGATGCGCCAGGACCCGTACGGCCCGCAGGAGGGCGACGAGGAGCTGATCCCCACCGCCATCGTCATCAAGAACATCCCGTTTGCGGTCAAGAAGGAGCAGCTTGTCCAGCTCATGACCGACCTCCGCCTGCCGCTGCCCTACGCCTTCAACTACCACTTTGATAATGGTGTTTTCCGCGGCTTGGCTTTCGCCAACTTCACCACGGCAGAGGAGACGGCCGTCGTCATCGAGACGATGAACCACTTTGAGTTGCAGGGCAGGAAATTGCGCGTCGAGTACAAGAAGATGCTCCCGCTGGCAGAAAGGGAAAGAATTGAGAGGGAGAAGAGGGAACGCAGGGGTCAGCTGGAGGAGCAGCACAGGCCTATGGCGGCCTCGCAGCTGCAGAGCCAGCCGTCGCTGTCGTCTATGTCTTCTCATGTGCCCCCGGCCACGTCGCCCTCTCCAGTAAACGGTAGGAAGCCAGGTAATGTCCTCCGATTTATCTTCTCTGTCCCGACTAACGATAAAAAGCAGAGGTGGACATGAACGACCCGCAGGTCCTGCAATTTTACTCGCAGCTGCTCCTCTTCAAGGAGGATCCCAACCGCGACGTTCTGGTATTCCCCTCGACTCTGACCCCGTCTCAGCGCCGTGTTTGCCACACGATCGCGCACCAGATGGGCTTGTCACACAACTCCAAGGGAATGGGCGATCAGCGACAGGTGCATGTGTATAAGTTTGCCCCGGATACGAGTCCGCCGATGCCGCAAATGGCTCCCACCAGCCACCCGCTCGACGCTCAAAGGCGCGGCCTCAACCGTGCTGCAACGACTGATTTCAGTGATGTTCGCGATGGCTTTTACGGAAGCACGCTCGGACGCCAATCATCCGGCCTCCTCGGGTTTCCTGATTCGCCAGGCGGTGGCTTGACTGCCGCCCCCAATCTCAGAGCCGCCAAGTCTTACGCTGATCTGCGCTCATACACGCCTTCTCCGGTACCTTCAACTGCAAGCTTTCCGGCAACGCTCGGTGGGAACATTAACAGGTACCAGGACTACGGCACCTCTTCGACGAACCCGAGCCTCACACCGACGGCGACCTCTATGGCCAACAGGGACGACAGCCTGCTCGTCAACGGCCTGAGCGGCATGAGCTTGGGTGGTGGTTTTGGACAGGGCGGCAGCCCTCGTGGCCTCCGTGGCATGGTCTCGTGGGAGTCGGACAGGAATCCCGGCCCGATCGGCGGCCACAGATCTTTCAGTAGCAACTACGACGGCGAGCAAAGCCGCGACCGCAGCCAAGGTCTCCCCACCCGCCAGCCTCGCGGCCCCATCCCCGAGCGCGGCTCCGGCTTCTCGCGCGGTAGACAGAACGGTCACCACGGACGCGGAAGCGATGAGCTCTCGTCGCAATCCGGCGTCGAGATTGTCGTCGAGTGAATGCAGCATACCCCGTCACGCCCATACACGCACTAAAGAAGGAACGGCCGAAAAACATTACACAAGAAGCCCCAATTCTTTAATCGCCAGGGGAAAGGGGCTTTCATGACGTATACGACGAATGATGCTACGAAATGTAGACCACTAACATTACGGAGTTCACGCTCCTCACATCGCCTTCCTTACTCGATCGATATCCCCAACCTTTCCTCCGGATTCGCGAAAAAGAGAATTAGTGACGATTTGGGTACTTGTCTTGCCTTCTGAAAAGAGACGAAGAGAATACAAAAAGCATTTATGGGGGTGTTGGATTCAAACTTTGGATGCTCGTTGCTGCTGCTGGTGCCGCTGCCGTCGTCGTTTTTATTATTCTTCCGTGGCCTTATTTCAAGTCATCGCTGGTCCGTTTTACCTTCGTGCCTTCCATTTCGTGGCGGGCGGGAACTTGCATTGTATTATTGATCTGTCTTGTTGTTTTCCATCCCTCTTAGTTGATTTTGGGCTCTTGCTAGTTTTACCCTGCTTGCGTAGTATTGGTGCGGTTTGGAGGCAGGAAACGCAACATTTTGCTGCTTTATCTCACACTTTTCTCCGAGCATTTTGCTTGAGAATTCCTGTTTCACGTTCAAATCTTTCTTGCAATTACCTTCGACATCCACTGGCACGACGATGACGAACGTAACTCGCGTAATGAACGCCCGAGAGATCGCCATGTACCCGCTCCTGCTCCTCGCCTGCATCGCCCAGCACTCATTGGCGACTGCGGTGAGCTGAGCACGGCCCGTATGTGGTCCTTTCCTCCGCGAGACACGATATCAAAGACGCTCTGACGCCTCTCACGATCGAAATGCCATTTACGCATACGACGACTGCGACGCCATTTTCACAATGCACGCACCAAGCAGAGAAAAGAAAAGGAAAAAGGGACGATCAAACACCCACCCTAAGATGCCAATCATTCACCACAGGACAGCCGACCGAAATGAGCTACTACTATTTTCGGGACGGCTCCACCAAATAAAGCTTATTACCTGTGGGGGCATTCACTTTACACATCTCGATCCCTAAATTTGGGGGGGTTCTCGCACATCGCTTTCTCCCTTCCCCCCCCCCTTCAGTCATGCCGGATTCCCGAGCACCGCCTCCGCCGCCGCCTCGCCTACCGCTTCATGCCCGGTCCGCACGTGGTTTGTGGACGGGCTGCACACTCTTCACTCCTGTACTCTCAATCTCCGCACATCTGATAATTTGACTTGCCTCTAGCCTCTACCCTTCCCGCTATTCAATCTTCATCTCATAGTTTGCATGATTCATTTGCGTTCTTGGTCCTCTCCGTTCATATCGATTGAATTTCCTGCTTCCCAGTTCATTCTTATCACCCAATCCTCTTTATAAGTGTCTTCTCTTGTTATTGGATGTTTTTGTGGCCGTCTCTTTCAACCCCCATTGTATGAAACGGCTATTCTTTTTTTTTTTATTGCCAAGATTGGGTGAAGTCCTCGATGAGGATAATGGAAGGTTGGGCGGGGCGGTCTGTTACTCACTTGCCTGTTTTTGAACCCCCTTTTCGCGTTTGGTTGGCTCTTCCTGCTGTGTTCTATGCTTTCTGGCGGCCCTCGTTCTTCCACCTGACTCTCTCATTAATGCGAGTTGTGGCTGAATGATGGGGCTTGGCTATGGCCGTTTGGGCTTTCGGTAGTGGGAATCGAAGTAGTAGTCAGCAGTGTCAGTATGTATGTAGAGTATGCAAAGCAAAGTGAGCACTTCTTTTTGATATGGCCTCGATTCTTGGACTGTCGGCGTGACTCATGTTACTCCCTTTCTGCACCATGGTCGTAAGACACCCTTGGTGATGGGAGTCTGAGCTTCTTCCACGCGCTTGGACGTGAAGTACCCGTTCGAGAGAATCGCCACGCGAGCGAGATTAGAGCCAAGACATTCCTCACCCAACTCAGCCCGTCGTGGGGAGAGAAACGGGCGAGTGGAGAGAGCAAGGTCCAGATGTCCCACGACGTTCCGAGTCAGTGACCTGGAGCTGCATTATCGATTCGACCAGCCACCAACTGCTCCCCGCTCCGACCCCGCCGGAGCCTATCGAGAAGCCCTCTCTCTCTCTCTCCAGCCCGGTCTGCTGGTCGCAGAATCCGGAACTCGGATCTTGTTTGGAACAAGCGGCGACGGAGCAGATAAGTAAGCAAACCCGTGCCGCCCGTCGCCCTCTCGAAGGAATCGGGCTTGCAGGTACCCTATTGCATGCTTGGTATAGCATCGTTTGGGAAGCGCGGGCTCCCCTTGCCATCTGCCCGCCACCCACCTCGCTCGTTCACTTGGTCCAAGGAGGCGGCTTTTACGTGCTCCTTCGACGACGATGGGGCCGTTTGCCGGGGACAGTCGCAGTCACTCAGCACGGAGGCGCCCTTGTAGCCACGTGACTGCGCAATGACGCGGCGCGTATGTGCACAAGCGGATGACGGGAAGGAGAGACGAGGAAGTGATATTGATTGGTAAGCAGTTGGGCCGCAACGGCGTGGGTGAAGCGTTTGAGGCCGTGAAACATCTCTGTTGCCTACGCGCCGTGGCTTGTTCGCCCTTCCACATCCCGCCTGCATCATACATGAGTGGTGACGCGCGTACGGCGAGTTGATCTCTTTCGAGCATTCGCGCCAGAGACCAACCAAAGAGAACTTTCTTCGTCTATGCAGAAAAGGCAGCCCCGTGTCTGCTGCGAGTTGGTCCTCGAGACCCCTAATTGCGCCACATGATATCATATTGACCCTTCCCGCTTTCCCCTGGTGTGTGCCTTGGACCCCTCTCCCCTCCCGCCTATTCCCTAGCATACTAGCTCCCATCCGCTCCCGCCGTTCCCCGACGCCACCACCCGGCCAATCTATGTCTTTAGCGCCAGTCTTTCCCGTTGAATCGATCGTTGGTGGTTGTGTTTTGGTTGAAAAGCGCCAAGGCGGGGAACCGGTCTCTCCGGAATATGTCGTACATTTGTTCATGCAATGCAACTTTGAACTGCGTTCGGAAAAGCCAGAAGGAAAGAGAATGAAAAAAGTTTTGAGGTCTAAAAGGAAAAGGCAGAATGGCGGAAACCACTCAGCTCTTCTTCTTCTGCCGCAACGTCTGCCCCTGGCCCTGGAAATGTGGCTTGCTGTCATCATCGCCGTCGCCCTCCTTCACCTCCTTGCCCTTGACGGGCTTGATCTCGTACCCGAAGAACAGCTTTCCCGGTGGCAAGCGCAGCGGCTGCGGGCCGTTGTTGGTGCGGCGGACGACAGGTGCGGCTTGAGGGTTGCTCGAAGCGCCGGCGACGGGTGTCGAGGGCTTGGGCGTCGGGGCCTTGCTGCCCTTCTTGGACGACGACAGCTTGTGGCCGCCGACCAGGAAGTTGGAGGACACGGCCTTGGCGCCGGCGGCGGCCGTCGACGACGAGGGCGCGATGGCGGCGTAGTTGATGGCCTGCGCCATGGAGCCGTGCGAGTGTAGAGTGCCGCCGCCGGGCAGGTGGGCGCCGCTGGCGGCGCTGCGAGGCGTGCTGGTCCCGCTGGGCGGCACACGTTGCGGCTCCTCGTAGCCGACGGGCGGCGCGAAGTCGACCGACAGGTCCGTCTCGAGCGTGCAGATGGCGTGCGACTCCTGGTCCGGCTTGACCTGCAGCACGGCGATGCTGTAGACCTGGTCGTTGTAGGCGAAGGTGAAGATGTCGCCGAGCGTCAGGCACGAGAAGTTGCGGAAGGCCTGCTCCAGCACCGCCTTGGGGTCCGAGATGTCGAGGAAGTCGGGCGACTGCGGCTGCAGCTTGATGAAGTTGCCGAGCGGCAGGTCCGTCGACTTGACCTGGATCAGGTCGCCCGGCTCGAGACTGAGCGTCTGCATGAGCCAGTACGGCAGATATATCTTGCCCTCCTCGGCCGTGAACTCCAACACACCAGCGTGGGTCCGTTTCTGAGCGGTCCCGTTGATCAGCTCGAACAGCATAGGGTATGTGATGTGTAGGCGCGTCAGCTTGTCGAGGGCCGAGGGCGGCAGGAAGACCTTGCCGCCGTGGTTGGCTTCTTCGCGCTCCGGGCCGGGCATCATGGCAACGGGGTAGCAGCGGAAGTACTCGTCGAAGCGGCGGGGCTGGCCGCCGCGCATGCCCATGGCTGCCTGGTACATGGCCATCGGGTCGTCGTTATCGTAGTAGTTGCCGCCGAACTGCGTGGGCGAGAGCTGTTAGCGGGGCGCGGACAGCCGTGGGCGAGGATGGAGGATAGATACCATGGTGGCGGCGGGCAGTTCCTCTGCCGGCGGTGGTTGTCGTCGGTGCGTCAGGTGCGCGTGCGGGATGTGTTGAGTGGGTGGGTGAGCGTCGTGAAGCAAGAGGGTCGGGGTGTTGGTGTCGTGGAGCGGCGAGCGGCGTTTGGAGCTGGAGCTTTCGGCACCGGGATGCTTGCATGACGCACCAGCAGCCGCCCGCTCTCCGCGCGCGAAAAGCTGCGCGACCTCAGCCCTCAGACAGCCAGAACAACACATCCCGCTCCTTGTCGCCTGCTGCCGCCTTTCGCCGCCCGACCGTACTCCTTCCACCCACTTCCATCGCGCAGTCCGCCAGCAATTGCCCCAGCGCAGCACACAATGTCCGCGTCGCGCCCCAAACGCGCGCCAGACCTGCCCTTCCCCGGCGAGGCTGGACCCTCACCCGACTCCAAGAAGCCGCGCTTCGACTACCGCAACCCCTCCACTCTACAAGCCGACGCCCCGGAAGAAGATGCCTTTGTCGAGGCTGACGAGATCGGCAAGACCCAGCGCCTCAGCAAGCGCAACGCCGTCAAGATCGACGGCTACGAGTCTGACTCCAGCGAGGAGAACTTCGACACGCGTGCTGAAGAGAAGGCGCGGGCAACAAAGCAGCAGGAGACCCGGAGTAAAGATGAGGAGGACGCGGATATGTTCGCTGACTTGGAGGAGGATTTCAACGACGGTGATGAGGACGAGGAGCTCGGGCGCGAGGGCAAAAAGAAAAAGAAGAGTGTGACCTTCCTCGAGGACGACCAGATTGAGGGACAGGTTGCAGACAGCAAGTCAGGCGGCCACGTCTCGGCTGACTTCTCGTTGGATGGCAAGGGCAAAGGCAAAGCAAAGGATGACGACGAGGATACCACCAGCGAGAGCGGCGACGACGAGGAGCGCGACCGCATCGATAGTGACATGGATGAGGAACTGGGCGCAGGCTCCAAGAAGAAGCACGCACCCAAGCTCGACGCCTTCAATATGAAGCAGGAGAATGAGGAGGGCCGCTTCGACGATCAGGGCAACTACATCCGCAAGGCAAATGACCCGGACGCCGTGCACGACACTTGGCTTGAGGGCCTGTCCAAGAAGGACATGAAGAAAGCCAAAGAGGCGGAGGATAAGCGCGAGGAAGAGCGCCGCCGCCGCGTCCTCGCCGACGACCAGGTGCTCACCAGCGACGTTCTTGCCACCCTAATTACCCGCATGGACCGCGGCGAGACCGTCCTCGAGGCTCTTGCCCGTCTCGGCACTGGCAAAAAGAAGGAGAAGCAAAAGCCCAAGTGGCAAAAGAACAAGCGGAAAGCGAATGGCGCAGGGGAAACCGGTGAGGCCATGGACGTGGATCCTGCACAAAAGGAGGAGGATCCCGCAGAGAAGCGCCGCCGCGAAACTGTCGAGGCTATCACCGGTGCCGCAGACCAGCTTCTCACGCGCGGGCAGACAGAAATCTACGAGCAGGAGCGCGAGATGCTGATGCGCCAGTACAAGCGCGAGACGGGCGACGACTGGGTCGATCCTCCCAAGGAAGAGGCGCCAGAAGGCGCGCAGGAGACAAAAATGTGGGAGTACAGATGGTCGGACGCCAGAGATGGAGGCGAGAGACATGGTCCATATGACGGCACGACGATGGAGGCTTGGAGCAATGCAGGGTATTTTGGTGAGGGCGTGGAGTTCAGGCAGGTAGGCGAGTCGGGCTGGGAAAGGGTGGTAGATTTTGTCTGAGCTGAGAGCCCGATGGAAGGCTGGCGGGCGGGCATGAGCAATCTATCTGTAAAATTGGATATACCAACTAAGTGTTACGACGACGTCTTGTCGACATGTCTGGCTCGAGCGCGTTTCTGGTATCCACTTCACTGACCTGTACATGCACTTCGACTCCAACCTGTCAACTCAAAGCCAGAGCACCGTCAACTACGAGCCATGAGCAAAAAGGGCAAAATGTTCCTCGACCGACAGATTAGTCTGCGACGCTTCGTGACATTACCCGAGAGCACTCTCGCTCTCCCATGTAGCCGTATGTCCTACGACCGTCTTTGAGAGAAGATACGGCTAGTTTGGATTACATACTCACCCGCTAGACTGACATCAGGGCTCCCAACAAGGCAGCAGTGCTTTTGGGAGCCCTGGTTAGCATTCTATGCATGTGTTATCTTTGCTGGTGTGGTTGTGGAAGAGTGACGTATAGGGGTCGGAACGGAATTTTTGCGCGCGTATATAACGGCGCGGAGCTCCTCGACCGTCACTGCCTTCCAGGACACGATGGTGCCTTCCAACGAAAAAACAGAGCAAAGTAAACAAAACGAAGTCGCCCTGAATAATGATGACGCCGCAAACCTCATCCTTGATACCAACCCCGCCGAAACCCATCGTTTATGGTCTATGGTTACTGAGACCATGGCGGAATTCGCAAATGCCGAGAGTCAAGCTTCCAAAAAGTCAAGAGCCTCGAATGCAATGGGGACATTACCATACGAACTCGCTATCCTCAGTGAGCGACGCGTTAAAATTGCAGCGGATATTGAAAACACCATCATCCAAGACGCCTGGAGTTATTTCGGCACCACAAGACCAACGCCCTCACTGGCTGATGAAAGAGAAGCGTACCGGACTATCCCTGGGTTAGAAGATACGAGTATATGGTTGCGAACGCACGACCTTGAGAAAATTGCCGAGGTGCGAGAGGAGTGGTCCGCCTTGAGAGAATACCGTCTCAACGAAGCCGAGCACGAAGTCAAGGCGTACGAACTGCTCCTGCCGGCAGAAAGACGTCGATCCGGCTGTCTGCCTAAAAGACAAATCACGGTACCGGAACGGATGATCAAGCTGAAAATCAAACCGGATCCCGACCGGGTTTGGAAGCCACCTCCAATTCTTCAAGATTCTAAGCATACCATCTCTTCCGAATGCAGCTTCGACATAATCCCAGACTGCATGTACTGGTTGTCGTTGCAGTCATTTCCACCGGAGTACCAGCAGAGAATCAAGCGACACGTCCACGTTGCCCAACGTCGAGTCCTGTGTCCCTACTTCACCATCGAGCATAAGCCTGACGATACGGATGCAGGAAAGGCCAGGCATCAAATTGTCTCGGCTGCCGCAATGGTGCTCTTCAATCGGTACAGCCTTCGAAAAAAGAGAATCGAGAAATTTGGCAGCAAATGGACGGCCAAAGACATGGTGCTGAAGCACTTCGGATTGCACATTATGGGAGTGGAGTACGGGTTTTGGGTGATTGAGGCAGACATCCTTCCCGACGGAACCTGGAACGGTTGCACAATGAAGCTTTTGGTCGAAGGTGCTCTGGATATCGACAGCGAGATTCGAACGTTTTCAGCTTGGGTAAACGAGGTACATCGTTGGGGGTTGACAGAGTATGCACCAGACGTTCATGCCGATCTGAACGTCTGCATCGAACCTGAGCAACCATTACAGGTATTGGGGAAGCGTATAGAAGGGTATTCGGACGAGAGATCACCTTCAAAGCAGCAAAAGCCCAATTGATTTTCTTAACAAGATAGCTCTCGTTTTTAGATTAAAGTATATGTCATGGTCCTACCCATAGCCTTTCGTTACACAAAGATTCTGCAGCTCGTGCTGCGTGTGCTATCCTACCAACTAACATACATGCATGGGTAAGATTCAGCAATCAATATGCTCAAAGTGTCGATGATTTGGCGGCGCGGATCCTGCAAGCTGGCTGACTGACTGACCGGTGCCGCCGCGTCTCTCTCATCAGGCAGTACACCCAAGATCGCCCCTGTCGAGCATTCGAAAGCTGGGAATCGCGGATTTTATCAGACGAAAGACAATCTGATAAGTAGTATCCAGACAGCATCTGCTTTCAATCCATAATCCTATCTCTTGCAAGGCGCGCTGGTCGCATGTTGCCCTCATTCCCATCACCGACCCGACTGGCCTTCGTTCCCTTCGGTGACTCTTGTCCCGTCCAACAGAAAGCCTTCGGCTTCTCGTTACCAAGCACAACACCATCGTGTTTCTCTTGCAGACGCCATCATCCGCTTCGATAGTGTGGGTCTCTTCCATCTCGGGCCGCTGCTGACGCAATAGGTTTGACTCGACTTGTTGCTCCACATACGCTAGAGGTTGCTGACTTTGTCTGTCGGCCAGGGCTGATGCTGAGTCGTCAAGCTTACTCAATGGCACGAAGTCTTAGCAGAGTTCAGGCGAAGAAATGAAACTAAACGTGCCAATTGGCCTTGTGCTGCAGTCTTTGTGTTTTGCCCGTGTGCGTCCTGCTTGAACGGCTCGCTCATGGCGCTCACGCTTATGCGCCTCGCCGCAGCTGCTACTATCCAATGGGAGGCTATTGATCATGATTTCACGAAGAGATCATCGAAGCTCTGACTTCAGCTATACTGTATTTTGACAAGCGGTATTAGAAAACCAACTGAAGATAGAAACAGAGTTTAAGAAAGGCGTTCTGCGCTGCTCACGGTTCATGCAGGCAGGCAACCGGGCCCCCGCTGCGGCGGGCGGGTGTTTCCCCACCATCACATAAGGTCTGCCTGCCCCGGGCGCTCTCAACAATCTTTTCCCCTGCATCGGTCTCACAATCTCGAGGCCTCGAAAGTAGCCATCGAGACGCTGCTCGTAGAGTCTTCCAAGTTACATGTGCAGTTCCGTTCATCATCGTAGATGTCAAAAGCTTTTTGCTATTTTTGTGCGCCTCCGGTTTGCATTCTGCTCCTCTGCAACACTTCTACAAACACAACTCCTGTAATCCTCCCTCACCCGCTCGCCCGCCCGGAGAAGAAAAGGCAGCGGAAACTATATGGTAGACTGTTCCCAAGCTTTCGAAGGTCACCCCTGAAAGGAAGAAAAGAAAAAAAGAAAAGAAAAGGATTGAAAAGCGCTCGCAACGAACGACGCAACGTGTAAGCCAAAGACGACAATCAATCAACCAATCAATCAAGTAACAAGTCGCGACGCGCCAGTCTCATGAACAAATTAAAGACAATATAATGTACCAATGGCGCAAAGATACAGGTATGTACAAGGTTTCGTCTCTCTCGAAGTGTCGTTGAGAAAAATAAAGACACACCACACCCGATGAACAGGTGGAGAGGCAGTGTGGTAGACATTTCCCCCGCCAAGCTTTGCAACACTCGAAACCCAAAATACATCAAAACCACGCAAAAACAAACAACAACCAATGCCGACCCACCTGTGGAGAGAAGTATCTGGTATCTGGTCATGTCTTCGGGACAACACACACGTACAAAAAGAAATAATCCTGGCTCGTGTTGGTTTCCCTCCCTCTGAGTTCTCTTCTTGCCTTCCTTCAGTCCCATGCCTGACTTGTCTTGATCTCCGTCATCCTTGAAGATGGCCGAGGGAATAATCCCCTCCCAAACAGGAAAAAAATTAAAAAAAATTCGGCAGCCATGTGCCTAAGCCTGTTTCATCCTTCTTTCAACAGATCAGCTGTTACCCTCGTCTTTCCCTTCCCTCATCTGTTCGGCCCAAAAAGCCCACCCCTGCCATCTCTTGCCCCACCGAAGATGTTCCTCCCCTGCTGCCGATCCCACTCCTCGCGCTCCCTTCTCTGCCTATCACGGTCCCTCTCCATGTAGTCCATCCTGTCCGCGCGGTCGCGGTCGATGCGTTCCCTGTGCGCGTACTCTTCTTGCCGGCGCATCTGCTCCTCGCGCTGCGCCGCCGCCACTTCCTCGCGGTAGCGGTGTTCACGATGCGCTTGTGCGTGGGCGTGAGCCTGAGCTTGCGCTTGCTGATGCTGCACGGCGGCTGCTTCTTGCTGACGACGCATGATGGCTTCAAGACCACGTTGAGAAGCAGAAGGGGCTTGTCCGGCAAAGCTGTGGCTATGCGTGTGCTCTTGAGCTGTAGGGAGACCGTGGTGCGTTGGCGGCGGGACAGGCGGAGGCGGGTAGCCCATGTGTCCAGTTGGAGTGTGCGTGTTGCGCGACGGTGGCGGGGGAGGCACGGCCGGACCAGCCGAAGAGAAACGAGACGCAGCATGGTCAGCCTGGCTTGGAGTTGGCTGGCGCATAAAGTGCTGCTGCGCATACGAAGTGCTTCGGCTGTGGTGATGTGCGGCTTGAGCATGAGCTTGAGCCTGGGCCTCGCGTTCACGCTCCCGTAGCATTTGGTCTTCGCGATCACGCTGCTCTGCAAGCCGTATAGCGCGCTCTCGCTCAATCATATTCTCGTATGCTTGGTTTTGCGGCTGAGTGTAGGACAGAGTGCGGTTTTGAATGGCAGCCTGCTCGTTGCGCTGTACTTGCTGCTGCACCTGCGCCTGAGGCACCAACTGCTGGATTGCCTGAGGTGGCGTCATTTGTGCATAGGGATTGGCAGCAAGCACAGGACCTGGCGCGTCGCCCCGAGCTGGACTAGGAGCAGCTGGAAGAGGCTGGAGAGGCGTTGGGGCCTGTTGACGTGAAGGCTGCGCATGCGTGTACGAAGGCGTGCGCGAGTGGTGGGGCGTGTGCGAGGGAGTAGGAGAGTGCACATTACGAGGTTGCGCTTGCGTGTTCAATTGGCTGAGGGCAGCCCGATGATTTCCAGCGAACTGCTGGCGACCGTCCATAGAAAGTGGTACCTGCGACTGTTGTGGTGCAGACGGATGCGGCGAGCTTGTCTGGGATACCGGAGGCGGAGCATGCGAGTAAGCGGGCCTTGTCCAAGATTCTCGAGATGGAGGCGGCTGAGACTGTTCGCGTGTAGGGGCCTCCATCGGCCGGCGTTGTGGCGGAGCTTGCATCTGCTGCTGCTGCTGCTGCTGCTGCTGCTGTGATTGAATGTAGGCTTGCCTGAGATAAGGGCTATTGGGCCCCGGTGATTCGTTATAAAGTTCTCTACGTGGGTATGCAGGAGAGG
Source organism: Neofusicoccum parvum (assembly GCA_020912385.1). NCBI lineage: Eukaryota > Fungi > Ascomycota > Dothideomycetes > Botryosphaeriales > Botryosphaeriaceae > Neofusicoccum > Neofusicoccum parvum. Next base: position 1,469,793 of record CP087217.1, on the reverse strand, counting down.
AACTTGACATCGTAACTGGCTGCGGCGGGGGAGCGGTGGTCTGGTGGATAGGCCTTCCCTGTGCCGAGAACGGCCGTTCATGAGGCAGCATACTTGCCCGGTCATCGGTTGACGGCTTCTGTTCTTTCAGTTTTGCTGGTTCAGAAGGAGCAGGATTGAGGAGATCGGCCAAGTTGGACGTTTTCCTAGGTTCTACAGGCGTTGCTCGAGGTGTAGCTTGAACAGAAGGAGGTGGAGGTGGAGCATAGGGCTGCTGGCTCTCTTCCCTCTTTGGAGACACCGGTCTGGATGAGACCCGAGGTGGCTGAGCGACCGGCAGCTGGCTGGGAGTCTCAACAAGATGGCGAAGCTGCGGTGCCGCGCGGGAGAAAGCAGCCTGCTGGACCTGTCCGGGCCTGGGTTCGGCGGAGCTTGGTGTTGGCGGCTCTGAACCCCTTTGAGGTGCAAGTTGCGGCGGCACGCTCGTCCTGTACAAGGCATGATGAGCGGCTGCTGATGAGCCAAACATGTCGGCTTGTTGTATAGGTTGAACATCTCGCTCGCGTTGATCGCGCACGAACCGCGGATCCTGCATCTGTTGTGGCCCGGGCATTCCTTGACTGAACTGGCGCCTGTGATGGTGGTGCTCTGCGTGAACGTCCCTGGGTGCTTCTGGAGGCGGCTGCCGCGCTTCTGGTTGGCCAAGCGGTGCTCTCGAGGTCTCGCGCTGAGAAAAGAAGCCACGACGAGGGCCTGGCATCTCATGCTGCTGTGGCTTTCCATAGGCAGAGGGATGATGACTCGGCGCTGGCGCGCTTGTAGATGCAATGGCTGAAGTAGGAGGCGTAGAAGCGGACATCGCAGGACTGGCTTGAGCGAGTGGCGCGAAACGAGATCCTGCTTGGACATGAGGAGAGGCAGTCCTAGCAGGCAAGTCAGCTGCTGGAGGAGACTGCTTGATCTCCACGATCTCAGCTGGAGTAGGTGCTAAAGTCCGAGGAATCGCCGGCTGAGTAGTGTCGTAGCGACGCTTGGTGGAGGCTGTTGGCGGCGGCACCTGGCCAAGGTCTTCTCCACGCTTCCGCCTTTCATCCGCTGCTTGGGCAATCTCAACAAGCTCAGGGTGATTTCCTGTGTCTGTCTTACGGACGTACTCATTCTTGACCATCGCCGGCGTCTTGGTTCCCATCTGCCGTGCAATTGCAGCGAAATCTGTGCCGAAGTACCCCAGGTAGTTTCGGAAGTCAGTCGACTCATTCACAGACCAATAGCTGGACATGCCACCGGCACGAGAGTTCGCACCGCGACCCTTAGGCCTTTCGGCCACCGTCGCGGGCGCAGGGATCTGGAATGGATTCTCGGCATATTGACCGGCTAGCTCGGGTTGGACTGAGGGCAACCGTGCAAGTAGCGCAGCTTCTTCTTCGTTCCGTGGCACAACACCGTCGCCTTGGTAAAAATCTTTGTCCGTTTTCTGAGGAGATGCAGAAGGAGCAGGCGCGAGCTGCTGGGCGGCGCGGCCCTTCCTCGTACCCTTTTCTTTTGCGACGCGCTGACGCTTGTTCGGCTTCTCAGTGGTCGGCTCGACTGTCTCTCCTCTAGTAGAAGCACCCCTTTGCCGCCCAGGAGTCGGGGCTGGGGTAGCGTGCTCGTCTTGTGCTTCTCTGTCGCCAAAGGTGGGTGCGGCTGCGCGCCGAGGACGGCCACGCTCCGTTGTTGTAGCAACAGCGCCATCTTCGCCCTCGACCTGGTCGGTGCTGGCGAAAGGAATTGCGGTCTTTCTCCCTTTTGGTATGCCAGCCCTACGCTTGGCTTTGCGTCGACCAGTCGGAGGCTTATATTCACCATTCCACTTCGTGGCGTAGTAGTGGTTGATGCACTCTCTGAAGTTGCGGCCAGGAAGCGCCCTAGCGATTTCGCCCCAGTCCTTGGGGGTCTGGAGATAAGCGGTGACCAAAAGCTTGTGCTCGTCTGGTGTAAAGTCATCCTCAGGAGGCTCGTAACTGAAAGTTAGAATGCCCTTGCCGGGTTCGCGGAGACGGTTGGTATTAACAAATTTCCGTCTCTCCAATTCCTCCTCCGGAAGCATGTCAGGAATCGGCGCCTGCCCATTGGAGAATGGGCTCTTGCTCGCCTCTTCTTCTCGTCTTTGCTTCTCTAGCCTCTCCTCTTCCATCCTCCTAGATTCAGCCAAAATGTTTTCAAGGTCGTAGTCTGTAACATGACGTTGCCTGTGAGTCGGCCCAAGCCCAGTGGTAGTCTCGCCCGGAGATACTGCGGCTTCCTGCTCTTCAGTCTTCTCCTTCTCCTCGCGTATAGCAGCGTCTTTCTCCCGGTGAGCGATTTCAAGACCCCAATGCTTATATTGCATTTTGAAGTCATGCAATGCAGTGTCTTGAAACCTTTTCTCGGCCCGATGGGTGCTGAAAAGCTTGTCCTTGATTGCTGCCATGATGTTGTTTTTCAGACCAGTGTTCTCCTGATCAGGATCCGAGAGAGGAGTGGGCGGACCGCGGTTGAGGTAGGGCAGTGAGTGCAAGTCTGCTTCTGTGATAGAGCCATCTTCACTGGAGGCATCCTCGACCCCAGCATCTTCTTCTTCGACACCATCTGCTTCGCCCATTTCTACATCCTCCGATTCTTCAGCCTTCGGGGTCGGGAGCTTAGGCGGTTCAATCCTAGACTCAGTTTCCACTGTTACGGGAGAAGTCTTCTCCTCTTTCTCTTTGACGGGCGAAACCACGGGTCTGGCTGATGTCAAAATCGGGGACTTCACATCTTGATCCATCTTCTCCGGTTCGTTTGCTTCTTTGAGCTTCTCGATAGCGGCCGCTGTCTCGAGCTCTGCAGCAGGCTCCGGTCGTGGAAGATCAGCCTCACTGATGCGAGACAAACGCCTCAAAACTTTGAAGGGCATGCTGCAACGCAGACTTATGTCCTCCAAATTCTTCAGACGCGACTCGAGACGGGCCTTCTCGCGCTCGTAGATGGTCTTACTTTGGCCAAAGAACTCCTCATCGTCCAGGTCCATCTCATCCTCATCCTCACTAGCATCGTCGGACTGTGATTCTCGGGCTTGCGGATCCGCAAGTTGACTTGTGATCGAAGGCCGTTCTGTCTTGATGTTCGACTCGGAAACTGCGAATGCGGAATTCCTTCTTGTACTGAAGAGCTCTTGAGCGTCCTCACGAGACCTAATCTCTCCGGCAGATTTTCGTCGCATTGCGATCGTATCATGCGCAGACGGTGTTGGTGTGGCGGGTCCACTGACGGGAGATCCTACCGCAAATGCTGGGGACCGGGGCCTGTTTGGTGTGTATCTTTCCTTTTCGTCACCGTCAACATCGCGCTTGGCTGGAACAACGGGGCCAGGTCCACGTGGATATCTTGGTGCATCAGGCCGAATCCACTGTAGATTCCTGCCTGGGATTCCCATCATTGGCGGCCTCGGCGCATTCATCGCCTGCCGGTCGGGCTGTGGGAAAAGAGCTGCTCTCGGGGCTACAGGTGGACCTCTGTCTGCCTTGGGGCCTGTAGGGATAGCTGGACCGGAGCCGAGCCCGGCATTGGGTCCTCTAGGCGAAGTGCTGAAAGGAGCCGATGCTCGCGGCCCGAGAGGAATGTTCGGAACTGGAGGTCCATCGCGGGGTGGAATGGGCGGAGGAGGGACGAGACGGCTATGGGGTTGCTGGGGAGAAACAAGACCGCGAGGCCCAGTAGGAGGCACAACCACCCCTGGTGGACGCGATTGAAGAGCTGCGGGACCAGTTGGTGGTGCAATGGGTGGCGATGGAGGACGGGAGCGAGACACTGAGTCCTGCGATTCAGCAGATGGCCCGGTAGGCACAGATGGTCCTTGACTTGACGCGACAAGCCCGTTCTCGGGCTTTGGCTTGGGCTGCTCTGCTGCAGAGCTAACCGGCTGTTGCGCCTCAAGAGTGAGTTTCTCAACAACAGGCTTCTCCGCAACGCGAGTAGCTTTCGGACCAGTCGGCGCGGTGGGAGGGACTGCTGACAAAGCCTTGGGTGCACTGGGTGGAGCTTTAGGCCCTGAAGGTAGGCCAGACGCGACAGTAACCGGCTGCGCAGGCTGGGGAGGTCTCCAGACATTCGATGTTGGCGTCGTAAAAGTGGTAGCCGGTTTTTGAAAAGATGAGACGGAGCCGAAGGCGGGTACCTGCGGGGCTTGTGGGGGCGGAGAAGATGCTCGTGGTCCGTAACGATCCCTGGAAGCTTCCGCACGTGCGGCAATGTAATCGGGTTTGTCCTTCGCTGGAACAGGTTCCTGTGCGACCGAGGCACGGCGTCCAGGAAGCAGCTCTCTCGGGAGGTCTACAGTGCTTGCGCGGTCAACGCTGCTATGCCCGGATATCGAGGGATGGCGGGGGCTCTGATGAGATGCTGATCCGGCAGCGCTAGAGTATCTCCCATCGTGAGCTACACTCGCCCGCCGAATGTCGGTATCCCTCGAGGACACAGGGTCGCGTTTGTATCGGTCGACTTCGCGTTCATCCCTGTAAAATGGCCGGTCATCGTCGCGACGGTCGAACCTGCGGTCGTCCCTTCGGTCGCTTAGCCGGTCGTCACGAGAGGAATCCTTCTCCCATCTTGGACGCGGAGATCTGCTCCTAGGTCGGAAAGAGTTCCGGTCATCCGCGAAAGATCCACGCCCACGTCCGCGGTTGTCCCAGTCACCCCTTCCCCTACCACGACCGCTGAACCCTCCGCGTCCGTAAAAACCAAATCCGCTTGACGGCGGATCCGAATAGTTGGATCCCGCTGAAGGAGGGCCATCTCTCGCGCTCCTTCGAGCACGATCAATGTCTAGCTCGCGAGGTCCGAAGTCTCGCGAATCACGCGAGTCTCGAGAATCCCTTCCTGGAGAACGTGCGCGCGGCGAGAGCGGTCTGTCCCGCCGATCGAAGTGCCGATCCCTGTCGCCACCACGCCACGAAGATCCTCCTCTTCCATCGCTGAGGGGTGGCGCATCTCGTAACTCTCGATACTCGGATCTGCCTGCAAAACCTCGACCTCGTGGTCCTGCGGGCACCGAGGCACCTCCTCCTGGAGGCGGCCCGCGAGTTGAGTCAGAGAGAGCTTTGGGTCCACGCGGAACGTCTCTTGATGCTGAGCTGCTGATGGAATCCGGATAAGGTCTCCCACTACTAGGCTCGTCGTTCCTAGGGACAAAGCTGGAGCCGTGGGTTGTCGAGGCACGTCGATCAGTGTAACGTGGGGGCGTCCGATCACGCGATGTATAACGAGAGTCGTTAGAAGGATATCTAGATGACATCCTACCCTTCTTCCCTCCTGCTGGCGATCTGAAGTACGAGTCTTCCTGTTAAGCTCCAGCCAGCATGAGTGTTCGGGCGCAGAGCACCTACATAGACCGGAGACCACGTTAGCAACATGTTCGGTGAAAATCTAGTGTGGGAAGACGGTGGGGCTGTGAAAGATGGGAGACATGGGGAGATAGAAGAGAGCATTCGTGTGAGAAGGATGAGCAGATCAGGACTGCACAAGAGGCGCGGTTGGGACAGTTGAGGAAATGGGTGAGCGAGGGTGCGCTCTATCCGTATGGTGGCGTTTGGGCAGATGGCCCCTTCTTCTCAACATGGAACCAGATGGATAGCTGCGCCGACCCGTGTAGAATCGATTTGTGATCCTTGCCAGACTTTGAGGTACCGGTACCGCAGCGGCGGGGCCCGTTCGCGACGGGTCCCAAGGGCCGGCGGGCGCGGCAGGGCAGGCAGACATGACGAGCGCAGCAACACGAAGTGACAGGGACAGCGACGGCGGTGGATACGTACCCAGGGTGAGATGTTGTTGACGGGGTGTTGAAGGTCTGGGTGGATGATGCCGCCGAAAGGCTGTTTCAAAAATAGACTAGTCGGCGGGTAGGCTTGGCGGCGTCCGAGCGTCTTTACCGATCGCCCAGGGAAGGCGAGACCAGAGACAAGTGCCTGACGGGTGACAACGCCCTGACAGGCCAGGCTCCACACGCCGAAGGACGTCTGCTTGCGCGCACCGCGGCACTGCAGCGGCACGGGACAGGACAGGCGCGGCGCACGCTGCTGCTGGCGGCCTCGGGCTGGCTTTCTTGCGGGCCTGCAGGCGTTGGAGCGCCTGTGCAGTCGCGGTGCACCCTGGCTAGGCCTTGACGTGGCGGTTCTCGGCTCCGCAGGCTGCTGCGGCTTGCGGAGCGGTGCTGATGAGACGGGCGGAGAGCACTCACTGCGCCTGGCGCATCACGATGGCAGGCGGGGTGAGGGTGGGCGCGCGAGAGGGAGCGCGGGCTGGGCTGGTGTTGTTGCGGGTGTTGTCAAGAGATGAGAGGAGATGTGAGACGAGAAGAACGGACCGGGACACAATCGACTGCGGGTTAGGGCCGCTCCACCGCCCTGGAAGAGCACTTGCAGAAGCACTGCACTCCCCATTCCGCATGCGCGACGCTCATTGGCTGGAGTTTTCAAGATGATGCGTGGGAGCCCCGAGACAAGGAATCGGCTGGAGCTAGCCCATGCTACGCGCAGCCCAAGCCCTCCGCTGCGCCGCTGAAACATTGATCGAGGGCGTGTCACCCCAGCCTGCACTCCCGCAGCCTTCTCGAGGCAGATGCGGCGCCTGTCAGCGCGACTGCCTGCGAGCCGCAGCGCTGGCGAGCGCGAGCAGCACCGCGCCCGACGCCGCCGGCCGCCGGCAGGGCGTCGCCCGCGTGCGTGCATGTCGCCTCAGCCGGCAGCCCGTCAGGGGTCGGATGAACCTCAAGGTTTTCGCGCCAGATGCGTGCGGCGGGCCAGGCGCCGAATCCCTGCTTCTCTCAGCCCGTGAAGTGCCCAAAACAAGGGGCGCGCTGGGCGATCAGCCATGCGCTAACGTTCCACCGAGCCTGGGCCAATCACAGCCGTGACGTCGTTTTAACTGCGGAAATCCACCCAGCCGCCAGGTGCTGCAGCACGCAGCCGACGAGCAGAAGGCAGCGACGCCTGCCGCAGGCCGAGCGCATTGATGCCAGATGCGTGTGCTGCTGGCCGGAAGGATCCTCTGCAGCGAGCGATCGGGGTGCGGCCACGTGCTGCGGAATCCGTTGCGCCCGTGCTGCGGAGAGATGATGAAGCATTCGTCCGGACAGCGCTGTGTCGATCTCACCTTTGGGGACGAACGCCTCATCTCCTCCCTACACAGAGCAGCTTCGTATCCCCAGGAAGGCAGCAGGCCTCATGCGTGCTGCGCTGAATCAGCCATCAGCACAAGCTTCAACTCCATACGCACCGTCGCTGGCGTGCCGTCCGCGCCTTCATGCGGACCGACCTCGTGTCCTTGGCGGCCGGCAGAACAGAGCCTTCCTTGCCGTCACGTGTGCGCTGCCTGCAACGGCGGGCTGGGCATGGTGTGAGAGACGCGCAACGGCGTCGGCGTCTGCTGGCAGGGCGGCGGCCAGGCAGCTCCACGGCGGCCCGTCTGACACGACGCGATCGTGATCGCGGCCGGACCATGCCGAATCATCCCCGCGAAGGGTCTTAACGATTTTCACTCGCCGCGACCTCACCCCACACAATTCAACAAAGAAAATGAACACGCAGAACGGCAGCGCCACAACGGCGCCACGGAACGCTGCCACCGGCCAGGCACCGCAGGGCGCGACAAACGCCGTGCTGAAGCCCTCTGACCCGGTGCCCGAGGGCGCGCAAGAAGTCAAGGGCGTCGAGTTCAATGACTATGCGGGCAAGAACATTACCGTGGAGGAGCTGGTCGCCGGCATGGAGAACATGGGCTTCCAGGCAACCTCGGTTGGCCAGGCTGTCAAGGTTATCGAGGGCATGGTGCGCTAAATTGCCCTTGTCGCTACGCTTCCCCCATTCTGACCGTGTCATAGCGAGCCTGGAGAGACGCCGAAACGGGAGAGGGTACCACCATCTTCCTCGGCTACACTTCCAACCTCATTTCGTCTGGCCTGCGCGAAACCCTGCGCTACCTCGTGCAGCACAAGCATGTGTCAGCCATCGTGACGACGGCCGGTGGCGTCGAGGAAGACTTCATCAAGTGTCTTGCACCCACCTTTCTTGGCTCTTTCCACACCTCAGGCGCCTCACTACGCGCTAAGGGTATGAATCGTATCGGAAACCTGGTCGTGCCGAACAGCAACTATTGCGCCTTCGAAGACTGGCTCGTGCCGATCCTGGACGCTATGCTCGCGGAGCAGGAGGCCAGCCGCAACGACGAGGAACCCATCAACTGGACGCCCAGCAAGATCATCCATCGCCTTGGCAAGGAGATCAACGACGAACGCTCCGTATACTACTGGGCGTGGAAGAACAACATCCCCGTGTTCTGTCCGGCGCTGACGGACGGCTCGCTTGGCGACATGCTGTATTTCCACACGTTCAAGTCGAGCCCGCAGCAGCTGCGCGTCGATATTGTCGAGGACATCCGTAAGATCAACACCATTGCCGTCAGGGCGAAGCGCACGGGCATGATCATCCTGGGTGGCGGCATTGTGAAGCACCACATCGCGAATGCAAACCTAATGCGCAACGGAGCCGAGAGCGCAGTGTACATCAACACGGCGCAAGAGTTCGACGGCAGCGATGCGGGTGCACGGCCGGACGAGGCGGTAAGCTGGGGCAAGATCAAGATGGACGGCGACAGCGTCAAGGTGTATGCCGAGGCTACGGTCGTGTTTCCGTTGATCGTGGCGGCCACGTTCGCGAAGGCGAGAAAGTAGAGAAGCGAGTGGCCACGGAAAAATGAGGCGTTCCCGGTGTCGCCAATAAAAGGGCAGAGGGCTGGCGCGTTGTACAGTGATACCATTAGACCAGATAATGTTCCGACATCTCCGATAAGCGTGGGGAACTCTTGCTGCGTAAGAGGGTCTAACAGGGCGCCCATGAAACGAGATGACACTGGGTCATGATGAGGGTGCGGGCTGAGACAGCCTCCTGGAACGCGTCATGACATGGATGTGTTGAGCCTCCGCGCCGGCGACCGCCTGGAGGAAGCAGGCACCAGCAACAGCATCGCCGGCGCGGTGACTCAGTTGGTGAATGCGGCTGACGCGACCCCGCAACGGCGCGATGGGCAGGCGGGCGCAGCGTGGCTGCCAGCGGCTCCGGGCTTGCTGGACGCTGCTAGCTGCTGGCAGTGCAGGCGGAGGTGTTTCAAGCGATGGTGCTGCTGCCAGGCCTTACGGGCAGCGGGCGGCCGGGATGTGCGGGCGCTCAGATCAGGCAAGCAGACGTGGGCCAGTGGCGGGCGGAGCTGGTGAGAGGATTAACCAATGTTGTCCTAGCAGCGGGCTGCGACCGAGAGCTGGGCGGCCAAAGCTCCTGGGAGAGTGAGGCTGGACAAGCAGCAATCGGCGCGCCAGGCCTGTGATCCCCAGCTCTGCCTGCGACTCGTGCAGACGGCGAGCGCGGATGCCTGCTGCTGCGTGCCGCCGTATTTAAGCATTCTTTGGCGCGGCAGCTTCACGCTCTGCGGCTGCGGCCTCTTACGTGGAGCTTCCTAGACTTGCAGGACAGCTCAACCCACCGCGCGCCGATAGCCCCAGCTGCAGCCTCGCACTCCAACTAACCTCCGCCGCCTTACACCACGCCGCCGCCCGCCCTCGCGACTGAGCTCGTTCACCTCGCCTGCACCTCCGTCCGCCGCTGACTCAGGAGCGCATGTGTGCCCATTACATCACCGTCCCCGTCTCTGCTCACCCTTCCTGACTCGACCGCCATGAGCGTTACCACAAGCTCCGCCAACGTCGATCCTCCGCCTTTGCTCTTCGGCCCACGCTCGCCCACGCCGCCTGCCTTCTCCTCGTTCGCGCCGAGCACGCCGCAGAGCCCGCGCAGCCCGCGCAGCCCGCGTGCGCATCCGCCGCTGCTCCCTGACGACGCCGACATGAACCACCACAACCCACTGCCGTCGGCACCGCAGCCCGCCCAGAGTGACAGCGAGGATTCAGACATGGACGACACAGACGGTTCGGTGGAGGCATCTGCCTCGCAACCAGCCGCAAACGGAGCAGCCCCAGAGCTGGCCCGCGCCCGCGACGCGCCTGTCGTGACATTACATGAAGAGCAAGATGCCATGGACACGTCCCCAGACCCACCTGGCAGCATAACATTTGGATTTCCGAACGGCCCGTCCTTGTCTTTTGGCAATCTTGGCAATCAACCTGTACCTCCGCCGCCGCCGCCGCCCGCAAACGGCGCCCCAGTTGCTGCACCTGGCGAGGATCTCAGCCGCATAGACTCCCACGGCAGCTCCATAGACTCCAGCGGGGACCTTGACGATCAGCCTCCGGAGCCCCCACCACCTTCTGTTCCGCCCCCACAGTCCACCCCCGGTTCTCCTCGTGGGGAGGATGCAATAGTTGAACAAGAGGAGGAGTCGGACGACGAAGATGCCCTACCACCTTGGAGGGAGCTCAAAGAGGATATGTCAGTGCCTGAGGAGCAGGAGCTGAGGGAGATTGAAGCGGTGGGAGAGCACAGCGCGCTTGATTGTAAGTTCACCTCGAACAAGTTTCTCGACAGACACCTATGATCCTAACCCAGAGCTTTTTAGATGAATACTGGCAAAAGAAGACCTTCCATAATCTCGATGACCCCGAGTACACGCCTGGTTCAACTGGCAGACTAGATTGGACCATCCCGAACTACAACGGCACGAAGGAGAATCCGAACAAGGAGCTCGTAATGAAATCTCCGGTCGTGAATGTAGGCGGCTATGATTGGCAGATCAAGTTCTACCCGCGCGGAAACGACTCGGACTTCCTCAGCATCTACGTCGAATGTCTGACTGTGGCGAAGAAAGATGGCCAGGCAAGCGCGCAAAAGTCTGAGGAAACAGCAGTGGAGGACACGGAGCAGGCTCTTCCCAGCGGCAAACCTCAGCGGCCCTCCCCAGCACCTGCACCTCGAGAATACCAGCAGGGCCCGCTTCCTCTGCTCACCGAGGAGCCAGTGCCTAAGCGCCCGAGTGTTGCCGCACAAGTCTCCGTTGTCCTGTATAACCCAGCAGAACCGCGAACGAATTATTACCGGCAATGTTCGCATAGGTTCTGTCCCGACTCGCCAGACTGGGGATGGACGCGCTTTGCTGGCCCACACTTTGAGATCCACTATCGGCAGCGAGGCCAACGCCAGGCTTTGCTACGCAACGACACTCTAGCCTTCAGCGCCCATATTCGGACTGTCAACGACCCAACCGAGTGCTTGTGGGAGCATCATAGCCGAGAGAATAGGTGGGACAGCTTTGCAATGACCGGCCTGCAGGGCCTTGCGGATTCAGAGTACGATTCGCACGGTGGAAGCTTGATTGCAGCAATTTCGTCATGGATGCTCCTCAAGCCGTTTCGGCAATTCCTTTACGAGCTTAGACTGCCTGATCCAGTCAATGAAGCCAGGACAAAACCGAAGCCGCTTCTCGCTGCGCTCCAGAAGACGCTCTATAGGCTGCGAACCGATGTGCAACCTGGTTGTGGACCAGTGGACCTGGACGACATTGCAGATGCGCTCGAATGGTATGGCACCGATTCGTGCTTGAGCAAGCTGGATGTCATCGAGATTTGGGAGATCTTGAGATCAAAAATGGAATTTGAATTGGCGGATACATCCAGCAAGGACAGGCTGAAGGACCTCTTCGGACCGGAGAGAGATCGCATGATGAACGTCCCCACCTACCGCGCGCCAGTCAAGGACTGCGCGGACATCCAGACTGCAATTGACAAATCCATAAATCTGGTCCAAGCGAGCTCGCCGCTACCGAAGATCCTTCACATCGAGCTTGAAAGACAAGAATTCAACCGCGAAAGCCGCTCGATGAGGAAGCTGGCAGACAAGGTCAAGATCTTGGAGAAGGTCACCATAAACCGAACATCCTACATTCTCTACGGATTCATTGTGCACAAGGACAGCCTTCAGTCTGGTTCCTACTACTCTGTCGTTCGGCCTCGAGGTCCGGGAAGCAAGTGGTACGCGTACTACGATGGCAAGGAAGAGAATCGCGTAGTCTGTCTGACGAAGAGGCAAGCAATCGAGGAGCACGAAGGGGGCGGATCGGAGAAATCTGGGGTGGCATATATCCTCATGTATGTCCGCCAGGATGTTGTCCCAAAGCAGTTCAGCAAGGATGAGTCGAAGTGGGAAGTGCCCCAATGGTTAAAGACCAGCTCTCGTGCTTCTCGCAGCAATGCGCTCAATGAAGCAACAGAAGAGACCTTGGACTACAAGATCATAGAATCAGCTGCATTCCTTGAGCACGAAGGTCCTGGAATCATGGATCCCTCCGATCCCAAGTGGGAAAAATCTCCTTATCAAAGCACCATCAAGCTCCCAGCCTCATCTTCAGCCAGAGAAACCAGGGATGCTCTATCACAGAAGTTCAACACCAAGGACCCTCGTCAAATCAAGTTCTGGTTCCTTGACCACGCGAACGGTACTTCCCACAGGCCGAGTATGCGCGGCAGTGGCTCAATCGAGGATCCTCGTGGCGATCCAGACTGCGAGCCAAATTGGACGCTCAGGACAACGGCAGAGAACTGGCCAGAGCGCAGGATCTGGGTACATGTGGTTGATTTCGAGAGCCTCCCCGAGTTGCCGAAGCCCATCGAGCCGTCAGTTAACGAGGTTCCTGGCAATGCAAACAACGTCGGCCCTGCGTTAGACCACGGTGGAGACTCCCCTATGAGCGATGTGGACGATGGTGGCAATCCGACAGACGAACAGATGGACCTTGTGATTACAGAAGGTCTGGCCGCTCAGGCTGCTCGGCAACACCCTGTGGATGTGATGAATGATCTGGATTTCACGCTGCCTCGGCCACCGCAGCCACTGGGGACCCTCAGCAATGACACCGACATGACCAACAACATGGAAGCTGTACAGGTTATGCCTCCGCCACCGCCCCCGCCTCCACCTGCAGACCTAATCACCCCACCCCTTCAGTCCATTAACGACAATGTTGTGGTGATCACGAACTCGAACCTCAGTCCATTCGACTTCGCGATACCTCCTCCCATGCCGCACATTATCACCACCACCCAGTACGAGATCTACTACTTCCTCAAAACATTCGATCCAGAGTCCCAGACTCTGAAGGCACAAAAGACAGTCGTGGCAAAGAAAAACGATCGCATTGACCACTCGGTACTTGATGCTCTCGATCAACCACACGATACCCCAATAGACATTTACGAGGAGGAAGGTCCCACGATCGCAACGAAGCTCCAGCGTCAGGGTAGCATTACCTTCAGTCAAGCTAGTATCCACAGCACGGCGGTTCTCATTGTCCAAACGCCTCTCACCTCTGAGCAGTGCTCTGCACTTGCGGATCGTGCCCTCTTCTCTGATCCGGTGGACTATGTTCAGCACTCGACTTCCACGCGGTTCGCCACGACTTCAACCCCGTTGACTGGCCATTTCACAATGGACTACTTCAGCTCTGAGCACTTCATGGGTATGCTCGTCAGGGGACGCCCTCATGGCCATGGCCGCCGTCTTTACTTTGATGGCGGGGAGTACGTTGGCGCCTTCCGTCTTGGTCAGCGTCACGGACACGGCCGTCTCACACACCCCAATGGCGATATCTACGAGGGCGAGTGGGCAGCCGATCTGGCCGAAGGACGTGGTAGCTTCATCGAAGCAGCCACTGGGAACTCGTACCTCGGCGGCTGGAAGGCTGGCAAGAAGTTCGGCGAAGGAGTCACACACTGGAAGAACGCGCAGGAAGTCGAACGCCTATGCCGCATCTGCTGGGAAGAGAGCGCCGATGCAGCTTTCTATGACTGCGGACATGTCGTTGCTTGTCTTGGATGCGCGCGTAGGGTGGACACGTGTCCGGTGTGCAGGAGAAGGGTACTCAGTGCGATGAAGCTCTTCTTTGGCAATTAAGAAGGTTGATGGCTCATCTTGGACGCGGCGGAGTTGAATGGAGTCGTTGCTGATAAGCAAGAACGAAAGGGAATACGTGGACAGAAATGACGAATATCAATGAACGGACCGAACGGATTATTCAACGGCGAACGGAAACGGCCTTCCCAGACCCCTACTTCATACGGATGGAGGTGGAGAACGGAAGAGGTAAACCAGTACGGGCATCAAGAATGGCGTTACATACCCCCTGTAATCGAACTTCATCGAACGGGTGGCTTTTGAGCAATGGTGTGGATGGCGAAAGACTGGCGATGCTTTCATTTCTTTCCTTGTTTCTTTTTCTCTTCGGTGATCCTCAATAGGTGGTGCACAGTGGCGAAACCGGATGGTGGGGGTTCCTCTTTTCTCTTTTTCTTTTTAGGCTTTCGAAAGTTGGTAAGGTCCGTTAGTACTCGGTCTTTACTCACCCCTCCCATCCTTCTATTACTTGTTCCTTTCGGCTTCGGAGTACGTAAGCAAGTAGTTAGGTAAGTAGGAAACGGACGGTTGGTAAGACATATACGTTTTAATCTCTGCTCTTCTTCTTTTTCTTCCGCTTTCGGTAAAAATCACGGGATGGAGTAGGCTCGCGATCCTGGTGGGATACCAAGGGGATAGGAGTGAGAGTAGGGGTGGGTGACTTTGGTGTTTGAGTCCTTACTACGTTTAGCCTTACTTTTCTAATTTATTCACTCGTTGCGCTTCTTTCTCGGATAGATTGATTGAATGGAGATGGGATCAAACATCTTGACGCCCACCTGGATAATTGTGCATGCAAAGAGGGGATTTAGTTTTGAACCTCTCTCGAAATGTTTGCCCTGCTTTTTTAATGCTCGGCGCAAGTCCCTCAATATTTCGAATGTTCGTGCTATCCAAACCCAACCCAACCCACTAGTCTACCTGGTATCACCGCTACTTGTTTCTATCTGCCCACTTGTACGCTCCATAGCCACCGTCATCTCCCTGACCTATACAACACTCTCGGATTCAATGAGATGAGCTCCTCCTGCACCTCGCCACTGCACCAGATAGTTCAGCTTTGCGAACCGGGCCTCGTAACTCAATTGCATGCAGACATGTAGGAATTACAAGAATACCGTGGTGCCCATATGAAGATCGATAACAAGATTAATTAGTCCATTAAATTACCAGCCCAGCAAAAGTGTGAATCACTGAAACGAATGTGAGCAGAACGTTATCTCCATGATCCAACCTATCCCGCTTCCAGATAAAATGTCCGTGTTCCCTATATGCGATCGATTCGATATATACATTGAATGCGAAACCCGGCCAAGAGCACTTAGGCGAGGAATAGAAAGAGACACTCTCGGGTCAAAGCCACCCCGAACGGACCCAACTCCGTGGTCCAGTACCCACAAACCACGAGCGACGCTTGTTGATCTCTCCTGCAACCCTGACTCCCACGCCGTTCTCACCCCACCCTTCGATATCAACCGCGCCGCCCCCTTGTTCGGTCCCTGAGGCCCGAACGACGAAGAGCCCGGTTTTCCCCAGGTTCCTGCTCAAATCACTCAGAGATCGTCCTTTTGCTGCGTGCTCTCCACCGGTCCCCTGCACCTCGCCATCTCATCCCCTGGTTCCTCCCCCCCTCCTTTCACGCCATTTTGCATCTCATCTACTCCCCCCTGCTTCCACTTCTACTTCGCATCTCTCAATCCCGCGCAACGGGCTTGAGCTTGCACATCAACGGGCCCTTCTCCCAGATGATGTACACCTTCTGGTCCTCCCAATTCTGGCTCTCCGGGCACAGCTCGAGATCGTAGTGCCAGAGGACGTTGGCCAGGATGAGGCGCATCTCGTGGTAGGCAAGGCTATCGTCGCCCACGTCAGTCCCGTTCAAACGCTCGGAGCGGAAAAAAAAGCATAAACAAGTAAAAAAGACGAGCACTCACTTCTTCCCGATGCAATTCCTCGGGCCGTAGCTGAACGGCTCCACCACGCCCAACGCGTCGTTGGCGAACTTGGGCTCGGGGTTCTGGGCCCAGCGCTCGGGCAGGAAGGCGTCCGGGTCGGCGAAGTTGGCGGCGGAGCGGTAGGCGGCCTGCTGGGACAGGTAGACGCTGGCGCCGCCGGGCACGGAGTGGCCGCAGATGACGCGGCCCTCGGGGGGCACGATGCGCGGCAGGCCGACGGGGACGGGCGGGTACATGCGCAGGCCCTCCTCGAGGCACTGGTGCAGGTACGACAGCTGGCCCAGCGACACCATGTTCATGTCGGCCGGCGACGCGAACGCGTGGCGCACCTCGGCGGCAAGCTTGGCCAGCTTGGCCGGGTTCTGCAGCAGGTGGAACGTCAGGCCCGAGAGCAGCGTGGCCGTGGTCTCGGTGCCGGCCAGCATGATGGTCGAGCCGTCGGCGTGCATCTCGCCCAGGCCGAGCCCCTTGCCGTCGTCGTTGTGCCGCAGCACGAAGGTCCAGATGTCCGGGCGGTCCGTCTGCTTGGCCAGGCGCGCGTCGACGCGCTGCTCGGCGTAGCGGGCGTGCGTCTTGCGCTTCTCGACCAGCGTCTGCGGGATGAACCAGCGCCGGATAACGGCGCCCAGCATGGGGAAGTTGTTGTTGATGGTCGCCAGCAGCACGCCCGTCTTGATCGTCCCGAAGATGGACGCCACCCACGGCGTGTAGTCGGACGTCTCGAGCAGACCAAGCGCCTCGCCGAAGGCCAGGTCGCCCATGACGTCGAAGGTCGTGTAGTTGTACATGCGCACCATGTCGATCGAGCCGCCCGACGACGCGGGCATGCGCGCCACATCGCCCAGCTTTGCAATCAGCATGTCGACGTACTTGCGGATCAGCGGCTCCTGCTCGCGCAGCGCCTTGTCCGAGAAGGCGTGCGCCAGCAGCCGGCGGTGGCGGGCGTGGTCTTCGTCGTTGGTTCTGCACGGCCGCTCGCGTTAGTCGACGTGGTTGCAGGGGCCCTGGTAATGGTGAGGAGCGCCACTGAAGATCCCACTATAGCGGGAGAGCACGGGGGAAGCGGCAGCTTCTCCTATTGCCGTCGCGCTCGTCTGTTTTTCTTTTTCTGGCCCGCAACTCACCTGATGATCCCGTTGAACCCAGCGCTGTCAGGCCCATAAAACCTCAAATCTGGCATGGTCAGTTTTCACCCGTCCCCGTATTGCACTCGACTCCTGCGAGGAAAGTGGGGCGGTATTGCGGCGTACCTTTAGGCATCCCGCCCTTCCCTGCAACCTTGTGGCCATAGATGTCCCTCCAGGCCTCGATCGAGATGAAGGAGAGCTGGTCGGGCGCCAGGCGCACCACTTCGCCGTACTGGTCGTGCAGGCTCCTAGTCCATCGTGCTTGGAGACCGCGGCAGCGATTGAAGGCGTAGGGGATCTTGGAAGCGGCGGCGAATTTGGGGCCGGGAAAGTTGCGCAATGGGTGGAAGTAGACGTTGTAGATGAGGGTGCCGATGGCGTAGGAGACCTGGTGGCATGTGTAAGCATCATAAGTGAAAGTTGGGGTTTCCCAGAGCTCGGATATAAGCTCGGCCACCATACCAGCAGCAGAGCGGCCGCTCCAGCGCCCAGGACAGTTGATTGGATAATGACCGTCATGGCTTGGAAAGAAAGCTCTGTGGGAGCTCAGCACTTGCATGCGAAGACAGGCAGCGGGAAGGGGAGGCTTAAATATGGCAGAGGGCACCGCGGGGAACCTGGTTTGACTGGTCGGGTTTAGGGCGAAGCATTCATCCACCAGGGCGCATCCAAGGAGAATTGCGGTCACCAGGGTCTGTTGGATCTCCCCACGGATGATCTGCACCGCGCCGTTTCAATTGAACGTCTGCCTCCTTTCCGCTTCGGGCATCGCGACCAGCAAGCACCAGATAAGCCGTTGCAGCATTGCAGAGTCCGGTCCAGCCAGCCTCACGTCAGCCGTCGACGGCGCGGGGCCCATTCGCGGTGCGCTGGGGCGCGGTTCAAGACGGACGTCAAGGTGGTGACGAGGAGGCGGGTGTGGGGACTGACTCAGGCGGCTGTTCGGCACACGGGCCTGGAGCGGCGCCGCATAATGGGAGAGGGCTGATTGCACGGCAGCGGGCCGGGGGGAGGTTGGTGGATCGGGCGTCCAGAAAGGGGGCGTTACCCATCTTTTTCGCGCGCCGTGTGTCGGCTTCGGAAGCGACGTCTTCGCGGCTTCGGCCGAACCGGGGGTTTTGTGCGCAGGAGGAGCCAGAGTGCGTGTGCGGAGAAGCCGTCCCTGCTCTCGTGGCGGCCGCGGGACGTCGGGAGCGGCGCTGATTCCACCAGCCTGGGCCGCAAATCCTGCCGCGTGCCCTGCCAGGCTGTGGAGATCGCGGGGATCGCTCTCGGCGGCGGTGCATTGTTGTGCTGTGCTGATTCGGGAGCCAGGTTTCCGGATACTGTAGGTGAGAGTTGCTCACGACGCTGCGGGGGATGCGGAGGCCTCGACTCGGCGCGCAACGCTTCTCTCAAAGGGCTGCATCAGCACAGCTGGCTGCGTTGTTTCACTATACTCCAGGAGAGGGTCGACGCGGACGGGGGTGTGTGAGGTCAAAGGCAGCGGAGGAAGACCAAGGTGTGGCTTCCTTGGCGTGCCTTCCCCATGTTGCTTATCGTTCCTCTGTGCCACCGCCTCTGCCGGCCACTTCACTTTGCCTCGTTTATTCGGCTGTTCATCCTGCCACGCCCCGCCTTTCTCCCGCTCGACGACTAGACAGCCCTTAGTAGCGCTTCTGAATAGCCGGACGCTTCGCCACAGCCCCATCTTGCCTATTCTAGCTGCACGAAAACCGGGCGAAAACCGGACCAATAAACAAGATCGCCTCTTCTGCTTGTCTGCTAAAGCGGTCAAGGGTTTGTGCATTGCTGTAACACAAGAAGCAGCCAGGGCCGCATTCATAACTCTCGTACGAACTTCATACGTCCGCGCAGGACCGTCCGTCGCCGTGATTGACGATCTACGACCATGACAACCATGCCTTGGTTTCTCGAATAGGACCGAGTCCGCGTGTCCGCTTGCCACCACAGCACCGCCTGTCGAAATACTGCGCCATTCCCACCGGAATCTCGCTCTCAGAGCTCGCAGCTCCTTCCTCCCAACTCGTGACGGCCACCACCACCGCCTAATAGCTCACCCTCCCCCCACCATTCGCCCCCACCAGCCCTCCCGTCGTCCACCCGGCCTCCGGCAAGCACAGCATGCCCACCACGCCCGCCACCTCCTCCACGTAGCCCGGCCGGCCGCCCAGGATCTGCGCAAACGTCTTCATCTGCTCGGTGTCGCCGTCGCGCACGGCGCTCAGCGGGCACGCCGGCATCCAGCTCTCCAGCACCTCCTTCAGCAGCTCCGGCGGCACGCCCAGGTACATGTCCGTCATGGTCGGCCCGATGTTGACCGTGTTGACCGTGGCGCGCTCGGCGAGCTCGCGCGCCCAGACGCGCGTCATGGCCTCGAGCGCGCCCTTGGAGCCGCCGTAGACGGAGTAGCCGACCATGCCCTGCCGACGGACGCGTTAGCGAGGGTGGAAGAGGGGGGGATGCAAGAACGCCGGCTCACCTGGCTGTTCACCACGCTCGACATGTTCACGATCCGGCCCGACCGGTCGTGCGGCAGGAACGGCAGCGCCGCCTGCGTCAGCAGGATCGGCCCCAGCACGTTGGTCTTGTAGACCCGCGCGAACTCGTCCGCGTCGATCGACCCCAGGTACGACTTCACCGTCACCGCCGCGTTGTTGATCAGCACGTCGACCTGGAGCTTCTCCGGTCGGGCCGCCTGCGCCGCCGCGATGATGGCCGCGCAGCCGGCCTCCCCGCTGACGTCGGCGCGCACCGGGACCGCGGTGATGCCGTGCGTGCTGGAGAGCGTGGAGGCGAGCGTGGCCGTCTGCTCGGCCGAGCTGGCGGACGTGTAGTTGAGGATCAGGGAGCAGCCTTTGGAGGCGAGGTTGTGGGCTACGGCGGCGCCGATGCCTGGGGTGCGGTCGTCAGCGCCCTGCTAAACGGATATCTCTGCAACCACGCCAATCGATGCCGAGTGGAAAAGTACGTGGGTTCTGATGCAGAGGGTGGTCGCCCTTCCAATTGGCAAGGAGGTGCTGAAGAAGCGATGGATATCGGGTGGACGGTACCTCTGGACGCGCCGGAGATGATGCCGAGCTTGCCTTCGAGCGGGCGAGTGGCGCTGGTCGCGATGGTGGTCTTGTCTCCCATGGCTGCGGCGTGGGCTCAGGTCTGTTCCTTCTGGGGCTCCCTTGCTCTTTCTGCTCGACTGTCGGGGTGGCTTCTCCGACGAGAGACTGCGCGGAGACGAGCGCCCTTTAAATACCCCACCACCACGCACCCCTGCTCTGCAAATTTCTGGGCCGAGCGGGTCAGGATTGCCTGATGTGGCGGACTCTCAGCCCCCATGTCCTGCTATCGCCAGGCTCCGAAAGGATCGCGGCCACGAGGTTTTCGTCGGAGAGTGGGACCTGCTTGAGGTTACCTCGACCCACGATCTGCCCAGGGTCCGTGCTGGCGACGCCGTTGAGAGCCGACGATCGGTGCTGGTTCCGGGACGCTGACGTGCAGCTGCCTACTGTCGGCGAGCATATGGTTTCCATTATGGCAGGCGCAGCAAGAGGGATGGGAAATATGTCCGTGGCAGCGGCGTGGACGTGGTGGGGTGTCCTGCATGTCGGAGGGATTGTGTGGGGGCCAAGAAAAAGCGGGGCGTGTCAACGGTCGAGGTAACTCCACAAGGAAAGTCAAGGACGAACAACGGTCTGTCCATGATGTACAGGTGGAGTTTTCGGCCCGAGCTGGTACTTTTTGCAGGAGAAAAGTGTACTTTGTATCTTTAGAGGATTTCTCGTATGCCGTTGGCAAGACGGTATGATAGTCCGTATGCAAAGAATGAAAAACGAATCAGACTCTGTTTGCTTTCAAGTTGAGTTTCTCCTCCGTGCTTTATGTTCCAGAGTCTGAATTCATCTTGCACTATTCTTTCCAAACGCTTGTGCTGACCACTAAAAACACATCAGCAAGCACAGGGCCACTGGCAGACCACGCCATTGGAAAATTTTGTTTTAAGAATTCAGTAAAACAGGACATTCCAAGATCATTCAAGCCATTGCACGCACAGGGTGAATACAGTAGGAAAACCAGCGGTCGTTCTCACTCACTTCCCAGCCTGAAATGCGCCGCCATCCAGCCGCGACAAAACCCATCAACAGTGCCTCCATCTTGTCAAAAGCAACAAGCACCCTTTCCCCTTCTGTGCGCGCCTCGTTGTCTGCTCAGCCGCCCCATGACACGCCCGCATCTTATCTTCATAAGTTCCCGCGTCCACACCATCATGGCCGACGATACTGACCTCCTCGCCAGCGTCTACGCTCAACTCTTCGACGGCGAGGACATCGACACACCCGCCGCATCTACATCTAGCCTAGAGCCCACCTCCACGCCTTCCATGACAACCCTCAGTCAGCCCAGCTACGGCATCGCAGCTGCTAACCGCGCTCTTGCCTCCATGCGCCTCTCGCCGCCCAAGGGCATTACTGACGCAGCGCCTGCTGCTCACTCCGACACTCACTCCGCCTCGGATCCGTTCAAGGAAGACACACCTAAGCCTGGTGACATCCTCACATTCGGCCCGCTCCAAGGCGTCATCGACCCGAACGGAGACCCCAACCTCAAGCCCCGCCCCTACGAAACTTCACCTGTTCTTGACAATGGCGAGCTGAGCGATGAGTTGATCGAACCGCACGGAGGCCCCAACCTCAAGCCGCGTCCTTACAGCACCTCACCCATCCTTGACGACATGGAGCTAGGCGATGAGTCGACCATACGAACTGAGTTAGCCATAGGCGCAGGCACTCGGCGCAAGAACACAGGCGATAACGACGACTTCATAGCTGTGCCCAGTGCGTCAGCCACGGACACAACCGCCATACGCAAGGAGAAGAAGCTGCGCACAGGTGCTATAAGCAACAGGAGAAGAGCTCCCCGGAAGCAAAAACCGAAGAAGCGAGCCGCCGTTGCCGCTGACTTCGTTCCCGTAGACGCCCGCGGATTTCCGATCAGGCGCACAGGAAGTAACGCCTTGCCTCTTGGTTGAGACGGCCAGCTTGCAGGAGAGCAGATCGACATGACTATGGAGGGTGCTTCGGAGGACAAGACCCCTGGCGTCGCGGGGTACGAAGAGGCGATCATGCTGGGGAAGGCTCATTGAAAGGCGGCTGAAGCTGGGGGATGGCTAAAGGACGATAAAAACCCTTCACATAATAGACACTGTTCTTGAATGCAGTATAAATAAATGCAACAGGTGGTGCTGTTTCCTGTTGATGAGTAATTGTCGAAGGAAGCACGTATGAGATGATGGAGAGATGTTGAATTAAAATCGGAAGAAGTTCAAAGGTAAAGAAGAGGTCCAACTCCGTGCCGTGATATCCTACTTTACGAAGCGTAGGAAACATCACCGTCTGGATGAATTCTCTAGCTCCCTATGGAAACGTCGTTTTGACCTTTAGCGTGCAAGTTCACGCATGAAAGAACTCCATCAATCCACGGAAAGCTGAAGCATTCATCCGAACACGAATGTCCAACCATTTTGCGTACATTCCTGTCCGGACGAATGCTTCAACTCCCCGCACCTAGTTCCCCAAACCCTTCCTTTCACAAAGTAAGTGAATTTACGCGCCTAATAGACTCAGCGTTCGCAAATTCTTCCTAAAAGGCGCACGACCAACTCTTCCTCGTCCAGGAAACCCACACCTACCTGCCTCTTCCTCTATCTCCTCCACAGCCACCACCATCCTCTCTCCCCGCCGGCCTCCCTCTGCAAGGCCGACACCACTACCTCACCGCCATGTCCGACAACGACCAAAACTCCTCCTCACAAGCCCTCGGACAAGACATCCGTGCCGGCGCTCCAGCAAGGTGATCGCTTCACCTTAAGCAGCTTCGAAGCTGTCGTTGACACCGTTGGCGACCCGTCGCTCAAGCCGACACTGCTTCACCCAAACCCTCACGTCACCTCGACCTCCTCTGCCGCAGTTCACCCCGCCAAGGATAACCTCGTCACTTCCATTCTCAAAATGAGCTTTCCCCTGCGCCAAGTTCTTAAGCAGAAGGGCTATAGCGTCTCCGAATCGGGCAAGACGATCAGCTCGCCCGTCACCAAGGCGGGATTGGACGAGGTCAGGGAGGAGGCTGAGATCTATAAGCAAGACTGTCAGCTTGCCGACAAGCGGGGAGACTTCCACCAGGGCTCTCACAAGAGTCAGGCGGCTGATGAGGAATTTGATGAGGAGAGGGAGCTTTAGAAGGTGGATAGGGCCAGGATGCAGATGTGTGACCAGGAGAAGAAGATGGTGCAGGAGGTTGCGGGTGGGCTGGGCAGCCTGAATATCGGCAAGACCGTGACGGACGACTTGGGAAAGTTCTCTGTTGATAAGAAGTAGATGGCGATATGGCTAGAGTTTAGACTAGTTTTAGAGATCGATGCGAGTAAGTGGATGACGTGCAAAATAGAAAATGATGAAAATGGCAATGCTCTAAACGAAGAAAATGCAAAACAGCCCCTCCCGTAGGTCGAACCCTTCCGACATTACCCGGGAGCACCATAGCTCTTCCATATGGCCATATGCTGTACTACGCCTTTGATGGAAATGATTCCTACAGTTTTGTAGTAGCCCCTCTTCAGGATCTCACCAGAGCATTTTGATGCTAGCCTTGGGCTCCGTTTTCGGATGCATGCTGCTTTGTCGCAACGAGCTGTCGAAACATCGGGGTTGAAGCATTCGTGCGGACGGGCTTGTCAACCAGGCGGGGGCGCTGAGCCGTGGGTATGACGCTTCAGCTGCGGTCGGAATTCGAGCATGTCGTCGTTCATTCTTGGACTCCGAGAATCGGCGGTTGCGATGGGTCGCTGCGACAACCCAGCATGGTGGAGCATTCGGACGTAATTCGAGCATGTTGTCGTGCATTCTTCGACTCCGAGAATCGGCGGCACGATGGGCGATGGGTCGCTGCGTTGTCGTTCCGATGCATCAAACGCGAATGGGACAGCTGTTTCCACATCAGCGACGGCGAGCACCCAGCCTCTCCATCAGCCTCTCGACACAGGCCGATGCGCTCTCGTCCCTCGGCGAGCAGCGATGGCGTCTTCCCAGCTCTTGATCTCTCGCGCTGTCTCCACGTCACACGTCGCGCTGCAAAGACGCGGCGGGCAAGGCGCGAAGACATCACGCAGAGGGTGGCACTCTTGATCCAAGCGGAGGTCGCGTGGCCAGGACTGCGGCAATTGAGGCACTTGGGGGACTCATCGCGCAGCGGCGGTCAGAGCAGAAGCCGGGCCGCGACGTTCGCGGTCATCTCGCGATCTCCTGACGCTGGCCGGGTGGCCCCACCCCCGCAGCAGCGCCAGGCCGATCTCGAGCCGAACCGGGCGGCCATTGGCTGCGCGAATCACACCACTCGCTCACCACCGCGCTCATTCGACGCTCTCGCCCAGCGCTGCCCTCATTCGCCCGCCGCCTCGTCAATCCCTTGCATTGCGTCACGCGACAGCGGCCGTTTGCGTGGGACAAGGTGCTTCAGATGCGCCGAGCGCGCCGTGCTGCCCTGGCCCAGCCGGCCCCAAGGGGTTCCCGCGATTCCTCTTTGTCTCCAGGCGCATGAGCTGCTAGCTTTCCCCGCATTTTCGCGCCATGCGTCAGCGCCAAATGCGCCGCGAGCCACGCCATCCCGTCCCGCCGCCGGCCCTGAGGTGTCCTGATCGAGGCATGATCCAGGAAGGGCGGCCAGCTTAATCGCGCGGAGAAACGCGGAACCACACATCGCAGCTGCAGGCTTGCTCCAGCGCGCAGAGCTACCCCTCCCTCAATCGGGCCTGCTGGAGGAGGGGTGGAATGGAGGGGCCGTGACGTCGCTATATAGCTGCCACCCGCCCGCCCTCCATTCCTGTCTTTCTTTCTCCCATCATCGCATCAGTGATCCCAAGCATCCACCCACCACCACCAAGCAATCAATCGGTTCCTCCATCGCAGGAATCGACCCAGCGGCCACCACCAACCCACCACCAACCAACCAGCCCAACCAGCCCACCCGGACAGCCGTCCCTCACCACCCCCCCTCCACCCCTCCACCCCCCCAAAAACCACCAACCGACAAAATGAGTGTCCTATCGCACGCGGCTGCCGCCCACAGCCCGGCCGGCACGCCGCACTGCGCGCTCCTCCCGCGGCCCTTCCCGACGCACACCTACGCCGTGGGCGACCTCCTGACCGACCTCCGCGCCCCCTCCACCACCACCCTCCGCACCGCCGCCCTCTCCGCCCGCGACTATGACGACACCCGCCTGACGGCCTACTACAAGGACGTCGCCTCCATCTCGCCCGCCACCGGCAACTTCACCCGCTCGCACGGCGGCGAGCTGCTGATCCGCAAGCCGCGCCGCGCCGGCACCCGCTTCTGCAGCATCTCCGCCGAGAAGGCGTCCGTGCGCGCCCTCAAGGACCCGTTCGGCGCGTTCGAGAAGAGCGTGCGCGACCCCGCCGCCCGCGACTGGTTGTTGCGGGCTGCCCGCGCCCGCGCCCCGGTGTACTGGGTCGCGGCGGTGCGCGAGCTGACGAACGCGTCGTACGCGCACGCGGCTGCCGCGGACGCCGGCAACGGCCTGCTGGCCGTCAGGCGCGCGTCGTTTGGCGAGCAGGCGGCTGCCGAGGAGGCGGAGCTGCGCGAGGATGAGAATGGGGATGTGGATGGCGAGGCCATGCGGAGGAAGATGCGGGGGCATCGCAGGCGGGACTCCGCGTTTGAGGAGCCGACGAGGACGAAGACGGATGTGTTGGGTGCGGAGATCAGGGAGGTGAGGGTCAAGGTGACGCGCCCGGATGCGCCGCACGCGCCGAGGGATTTGAAGTGGAAGTGGACGTACTTGAAGGCTGCGGATGAGAATGGAGAGGAGTGCCAGGTGGCGGTCGGATTGGGCGCGCCGCTGGATCAGGAGGAGGTTGCGGATTTGTGGGAGGAGGGAGATCTGGCTGAAGAGGATGAAGAGGAAGATGACGAGTAAACGACACCCGGCAAAAGGCGATATGAGGCGTTTGTTATTGGCGTTGTCTGATTGACGAGAGTTATTCCTATCTTCAACGACGTGGCGCCCTCCGTCTTGTATTACCTTTTTGTTTTATCACTTTATTTTTATTCCGAGTTGATGGGATGGGGTTCAGGTGGGATGGTCTTTGCTTCTTTCGTGGCGTTTTTGCTTGGTTCAACGGAAATCCTTCGTCTCTCAACGACACATCTAAACATTTGTAAATATCAAACATCGAAGCTTCAAAATCTTATCAGGGTTCATAAATAACTCACCTTCTTCATCTGGAATGACCTCTGAACATCAGCATTCGCTGAGCCCTAGTTACCATCAACCGGAAGGATTATCTGACACGTCTGACTGCGCTTGGATCAAACTCAATCTCGTATGTCGGGCCTTTCGAGCAACACTAACATGGATCACGAATTCGAGCAGAGGATAATTGAGTAGTGGGGTATAACAACTCTTATTTTTGAGCTTTTGATTTTTTTTAACCTGCGTTAAACGTATCTCGTATACGACTCATCGTCTATTACAATGATATCAATAAATGGAAAAGCCATGCGTGCAGCTCTCGCACAGATCATGCCATCAAACAAGAACATCCCGTTCCCTTCCAGATCAACAAGTCAGGGCAGTCGAGATTCAAAACAAACAACACCAGTGATAGATGCACTTAAGCCTTCTCCACGGCGGAAACGCTCTTCTTCTGGTTGGCCAGCTCAGCGGCCTCGGTGAGCGACATCTTCCTGCCGCCGGACACGTCCTCGACGTCCTGGAAGGAGATCTGGGGGCGGAAGCCCTGGCTCTGCCAGGCCTTTGTGACGACGGTGTACAGCTCGTCGACCTGCTCGAGCGACAGGCCCTTGGTCTCGTAGATCATGAAGATGACGAAGGCGATGCAGACGAAGCAGAAGCTGCCCCAGACGAAGAAGACCTTGGACTGCAGGTTGGCGTGCTCCTCGTCGACCATGTACGGGGTCGAGTAGGCGATGGCCCAGTTGAGCAGCCAGTTGGAGGCAGTGGTCATGGACAGACACTTGGCGCGCACCTTGAGCGGGAACAGCTCGCCAGTGACGACCCAGGCCACCGGGCCCCACGACGAGGCGAAGAAGAAGATGTAGATGCACACGAAGGCAATGGCGGCGCGCTGGGCGGCCAGATCCGAAGTGCCGGCGACGGTGCCGGTGATGGCGACGATGTACTGGCAGACGCACATGCCGATGGCGCCCATGAGCAGGAGGTTGCGACGACCCATCTTCTCGACCAGGTATAGACCGGGGAAGGTGGAGACGACGTTGACCGAGTTGGTGATGACGGAGATGATGAAGGGGTTCTGGAAACCGGCGTTCTGGAAGTACTGGGTACCGTAGTAGAACTGTTTGGGAGTCAGTGAAAGAACCTGACGAGTGAGATTGCTGGAGCCTTACGATGAAGTTGACACCGGTAAGCTGCTGCAGAGCTTGGAGAAGGCAACCAGTCAAGAGACGCTTGCCGACGGTGCCCTTGAAGCACTCAGCGTAGCTGGCGGTACCGATGCTCATCTCGTAGTGGTGGTTGGCGACGATCTCAGCGAGCTCCTCGACAACGGCAGGGTGGTCGACTGGAAGGCGACGCAGCTTGGCAAGCGAAGAAGTAGCCTGCTCGTGCTTGTCCTGCTTGACGAGGAAGCGAGGGGTCTCAGGAAGGAAGATGAGACTGATTCCATGTTAGCGCTGCGTCAAACTGAGCGGAGGACGACACATCTTACCCTCCAACGAGAATCAAAGACCAAGCAAACTGAACAGCAATCGGAATGCGGTATGATCCAGTGTCAGGGCGGTCCTTGGTGGAGTTGTTGACAATGGCAGCCAGGAAGAGACCAATGGTGATGGCGAGCTGGTAAGCACCGACAATGGTACCACGAATCCACTTCGGGGAGGTCTCAGACTGGTACATGGGAACTGCAGAGCATGTGAGCGACTTGTGCAGACATGGACACCGTCGAAGAACTTACTCATGGCCGAGATCATACCGACACCGAATCCAGCGAAGAAACGGCCAGCAATGAACATGGGCTGGGCGGTGGCAGCAGTCTGGAGGATGACACCCAGGTTGAAGACCACGGCAGTGGAGAACATGAGACCATAGCGACGACCAAGAATATCGGCGGTGGGAGCAGCAGTCAGGGCACCGAAGAAGGTACCGGCGGACAGAATGGAGACGATGAGAGACTCCTGCGAGGCAGTGATCTCCGGGGGGGTGACAGTCGCGAACTCCTGCTTGAAGTAGTCCATGGCGAGGATGCCAGAGATGGTACCGGTGTCATATCCGTAGAGAACACCACCGAAGGCCACGAAGAGGCCGATGAGGATGGCAGGCCTGCAGCATTGGTCAGTGAGAGCATGGCTTGACGGTGCAATGGTGGTCGTACCATGCCGCGCCGGGCACGTCCTTCGGCTTGTTGAGCGCGAAACCCATGATTGCTGGCTGATTGACTGGCGCTCCTCACGAAGAGTTTGTCGATGATACACGAGGGAGACAGAAGGCCTGGGAAACAAGAGCAAACAGCTGGGGCAGGCTCGCTTTTATGAAGGCCCCACGGCAGTGGAGACGAAGCATCCGGAGCACAAGCCCTTGGCGTTGAAATGCGCGGCGGCGCCATTGAGGTCAGCAAAAGCCGCAATGGCCGTAGGGAGACGCGGCAGGGACATGGGGCCATGCAAGCCATGTGACGATGCGGGGACTCCCCGAAGCGGTTCGAAGGGGGCCCCGGCGGAGGACAGTGCTTCTCTGGCGCATCACTGCTAGGGCGGGTGGCAGGCCGGCCAATGATGGATGCTGCGCGGCACTTGAAGGGCTTGGAGGCTCGGCGGGCCGCTTGGCGGCCGTTCGAGGGCGCTCTACCGCGGCGGCAGGCTACGTCGCCGGTCGCGATGGCACGAGGAGCAGCTGACGGCAGACCAGGCGGCCGCGGTGGCTGAGACGGGTGGTTCGAAATCAAGGTTGGCCAGCTCCCTGCGGATATTGGGGTGTGTGAGACGTCGGTCGGGCAGCGCGAGGGCCCAGGGCCCTTGCGAGCCCGAGCATCGGCAAAGGGACTGTTGGGAGGCCGGCATCCGCGCTGGTGGTCTGCCCACAACCCGCGAAGTGGGCTCGCGGAGTCCTGGGGCCTCCGCCTGGGGATTGCTCGAGGGTGGCAGCCGACGATGAGCCGTGCCGTCAAACAACGGCGCGGCCTGCGCAAGGGAAGGTGGTCGCGCGCACTGGCGAGCAGTCGGGCCGCGCGAGTCGGCGGGCGAGGGCAGGTGGCCGCCAGCGGCTTGGGAGGCGTCTGGGCGGGCGCGGTGGTGGTGGCAGCGAGTCGCTAGAGCCCGCCTTAGTCCCAGAGCGGCGCCTTCTGCCGACTGCGCGCCTCCGCTCCGCCTTGAGCCTTCGGACATGCACCCGCCGGCCTGGGGCTGGCGCGCCGCGGCCTGCGGGCTGACCTGTCGCCTGAGCCACGCTCTCGCGCCGCTTCCAGAAGGCTTCCAGAAGCGCGCCGACGGCTGGCTGCGCGGTCGAACGACGCAGGCCAAGCGCGCGCCAAGCGGGAGCGGGCGGCTGGGCGGGCTCTGGACGTGCGGCTCTGCTAGCGCGGCGGGCGGCGGGCGGCGGGCGAGGGCTGCGCGGGCGTGGTGCGGCGACGGCAGGGCTCACGCAGCGCGGCGGAGGATTGCTGGTGGAGAGCTGCAGCTCCACTGTTTGCGCGCGGAGAGTGCCGGGGCAGTGGGTCCGGCCTGGGGTCTGGAGCTGTCGCGGAGGCGAAAACGGGGGAAGAAGACTCTGCCAGCGACACGCGATGCGACGCAACCGCTCCCCAGCTCAATCTCCGACGCCCTGTGCCCAACGCCCGCAAGTCCGAGCCCCGAGACAGCGGCTCCGGCGCTGGTTGGCCGAATGTCGGCTCGACTCCGCGGCTGCTGCACGCCCGCCTTTTTCCCTCTGGAGCGCTGGAGTCTGGAGTGCGCCCCATGGGGAGGGTGGGTTCCGGCGCTGCCGCCTGTCGCGACCTCTGCTCGCAGCTCCAGCCCGCCCGGCGGCTCTCAGCTCGCTGCGTCTGTCTCTCGCGCGCCGCCCTGTCCGACTGCAGGCTTTTCAGTCGCAGTGCCACCTCGTACGCACAGAGCCCGGCGGCGTATGCGGCGGCGTGGCCAGCGCGCACGGGCAGCGTTGGGGCTGACTCGAATGCCGACCCGGCCAGACACCTGCCGCCCACCACGCTCGGCTCGTCGCCCGCCAGTCCTGCCAACACCATGCTCTTCTCCGGCTCTGCGAAAGGGGCCCGTTGCCAGCGCCTGGGTGCCGTGCTGCTCAGCCCGTTCTTATCTCTCCCACCGTCTCGACGCGCGCTTGCTGCCAATCAGAGCCTTCTTTCCGGCCTCCTCTCGCCCTGTTTCATGGATTCTGCGTCGCACGCCGCCCGGAACGGCCAGGAACGCCTCGACCTCCTGTCTCTGTGCTCGCGTCGTTCCCGCAGACAAGCTTTCGGGAGCGCGCCAGGGCTGGGGAATGACTTGCAGGAGCCGCCACGGCGCCATGCCGCTGGGTAAATGCAGGACATTCCCGTTGCAAATGATTTTCCCCAGCCTCTTGCCTCTTCCATGGTGCTCGCGCGGGGAGGCTTGTAGGGCTGTGGAGCCCCGCGAAGGGCAGCGCTGTGGGTTGACTTGGCGCGAAGCATTTATCCGCCGGGGCATTGTCCACCGAACCGCAGACTCCACGCGCTCACGATGCACGACGGACACCGCGGTGGAACTGTAATTCCGGCCCCAGCCTGTCGCGTCTGGGTCGAGCCCTACGCCTCTGTGGCGGCCTGGCTGAGACGCGGTCGTGGACCGAGCTGGTGTTCAAATACCCGGCCCCCCTTGCCCTGCGAGCTGGTTTCCGCAGCCTCACGCCGCCGTCCGCACCCGTGTTCGACTCTCGACTGCGCTTGAGCAGCTAAGTATCCTCCGGTGAATGGGCCGGTGGGATGGCGTCCTAGCTGGATGACGTGGCTGCCCGTGTTCGCGTCCCTCTCACGGTAATGAAGGCCGCTGCTCGTCGGTCGTGCTGGCGTGAAGACACGTATTGTAGGGCATCTGCAGTGTAGGGAGGTCCCTGTCGTCAGTCTCAGGCAAAGTCTCGTCGTATTTCAGTCTCTTCTGTCATTCCGAGCTTGGAACTTGCCTTCGGCGACACCAAACAGCCTTGAAGTCTCTCGCACCATCAACCCTTCCACACGATACCAGACCGGAGCTGCACACGCAAAGCATGAAGAGGTTGACATGATTAGGAGGAGAGAACGGCGAATGTACGGAGACTCCTGGAGTCTCTGAGTATTGTGATCATGATCCGATGATCGTCCGACTGCTCCACCTTTATCAAGTCACGTCCTCGCCGCAACAGGTATGTGTTTTGCACAATGCAGATGGTTCATGCATGCAGATCAAATGAAACACCATCGTGACAGCCGTTTACCTGCCTCCTCCGACAGCAAGAATCGGAAAAACTCGTAACCTCTCGGGCTAAGACGTCCATCGATGAATGCCGAGATTCACAGCCTATATGATCAGGCCCTTCTGGGCACGTGTGCCATGTTTGTATTGGGAACATGCGTTTGTGTCGGAAAAGAGAAGTATGGCTCACTGCAGGGTGGATGGGCCCAAGGAGAGCGGTAAGAGCCGAGGGTCGCCTTCTGCACCCCACTCTGTGCCTGTTTCACCCGAAGCATTCCACGGCCTGGGACAGACCCGAACCACTGCATGGGGATTCTGCAGATTATCCAGCAACCATTTTCCTCGGTGACAGATCTTCATGGACATGAGGAGTTGAACCCGCACAGATGAAAGCTGTGTACTGACCGCACCTTCGCCGCTCTATTGCTGTAATGCTTCGTAATCCGGCGGGGTAGTTGGAGAGTCTCGGGTTTCCTGCTTGAGCTTCATTACGTCACGTTGTCTTCCCTATCTTTCCCATCACCGCTCTCCACCTCTTCCCTCAACTGAACCACTGGCCTCCCAACGCACCAAGAGAACGCCGCAAATATGCCAGCAGATCAGATTGGTCTCCTCAGCGATCCCGCTCTCCAGACGAACTGGACAAAAACGACTTGTGGCTCGGAAATCTTCAGCTACCTCCGCCCGCCAACCCCAGACGCTCCAATCTCAGAAAAAACCCCGCTCCTGATCCTGCTCCACGGCTACCCGCAGACCAGCTTCATCTTCCGCCACCTGCTCAAGCTCCTCCCAGCACACTACCCGCTCTTCATCCCCGACCTCCCAGGCTACGGCCGCTCCACGCCCTCGCGCACCGCCCACGACAAACTCACCATCGGGCTCGCCATCCTCGAAGCCCTCTCCACCCTGCTTCCCACCCCGCACCACCCCACCCCCATCATCCTCCTCGGCCACGACCGCGGCGCCCGCATCGCCCACCGCCTCTCCCTCCACCTCGCCCACCCCTTCTCCCACGCCCCCGCCACCCCCCCACTCCCCACCCCCTACCACCTCCACGGCCTCGCCCTCCTCGACACCATCCCCGAGCCCGCCCAGTGGGCCTCCTTCGCCGCCGCCGGCCCCCCCGCCGCCGCCGCCTCCTTCCACTGGCCGTTCCTGGCCAACGCGCCGCTGGCCGCCGACATGATCGTCGCGTACGGCGGGCCGCGCTGGTGCCGCGCGCTGCTGGCGCGGTGGAGCGGCGGGAGCGACGACGCCGACGACCTGCCCGCCGGCCTGGCGGCTGACGGCGCGGTCGAGGCGTACGCGGCCGCGTTTGCGCGCGAGGAGGTGGTGCGGGCGACGTGCGCGGACTATGCGGCTAGCGTGGGGGTGGATGCGGAGATGCAGGCTGCGGATGAGGGGGAGGGGAGGAGGGTGGGGGGGTTGGAGGGCGGGAGGGGCGTGTTGGTGGTTTTTTCGGAGGGGTATTTGGGGAGGGGTGGGGGGAGGGATGTTGGCGCTGTTTGGAGGGGGTATGTGGAGGAGGGGACGCGGTTGGTGGCCAGGGGGATTGGGGGTGGGGTGGGGCATTTTTTGGTGGAGGAGGCGCCGGAGGAGGTGGTGGGGGTTTTGGTGGAGTGGTTGGAGGGGGGGAGGTGAATTTATTCGTCGGGATGAAGATAAGTTGTGCTGATCAAAGCGTGAGATCAGGGTAGAATATATGAAGTTTTTTGAGCCAGAGTGCTTTTGGAAGACTCTTAGCAATCGTGGGAGTGAACAATGGTACGGGTTCGAGGCCGAGTTCTGACTCACAACTTACAGGCTCTTAACCACAAATTCACAACGGATGACTATTGTTCATGAAATTTGCGGCGCAAATTCGAATCTCGACCAGGTAGCATCAAGTAGATGTATTACAGCCAAGCAATATCCAATATATAACAAAAACTCACCTTGCCCTTTTCTACTTCTCAATCTCACCACTTCAGCACTTCAAGTAAGCACTTCGAAGCCGCTCACAAGCAAAACATCATAGAAACCACGCGACAGCCACCCAAAATGCGCCTCAAGCCCATCCCTTACGCCCTCATCTCAGCCTTGCAGATAATAGATACTTCTATGCTATTTTCACTCACCAGTGCGGTGAACAGCCATACACCTAAGCTCAGTGCCAGCCTGGTTGGTTGCAAGAATCGACCGAGGAAAGTGTGTAAAGGTCCGGCAACACAATGTATACGTACGTCCCAAACGCTAGAAAGCAAAGTAAAGAATGTACACGCAACCTTCTGATACAGGAAGAGGCCGAGACCAATAATTGAGATGACCAGAGAATGGAACGTTACTGCCAGAATGAGGATATAAACCTATGATGCGGCGTCCCCCAGTCTATATATACGACAGATGACCTGGGTGAAGAATAGATATGGCTTGAACATGATCGCAGAAGGTTGGAAGAATCACGCATAGGAAAGCGCACATGCCAAAAATCTTCAGTTTGTCCATAACCAAGAAGTGCTAAACACGTAAGTGGTTGTGGGGTGATTGAAATGTCTATGATGGATTTCGCCAACACCCGTGAAATGTTTTGATGGATATGGAGCTATGGTTTGGCGTGATACCATTTCTAGGTAACGCGTGTTTTAACCTCGTTGGTGGTGTGAAGAATACACGAAGCGTGTTTGTGGATAATGCTCTAATAGCAGAATCATCTTGGGCGCCCTTGACGGTCTTCTATAATCGATGTGGAGTGCCCTTTTACAATTTCATTTTCAGAGGTGAAGCCCAAATCAGCTTCCACAATCCTTGGGTACTGGGAGATAGTACCGTTAGTATATACCTCCAGCGACTCCTGATGAGAACGAGTAGTCCACCTGTTGTTCGTCGATTTCACGTATGAGAACGAAGAGGGTACGGGGTTCTTTCAAACAAAATCGTTCACGGCTTTGTTATACGGCGCTAAGTCGCCGCGTGCAACCGAATGCATACTCCTGTACGCATTCGAGGCAGCCGCCAGGAGAGAAATCAGAATGCTTCTGGCGGTACCATTACGATCAGATGGATGCTACATCTCCTCAGATAAAAGCTATCGCCCTGTTGTAGCAGTGTTACGTAAGGCCATGAGGTTAGGCAGGAGTGGGATAACTTGTGTTGATATTCGGAAGGGATGAGAAATGCACAAAGAATCCAAGTGACGAATTCACCAAGCACTTCATGGGACCAAGGGAAAACCTGACGTGGCGCATAAAAATCACAACACAACAAAACTCGCAACGAGATAGAGAATCTTACCTCTCTCACCTGCAGGATTTCTTGTCGGACATGGAATATCTTTAATTAGATATCTATGCCCTATTATTTTTTTTAAATTTTCTTTTTAGACTCCTTTTTCCCAACCTCATCCCCTTTTGAGTCGATCTCCGTTTGATCGTGTCCATGAAAATTCTATCCAGGACTGCCGTCTTGTAACAGAAAAGCAAGTGATGATGACAAGTGTGCCTTTGCCATCGGTTTCCCCCCAAAAACCCTTCGCCGACCGGCTGAGATCCGTCCAGCGGTCGTACCTGAACACCCCCGAAGAAAAGTCCGTCGTTTGGAAGGGGTATCGTCGAAACTCTTAATCCAATGGACTCCAATGATGTCGGTAAACCCCCATGATCCGTACGCGAGATCTTCCATAGACTCCCTTCGGTGATGATACCGATAACAAAGGAAACGGGGGTGTGGCAGATGTGCCGTGTTGAAATGAAAGGGGTGAAGTGGGAAGTATGGGAAAGTAACGAAATGAGGGAATTATTACGAGATCGGCTTTACCGCAATAGGATAGCAAAGAACTCCTTTGGAAAGGCCGAGTGTTGCCCAAAAGTCGAGAGGCAGAATGAATTCGTGCCACTTGCTTAGACAAACACCCCAACCCCACCTAGGAGATCCTCAAGCTGTCCTTCTGCGCCGCCGATCAGGTAGTGGGTGTAATATGTACCGGGTGAAAAGCAAGCAAAACAAAGAAAGCAAGAAAACTCCAGTGATAAAGGAAGTGGAACGCCTTAGGTGCAGGACCTATGAGCCCCAGGAACGCCAAAGCGCGACCCATGACCCAGAACAAACCAGACCAGCCAGAAAAGCAAGTACTTCGTCATGCCGAGCCCGAACTCACAAAACGTGCCGAGGCCGTGAAAGCATGACGTGAATCAAGCCCGTGAAGATATCCCGGTTCCCGCCCAGCGATGACGCTCCAGATGCAACTCCAGGAAAAAAGAATATGACCAAAGGAAAACAGAGGAAAACTGAAATAGAAACTCAAAGTGAGGATGTCGGCTGTGAGCGCTCTAGTACAGTTACAAAAGGTATCTTGAAATCCGTAGGTAGCAAAAATTCCGGACACCGTGAATTGGCCGTCCGATGAGAGAACCAAAAGGGACTTGCATGACTCTAAATAGTCTGGTGAAGAAATCGTAGAGTCGACGAATCCGGAAAATGAGGTTAAACTCCAGATCCAAGATATTCGTAGCACCAGAACGCCGGATAGACTACGTATCAACAAGCTGAAGCTTGAGAATGCGCTTCAAATCGTTCTCCATGAGCCTCGTGTCGGGCGCGGCGGCGGGAGATCCGTCGCGAGGGGCGGCTGAAGAGGCCGTGTGAGTAAACGGCGACCTCAGGCCCGGGTGGTTCGTGTAAGACATCTGCGAAAGAGAGTCTTGTGCGCCCGCCTGTTGGATATGAGCATTCAAAAAGTTGCGAGAAATAGCAGACGCGTCGGGCTTCCCAGCCATGGGGCGAGAGGGAGTCGTGGGAATATGTTCCAAAGTAGGAACAGGAAGCTCCGCGCGGTTTTGAGTCGATGGAGAAGAGTCCAACTCCTGACGGAGGGATGAGGAACGTTTGGCAGAATCACCTTTGGCTGCCTGGAACAGAGGAGAAAGATTGCGATTACCATAGTAGTAAGGGTTGGCTTCCAAGTTAATCTGGCCTGCAGGAGTACGAGGACCGCCAGAAACTTGTCTCGGCCCAGGGCTGGGACGATAGAAAGGAGATGGAGTGTGGAAGTCCTGGCCGTTCTGAGTGGGAGTTCCGGTGAAACCGTTGGCCAAGGGGGACTGAGAAGAAGGCTTCTTAGAGGAAGAGAACAGGTCTTTCAGCGCCTGAGGGTAAGAATCGGACTCCTGAGCAGCTCGGGGGATG
Organism: Neofusicoccum parvum; assembly: GCA_020912385.1. Taxonomy (NCBI): domain Eukaryota; kingdom Fungi; phylum Ascomycota; class Dothideomycetes; order Botryosphaeriales; family Botryosphaeriaceae; genus Neofusicoccum; species Neofusicoccum parvum. The sequence continues at coordinate 1,433,223 of CP087217.1, read as the reverse complement.
TCTGAAGGAGCGGTCGCAGCTCTGCCAGCGGACATACGCTGAGCGAGGTTGGGAGTTGGCGAAGGAGGCTTTGGCGTGGTTGCGTGACTGCCGTCCATTTCCATGCTGAACATGCTCCTTCCAGTATTGTTGGAGACATGCCTGGAATGGTTGCGACCATTGACCGGAGCGGGGCTCTTGCCCGGAGGCGTAGCAGTACCCAGAAGACTGGCTTTCCTCGCCTTCTCCTCGCGGTCTGCCCTGAAGAACAGATCCAAAGGAGATTCCTCGGAGCGGCGAGGGGGGGCCCTGTCGACAGGGGTTGCTCCAACGAGGGGCGGAGATTCGCTCTTCTCGCTGGTGCCGCTGCTATCGGACTCCTGATCCAGCCGATTCTGCATGGATGCAGGAGCATCGTTCGCAGGGACGGACTTGGAGAAGAACTTGGGCATAGGGAGGGACGCAGGAGCCGGCGAAGCATGGAACGCGGGGCCAGCATAAGCGCTCTCCTTGGCAGGTGTAGCGGCGGCCAGAGAGCCATTGTGCTTTGGCGGAGAGCCACCACGAGCGGGGGTGGACTGACGGTCACGACGACCGCGGTTCTTCTTGTTGTTCATGGCCGGGTTGTCGGAAACAGAACCGTCGTTTTGGCGGGTGGGCTTCTTCCGGTTGCCCTGATCGTTGTGACCGGCGCTCAGATAGCCTTGCGTAAGGGCCGGATCGGATGCGCTGGCAGCCGGGTGCGACAGGCGCTGGTTCTGGTCATAGTTGTTGCGGTTCCTGCCTTGGCGGCGCTGGCTTGGTCTTGCGGGGGTCGCGTAGGAGTCGGTGGGGTTGGAAACGGACCGGGCAGGTGTCTCGCTCTTGCTGTGGCGGTGATGGGTGTTGGAGCCCTTGGAGGGCGTTGTCATGACTTCAGACATGTCGCAGCGGGTACGGAGGCGTGCAGCGGTGACGAGGAGTTGACAGGTGTCAGAGGCGCGACGTGGGAGCGGGGAGGCGATGAATGGGTGACGTAGTAGGTGCGCTGGGGTCGGAGGTGTGCTGCTATGTGCGCGTTTGCAGGAGTGGCGGCGGGCGCGAGGTGGAGTTGGTGGTCGTGGTGGTTGGCGCGCAAGCGGTGGACATGTATAAGAATGGTGATGTGGTGGCAGAGAGGCTGGCTTGAAGCGTCATGGCCAGTTCGAGGGTCGGGTGGTAGGTGGTGCGGTCGCAGGATGGGCACCGACGGGCGGCGGCTTCTTGTTACGAGTGTTGCGAGTCGTGCACGTGCCCGAGGAGGCGAAGCCCCTTCCGAGCGCGGCCTAGCGCCGGGTCGCGTCGCCCTGTCGCTGTCGCTGCGGACTGGCGGCCAAGGCGGCGAGCTGGAGTGAGCTTGCTGGCCGTGTCACTGCTCAACCCGCCCGCCGCCCGCCGTGACCTCAATTCGCGGTGCTGCCTGCTTGCGCCCGACGCTTCGAGCACGCCTCTCGAACCACCTCTCTGCACCCCCGCCTGCGAACACCGCCGAGCCCCTTCCGTCGCCAACCCTCCCGCTCCGATTCCTCAGCGTTTGCGTCAGCCCCGCCGTCGGCCACCAGGCAGCCCTGACGTCCATTCCTCCCCACCAACACTGCAACCCGTTTTCATCCTCGCCACGCAAAATCCCCAACATCCACCATGGCCGACGTCGACATGACCGATGCGCCCGCCGCGCCCGCCAAGACGAAGACCTCCAAGGCTAGCGGCGAGGGCGCCAGCGAGGGGAAGAAGAAGTTCGAAGTCAAGAAGGTTTGGCAGACACCACAGGGAGCTTGGGCCAGAGCATGGACTGATATTGCCTGCGTGTAGTGGAACGCGGTCGCCCTGTGGGCATGGGATATTGTCGTGGACAACTGCGCCATCTGCCGCAACCATATCATGGACCTGTGTAAGCGCACATCGTTTGAGCTTGCAGGAATTCGCTCTCACAACTATTACAGGCATCGAATGCCAGGCAAACCAGGCTTCCGCCGCGTCTGAGGAATGCACCGTCGCGTGGGGCATCTGCAACGTAAGGCAGCCCGGAATCGTCCAACGTTCAACACCATGCTAACAATCGTGCAGCACGCATTCCATTTCCACTGCATATCGCGTTGGCTGAAGACGCGTCAGGTCTGCCCGCTGGACAACCGTGATTGGGAGTTCCAGAAGTACGGCCGTTGAAGCGGACCAAACACGCTTGGAGCTTCATGCATTTTCAAGGGTCTGCCGAGTTTCGCGCGCCTGGTCCATGCATAGAGAAGGGAAAAGTTCATGGTTGTGACGATGGGACGGTGGCGGTGCACACAACGGCGTTTCAGGCTTGCGCAACACGCAAACAGGTCTATGCTACAGCGTAATGGTGCTTCAGGCTCGGAGTACTGTAGACCAGAGATTCAAATAAGGGCTTCATGTAATTCGCCGTGCAACGCCGTCCAAAATGATACCCCCGACTATCACACTCCCCAATTGTCTCAATCACGTCACCTCGACCTCGACACCACCCGTAACGGCCGATTGCGGAGCCAACCAGGTGGCGGGGTTCTTGTTGAAGAAAGGCCAAGGCGGAACAACGGCGACAAAGGTGAGAACAGCACCGGCGAGAAGGATCCGAAGGGCTAGGGCAATGTCCTGGGTGGAGTAGCCGACAATAAAGGCGACAATCTGCGGTGGAGTCAGCTATGGGCGCAGAATTGCGGTAAGGGTGTGATCGTACGCCGGCGGTGGTGAGAAGCGCGGTGGTCAAGAGCTCAGCGAGACGCTGGCCGTCGAAGTCCTGGGACAGCAGTCAGCGGAAGGATGCACCGTCGAGCATTGCGCGACGCACAATCTGGCCCTCGACGAAGTCGCGCGCCTTTTCCAGCAGGTCGTCAGCCATGGCGGGCAGCTTGGGTTGCGACGGAGGTGTTCGCAGCCGATGATGAAGCTACGTCGCTGGTCGGCACCGGGCTGATCTGGCACCCAAGCTGGCTAGTGCGGCGGAACGTGGGAGCCGCGCGGGTCACGGATCACGGGCTGCCGGCAGGATTGCCATTGGGCTGCACCAGGAACACCTGCCTCTTCAGCCGCCTGGTGCCACGGCATCCGTAACTCTGGCCCGGGGCTGCTGTTTTGTGAGTGGAGGAAAATGACTCATCTGCGCGCAGCGGCTCCTCGCGGCAAAAGGGCCAGGGCCGACCAACAGCAGCGCGCCGATTTTTGAGTCGTCACCGCCCGATGGGGTGCTGGGGTTCCAGCCAGTGAGCCCACTTTGAGACAAGCTTCTGCTCCATGCCGGTTCCCGTGCGGTGCGGGCCAAGCACAAATCTTTCAGCTGTCACCAGTCCCGCCCTCCTCTTCTCCTCCCTTCCACTGCACCACCCTCTGTCCACCACGGACTGTTCCCACCATTTGCCACAGTCGCTTCCTGCTCGACTTCCGCGCAGCACCTATAAGAGCGCCGCTCCCGCATCGATATCCCAAATTGCCTTTGTCCCCTGTGGACTGGCGTCTACGTCACGCACGGCCTAGTACCGGACGACTCTCCGTAGCCGTAGCGACCGGTCGTCTTCGCTGACCACGACATCCGCCACGACCTCGCACGCCTGATCGCGCGCCAGCGACCCTCGCGCTCCCACAATTCCACCCTCGACTGCCTTCTCCCCAGGCGCCTCGGCGTCTTAGCACATCAACACCACCAAGTTGGCGGGCACTCAGGTCCTCAGTTTCTCTTTCATCCGCCCCCTTCTCGGCCCAAAGATCTGGGTCGGAGGCGACAGGAAGCCTCCATAACTCGACTTCGGGTTTCCACACGGCGTTCGCATTCGCCCTGACCACGACTACACGGATTTCGCACGCTCTTAGTGGCGTCGGTGGGAGGTACTAGTCTACCTCAAAGGACCAACACCCGGCTTAGTGTAGGGCAGAACCCTACGCGAAGCCAACCAGTCAAGTTGACCTCCCTCACGCGGTGAGCGCTCACAAGCGACTCGCCAAAAAGTCGCACTGGACGCTGGATTCCCGGATTGTTGCGCGCCAACTTTAGGACAATCCCTCAAGCGCTTCGCGCGACTATCGCAATACCAGATCTGCAAGACACGGCAGAATGACCGAGACTCCAAGGACCGAGCAGTTCCCGACCAGGTTCAGCACCCCGGTGTCTGACCTCGACGATCACCGTCGCCAGCCCGAGTCCATGCCGCGCGTGGATACCACCAGCCCGTCGCGCTCGCGGCGGGGCACCGTCACGAGCATTGCTTCTCCGAGGACTGCCCCGAGGCCAGACCTGCTTTCTGTGAACAACGCCCTGGAGAGACAAGGCATGATTGCAAGGGACTTTGAGAATGCGATCGTGGACGACGAGAAGAGCCCAAGTGATGCTGGAGAAAATCCCAGTTTCTTCGGGCGGCGCGGATCGGTGAGCCCTATGGCAAGAAGGGACACTTTCCGCCGGCCCAGAGATGTGCAGATGGAGGGATACGCGAAATCCCACGCATCCACCAAGTCTTCCGGCTCCGTGTCTCCGCCAAACTCTGTTGATGCATTTGCCGATCCACGCCGGAGAGATCGCGCAGGCACCATCAATAGCCAACGTGCGCCGTCCGACGTCGACCTACGACTGCAGCGCACAGTCTCTCAGGGAACCCACAGGCGCCGCCCGACGTTCAGCGAGGAAAGCCGCCATGGCACTGTCAACAACGAGACCATGTCGCGCCGCAGCTCCGTGGAGGAGGACGTTTGCTTCCCGGTTGAGGAGACCAGCAACACGTACAAGATCGACTTCGAGGAACTGGAGGAATTCATCGCTTCGACCCAGACCCGGACTCCCGTCATTCCCCTGTCGCGAAAGCAAAGCAAGGCGAGCGTGAACACCCAGCGCTCTAAGCCCAAAGTCTTCAACGACCTGCGCCGGAAGCCTTCAATGCAAGAAATTCCAAAAATTGTCGGAGATGGAATTGAGCATTTCGAGCGCCCTGCTGACAGCGGCACTGATTTGGATGAGGAAAAGGTTGATGTACACATTGAAAACCCCGGCCATCTTGTCGTTGCACACGAACCACATGTCAACAGATGGGCCTTCTTCTCTTCCGAGCTCGATGACACAATTCATGCAGCGGACCTCGGTGGTCTTCTCATGCCTGGCGAAACATTCCGCGATCTGTTCGAGCTCCCCATGGACTCTGGTATGTGGTGGCTTGACATGCTCAGCCCGACTGAGGAGGAGGTCTTTGCCATCTGCAAGGCTTTCGGCGTGCACCCGCTCACGCGCGAAGATATCCTGACCCAGGAGGCACGCGAGAAGGTCGAGCTGTTCCGGTCCTACTACTTTGTCTGTTTCCGCTCGTTCTACCAGATGGACAAGGAACACGAGGATTTCATGGAGCCTGTCAACGTCTACGCTGTGGTCTTCCGTGAGGGCTTGCTGACGTTTACGTTTGCCCCAAACCCGCACGCGGCCAATGTCCGGAAGAGAATTGGGCGCCTCAAGGATTACATCTCCCTAAGCGCTGACTGGATCTGCTATGCGCTTATGTAAGATCCTCGAGATCCTAGCATATTTCTTTTTGCTAATCTGACATTTTTAGTGATGATATCGTGGACACTTTTGGGCCCGTTATTCGAGACATCGAGTACGAGACGGATGCAATTGAAGACCAAGTGTTCACCGCACGCGCCGAGGACTCGCGCAATATCCTGCGCGCAATTGGCGAATGTCGCAAGAAGGTCATGTCGATGATGCGGCTCCTTGGTGGGAAGGCGGACGTCATTAAGGGCTTTGCTAAGCGCTGCAACGAGCAGTACAGCGTTGCGCCCCGTGGTGACGTAGGCCTTTACCTCAGCGATATTCAGGACCACGTCGTCACCATGATGAGCAACTTGTCGCACTTCGAGAAGATGCTTTCGCGCAGTCACTCCAACTACTTGGCGCAGATCCAGGTTGACAGCCTGGGTCAGGGCAACGCCGTCAACGAGATGCTTGGAAAGATCACGGTCATCGCCACGATTCTTGTCCCGCTCAACTTGATTTGCGGTCTGTTTGGCATGAACGTGCCAGTACCAGGGCTGGATAGTGGTACCCTGGGGTGGTTCTTCGGTATCCTGGGTGTCATGTGCGCATTTGTCGTGACTTGCTTGGTCGTTGCGAGGAAGATGCGCTACGTCTGATCGCGTCCCATCTGCACTTGCGTTACAGGCATCAGTTTCCACCTCTGTTCCTATGTTTGTTTGCCTCCCTTTTTCTTTTGTCATTCCGCTTCCGCAGCAATTCTCCTGGTTGGCAGATCCTCAACATAATTTCTGTTTTTCTATTGCCTGTATTGTTTGTATTTGGAATACTTGCCTTTTCTCCTTTGGAACACGTATAGTATTTGGCGTCGAATGGAAGAAAAAACACTCGGGGAGATACCTCACAAGACGGCGGTGGGCGGATATGTGGTAACGGTGGCGTCCTTGGAAGTAGTTTGTTACGGGCAGCACGAAGGTACAAACAAAGTAATACTTGTACATACTCCTCTACAATGCTCTCACATATTCTTCCATACTCGTTCTTTCTTGCCGTGATTCTTTTGCTCCTGCGTTGGTAGTTGCTAATGCATGTGGCCGTGAGCAAACAGATGTGTCTCGACTCGGGGATTGAAGTGTCGTTTCCTGGTTTCCTTTCTTTCTTCTTAACGGCCAACAGCTGGATTAGCCAAATAGCTTCGCAAATCACAGACCCGATGGCCACACTTTGCAAGTTGCTTGCCTGCTGACCTGCTTTGATTCCATCAATGCATGGCACCTGCCCGGCCCGCACCGGTCCTTGATCAAAGGAGATGCTTTGTTTGTTCCCAGCTCAGCCAGCTGGTAGCCCAAGTATTTACATCCGCTGATATCGTGGGTGGGTGGTGATGGAAGCCAGGGCCTTTGGGCCACACCACAGCCCCACCTTTATATACTCACTTTCCTTTCCCCTTTTACCCATGGCACTGTATATGTCACGTTCAGGCATCCGACCTTCAGATTCAACACCGTTGCGTGGGGTCGATGGATCACGAGAGAGTTGCGTGGCACTCGCTCTGGCTTGTCCTCCTGATCCAATCCATCCTGCCAGAAGCCGTGTGAAGGAGCGTCGCGTTGCTCAGGCGTGTCCTCGTACCGGACGCTGATCAGGGATGAGATGAGACCACTGGGGAAGGTGATCAACCATGTAAGTAATGCTTCACGCTCAGTTTCATTGATGTGGCTCCTGTCATCAATACTCCAAAAGCCTCCGATGCTAATCAATTCTCTTGTTATCCCTACAGCAGACATCTTCCGCCATCTTCACTTGGATGAAAAGAAGCCGTCGGACGAAAAAGAGGCATTCGACTGGTGCATGAGAAGAAACGCAGAAAGGCAAAGCGTTGATTGAGCGCTGGAGGGGCTTCGCACGTTTCACCAAGAAAGGAGCAATCGTCCTTCTCCTCCTTCGAGCAGCATCGCCGCCGTGCACTGAAGCGACAACGACAACGACAACGACAACGAACTTTATAAACCCCAAACCGGACAGAACTGGAGAAACACATTCAAATTTCGGACAGGAAGGCAGCGATGAGTAAGTGACTCACGTCTGGGGCTGTCATCACGGCTACTAAAGGTTCAGCTTGTCATGGTTTATCCAGATGGATCTGGATGATAGATATCCGGATCCATCTGGATTCCCAGACGGGCTCCTACCCCTTAAGGAGGGGTATATAGTTATCCTGCCTCAGCAGGACTTGATAGGAATCAGACACATCACTCATGAGATCGACCCCTATCACAGCTTGTCTAGGCTTGGAAGTGCTGTTTGATGGTTATCACTACTGCTCTTGGGAATTCTACTGCGCTGATTGATTTGTTGAGAACACTTGATGTCAGGAATTTACTGAATCTCCAGAAGGAAGTGAACGAAAGAAATTTTGGGAGATGAATTGAAGACGTTTGGGTCTCATTAAAGATCAGGTATACTTCAAGTGGCATTCAGTATGAATCATTCTGACGACCTTGTGAGTGATACTTTACTTGAGATTATTGTGTCTACCGGGAAGACGGAAATGTTATAGGCATTCCCGCTGCCACCTACAAGATTTAGTTCATCATCATCCATTGCTCAAATATGACAAACTGATACGGATTATAAGTAAAATCGGCCTTCCTCCGGCGGTTTCACGGCACAGCTCGTTAAACAGCAATGCCCATGCTGATCTCGCTCCTGGCTTTCTCCTGTAGTTGTTCCATCTTCGTAGCGGGAGCTGCTCTGTAAGTGATCCACGGCCCCCCACTGAAGTGCAGACATGGATGGGTCGACATCATCCCTGGGTGGATGACAGGCTGCACTGAAGTCTGATGGCGAGACTGTTGCTGGAGCAAAGCGGTATTCCCGCTTCATACCGACGAAAAGCCAAAACTCCAATGGCAGCGAGTATCAAAGCTGAGATAGCCATGGCTCCGATGATGGCGGTGGGCGAATAACTGCATCCCGAGTAGAGGCCGACCTTGGTTTTACCACTGTCGCCATTTTCGTAGTTGCGTTCGTAGTAGAAAATCCGCGTGAGGAATAAGCTTTGCGATATGAACCAGTGGAATGAGGTGGTGCAGATAAGGAGAGGTAAGGAGTACAGGTAAGGTAGTTGGAGCCAATAGGTGGATTTCTGGTCTCCTCTGGGGTCCGAAACGCGGAGATGCGCTCTCTTTGAAGAAAATCGTGACCATTCCAGGTCGGCCAGCATGGAGGTAAGCAGACCGTTGTAAAGGACGTATATCGTGGAGACGACAAGCTGTGGCAAGTTGGTAACCGTAACCACACCGACCACACTCTGGATGGAGAAGCTGACTGGCGTTAATTTTACGGTTGATGGGTCGAAAGTTAGCCTCCATGGGCTAGTTCCATCACCGAAGGAATTCAATGTTCGGATGCCTTCGCTCAAGAAACAAGAGGTCAGTAGAAGGCAAAGCATGGACCTATCGTGCAGTTTAGTGGTTGACCCGCGACAACTTTCAGCAGGCAGCAGGGAACTTACGCTGTGAAGCATGCGAATCGATACATCCACCGCGTTGAATGTATCCAACGTGGCCTCTGGTGTAGCCAATAGGGCCTTCCTTGTGGGGGATTCTTGCTAGCTCCCTGGAATGAAAGGAGACCACAGCCAGCGGTGGTATTGTCCGGATGCGTCAAAAAGCTGTCCACCGCATCCCCAATAGTGACCAATGGTCTCTCAGATATCGCCAAGTAGCAATAGATGAGGCATCCAAGCTTGGTCAGATTGCAAGATATGACAACTGCCAACATCCATACACTGAGCTGAAGTTGGCAATGATCCTGTGTATTCTGGCTTAGGAGTATTCGATTCGCACACCCTCGATTGTCCAGTCTTCTTCATTTGAAGCAATCTTGCCGATAGAACAGTTCAGATTCCCCTAAGAAATGAAAAACTTTCCAAGGTATGTTGAGAACGTACTTCCATTATTGGGAACTGTCGCAATACGGGAGAAGAAACGCGTTTGGTTAGTATTGCCTGGCGTAGGGATACGAACCATACTGAAACTGATGGTGCGGTCATTTGGATAAGACCAGGGTTCTTTTACTGCTAGAAGATGCACATGTAAGATGTCAGCTTCCTTTTCTCCACTGCTTAATTGCTGGAAGCGAGGGTCTTGGTGGAGGATTCCATACCCCGCTTCGTATCCCCAAAACACCATATGTAAGCAGATCGCGGGGCTACAACGACGTCTGCCTGGTTGTTATCCAGGGCCTGTGAATCGGACCCTCATGCATCCCATCAGTTACGGAAGTAGCGGAGAGCAAGATTAGAGTCTGTGTCAATCATATCCAGTTTGAAAATACATCCTCGTTACGGGCGTCCGGTTTGCCGGGGAAGGAACACTGCGGAATCCTTCGCGACGCAGCGATTGGCTAACCCATCATGAACCGCAACACCTTGCTGGGCCAGTGGTCTGATAGCCAAGGCAACCATCTTTCATAAATGTGCGGCCTGCCGGTCCCTGAACACCTCACAGCCAAGCCTCGTACCGCAGCGCAGCAGCAAGGAGCAAGAGAAATGCCTACCTTCGAGGAAAAAGTCGAACAGGCAACTGCCTGGGACGGCAGGACCGACCACCGGCTACTCCAAGGCGTGCTAATGCAAGCCATCGACTCGAAAGGTATGTGCTGGCAATCTTCCTGCCTCCCTCTCCACCGCCGTCCATAACGCCCACGCCAGGCACCCCCATCCTCAAAATCGCAGCCGGCCACACCACCACCGCGCCCTCCGCCCCGCCCATCACCTTCTCCAACACCGTCGCCCTCGCCTCCTGCACCAAGCTCCTCACCACCATCTGCGCCCTCCAAGCCGTCGAGCGCGGCCTCATCACCCTCGACGCCCCGCTCGACGCCCACCTTCCCGAGCTCTGCCGCCAGCCCATCGCCACGCTCGACGCCGCCGGCAGCCTCTCCTTCCGCGCGCGCACGCAGCCGCTCACGCTGCGCGGCCTCCTGACGCACACGGCCGGCGCGGGCCACGACGGGCTGGACGCAGCGCTGGCGGCGTGGCGCGCGTCGCGCGGCGAGCCCGCCACGCTCGCCGACAGGTCGTCCGACATCGCCCGCCGCTACGCCGCGCCCCTGGTCTTCGAGCCCGGCGCCGGCTGGGCCTACGGCTCCGGCCTCGACTGGGCCGGGAAGCTGGTCGAGCGCCTGAATGGCGGCGTTGCGCTCGAGGACTACATGCGGGTGAACTTGTGGGACCCGCTGGGCGTGCGCGACGCGACCTTTCGGCTCGAGCGGAGGCCGGATGTGGAGGAGCGGTTGGTGCAGACGGCGGAGAGGAGGGAGGGTGGGGGCTTGGGCGTGGCGGAGAGGTGGCAGCCGGAGCGGCCGGTCGATTGTATGGGCGGGAGTGGGGTGTTTGCGACTGTGGGGGCGTTTCTGGAGGTGTGTAGGGATCTGTTGCAGGAGGAGCCGAGGGTGTTGGGGAAGGACATGGTAGAGGAGATGTTTAAGCCGCAGCTGGTGGGGGAGGGAGTGGAGGAGGCGAGGAAGGCGTTGAGGGAGAAAATGAGGAGGTTTGCGCCGCTGACGGGCGGGATGGTGCCGGACAGCGTGAGGCTGAATTATGGCCTCGGTGGGCTGCTCTTTGTTGATGAGAATCCTCAAATCGGGTCAAAGAGCAATACTCTCACCTGGGGCGGTCACGGAAATCTGAACTGGTTTGTGAACCGGGATGGGAATGGAGTTGCAGCGTTGTTTGCGGCGCAGATCATGCCTTCTGGAGATGAGCAGATCTCAGAGCTGATCAAAGAGTTTTCACAGGAAGTTTGGAAGAGAGCAGCTTAGTGTGTGACGTTATGAGGCACTAAAACCGATCCCACAAGTTGTTCTTATCAAAACAACGTGGTGTAGTTTGGGCGGCTCTGCGGACTCCTTCACCCTAGCTGGCCTTCTCTTTTAGCTTAGAAATTATGAAGACATTCATTTTGAAATGCAGTTTTACGTCCTCTAATAAGAACGGAAGAGACAATTACGTTAGAAGAGGTTGGCTTCCTAAGTTGCACAAATATATGTCTCAGCCAAAGCCATCTATCCAACTGCTTCTGTGACTCATGTCAGAAATAACTTCAGGAGTTAAGAAAGGGATCATTTCAGTCATTACCTCGGACTTCACGTGTAGGTGGTATCACAGACTGACTATTTCTGATTTATTCATGTGCTAAACGTCTTTTTCCTTCACAATAGAGCAATTGATAAGCAGCCCGCCAGCTTGAAGACATGCTAACCGATCATCGGCCTGTATTCTCGGTGTTGTACCACGGCCGGAACATAGCTAAACTTCTCGGTGAGTATATTCGGAGCCCAAACCAGCACTTCCACACTTCAACTCCTCAGAAGACGAAGAGTATCACGGTATCTTCTTGCCCTCAAGGTACCCAACATTGCTCCCCACAGCCAACCTTCCGTTTGCTTCTGTGCACCTACCGTGCACCGCCCTCCGCAACCACAGACCACCCCCGCAAAGATCAACCACAATGGCCCGAGCAGATCTTGGCGTCCACCTTGTCGGCTCCCTCTGCGGTGCTGAAACTGCCAGCGATGCATTCCGCAAGTCAACCGCCGCCTTCCCCAACCGCCTGCGACGTCTCCCCGACGGAGAGCCCGGCCACCGCGGCGGGTAAGTCCAAGACCCCTCTCCATAAAGCCCGGAGAACACTTCCCCCCAACCTCCTCAACCTCACCTGTCCAACCCCTCACCAACGCCTCCCCCCTCTAGCTTCACCGGCTTCCAACGCGAAGTCCTCGCCCGCCACATCCCCGAAGCCATCCGCGACTGGACGCTCCAAACCCCCGGCCCAGCCATCCCAGCCGCCCAACTGGCCGCCACACTCGCCAAACTCCCATCCCCCCTCGCGACCGGCTACGACGCGGCGGCGATCGAGTCGTACGCGGCGTTCGCGCAGCTCCGCGCCGCGGGCGCCATCCCGGCGCGCACGCGCTTCCAGGTGTGCCTGCCGACGGCGGCCGGCGTCATGGTGTTCGCGGCCACGGGCTACCAGGCGGCGCTGGAGCCGGTGTACGAGCGCGCGCTGGTCGCCGCGCTGCGCGGCGTCCTGGCCGCCGTGCCGCCGGCCGACCTGGCCGTGCAGGTCGACGTCGCGAGCGAGATCGCGACGCTCGAGGGCGTGTACTATCCCCACTGCGCGCCGTACTACCCCGGCCCGGTGTTGGCGCATGTGGTGGAGCGCGTGCGCGTGCTGGTCGATGCGGTGCCGCCGGCGGTCGAGGTGGGGCTGCATTTGTGCTATGGCGATTTGGGGCATGAGCATTTTGTGCAGCCGCGCGATACGGGGTTGTTGGTGGAGGTGGCGGGGGCGGTGATGAAGGCGGTTGGGAGGGAGCTGCAGTGGGTGCATTTGCCGGTGCCGAAGGATAGGGATGACGAGGCGTATTTTGAGCCGTTGAAGGGGTTGGAGTGGGGGCAGACGGAGCTGTATCTGGGGTTGGTGCATCCTGGAGATGCGGAAGGGACTGAGAGGAGGTTGAGGACGGCGGAGAGGGTGTTGGGGCACAGGCGGTTTGGGGTGGGATCGGAGTGCGGCATGGGAAGGACGCCAGCGGAGGAGTTTGAGAGCATTGCGAAGATCAGTACCGAGGTGTCGAGCCCGGTGGTGTAGATGGGCCGTGAAGAGACCGTGTTCCCCGGTGCACAAGCAAGGTGGCTAGCAACATTCCTGGAATCTACAAAGTGAGAACAAGTGGATTCTGCCTTGGTTGATGGGCGTAGAGTGGAAGCTCTTGGAGCGCCAGATCTAGCTCAACGTGCAGCGACTACTCAAATCTCCACGAAATTAGGTATGCTCAATCTTCGTGTCGAGACCAAAATCGTCGTACTCAAGGTCCGCCCACTTAACCCAGTTCTCGTATCCAAATGCCTCTCAGCCTCTTTCTCTCTCCCATTATCCGCCTTGCTTCTCCGGGCCACTTCTTGACACTCTCAAAAAACTCCCCACCAGAGCTGGTTCATCTGAGCTGGCTGGGAGGGTGGACGCGAAGAAATGTGTGGCGGTTGCTTAGGTAGTAGAGAATGTGTCCAAGCTAAGCGGCTCCCCCCAGCACTGTCAAGCTCTGTGCAACGTAACCGAAATGGAGAAAAGGTCAAGGGCAATCAAATTTCGAATGACTGTTCACGCAGGTATATTTTCGTAGCTCGTCAATCCCATCTTGGTATCACTTACACCACCCCTTTTGTTCCCCACCCCCTGCTTCTCACATCCGCAGAACCCATCAAAAATTATCTCTCGATCAATTTTCCATCCCCAACCATACCACACCTTAAGCCTTCGCCTCCGTCGCCTCCTGCGCCGGACCCGCGGCAGAGGTCTTGTTCTTCTTCGCCAACCTGAAGCCGCCCACGACCATCACCAACGCCTCCAGCCCCAGCACGACGGCGAGCGTGACCATGGCGCCGATCACGCCGCCCACGGCCGTCGAGATGCCGTTGCTCTTGCCGCTGCCGCTGCCGCTCTCGTCCGAGCCAGACCCAGACGACGAGCCGCTCTCGCCGGCGTAGGCGGCGCACGAGCCGGTCGTGTTGCCGCACTTGGTGCACCACTGCTCGGTGGTCCGGATGGCGAACTTCTCCATGCCGGCCACGAAGTCGGTCCACGAGACGGACGTGTTGCTGCCGCCGAACAGCGGGTACGCGACGGGCTCCGACGACGCCGACGCGGTGCCGTTGTGGAACAGGAAGCGCACGTACAGGTCGTCCTGGCTGGGGAAGCTGGCCGACGTGACGTTGTCGGCGGGCGTGTAGAGCTCGAACGCCATGGAGCTGGCGTAGTCGGTGACGCCGCGGAAGTCCGGGTTGGCGGCCGGCAGGTCGGCCAGCCCGAAGAAGGAGAAGAAGGTGGCGTAGGCGCCGAACTGGATGCCGAGCTTCTTGGAGCCCTTGGATGTGATGGTGCTGTTGAGGTAGGTCAGGACTTCGCCGGCGAACTGCATGCCGGCGACGGCGCGCATGTCGTCGGAGGCGTTGTAGGCGAGGCCCCATTCGTGGGCGTCGGCGAGGGTGCGCAGCTGGAGCAGGGTCTCGTTGGTGAGGAGGGAGGAGGAGTTGATGGTGGTGTTGTGGATCTCGGCGACGTTGACGAGGTCGTAGACGACATAGGCGTTCTTGAAGGTGACGTACGACTCGGCGAAGGTGCCGTTGACGACGGGGTAGAGGTTCTGGTAGAAGTCGTTGGTGCTGTCAAGGGTGGTGCTGTACTCGTCCGAGTTGAAGTAGTTGTTGGAGCTGGTCTCGGCGGCGCCGCAGTCCGACGTGTCCTGCAGCCAGCCGGCGTCCTCGCTGCCCGCGCCGGTGCTCGTCAGGCTGACGGGGATCAGCTGGTAGCCGTCAAGCGGCGCCGAGACGGAGCTGCCGTTGCGGAGGGTCTGGGTGGAGACGTCGCTGCCGACGGGCGGGTAGAGGCCCTGTAGGAAGCCGGTGGCCGAGTTCTGGAGAACGGTGTCGGAGGGCGCCGTGACCGAGAGCTGCGACTGCTTGACAATGTCGGTGTTCAGGCCAGACACGCGGAGGTCTGCGTCGGCGGCGACATAGCGGCTGCGGTAGTACTGGCCGCTCTGGTAGACCTGCTCATAGCCCAGGCTGGTGAGGTTCGCAGGCGCAAGGGCCTTGGGCGTGCGATCGCCGTGGCGGTGGAAAATGTAGACACCAACGACGGACTCAGCGGCGCTCAGAGGCAGCGCGGAGAGCAGCAGCGTGGTGGCGGCGGCTGGAGACAGCATGGTGAAGCGGCGGCTCCCGGGACGTCAATCGCAGGCGGGCAGCAGGAATTGGGAGGAGACTGCGTGGCGATTCACCAATTCCAGCGGAGGAGCGAAGCAGATGAGGTCGACGGAGGGCGTGGCGGGCATCTCCGCGGCTATTAAGGTCTCCGTTAGTGGTCGCAAGGTGGGGTGGAGCTGTCCAGAGCTTGGGCTTATCACGGGAGGGCCAAGCGAATCAGCGGGAGCAGGCCGGGGCGCTGGCCTATCGCCGCCAGGCACCAGACGGCGACCTGGCTGAAGGCGGCAACTGTCGGGGACTGCGCTCTCCACATGCTGGCCGGCGGCGCGCGCGGTGCATGATAGCGCATGCAGCCGCCGAGGAGAAATGCAACGCTGGCTCGGCCCGCGCTGCCTGGCCCTGGCTGTACGCGAGCGGATTACTCGATCAATTGGCGGCGGGGTGAAGATGGTGGTCAGCGCAGTTTGCGATGTCGGCCGGCGCTGCAGAAAAAAGCGTCGAGGGGAGGGAAGGAGCTTGGGCCTCTCTGCTGTTTGCTCCCCTCCCGCAGCCGTAGCGAGCCGCCCTCCCCTCCGCACATCCTGGCCCACAGTCGCCAATTCGCTCTGCAAGGAGCCACTCCGTCCTCTTGCAACGACCGCAGCTTGGTGTTCTGCCATCTCGACCGTTGCGTGAGGCTGTCTCCCGCAGCATTCCAGCCGCACGCCCTGGAAACCGCCATTGGTGCCCGCAGCCATCCGCCCCGTCCGCGTCTCGCTCGCACCCCATCGTTGCAACGGACTACATCAAGTCGGAGATAATCGAGCGGATGGATGGATCGGCCATTTGCCGCTTCCCGCTGCCCCACTCTGCCTTCCACTCTCTACATCTCTCCCCATCCTCACACCTGTCATCACTCACGTAGACTCGGGTCTGGGTTGGAGACGTTGGAGGTAAGCACCCGGGCAGTTAATCGACGCCTATCGACTGGTTGGCTTTACACGTGGTTGCCGTCTTCCCGCCCCAATCCTCCCAGGCTGTTCACAAACGGCCTCCAAGCGACGCTGATTCGCCAGTTCACACAACGACGAGCGTCAGGTACTTTCGTTGAATCGCAACGTTTTTCTCGTGAAATTCCCTTTTTCGCTTTGCTGCGTAGCTCTCAATTCCTCCCTGCGTTCCGAATTCCGTTCCCATCCTCACCTCAGTCAACCCACACAGCATTGGCGCAGCACCCGCCGTCCTGCAGGTCCAGCCTCGCCACCACCTCGGCCGTCGTGCCGTTCACGTACCTCCAGATCTGCAGGAACTCCTCCTGCGTGTCGGTCAGCGCCACGAACTCGTCGCTGAACGGCGCCGCCGTCACCGCGTTGGCCGAGCCGCCCGACGTCGTGGTGTTGGTCAGGAAGATCTGCTTGGTGATGGCCCCCGTCGCCGACAGGCTGTACCCGCTGATGTAGCCCGGCAGCGTCTCGTCGCGGCTGCGCGACGACGCCCACAGGAACGTGCCGCTGGACGCCACCATGACGTCGTCGGACCAGTAGTTGTCGTTGTTGCTCTCCAGCTCTGCGAGCGCGTTCGCGTCAGCCGGGGAAGAAAAAAGAGGAAGAGCAAGGGCATCTGCATAAATCAGGACTTACCGCTCTGGGGAATCAGCGGGAACGTCACGTTGGTGAAGGTGGGCACGCCGGTGGCCGGGTCGAGGCTGTACTGCGCCAGCTGGTTGGCACCCTCGAGCACGACGTACAGGAACTTGCCGCCGGGATGCACGGCGGCGTGGCGCGGGTCGGCGCCCGTCGACGGCGCGGCCAGCGAGTCGACCTGCGTCAGCAGCCCCGTCGCGGCGTCGACGGAGTGCGTCCACACCGCGTTGCCCGAGTCGTCCGCACTGTACACGAACGCCCCGTCCGGCGACATGGCCAGCCCGTGCACCCCCGAATCCGTCCCGTATGAGATGTTTTGCGCCACCGCGGCCAGCGCGCCATCCTCGTCGACGCTGAGCACGTTGGCGCAGTTGCCGAATGGGTCGCCGTACACGTTGTACGGCGCCTTGGTTGCGCTGAGGACGAAGATGCTGCGCGTTGTGCTGCAGTTGCCAGAGATGGGGATGTAGGAGTTGTGCGTCAGCGAGGAGCTGTTGTCGACCGTGTACGAGTCCCAGCCGCCGTCCTCGACCGCGTAGAGGTTCTTCTTGTCGTGGGACAGGTTGATCCAGGCGTGTGCGGCGTTGGCGGTAATGTTCTTGGTGAGGGTAAGAGACAGCGCCTCATCGTCGAATTCGACGGCGTAGAGGTTGGCGCCGGAGAAGGTACCGACGAAGAGGTGGTGCTTCGTGGCAGCCGCGAGGGCAGGAAGGCCCAGGAGTTGGTAGGTCTTCATTTTGGAGCGAGGTCTGCGAGGAAGAAACGGGCGCTGGCGATTGGTAGGAGCTGGAAACAGAGTAGGGGTGCAGGACTGTATAGGTATGTATACTAATGCCCGTCCTACCATTCGGCGCCGACGTAATCAAATGGCCAGGCAAACCAGGCGCAGGCAATTGGCGCTCAAAAGCAAGAATGATGCCATTTGCCGCGTATACCGGCCGCTGATCCCCTACCGTTCCAGATCCCGGCAGTTGGGAACAGAGAACATCCTGAGCTAATTCATCTGCTGCCAGTACCTGCATCGGACCGTTGCGCGTTTCGAACCGGGTTCCTTACTGCAGGCCTGATTGTGTCTCGAGCATATGCGGGTAAGGGCAGGGATGCTGCGCGTCTTTAGAGTTGACAGCTTACGACGCTTATAGGAGCAGCCCTCCGCCGCCTCTGTTCCTCGGCCTCCTCGCAAACTCGTCTCGTCCACACCAAGCCACTCACAACGCCGCCAATGCAGACGGCAAATAAGAAGCTTCGCACCGCTTGGCGAAAGCTTAGCCACCATCAATCCCACACTCACTGACGCGGCCTTCCGGGGCGCGTTGAAACCTCCTATCGTGGAGGCGGAGAAAAAGCTTACGTCGGCCTGATCCGTGCGAGGCGCAATACTACGCGCGGCCGGCCAATCACGACTCACGCAAATACGGTGTGTTCAGCACTTCGGATGTGGGCCACGTCGAGCCCGACCTTTAAGCTACTCCTGGAGAGGACATATTAGGACCGAGCGGCGCGTCCTGGGGTGCTGGGTGGAGGGCCGCATGGCCGACGTGCCGCCGCACGGACCCGTCTCTGCACAACAGCGTCGCTGAGCGCATCGAGATCACGTCCCCTATGCGAGTTTTTCGTGGTCACGCAAAGTTGAACCCAGGCTATCTCGAAATGAGAGCGGATGGCGCAGAGTAGACGCCTCCCCGCAGCATCGTCGACAGCTTGGCGGAGCTGCCATGGGTTTCGGCAAGGACGACTTATCCAGCCAACTGGCCACGTCCGTGCGTGGAATGGGACGCGCGAGGAGAGCACGGAGACGAAGCCGGTGTAAAAAGTGTAAAACATGGGGCTGCGGTTGTCTATGGAAGGGATAATGCTCCGGAATAACCAGCTGAGCCCGACATCCTCAACCATTCAATTGCCGCCATTTCGACCACCGCCGGAGCGACGGCAAAACAGCTGATGAAACAAAGCTCTCACCTCCCCTATTCCAGCCTCTAGTTGATGGTGAGTGTGCCCTGGGCGGCGCCGTCCTGGTAGGTGATGGAGGTCCAGAGGAACCAGTCATTGTCGTAGCTCTGGTCGTTCGACGCCTCCTGCGCTAGGTAGTCCTTGACCGCCTGGTTGACGTTAGTGAAGCTGACGCACATGTGGCCCTGTACCGTGGCCGTGTAACACCCGCCGCCGCCGGCGGAGAGTTGGAGTCGATCCAGCGCCCGGCGTCGTTGTTGTGCTGGCAGTTGCAGGCCGCGGCTCCGGCGCCGAAGGCCGTCAGGATGAGGGAGATGGTAGTGAACTGCATTGTGCTGGAGGACTTTGGTGTTCTCTGTTGGGTGCGATGTTTAGCGTGGGGGCAATTGTGTGGCGTTCTCATGGGCATGGACCTGCTGCAGCCTCGCCTTGTTCCTGCCAGCCGTTCCATCCTCTGACTGCGCCAGCATCGAAGGTGCCTTGTTCCCCGCCGCTTCATCTCGCCCTTTTTGGTGCTGGCCGATGCTTGCCTGCCACTCCGACTCCGCGCCCTGAGCCGCTCCGCAGCGGACTGCCCCCTCGCCCCTACCCGCGTCTTGATCTGCAGCGCCACCAACTAGATACTAACCCTGCGCGACTCCCCGAGACCCATCCAGATCTATCTAGGATTACCGAGCCAACATAGGGGTCTTCGAACACTTTATCCTGCGTTCTGCCGGCTGGCACTTCCTGCACTACGTCATGACCTCCAGGCAGCCGACTGACGCTCGACTACTCGCTTTAGTGAGAAGGCCCAGGACTTTGTTGTCTGATCTTAATATCGGATTTGGAACACAATCGACATCTGGGGCTGATTGAAATCACGTGAGTGTCGAAGTTGCCTGTGTTGTCGGCTAGTAGCAGAGATCGTTCGGGCTGGATCGTCCGTCAAGTGTTCACAATTTCGCCTTCGGAAAGCCAACCGAATCCACGTTGCTTGGATGATCATGCAAGATCTGGTAGAATTTTGGTTCAGGTCTACCAATAAGAAAAGGGAAATACTGTACAAATAAGAGTATCGCACTTGCTTGAAATGAAGCGAATACGCAGACCGTGAAAGAAACAACATGGTATAGAGCACCCCGCAATGAATCCCATGGCTGCGCCACGAAATAGTTCCGGTTGAAAAAGACAGAAGAAAAGAGAAGGACAACAAACAACCAAGTGCGACACCCTCCACATCCCCTCATGCCATGTTCCAGAGGTAAATCAACGGGATGCCCCGCCAAGTATCGTGAATCAGGGCCTGATACTGATACACCCAAGCAACCTCTATAGGAGGGTTCGGAAGGCATATGGGTTCATGATTTTCCTTCCAATCCCTCAGCAATAGGGCAATCTCCGCTACCACAGCTGGAGCCCAATCGTTCGGAATAGCGTTGAGCTCGTCATCCAAAAACATTTGCCATGTTTGTGAGTCGAAGTCGGGTTCGACGTCTTTGAAGAGGCGTACGGCGTGCGAGAACTGGTCTCTGGGCCGCATGTTGGCGTGCGCGCTCAGATCCAGCTGCTCGAGCATTGATGCCAGCGCCATACCATTGGGGCCAGCCATCCACCTCTCAGCGCGCCAGATCGACGCCATTCGTATCCGGTGCAGCAACCAGAAGCGCGGCTTCAGGATGAGCTCGAACACAACCGCTGGCTCGACGAGGCCCTGCATGATCGATGCCGCAAGGTCGTCATTGATGTCGAAGTCGAACGAGCCCTGGGCGATTGGCATCGGGTCCATGACGATTTGGTAGATCTCCAAGGCGACTTCTTTGCGCAGACCGAAGAAGCGCTCCATCTCCTCTGCGTAGCTGGCGTTGACTGTGGTACTCTCGGCGCCTGTGAAATCGCCGGCCGGGATGACCAGCAATGGGGTGGCTGGCTGAAGTGGCCTCGCGTTCCAGGCTGCCCGCCACCGGCTGCACAGGCAATCAAGAGCGATCGAGAGAAAGCTCGGATGGTTGCCGAGCATTGGCATGCGCTCCTCAATGCTCGTTCCCTCGTAGGCTTCCCAGCAGTTCCGCGCCATTTCGGGTGTGAAACCCAGGTACTCAAAGCCAGCCTTGGAGTAGATATTGGCTGGGACTGTGCACAGAGGTGTGGGATCGGCGGTCCAGGCGTATCGCCTTTCGGTAGCAAGCAGCATCGGCTCGAGGCGAAGCCAGCCGCTGGCTGCGTGAGTGTCGTGGAGCTGCCCTGCGCCCTGTAGATAGACGCGATCCACGGGATGGAAAGTTGAGTTGGTCTTCCCAATGTGGGCGAAGAGCGCGTTCAGGTGGTTTCGCAGAGGCTGGAAGACCTCCATGGTGGAGGAAGTTCAGGCGGAAGAACCGCCCAGTCGTTTGGTGAGGGAAAGAGCGACACCGTAAGAGCGAGGAGCGAGGGGCTTTATATACTCATGAGGAGCACCAGCACTTGTCCGAGCTATGGAGCCTTTTGGGTCGGCGCAACCCAAATGCGCCTGCCGAGCACAGTTCTGTGTCCGCCTACTGCCCGAAGTGGAGGCATGGACCGCACATGTACTGTTGTTAGCTTCTCGAGAATCCACTGTCTCGGCCAAATCATCTGTGGTTTTTACTCATGTTGCTGGGACCCGCTATATGCACGAAAGCCCCTACAGACGAGAGGCAATGATGCAATCCGGCTGTACCCTGCAGCCTTTTCTGGACCCTGAGCCACACACAGCGCCCGCTTAACGCTGGCTCACCGGGAACCAGGTACCACATATAAGCCACGGGAAAACTTTATTTGTCGCGGAGCCAGCCCTTTGGATTCCTCATATAGGAGGGCTCCGAGCCCGCTTTGCTAAAAGGTCATCAACATACACGACCGAGTTTAGACACTAACCTGCATCAGCGAATTGCACAAATGATCGAGCAGATATTTATTCTCCCAGAAAGACGCAGAGTTTGGTTTCCTGTGCCAGTGGTACCCCTCTACCTTTGGACTTGAGGAGGCCACGTTCAACTGCGCCGAGTAGTAGATGATGTGGCGCAAGGATACCGCGGGAGAAGTGGGACCAGAATTTGCTGGGCACAGCGTTGGTGAAAGATCGGAAATGGACCAAAAAGGAAACGAAGAACCGACCTATGCAAGTGAAACATACTAAGGAGCAGGTTTAAGAGTAGCGAACTTCAGCGTCATCAAGTAAAATAGGCGGTTGAGTGGGTAAAAAAGCGTCACTAGCTGCGCAACCTGATGAAAATTTGAGATAGAAAATTCGAGTCTAGGGTGAGGTTACATTAAGGATGTTTGGTTACCTTCTTGATACTACTGTCGCAAGTTGCTTTCCGCGGAAGTGCAGAAGCAACTTCTCTCATGACTCCACACCCCACGCATTATGGTGCTACTAACACTAGCTGAAACCACGCCTCCTGCGGTCCATTCTGGGGGGTTAGCTTCATGGGAAAGCTGCAGCCTGGAATGAGGCTATCAGGGCTTGTTATAGTAGAGTCATACGTAGCCAAAGATTGGGACAGGGTAGATATCTCGGAAAATGGATTATGCGCTTTAGAGGATCAACACAAACCCACAACGTGACCATACTGAAAACGGAAGTCCCCGTGTGGGAAAAGCCAGGCACAACGTCTACGGTAGTGAACACATACTCCTCGCTGGTATTGAACTTGAAATAGATGTTAAACAAGTGCAATGGTCTCGACTCTTTCCTCCCAATTCCCCTGGAGCGCCTCTCCGTCCATGATTCCATGCACATAACAGTTTCCAATTACCTCAAATGACGCTACAGGATCATCCTCCTCCTCTAGAAAAACATTCTCGCAACGTCGACGAAGAAGGAAAGGAACTGGACTTCCTAGTATAACGTATACTTCATCTCCAGGCTCTGCTTCGGGGTACCCATTTCCAATCATACCGTTCTCAGTGGTGAACAATATCCTCCAGTATATACCCGAATTCATTTCCAAAATGCATACATATGAATTGATAGATACGGGATCTTCTCTGGGTGTCGTCAGAGCTAAAACTGAGGTCGAGAAAATGTCATAGTCGTCTTGGGTAGCCCTTCGAGTAGGTCCGCTTTGGTTTACCAATTCGTGTGAGGCTGTTTTAGCCAAAGTCTGCATAGAAGAAACAGATTTAGAAGTATCATTTTGTGTGGCTCTTGCGATGATTGCCATCCATTGCCCAAGAGTGTATGCCAGAGTCTCTACCTTCTCACAGAAAGGACCCACAACACTGACATTGTCGATTCTTAGTGCTTTCAGAACAAGAATCTGATCTCTGATCCGAGGGTTCATGATGGTATTGCCCGATGCACGAAATAGCCGGGCACTGATGAAGAACTCGACCTCGGCAGAGTAATGATCCATAGTCGTGATAGCCCAATCAGGAAGCCAGGAGGGGACGTTCAGTGACTTGTGTGCCGTTCTGCGTCCTTTCAGGAACTTGGAATTGTAGCATATCATCTTGATGCCGGCATGCACAAAACCCTGCTGAACTGACAGCGAGTAGTCCGGGACTAAAGGCTTATCTGAGCCCCACGAGTCCGTTAGACCTAGCAGCCCAATGTATAAGTCTTGCGGGTTTGATGCCCTATGTGAAACACAATACTGCCGTACTGTTCCTAATGAAAGGGAAGCTCTGCAATTTTTCAGATTCTGAATGCTTATAAGTGGCCATGCAATATCTTCAAGCCTTCCGATTGCTGTAAAGCCGGAAAGGGTATTCCAATAGAGTGAGGCGCAGCAGCTCAGCCTGTGGTTCCGGAAGCTTTTCAGTGCAATGACTAGAGATTTGAGCGGGTAGTGTTCTGATGCCCAAACAAGAGTAGCGTTTGGTGGAAGTATAGCTTCCTGTACAGTCCAAATCCGTGTCCACCAGGTGTAGCTCGATAGGCAGCCTAGCGACTCAAAGTGGCCGAGGTATTGGTCCTTAATGCTGAGTCTGTCGCCTTCTTCTTTCTCATAACATTGAAGTTCATCGAAGTGGACGTCTGTCGAAAACATTTCCAGTAGTTCAAGCCCTTCTATGGCCGTCCATGACCTTGGTGGAGTTGTCGACTCTGACACGATGCATTCAGAGCTCTCATGTAGAAAGAGCAGTGCTTCCTCGCAATTACCGAAGACACTTCCCATATGGGCAACTTGGTGTGATTTCTCTGTGTCATCGGCCTGGTTGATGCAAATTGCATCAACCCAGAGTACGAGGTCATCGTCTCGTTGCCTCACTCGACGGAGGGCATTCCAGAGTCTTTGTGAAACGCCAAAGCGCTTTCCATTACAAAAGATGGTTTTGCTCTGCTCCAGGTCTCCCCATCTGTACGAAAGTGCTTTGAACACAGGTTTGTCGTCGAGAGAGACCGTGTGAAGGGCGCAGTCGATCTCCGCCTGCCAGTCGCCTGGGAAGATCGTGACAAGCCTGATTTGGCGGGCAGATGGCAGGAGCGCGTCGTACGTAAAAGGCAGAAAACGGTCCCAAGGGTTCGGTCGGAACGGAATGATAATGGTACAAGTGTTCTCATGTTCGAAGGCGTGGCCGGGGAAATCTTGTGCTGCCTTGTCGTCCATGACGAGCAGCGAAGAAAAAAGAAAAATTTCAAGAAACTGCGGTGTGCGGGGCAACCCCACTTATGTAGTACTAGATAAAACGTCATGGCTGCTTACATGCATGTCAGCTTTCGGTTGTCTGTCCAATCCACCCTGGAGCACGGCGAGCCTGAAACCCGTACTGATGCGCATCCGATCTAACGAATTCTCTTGCAATTGTTGAAAGTGTATTAAACAAGAGGGAAAGCTTGCAACCTTCAGACTACAGAGTAAGTACAGTTAAGAGCAGTGGTTATCTAAGGTATGTGGTTGAGTGCCGAAAGTCCCAATAAGTTAATGTGCTCGCATATAAATGGTCTATGTCAAGGTGTTGTTGGAAGCTGAAGAAGCACAGCTCTGTTGGACAGCACAGTCTAACGATATCCTTCCTGTTGGAGATAATAGCTTCCTTTAGGTTGGGCCATCTGGTTTCTTGTTGAAGGCCAATCAGTAGTGAAGGATCTGGCCCTGGGCTCATGTTGTCCACGTGTAGGTTTAGTTTTGAAAAAGACTAGATCGATGGGACGATAGGTCGATGGGACGCTTAGTAGAAGGGTAGGAATAACACTAGGCACTTTGTTTCTTGGAGCCAATTACTGCGTTGTGCTGCCTTGCTGGTGCGATAATGATCTGCAAGGCGTAGGCAGAATCGGCTTCGGCGCCTGGAAATCGGCCCCCACCTCATGTCGCCACCGAGCAGACATCAAACATAAAAAGCAGCGCAACATACACATTTGGCACGATATCTAGCTACACGACTCATACATCATGGCTACCGAAGACGAGCGCGAGGAAGGACATCGTATGTGTCCGGTGTTCTGCACCGTTGAAGTTCCAGCCGCGGTACATTTTCAATTTCTTACGTTTTGCTATTCCAACCACTCACAATCTCAGTAGCTTCTTAATCTTCTTCTCGAGAACGCGGAGGAGGGCACTCATTACCTTATCATGGACATTGAGGCGGGAGAAAATATCCAAGGGTTGAAATACCCCTCCCAACCCCCGGCAACCCCACCACGGACCTCGTTCTTCAACTGGTCCATCGACGAAGTCTATACGTACTGGAAGAATAACGTCTGCGCCCCAGGAGATGGCTCGTCCACAACGCTCAGCGCCTTCACCTTCGCCGTGGTCGATGAGCAGAGCGTGCGCGAATTTGCAGAGGAAAAAGGCAAAGCTACGACGTTGGTCCTCGGCAGCGATGCTCCAGACCTCGAGGAGAAGGAGGATGAAGTCGTTCTGAAGTCCCTGAGACTTGACATCGAGGACATGTCTATTGAGCTTATGTGTTTGGAGATGTTGACCAGGTGCCCAAGCGAGATCGGTAAGGCTTTCGGACTGAGCATCCAGCCGCCTCCCATCTTTGCAGGTCCCCCCGATGCTGCCAGGAGGTACAAGGCAAATGCCATAGCCGGGATCCCGAAGACTGGTTGAAGAGAGGGCTCTCATTGATGCAGCTCGAGCCTTTACTTGGGTCAGACCTCTTCACAATTCGAATGCAGGGATATATTCTTTGTCCAGTCAATGCAAATCGTTTCATGAGATGTTGAGCTGAGAGTGTAGCATTATTTCCTAATTCGTCGCCCCAATGTCATCCGTTAGGAAACCCTCGAAGTATCCATCCATCCACCTCAAAGCCTCCTGGCCATATTCTTTCCTACCATCCTGCCAGATGCGGAGCGTCCCAACGTAACCGTCGGGGCGCACAATGACTACAGCCATCTCATCGCCTTGTAAGCCACCGAGCCACTTCTCTATGCACCCCTTCTTGCAGTTGCCTGTGCCTGATCTTGGAATGTCGTCGAGATAGACCGTCCAAACGGAATCGCGAAGGGCCTGAGGCAAGTCCACGATTTCAAATGCAGCTTTGGACTTGCCAGTTACCAGCGCCCATGTGAAAAGACAAGAAACGGGAGTGTAGCGCTCTGGGCAGATGTACTCGTCTTGCGGGACAGCAGCAGGAGGTTGCAAAGTGTAGCTGGCGTTGGTGGCAGCACTCATACGGCCAGTAAACGAATCCCGGCTGTTTATTGCGTGTTTGCAGATATGTTCAATGAAGGGCCGGCTAGCTACCGGATCGTTGCAGAAAAAGTAGATTCGGAACTGACCCAGTATTGGAATATCCAGCTGGATATCGGTGGGGTTGGCATCGGCGTAGCGTGTGACTCTTGCTGGCGTAGGCAGGCAGCCTGGCTTCAGGTCGCCCGAGCCCATCGCAATGGTTGGTCGGTTCAGGATGTTGGGCTCGTATGCGACGACGCCTGAAATGAAACGTACGTTCTTGGTGAAACTCTGAGCTAGGCCATTCCAGTCGTTTGCAGCGAAGGCGTTCGCATGCTCCTCGTCGAAGTGAATAAGGTCCTGGGCAACTTTGCGGCGCTCGCTTTCGAATGTTGCCAGCAGTTCAGGCTTTGCCAACTTTCGCACGGCTAAATTTAGTTTCCAGGCAAGGTTCCATGCATCATGTATCGAAGTGTTCCTGGACAGTTCGTCAGTCCATGTTATATAGAGATCTATTGGTTTTGTAGAACTCACATGCCCTGCGCAGCCTTTGGGGAATGCGTATGACTGGCCTGGGTGACTGATCAGCGTAGTTCATCTACCAGTACAGGATACTAACGTCTCCGCAAATGAAAACACGACCCCTGTCATCCATGAATCTGGTAGAAACCCTCTGACCGACCTGGTACCTCCCGAACCACTCTATAGGATGTTAGCTCAATGGAGTACGCAAGGATGCGTTCGAGCGAGGGAAGTTACTTGCCCATCGTCTTCCACTTGAACTGGCATGGATACATGATTTCTTGGGCTCTTTGCATCACAACTCGTTGAGACAAATCCTCCCTGGAGGTGCTCGCCCTGGAATCTGGTTTCACTTCAATGTAAGCTCTGGTCAAGTTCCGCTCTCGCGGCATGAGCATAACGCAGCCAGCTTCTTCAGAGCCGACTATGACTCTGGACCAAAGATCCGGAAAGTTTGTCACAGCTTGGCCATCTATGATTCCCCATATAGAATCAGAGGAGGATCCTATCATCTGTGCTCCTGGAATGGATTTTCGCACTGCTGAGTGCGCACCGTCGCATCCGACTACGTATTCAGCCGCAGTGGAGCTCCTCTGGTGCTGACTACCGGTCTTACAGTTGACTTCAACCAACCTTGGGGTGTAAGTAAAATCCATGAATGTAGTGTTTCTTCGAATGTTGACTCCACGGTCTTTCAAGTCGTCAATGAAAATGCGCTCCATTTCTCCCTGGTGGAGTTGGAGAAGATAAGGATCCAGGAGGTCTACAGCTTCAGGTGGGTAGTGCATTTTTCGTCCAAGGCGACGCATCTTTCCGTTCAATGTGGAACTCTTTCGCTTGAATTAGCCGTGCTGTTCTTGTTTCAAATGAGTTGCCAATCGACGAGCAGAACAAAAAACAATAATGGAGGTCGAAAGTACCCAAAAGCATATGTCAAAGACTTTCACGCCCTTCCGCAGAAGGCCGTCAATCAGCCTCATTTGGCGCAAGGTCTCGATTGATTTAGGCTGCAGGCCATCTGCCCTGCCAGCCAAAGTTCGGCGTTCACTGTTGTCAATGATGTCGACCTTGACTCCAAACCGAGCAAGGTTGTCTCTGGACGCCTGTAAGAACTTGCATGGGTTTGGTAGTTAACTCCGTCACTTACGCGAGCATGAGACCCGCTGGTCCAGCCCCGACGACCAGGACATTGCTTGTTGGGGGGCTCTGAACTTCAAAACGGGCGCTGACGTCGGAAAAATTACTGATTGAGGATTTGGCGCTGCCGTCCATGAGTTAACTTGAAACACTGCCAAGCAAAGTACTTAAAAACCTGAGATTGTTGCACTTGCTCCGATTCCACAGTCGCGGAGCCATTGCCGAGATTTTCTGGAATGCGAAAAACGTTATAGAAGGCAGCCTCCTCTCTGACAGATGTTAAAATATCACTCTTCGGAGTGTTCCGGCATCACGAGCGGGTCACCCGAGAATGGTGGCACTTTTGTTCCACTAATTTCGGGATCGTCGGTGATCGCCCATCCCCACTTAATGCTCGTGTCAGTCGGGCACCCACGCCATTCTAGAAAAAGAACTTGCGTCTTGAATGCCGTAGCCCGAGGTTGTCTTACGTTGTATTGGTTGACAGGGTGGATCATGATCCAGTCCGACAGTCAGTGACCAAGCCAATCTGACCACCTGAACTGTGCTTGGCGTGCGGTCGGACCACATCTCAGTTACACGACATATCATGAGTAAGCTTTTGACTGCAGTATGTTTCTACCGTTCGTCCATAGACCATTAGCCATGCTCGTCGTGATAATCACCTTTCAAGATTGAAACAACCAAGATTCGGGTTGCGCCAGGTAACTTCACAGTGCTTTCACATTAGCCGTAGCTTTCCTTGTGTAGCTAGCCATCTCTTGTGACCAATGTTCGAGCAACTCAAGTAAGGCGTCTCCCAGGTCGAAACTCCTGCTTCCAAGGAGGTGATGGTGATTGCCGCTTCCTCCCAGAGCATAACCGTGTCTCTCGCATGGAGAGGGGTACTGCAGTGGACTGCTGGCGTGATGCTACCTTTTCCGTGGAACGGTGAGATTCTCATCTATGTTGTGTAATATCACTGAACTGATAGAGATATATCAACTAGGTTCTGGTCGGCTTCGTTGGAATTGAAGGCAAAGAATCTGTCATCAATGGGATGGAGAGGCCGGGATGAGTAGCCCTTCACGGGCAGCCGAAGGAGTATTGGGCAGGCCGGTCATATTTCTTGCTGCGGACAACATTATATAAGTCGGCCGCACATTCTTCACGTGACAGATCCATAGATCGTACTGATATGGGATGCTGATATACCTTATTGATCCTACACGCAACATCAGCCTTTCTAGGTATCGTCGCAGATCCGTGCTCAGCTTGTCATCGCAGCTGAGCCCAATGCCTCAGCCCCGCACAATTAGAGTCAAGATAATGTAGACTGAGCCATTTAACGTGCAACATTTCCCGACCCGTTCGTATTCAATATCGTTGCCAAGCTTCGTGTGTTACATTAGTTCCCTATCAGGTAATCTACCTCGGAAGCTCAGCTCTGTCGCTGTACCACATCAATGCTTTCAAAAGCTGGTTCACTCGAGAATTGAGGCGTATGGCGTGCCACCGCATAGTCCTTGGGCAGCTCTACAAAAGCTTCTGCTGGACTACCACTGTCACAGCACAATACTCTCAATTGTCCCCAATATTAGCCTCATTGCAGGTTTTGAAATCACATTAAAGACCCTCATTACCGAAAATGCGCTTACTGAGACGCATTACCGTAGCTGTGGCATCCGTCAATTTACTTTCGCCTACTCTTGCATCAGCAAACAATGTATCGGATTCGCTACCGGTCGTTGATCTAGGTTACGGGCTCTATCGTGCCTCAAAGTTGGAGTTCAATGTGAGGCTGCTGTTATTATCTTTTGGAATATCTGAATTTCTCATCCTCTTTACAGAGTAACGGTGGCTACTATAATTTCTCTAACATCAGATATGCCGCTGCGCCTGTCGGCAACCTGCGCTTCAGGGCACCTGAATCGCCAGCCATAGATCGCTCCCTGATCAATGATGGAAGCTTCGACCGCATCTGTCCGCAATCATTTGGCTCATGGGGAGTCACAAACGGCTCCAACTTTGGTGGAAGAGATCCACGTGAGAATGAAGATTGCCTCTTCCTGGACGTTGTTGTTCCAAAGAAAGTCTTCGGGAACGCATACCAGGGACATCGTAGTCCCGTGATCGTATGGATACATGGTGCGTATGCTATTCAGACCAGTCGACTATTTACTGAAAATGCATCAGGCGGAGCTTTCACTCTAGGATCAAAGACTTTTTTTGCCAGCCCAGACGGATTGATCGAAAGGAGTACCACGAATTGCTCTGATGGAGTTATTTGGGTCGCCATAAACTATCGTCTCGGCGCGTTCGGGTTCCTCTCTGGACCAACATTACAGGAAGACGGTACTCCCAATGCTGGCCTACATGACCAGCGCTTTGCCTTGCAATGGGTGCAGGATAATATCCATCTCTTTGGAGGGGATAAGAACCGTGTCACCGTCCTTGGGGAATCTGCAGGGGCCGCCTCTATCATGCACCAGATGACCGCCTATGGTGGTTCTCCGTGCAAAGATCTCTTCCAACAGGTCATTCCCCAGTCTCCTGGCTGGTATCCATCTCTTTCAGTGCAAAGTCAAGAACAGACCTTCCGAGACTTTCTCTCGGCTGCTGGTGTAGGCAGCCTCGCAGAGGCCAGAATGCTCACCTCGGAACAGCTCATTTCCGCGAATGCTCGCCAGGTAGCGGGATCGCCCTTTGGACGGTTCACATACGGCCCAGCTGTGGACGGAAGCTTTGTCACCCAAGACCCGAAGGAGCTACTCAACCGTGGCCAATTTGACAAATCCGTTCGGATAATGGTCGGTCACAACGCGGACGAGGGACTGATATTCACCCCTCCGACGCTGACTAGTGACGCGGATTTTGATTCCTACGTGCAATCTATCGTTCCCGATGCCAAACCAGACGTCATCGACTATATTACCAACACTCTCTACCCGTCTGTACAGAACGGTACCAGTGCCCCGTACAATAATACCTATAGTCGCGCCGCCTTTTCCGTCGGGGAGCTCGTTTTCACTTGCAACTCCTTCGCGCTCGACGTCGCATCCCAGAACGAATCATATGCTTATATCTTCGCTGTTGGCGCCGGACATCATGGCGACGATCTCGCGTACACATTTTATGATCCTAAGCAAGAGGAGAATGGCAGTGGTTTCAACGCGACCGTAGCCTTGGTGTTGCAAGACTACATCACGAGCTTTGCGGTGCGGGGAGTTCCGGATAGCCTCGTTGACGGGCTGTCGGCGTTCGCACTATTCGGCAAGAACGCAAGTGTTGTGAGACTTAAGACGGATAGTATTGGGATTGCAAGGGATCCAGCGGCGAACGACAGATGCAGGTGGTGGATGCAAGGACACTATCACTGATGCAGCTGTGGAGCTCAGATCAGCAAAAAATGTCTTTGAAAGTTTCTGATGATTTATGAAAAGAAATATCATGTTTCTCAATTATCTGCTCTTAATTAGCGGGGCGGATGGCAAAGGCTCTAGGGACAAAACGTAAGGAAAATGAAGAATGTCCATAGACTTCAATCTCAATCTCGGTCAAATTGATTCGCACTTCGTAGTCGACAGGGCTTACTTGTGGAAAATTGAGGCTAGAGACCTTTGGCGCACATATGTATCCTACTCCCACAGGTTCCTACTCTAAGAGGTCTTTAAGGTCCTCATCCTGCTTTCTACATAGCTGAACGTGAAGTTTAAGAAAGAGAATTCACGCGAAAAATTCAAAGCCAGCATCCCCAGAAATACCAGAAATTGGAGAAGACGTCACCATTACGGTAATACGCGACGAACAAGGCACCTGGCTTCCAGTGGATATGAGCGTGAGGAAAGGTAGGGCTCTGCGCTAGCGCGACGCCAAGTGTGCCTGGCATAACAGCGCTTGCACGAAGTCGGCAGGTCGAATGCGCCATATCAAAAGCCAAGTTCAACCAAGCATCGCGCTGCATCTGACCCTGGTAGATCTGTGATTATTCCGTGTCAGTACGCGTCACATTTGCACTTCAGCGGCACGATCGAGTATGTGGGGTACTGCTCCTCCGTGGCGGCAAGACGAGAGGGAAGACGTAAGACATGAGCATGCGCTCGGCACCTCTATTATTACAAAAGGTTAAAGAGGCGAGTGCTTCAACGTTGGGCGATATGCTGGTCACTTGTATCTCCCTCTCTATGGAGCTCTTTTTGAATTCGTACGGCACCTGCGATCATGTATGACCCCGGCCAACGAGCCGTTGCACTCCCGTGCGACCGGTACCAAAGGCAACAAAGGAAGTTCCACAAGCAGTCTTCTTATCAAGGTTGCAGCAATCGTCCACTTACATCTCTCCGTTTGCGAGATGATGCCCGGCAATGCAGGAATTTCCGATATCGATGAGCTCAGGACATTCAAGCACCATGTGGCCGGACCGCTATCGCTGTCACCGCCTGATTTAACCCAAATACTCCGCCGTCACACCGAACGCGGCTCCGTTCCAACTCTCTCCAGTCCGATCTCCAAGAAGAATTTGTACACATCACTTCAATTATGTCAACGCAACGTCCTGAATTCCCACGCGAAAACACCGACATAGCTCTTCATCAGTTGGAAACTCAGAGATCAAGCCCATCGCAACCCCAGGTCGCGTTCGTTGTCCCAAAAGCGAATGATGGAAAGAATGCCCGAGAGTCTGCCAAGGTCGAAGACGTTCCATCTGAGTCTCCACCACCCTATGAAGGCGAGCGGACACGCTTTAGCGAAGCAATTGTTATCGAGGATGCAAAGGACCTTATGACCACTGTGATTCATGTTGAGGACGATGAATCACTTAATCCTTAGACCTTTCGGATGTTCTTTCTTAGTGAGAAACTCATTAGCAAGTTATGGAAGCCTCACTGACATTCTGCTCAGGGATTGGCCTCTCAATCTTCGGATCAGTCCTCCAGCAAATATTCTATTTCAAGCCGCAGACTATCTACGTCTCTAACGTGTTTCTTGCCGTCATCGCGTACGTTCTGGGAGAGTTTATGAGCGTAGCGACTCCTCAGAAGGGTGTCGTAGGCCGATTTCTCAACCCAGGTTCATTCAACCTGAAAGAGCATGCAGCCGTCTGTATTATGGCTTCTGCAGCTGCACAGTCGGCACTCTCCACCCAGGCGCTAGCAGCGCAACAGCTCTTTTATGGAGGTCAGCCCACTTTCCGCCAGATGAACAATACTCGAGCTTACAGGCATGATAGGGTACCCCAATCGCGTGGCTGGCGTTTTCATAACCTTAAGCACACAGCTTCTTGGCTATGGGATATGTGGTCTTTTGAGACATGTTCTGGTATATCCCACGAAGATGCTGTGGCCAATGAACCTTCCGTAAGCGCCCGAACCCAAGCGATACCCACCCACTGAACACGAGCGGCTTTATTGAAGCATTCGTAACTGCTAACTTCATCCAGCGTGATTTCCTTACTGGAATCTCTGCATCGCGACAAAGCTGAAACCAAGCAGCATCTGAAGCTCTTCTATATCATTTTCTTCGGAATCTTCTTGTGGGAAATCATTCCCGAGGTCTGCGTCCCTCAAAATGATTCCTTTGTCAAATCCATTTGCTCACATACATGAACAGTGGATATTTCCCGTCCTTCAAGGTATCTCTGTATTCTGCCTCGCCAACCAAAACAGCCTCGTCTTCACCAACCTCTTCGGAGGCACATCCGGGAACGAAGGCCTCGGCTTCCGTCTGTTACACCCTATCATCAACGCCAGCGGTCACTGATTTCTTATCTGCCAGTCTCCCTGTGCCTCGACTGGCAATACATTGCTTCTCTCGGAAGCCCCCTATGGCTCCCTTTGTACACGTTGACTAACAACATGATCGGCTACCTCGGCTGCATCGTGCTCTTCATGGGCGTCTACTACAGCAACACCTGGCGCTCACAAGACTTTCCGTTTCTGTCCCAACTCCTGTTCAACACAACTTCTACTTCTGACGCCTACGTTACCTACAATACTTCTGCAATCCTCAATGCGCACAACGAAATCGACACTGACGCCTTGCGGGAGGCTGGATTACCATGGATGACGGGCACCTACCTTTGCTACTTGATAACGTCGAACATGGGGCTCACAGCAACTATCGTGCACATGCTGTTGTGGAATTACGACGATATCAAGGCCGGGTGGGCATGGGTGTCAATGGACACGGTGAGGAAAATGTGGAAGCCGGAGACGTGGGAAGGGTTCTTGGGCAAGGGCGAGACCGTGGAGGAGCGGATGAGGAGGGCCGAGGCGTATCCGGCCCTGGATCCCCATTATCGGTTGATGTTGAAGTATTCAGACTCACCTCCGTAAGTTGCTGACTCTCTTTCTGCCCTCTTTTTACTTGGCGACTTCATGTGTGGGAGATTACCCTTGCCTTCGCCTCCTACTATGAACACCATCCCCTGGGTTATCTATCTATTGAAGCTTTTTATACTAATCAATTTCTTCATAGGTGGTGGTGGGCAAGTATTCTTGTTTTCTCCTTCGTGGTTGGCATGGTCTGTCTCTACGTGATGAACAGCACTCTCCCTTGGTGGGGCTTTATCATTTCCATACTGACCACCACCGTTTTCACTCTGTTCTTTGGAGCACAGTATGGTATTACAGGGTTCCAATTCAATGTTCAAGTAAGCATATCCCATCTTTTTGCCTATGACCACTCTTGTGCATAATGAACTGATCTATAAATTTCCACAGCCGTTCTCCCAGTGAGTTCTTTCGAAGCAATTTGTTGGATTGGACGCAAGAATTGATACGTTAACTCCAGGATGCTTGCCGGATATATTCTGCCCGGAAAGCCAATAGGAAGTAAGAGCAGAAAGTTTGACAGCACGTTGCGCATAAGTGCTAACAAAGAGCAGACATGTACTTTACGTGCTACACGTAAGCGGTGGATTAACTTGAAACAATCTTTTCAAATCTATTGACACTTACCTGCAAGTTACAACGCTCTTCAGCAAGCGCAGGTTGTCGCCAAAGACCTCAAACTCGCGCAATACGTGCACCTTCCTCCACGCACCACCTTCATCGCCCAACTGACTGGTTGCATCATCGGAGCGCTCTTCAACTTCATTATCATGTTAACGTAATATTAACCCTCACCCCATCCCAGTCATCCGCTAACCGGCCAATGATCCCTACCAGCACCGTTGAAGCGCAAGCCGACGTGCTCCGATCCATCGAGGGCAACAACATCTGGTCCGGACAAAACATCCAACAATTCAACTCTCTCGCCATAGCATGGTCAATCGCAGGCGACATGTTCTCCATCGGTGGACGGTACCAGTGGGTGACGATATCCTTCCTGATCGGCTTCGTCGTCCCATTGCCCTTTTGGCTCACCAATAAATACTACCCACACCCTTTCTGGTCTTACATCAATATGGCGATCATCCTTTGGTATTTGGGGTGGCTCTTTGTCGGCATCAATGCGTCGATCGGGAGTTTCTTCATCCTGGGAATCGGGGCGCAGTTCTGGCTGCGTCGGTACCGGCCAGAGTATTTCGTCAAATATAACTATCTCGTGTCGGCAGCGCTCGATGGAGGGACGCAGGTGTTGGTTTTCATACTGACGTTTGCGGTGTTTGGAGGGAGTGGAAATGCCCATGATTTTCCCGTCTGGGCGGGAAACAATGGAGGCACTGGAGGGAAGAATTTGGACTATTGCATGGTCAGTACAGCTAAACCCTTGCGAGCCATTCGTTTCTTTCTCTCTCTCACTTTTCGTCTCGGGAAGGTTCAAAACTCGAGCTTACGAAGATGTTACAGATGAATCCCGCCAATGGTGACTAGAGCGCCTGGCATATAGCCGCTTTTAGGCCTCTGATATCATACTATATAGTGACTCATGGCCTTAAGACATAAAGACATGGGAAACTACCTTTCAGATGTGCAAATCGCGTTTGTAGCACGCTCCATCGATGGATTATGGCGGTTTCGGGAGCTCCCGGCGATTAAGCTTCAGTTATATCAATTTTCCATTGTCCAAGGATCAAACACATCAGTGCTGTATTTGACTTGTCAATCGCATTTGCTTACCTCCTCATGTTCCGCGGGGACGCTTTAGGCTGATGTCAGATCCCCGCACTCCGCACCAAACTACCGACCTATGAGACTTCCAACTCAACCCGGCTTTAGCTCGGTAATTGATCAGCAAGGTGTTCTTCTTATTTTCGTCCATAGAGTAACCCCGATTTCGAGGATCCCACAGTACCTATTCCAGTCAATTTCCCGATGACACCCGAAGGCTCGGGTTGCCGACTCCAGATTTTCCCCGCAGATTGTCGCGGCTCTGGCGTGACTCGAGGGCGCATATAAGTTAACAATGGTCTGTCCTGACTTTCAGCAAATACATCAGGTACTGCTGTTTCTTAACGACCATGGCCATCTTAACCAGCTCAGACAAAAAGCCATTCTTCGGCTTGACGGGAGGATGGTTGACGTTCTGGATTACAGTAAGCTCAATCCGCGTGGAAATGCATAGCCCAAAATCCGGTTGATGGTATTCAGGTCGCATGTGCTACCGATATGACCCTGTTTGGCTATGATCAGGGTGTCTTTAGTGCGTGGTCCAATCTACTTCTGAACGATGGACTCTGACTTCTCCGCCAGGTGGTGTTGTCGTTACGCAAGATTTCCTCGAGCTTCATGACTTGGTCGGTCCCGGAAGAACGAAGGTCCTATCAACCGTTACTGCTATTTACGATGTTGGTTGCTTTTTTGGTGCCATCATTGCTTTTACAATTGGTGAAAGACTCGGTAGAAAGCACTCTGTCCTCTTGGGAACAACAATCATGGCAGTAGGCGCGCTCATTCAAACGACATCGTACAGTCTGGCACAAATGTTTGTTGGAAGGATTATTCTTGGGTGGGTTGCTCTGAAAGGGTCCATTAGTAACGTCTTCGATCCTGACTGATGTCTCTAGTCTCGGAAACGGCATCAACACTGCCACTGCTCCAATCTGGCAGACAGAAACATCACAGGTCAAATGGAGGGGCAAGTTGGTCATCTTGGAAATGGCGATGAATATCGCAGGCTTCACCATGGTCAACTGGATCAACTACGGTCTCTCATTCAGGGGTGGCTCAGTTGCCTGGCGCTTCCCATTGGCGTTTCAATTTTTCTTCATCATTATCCTCTGGGCCACTGTACCTTGGCTTCCAGAATCTCCACGGTATGCTTCCCAACACTGTCATCGCTTGTAACAAGACTAACGACTTATCGAGCTGGCTTATCGGAAATGATCGCATGGAAGAAGCCCAGAGTATCCTGGCAGCCTTGGAAGCCAAGCCACAGAACGACCCATACGTCATAACGCAAATGCATACCATCGAGTTTAGTGTCCGATATGAACGCGAACACGCAGTAAAATGGAGGGACCTCGCACGCGGCCGCAACACTGGTTCAACTAAAACTGTTCGGCGTCTCCTTCTTGGCGCAGGCACGCAATTCATGCAACAATTTGAGGGTATCAATATTATGTAAGAAGTTGTTCCCTCATAAACATCATACAAGAATCCAAAAGCTGATTATATCCGGTGCTTATAGGAGCTACTATGTGAGTGAGACGGCGGGAAGACAAGGGACTTTACGAAATAGATATGGCTGACAAAAGATAGCTTCCGACCGTGCTGATTGAATACGTCGGATTGACCAACTCAACGGCGCGTCTCTTGACGGCATGCAATGCGACTTCGTACCTTATATTCTCCAGTGTGGCTATCCCTCTCGTCGAGAAATGGGGCCGCCGAAACCTCATGTTACTGTCTACGTTTGGCCAGTTCTTCTCTTTCTTCATTATTACCATACTGCTGAGATTCTCTGAGAACAGCAGTAATGGCTCAGCTATTGCATCCGCTTCCATTGCTTTCTTTTTCCTCTACTACATCGCCTTCGGCATAGGGATGTTGGGTGTACCTTGGCTGTTCCCAAGCGAGATCAACAGCCTGCCAATGAGGACTAAAGGTGCAGCTGTTGCGACAGCTACGAATTGGTAAAGCCTATGCTCTAGATCCTGCCCTCTCAAACCCTTGAAAGAAACTGGCAGCCCTAAACTCGTAAGGAGGACCTAGATAAGCATATGTACTGACGAATCCGTTTCAGGATCACGAACTTTGTCATTGTCGAGATCACGCCCATCGGAATCCAGAATCTTGATTGGCGGTTCTGGATTGTATGGACAGTGTTCAATGCCGTGTTTTTACCAGTCATATACCTCTTCTATCCAGAGACCGGTAAGTTAAGATCACGGAACCCGTTTTCATGTAGACTTCAGAAGCTCACACGTATCCAGCCAACCGGAGTCTCGAGGATCTCGACGCGTATTACCGAACGAATCCTCCACTTATAGTCATCAAGAACCCGGAAGCAATTTCAACGAAGCGACCCCTTCAATATGCACAACAGGAGGATCAGGAAATCCATAAGACTGAAGCTGAAATTGCGCACGAGGGATTGAATGTTGCCGCAAACAAGCAGTAACACTTCCAAGGAACAACTGCATGGTGATGTGGCGGTCTCAAGCCTTTTTTCATGGGTTTCCCAATGGTGTAGAAGCAAGTCTGCGGTGATGGTAAACGAGAGTGGAGGTCGGGGCCAACTGTAGGATGGGATTGTGGAGGTCGGGATCAGCTGTAGGATGGGGTTGTGGTGCAGGCTGAGATTGCACATTTTGCATTACTCTCTAAGATTGACAGACCATTGACTCGCCCACTTCCCGGTACAAATGCGTATGGTTAATTTTGGTCTACAACAAAATCGTACGCCGCTGGTGGTAATGCATCACGACCATGAATACTCACTTCCGAGCCATCCTTTGCTCTTCCCCTCCTCTGCTTGGCATTACCCCGGGATCTCTGTCTATATCTGCCGTTGCGTTGTGACCGGTAGTTGCCATTCAATCTCTTTCTTGCTGTCCAATACAAACAAGAACACTGTTGGTCTTCTACATCCGGGTTATTTCCGGCTTCTTGTGCTTTGGTTCCGGGATGCACACTGTACCTACCCGGCATGCATGCGGAACCCCAACTTGACCCCAACCAGCCAGCCCTACGATGATCCCGCTGCTCATTATCTCAGCACTGGATCGTGACCGATTCTTGCATTGCAGCTGGAGTTGTCTCGAGTTCAGAGTTGACAGGATGCTCTCCCAGATATGGCCGCCGGCCTCCAAGCTTGCCAATGCTTGGCAAGATCACTTCCAGAAGGTCGTTCCGCGATATCGGTGACATGATGTTATTTCGTGGACGTGTAATCAGCGGGACTTGCAGAAGTTGGCGGTTGCTTAAATATCACTACTTGCGCCGCCGTCATCGTCGCCATCGCCCTCAACTCTGCAGGCATCCGAATCCGGAACCCATCCACAATGCTCATTCGGGAAGGCCTCGCGCTCGGTCTGTTTCATGCGGGCTTGGCGGCTGCGCAATTCACGTACGCCGACAATCAGGTTCCCGTGACACAGGATGATGATCTCGTTGCCGTCAACTTCCCCGAAGTGTCCGGCATTGACCTCCTCTCGCCGGCGTTCGCGAGCCCGGAGACGGTGCCAAGCGGCTTCGCCAATGGCACGAGCGGGCCGACTGACGAAGCCACTCTTGGTATGTGCCGTTGAACCTGCAGCGTCTGCCATCGACTGGTTTAGGACGGAATACGAAAATTCTGACGCACAACAGACTCCTTTCTCCGCGGCCTCGCTGCCCGGAATGAATGGCTCACCTACCACAACCCGGACTTCACATCCGAGGAAGGTCGGTCAATTCCGTACGTCTACTTGACGAGCTCGCGCCAAGGGCCCAGCGCACCCGGTAAGGTACGCATCTGGATGCAGGGCGGCGTGCACGGCAACGAGCCGGCCGGCGACCAGAGCCTGCTCGCGCTCCTGGGGAAGCTCGACGCCAACTCTACATGGGCAGCCTCGGTGCTCGAGAAGGCCGACATCCTGGTGCTCCCGCGGTACAACCCGGACGGCGTGGCCTACTTCCAGCGCTACCTGGCCACCAACTTCGACCCCAACCGCGACCACACCAAGCTCGCGCGCCAGCAGACCCGCGACATCAAGCAGCTCATGGTCAGCTTCGCGCCGCACGTCGGCGTCGACTGCCACGAGTACACGGCGTCGACGGGGTACGGGGCGGGCGGCCAGTACCGCGCCGCGCAGGACGGCCAGTTCTCCGCGATGAAGAACCTCAACGTGCACGGCGCCATCCGCGCGCTCTCCGAGACCGTCTTCGCCGACGCCATCGCCGCGGCCATGGAGGCGCGCGGCCTGCGCTGGGCGCCCTACGTCACCGCCGACGCCGGCACGGACGAGCTGGTCCTGGAGGAGACCACCGGCGACGCCAAGATCGGCGACAGCGCCGTCGCCCTCACCCAGGCCGTCATGTTCCTCTTCGAGACGCGCGGCATCCGCCTGGCCGCCCAGCACTGGCAGCGCCGCGTCGCCACCGGCCTGACCATGCTGGAGGCCCTCGTGCAGACCGCCATCGACCGCGCCGACGAGGTGGTGGAGACGGTCGAGGCCGCGCGCGCCGACTTCATCGCCGGCGCCGGCGATATCGTCGTCACCGACGCCGCCCGCCCGACCAACATCTCGTGGACGTACGTCGACGCCACCACCGGCAGCCTGGTCGACGTCCCCGTCCGTTTCCTGAACACGACGCCCGCCGTCGCGAACCTGACGCGCGCCCGCCCCGAGGCGTACGTCTTCTCGCGCGCTTGGGCGGATGTGGCGGAGCGGCTGCGCGTGACGGGCGTGGAGGTCGAGACGCTGAAGAGCGAGTTTCGCGGGGTCGTCGAGGCGCTGAACATCACGGGCGCGGCCGTCGCGGGCTCCAAGTATGAGGGCGTGGCGAGGACGACTGTGACGACGGAGGTGGTAACGAAGGAGGTGAGGATTCCGGCGGGCGGTTTTTGGGTCAGCACGAGGCAGAAGAATGCGGCGCATGCGTTTGTGACGCTGGAGCCCGAGGGGATTGATTCGTATGCGACGTTTAATGTTTTGCCGGTGAGTGTTGGGGACGAGTATCAGGTCTATAGGGTCATGGCGTGAGATGGAAGTCGGTCTTGTGGCCTTCCTACTCGGTTGTACATACATCATTTAGCATGCTGCTGAAACGCTGGTTCGGGCCAAGTTTACAAGCAATAATACGTATTACCTCGAATAGCATATCGGGAAGTTGTTCTAGAAGGACTCGCTGGTAGACCTTTTGCATGTATATTTGGAATCACCCGCCTTCCTCGAATCAAACTTCTCTGTATAGTTGCAGTTTCCTTACGCTGTTCATTCAGATGGTCTCCCATCTCACAGACCGCATGATGATCAAACCACGCCGCAGCGGAAAGGCAACCGTCTTGCCGAGTGCCCCACGGCGCACGAACCACTTCAGTGTCGTACCTACTTCCCTCCACCACGCATTGCAGCCATTCTTGGAATTATAGATCATTGTTTTGTGTTCATCCTATACTGCTTGAGAAGTACAATCAATGACGTTGCGTGCGTTGGCGGAAGAAAGCCCTCTCAGCGGTCGATCAGTTCGACAATTGGCATGATCATGTACCAGCCCGGTGTCTCCACCTTCGCTGCGGCGTACTTTGTCAGTCGAGCGCTGTGCCGCAGCGGCGCAGTGAGAATGAAGATACAAAATACGTAGAATGATAGCGCCCCTTATCCACCAAAGCAACCCTCACCATTCCCCAAAGCCCAACCAGCCATGGCAGCCCCAAATGACAACGAGACCTCCTCCCTCACCTCGGCTGAGTCCGCCATCTACTCCGACCTCTCCGCATCCGTCACTTCCTCCATCTTGCAGGGTAGGTTCGAGAATGGCCGCCGCTACCACGCGCACCGCGAGGGCACATACCTGCTCCCGGAAGACGAGAAAGAGCAGGACAGGCTCGACCTGATGGGCCACTGCTTTAACCTCGTGCTTAAAGGCGACCTGCACAAAGCTCCGCTTGGTGCTAACCCGCAGCTCTGCCTCGACATCGGCACCGGCACGGGCATGTGGGCGCTGGACTTTGCGGACAAGTATCCGGCGTGTGAGGTCATCGGGACGGATCTCAGCGCCATACAGCCGTCTTGTGAGATCCCGCAAGGATGTTGTGAAGAAGTAACAGGGATGGGGAAGAGATGCTGATTGTGCCACCCACAGGGACATCGCCAAACTGCAAGTTCATCATCGACGACGCCAACGCCGACTGGCTCTTCGCCAACCAGAAAGGCCACTTCGACTTCATCCACGCGCGGTATCTATATCCGGGTGGCATCGAGGACTGGGATAAGTTATGGCGCCAGGCGTTCGATCACCTGCGGCCCGGTGGCTGGGTCGAGCATCAAGAGCCGACGTCTATGTTCTTCGCTGCTGACCCGGCGTTTGAGGCTGTCAAGGGAGAGAGCCAGGCCTGGTACTGGCAGGAGTGCGTGAACGAGGCGAGCAAGAAGATTGGGCGGAAGTTCAATATTGCGCATGAGCAGAAGGAGAGGATGGTTAAGGCGGGGTTCGTGAATGTGAGACAGGAGGTTGTGGATTGTCCGATTGGGACCTGGGATAAGGATCAGGTTGAGTTGGGGAAGGTCGCGCTGCTCAATGTACTTGAGGGCATCCGGTATGTTGTTGATTCCTGCTTTCATTATTACTGAACTCATAATTGATCTCTCTTGTAGGCCAACCTGCCTTGCAATCTTCACGCGGGTCTTGGGCTGGGACCTTGTTCGGAGCGAGGCGCTGACAGCGGCCGTTCTTAAGGAGTTCCTGACATCAA
Organism: Neofusicoccum parvum; assembly: GCA_020912385.1. Lineage (NCBI taxonomy): Eukaryota > Fungi > Ascomycota > Dothideomycetes > Botryosphaeriales > Botryosphaeriaceae > Neofusicoccum > Neofusicoccum parvum. Next base: position 1,390,416 of record CP087217.1, on the reverse strand, counting down.
AGTACAAATTGTCATTTAAGCTATACTTCACCTACGGCCAGAAGCCAATGAGCGTGGCTTCGTGATCCTGGGTGCCAGAACGCGTTGAGTGATAACTATGGCTATGATGACGGAAGCGGGACCGTCAGTCAGTATGTACAACCCAGACAACCAAGGAACTCATGCTCTATGGAAAAGAACATCTAAAAGTATTATGGAGTCAGAATTCATGAAAAACATGCAACAGCGCTGTATGCAGGACATGCATTCACTGTAGTTCCTCAGTGGGGTATGATCTTGATTTTTTAGAGTGCTGTCTCACCAACATATTCGGTGAGCTTGAAGATGTGCTCGAGATTTGGAAGAGGGTGGTTTAAAAGCATGGGCTAAACTCCTCAGACGGTTGGCTTCCTTAGATATTCCCTCTCTTCGTTTACCACTAGTCCTTGCACTTGCTGCTTCCTGTCTCCTTTCTTTGGCAGGACTTCTCTTTCCAAAGCCGCCGGTCCAGTGGTCCGCAATACCTTTCCACTGCCGTCCACCGCCTCCGCAATCACCTTGTCAACCGCACGCCCCGGAATCTCCAAGCTTGTTTCAAAGCTCTTCCTCTCGCTCTCCCCCAGTAGGCTGCGCGCACCATCTCTTCTTCCCTCTTCAAAGAACCTCCACACCTTGGTCTCGGTATCCCCGTTCCACGAAACATAGACCGTCGTGCCGCTCCCATCCGCCTTCTCCAGCGCCACGACCGCCGGGTCCTCACTCGGCAGCCCCGTCCAATTATACCGGAACGCGCGGTAGTTCTCCACGCCCTCCGCCAGCGCCCCGCTATCAAAGTACGCGTGGAAGACGGGCGTGCCATCCGGCCGATACTCAGTCAGCGCGCCCTCAGACCCCCAGTTCACGAGCACGTTCCCGCTCGGCAGCACCTGTGTCGAGCCCTGCGACTTGGACAGCAGGCGCGTGCCCGGCGGCGGGTAGAAGCCCTGCACCAGCCGCGCCGTCCAGTCCGTCGCGTTCAGGCGCAGGATCTTGCCGCTCGAGTGCGGCGCCGTGTGAACCTCGCTGCCGCCGCCGTGCTCGGTGCCGTGCGCGGAGTTGTCGTACAGCGAGATCAGCTCGATTGCCGGGTCGTCCGTCGGGTTGGGCAGCCACCGCGCGTGGTGCTGGAAGCAGAAGGTGGCGTTGGGGCCGAGCGCGAAGGAGGAGTTCGTGCCGTCCAGACGCCACAGGATCTCGCCGGTTGCGCCGGAGATCTTGTGGATGGAGCAGGCGTCGCGGGCTGAGATGAGATAGTTGCCGGAGCTGTCTTTGTCGACGCTGTTGATGTGGAAGTAGTCCCAGGCGTCGGAGGAGTTGTAGCCGGAGCCGGCTTGGCCCGGGTTGATGGGGAGGATGGCTTCTGCGGGGGTGTTAGGGTCGAAGAGGGGAGGGGAAGGGAGTGCGTACCGTCAGGGGTGACGTGGTCGAGACTTGCCCATTCGAAGAGGAGCTTGCCGGTTTCGATGTCGAGCTCTAAGGAAAGAGGATCCTATCAATTGAGATTGCTCCGTGTGTAAGTAATTGTATCGCGTACCTTGAATTATGGCATTGACAATCCATTGCTGCTCCTCGCTTGCTCCCCACGGAGTCAGATCTCGCGGGACGGGTTGATAGATCTGGATCAAGGCAGTTTCTTCCCCAATGACGTGGAATTCATGCTTGTCAGTCAATTTGTGGTTACCTGCCCTCAATTCCCTGATAGTGTCGTAATGCTTGTCCAAGATCGTTGTGTGGCCGTGTCCATGCCCGTATCCCGGATTGTGGTCTCCCTCGAAACTAAAGAGAACATCCTGGCCTTTCCATCGCGCAGCTTGGAAATTTGTTGCCCAGATTGAGTAGATTCCATACCCAGACCAGACTAGGTCACCATTGTCGCGGAATATGTACGGGCCAGCTTGGCGGGGGCCGTGCTGCTCGGATGGGGTGTCTGGAATCCCGGCAAAGGGGGCGATGAAAAGGTAACCAGACTCAGTTGTTGATGCAGCAGGAATGGTAATGTTGAGGCGCGGAGGCGCAAGATCGGGACGAGATTTGAATTGCCAGTCAGCGGCTGCCAATGGCAGCCCAGCGGCCAGGAGAGCAATGGTTTGGCGCATTGAGATTTGGGAAAGCATTTTGAACGGTAAATTGTTATGCTAAGTGTCCCACTCTGAGGAAACAAAAACGCGGTTGCAGCTGCTTGCTGGCTTTAACATCGACAAACCCCGCACGTGCGCTCTGCCAGGTTGTGATGATGTCTTCACCCCCCAGAATTCTGCGAAACTCAATCACATGTGATATGTGGAGAAGGCTGGAATTCAAGTCATGCAAGTGATAGTATTCGTCCTTTCAGTGGCTCTGATTCTTCAGAATCACGATGTCCTGCAGCTGCAACCCATTATGGGGCAGCATTTCGTGCTTACTTATCATCGGTATTGCGTGCTACGGGCTTTGCCATACGGAGGTCCGTCCTTGCGCAGAATGAGGGACCTGCTTCGACGTCATGATACATCTCTGCCGTGTGTCCGGAAGATTGCGCCGTGCGGATCAGTGTTCCGTGAGAGCATCTAACCTTGGTTGGAAAGAGGCCCGAGCCCGCAGCTCGCAACGCACAGCCATGATTGCGTGCTGTTGCCGTTTAAGGCGTTTCGACCGTCTTCGCAGCTTTACATGCGCTATCTGTACCGCCATTGATGTTTTCGCGCGTTGGCCACAGGCCCAGCAAGAAATTGGGCCAACAAAATCCAATGTAAAAGCCGCAAAATCACGGGTTCCTGAGGTCTGTCCTGGCTTTCCCTACAGCCTGCGGAAAAAATTCTGGATTGGCCTCATGGCAGGCTACGGCACACTTCAGCCTCGTGATGAGGAAAACGCGACGACAGTCGATCCCGACCCAGCTGGTATTCCCGCGTCTTGTGAGGACAGTCGGCCTCTACTCAATCACCCGGATCCTGAAGAAGCATGGCACCCTCCGAACCATTTTCTGTGGATTGAGACAGCCATCTTCGCCAATGTCTTTCTCTACGGCTTTGACGGCACGATTACCGCTGCGACCTACGCCGTCATAAGCTCTGATTTTGACGCTGCAAACACCGCGTCTTGGCTCACGACGTCTTATCTCGTCACGAGCACCGCCTTTCAACCACTGTATGGCCGCTTTTCTGATTTGTTTGGGCGGCGGATTTGTTTCTTCGTCTCAACAATCACCTTTGCCGTTGGATGTCTTGGATGCGGACTGGCTCAGGATGTTGTGACGCTTAATTGCATGAGAGCTGTGTGCGGGTTTGGCGGGGGCGGCCTTATGACCATGGGTAAGTCGTCTACACTTTTTTGCTCCATCTATCCAACAATCACGCGATCTAAAGACAGCTAATATCCTTGCCAAGCTACAATCGTCAACTCGGACATGATTCCCTTCCGCAAGCGCGGTATGTACCAAGCTCTGCAGAATGGCATGTTCGGCTTCGGGGCTATCTGCGGCGCTTCGTTCGGAGGCTCGATTGCTGACTATATTGGCTGGCGCTGGTGTTTCCTCCTACAAGTCCCTATCTCAGCTGTCGCCCTATTGCTTGGAGCACTAGTGATTGAGAATCCGAGGGGTGAGTTCAGCCTTCATCAGCCGTCCCTCAAGCAGGTCTGGCGGAGGGTTGACTTCAGCGGCGCGTTTCTGCTCGTTGTGGGTATCTCAACCCAGTTGGTTGGCATGAGCTTGGGCGGTAATGAACTTCCGTGGAGCAATGTCTGGGTCATAGCCTCTTTGGCCAGCAGCGTGGTTTTCCTTGCATTGTTCCTCGTTGTGGAAGCCAAAACGACTGCCGTTCCGGTCATACCGTTGCGCATGCTTCGAGGACGCCTTCCTGTGTTCGTGCAGATTGCAAACGTTTGCGCCGGTCTTGCTGCGTATGCCGTATGTTGCAGGACTCTCGGTCATTAGAAACCCTCAAGTTTACTAACAGAGTATGCAGTATCTCTTCATGCTTCCGCTGTTCTTCCAAGTGGTTCTTCTCGACTCCGCAACCAAGGCGGGTGCTAGACTGGCCATACCCTCTCTTGCAACCCCCATTGGAGGTCTTATTTCCGGAATTGTCATGTCGAGGTGGGGGAAGCTGTTCTGGCTCGTACGAGCAGGCGCAGCACTAATGGCTTTTGGAAACCTACTCGTCCTGTCGCTGGGCTTCCACGATGCTGCATGGAAGTATCTGATCTTCACCTTCCCGGCCAATCTTGGACAGGGAATCATATACCCCGGGATTCTGTTCACAACGCTGGCTGCATTTGATCATGCTGGTGAGAATTAATTGATAAGAATCCACATTCTGAGACTCATGCTAATACATTTCAGACCACGCAGTCTCCGCATCAACAGTCTACCTTATTCGCAGTCTTGGATCTGTTTGGGGTGTAGCAATCACGTCCACCGTTTTGCAAAATACACTCAAAAAGAAGCTGCCAGATGCACTGCCTGACGTGCCAGATAAACGGGAAGTATGTCTACCTCATCCAGTTTCTCAGCTCCGCTTCATTGATCCCTTCTTCCAATTTACTGTCGTCGCCATACTAATCTAGTCCTTGACAGATAATTGAGAGAATCCGTCACTCCGTCACGACATTGCGCCAGCTTCCACCTGAGCTGCAATACCCTGCCAGGTTAGTGTACTACGATGGCATACGTTATGCCTTCATTGTTTCGACGGGCGTAGCTGCTATTGCTATTGCTGCTGCTGTATTGTTGAGAGAAGGGGGAGCAATGCGAAGCACGAAGTAAAATTGAGAACCTTCGTGCCCTCAGAAGAATTAGCAGGGGTACCCCTGCAAGGAATCTATATTCCGCATGATGTTTTAGAGAACACGCAGAGCAGCATATCGACCTTTCACTGCAATCTCTCGGCTCGAGGACATCTGTATGCTTTCAATTCACCTCTCAGGATTATTTTATACGTCTGAGCCAACGCAACTTGGCACCCCCGGTGCTTCTGAGTTCTACTCTCGACCACAACTACGGGTGTTTGAAGATAGATGCTAGAATGAGATTGGGTCTTTATTATTAAGCACAAGTTGATTGTGCCCTCGGCATGCTACCCACTAATTCTGCTATCATCACGAAGTCGATTTATAAGCAGCCCCATTTCCCGATCATCCGCAAGACATCCCACCCTCACCGCCTTTAAATTCCCACACTCCCACCCGGACGACCCTCCTCGCCACCAGCCCATCACCCAAATCGAGAACCCCCAGCCTCCCCACCATGCCCGACACGAAGCTCTTCCAGCCCCTCCCCCTCGGCCCCGTCCGCCTCACCCACCGCATCACCATGGCGCCCCTCGCCCGCTTCCGCGCCGGCGCCGACCACACGCCCACGCCGCTGATGGCCGCGTACTACGCGCAGCGCTGCGCCGCGCCCGGCACGCTGCTCGTCGCCGAGGCCAGCCTCGTGTCGCCCCGCGGCGGCGGCCAGGCCTTCGGGCCGGGCCTGTGGGACGCGGCGCACGTCGCCGGCTGGAAGCGCGTCGTCGACGCCGTGCACGCGCGCGGCTGCGTCATCTTCGCGCAGCTGATCGCGCTGGGGAGGGCGGCGGAGGGTAGTAGTGGTGGGGGCGTGGGGGACGTGGAGGAGCTGGTGAGTAGCAGTGCGGTGGCGATGGGGGAGGGGAGGAGCGTGCCCCGCGCGCTGCGGGAGGAGGAGGTGTGGGCGTTTGTGGAGGACTGGGTGGAGGCGGCGAGGGGCGCGGTGGAGGGGGCTGGGTTTGATGGGGTGGAGATTCATGGCGCGAATGGGTAGGTTGGAGTGGCGTGTTGTGGGATGGGTGGGTGCTGATGGGTGGCAGGTATCTCATCGATCAGTTCACGCAGGACACTTGCAATCGGCGGACGGATGGGTGGGGAGGGAGTGTGAAGAATCGCGCGCAGTTTGGGATTGAGGTGGCTAAAGCAGTTGCGGGTGCGGTTGGTCCGGAAAGGACAGCTATGCGTTTGAGTCCATGGCGCACATTTCAGGGGATGCGGATGGCGGATCCCGTGCCGCAGTTCACGTACCTCATCAAGGAGCTGCGCAGACTTGATCTCGCATACCTCCATCTTTTTCAATCACGCATACCCGGCGACGATGACGATGCCAAGGAGAACTCGGAACGACTTGACTTGATGGTTCAAGCATGGGGGAAAGGGAAGCCAGTTCTGATTGCTGGCGGGCTGGAACCAGGCTCAGCTAGGCACCTCCTGGATGAAGAGTATCCGGATTACGATGTTGTGGCTGTGTTCGGCCGTTATTTCCTCTCCACGCCAGATCTGGTCTACCGCATCCAGAATGGTATCCCGGCGAATCCCTACCACAGAGAGACGTTCTACGGTGATGGAAAGCGTGTACCAGAGCGCGGCTACGTTGATTATCCGTTCTCGGATGAATACTTGGCCGAGCAAGCAGATTTACAGAGTGGAGTCAAATGGGAAAGCTCTTTGTAGATCTGAGGCAACGTAGGACATAGAATTAGATGCGAGGGATGGCATGAAAGAGCTTAGATCGTCCTTCAGGGCGTGAGTTCAGGATCACACCTGAGTTACAAGAGCTACAAACAATTATCTGTCAGAGGCCATTTGGAGCAATGATGCAACTGTAGGGTCTTATGTTGCACCGTAAGACCCAGCTCTTTTTCGTTCATGAAAGCGATTGAGTAAACGCGATGATACTTACACCACGAGTTAGGGAGCAAAATTTAATTATCTTGAGGTTGCTCGTTTAGGTAGTATGCATGAACATATAGGTAGGTACATATTAGTCAGATTATTCTCTCTGTTGGAGGGCTGTCGTGTTCACTCGGAATCCGATATGGTTGAATCACATCTAAGGTGTCCTCGACTATACCGAGCTCCGCGAACGTCGCCGTACTTCTCAAGGCCAACCACTCAGCATCCTTTGCTGTTCATTCTCGGGGCTGATCACAATTTCCGATCTTGCGCCCTATACGTGTCTGTAGAATTGGTGGTCTGCCTTGTGGTGAATGAATCGACCGTTAGGGTGACGTTGGTGGACTTTAGTTGGGTGCGGATAGGCGTTCCATGCGGTGTTCACCCCGGCTTCTCGAAGCTTTCAGCAACCTACAAGGCCACCAATCAGCTCTCGAGTATGACACGCTAATACCCGTATCGCCATCGCATCTCATCCCATAGAGTTTACAAGACGTAGGCCAAGATCTTCGGATCTGTTCACCGCTGCAACCCGCCGGACGCACGTAGGGCTAGGCGAGAAAGGGGAAATGGAGTGCCGGAACTCCACGGTACGAGGCACGCACCAACAGAAACAAATGCCGTGCGTGGGCCTAAGTGTCGTTCTCACAAGGCTCCTCCGGGTTGTCCTGGTACTTGCAAGGGAGGGTAAAGTTTGGTCTCGATATACGTGTCTTAGCGGGTGCGGCTCAGCTAAGCTCGCTGCATGCCGCCGGGAAGGTTGCGGGTGGCGCTCACACCCGGAGGTTTCGATGCGTTACTTTGAGGCTCAACACTACGTCCCATAAGCATACCATACATGTCCAATTAGTGTATGAACAGGAATAGCGTAGTTCAAAGCCCTGAAATACCTTTGAGCTCTTTCAATTACCTCCAGTTCTGATCAAGGAATGCGCACTCGGAGGGTCAGGCCGTTCGCTCCTCAACCACACTGCAAGTTACTAGCTGTACCAATCTCCCATGATTCAACCAAGTGCAATCCGGGCTGCCGAAAGTTCAACTAGGTTGAGTCGCGATCCAAGGCGTCCTTCAGTTGCGACTCGAGAACACTAACACTGCCGCCCTCCATTCCGCCGCAATTCCTCCGAGCATCAGCAAACCGAGCAACTACAGCTCCGCCTCGGGCACCACACCAAACGTATAAAGGGCTGACCAAATGACTGTCAGAAACTCCATCCAGCACCAAGCAACTCAATCACTCTCATCTCCAATCAACAATCACCTCCAACCAACACACCATCACCATGAAGGTCATCGCTCTTGCCACCACCATCTTTGTCGCCCTTGCGGCTGCCACCGCTGGCAACGAGAAGCGCCAGGAGACCCAGGCCGACCCTTGCCCCGGCCTCCGCTACTGGAAGGAGCAGGGCCCCTGCTGGGGTGCCATCGGCAACGAGTTCTACTGGAAGGAGGAGGGTCCCTGCTGGGGCGTAAGTGATTCATTATCGTTCTTTGCGAAGTCTGGACCACTAACAAGGCGAAATCAGTGCAAATAAGTGCCTTTATCTGGAATTTAACGGATATCAAGGGTCAGGATCGCTTATGGGACGGATTTTGAAAGCCCCATGTATTGGAAATCAGCGTTTCCGTTCGGGAACGTGGAGGGCTGATACATCTTTATTGGTTTTCTACAGTATATTGGGCCGTAATTCTGTAAATAATCTAGGAATACCTTTCCGTTGCTATTTTGGCCCTTGGCCCTTGGACCGTTGAGCTTATGTGATCACTTATCTATTGACTGGCTAAAAGCAGAAGATGAGCCGCTTGTTGATATTCTACTATGTCAAATCGTCCTTGCTTGATGGCTTGAGGCTTGGTTTTATTTAATTTCTGTATTGGACCTTACGGGCGGGGTGATTGAGTCTGTTGTGGCTGACGCTGCTTACAATGGTTGGCTCGGTTCCATGTATAGTAGCATCACATGTCCCCCACATCTCAACACTTCATCTCTCAAGACAGCTCCTCAGCCTTGCCAGCCACTTTGGTTCATCACCCCACAGAATTCCTCAAGCAAGATGACAGATTTTGACCGTCACGATCTGTTCAACTTCGCTCACGACACATTCTTTGAAGCTCTCCTACCACCGCTCAATCCCCGCAGAATAGCTGTTATAGAACGACAGGGCCGAGGTTCGTTACGCTGCTATAAATATCAAAGAGGCATCCGTCTAATTAGGTCAAGGGATACCAGCTGCTATCGAAACGCGTGCTATTAGCGATGAGGATCATGAACAATGGCTAGCCGAGGTAAACAGCTTGTATGTTGGAGATGAACAGAACTGCTGACTTTGAATACAAGGCCAAGACTGAAAATGGTGACGCGCACGAAAATAAAATATTCATATTGATGTGAGCGGACTCCCTATCGAAATATCTGAACATTTAAATGACCTTGTCAGTCTCGGCACGTCACCTTCGCGATGGCCACGTTCAATGGAGCCCAATGGACAGAACGGCGTCACGGACTGGCCAGGTTCGCAATGGAATATGGTGCATGAAATGGACCTATCTGCAGCCTTCTTAAAGCGCACTATCCAGGTGTTCCGGCTTCCTGGTTCAACACCATGGCTTCTTCAGACCGACTCTTCGCATTTCCAGCAATACTCGTATGATAGTACTGAAACTGGCACATTACCGGTTGTTGGTAGGCGTTTTCAGTTCATGCCGATGGTATCAAATGCTGATCTGTCTAAACAGGATTCACCATGAGATTATCCACCCGCGGTGTTCATTGGCTGGACGTATCTTTGTCAATTTCGTACGACCCAAACTGTGGCTCAACGAGAGCGCTATTGCACGGATGCACCAAAGCCCAGCAATATGCTATTAAATCTCAGATCGAGGCTCATCCAGTCATATCCACCGAACATCCTCTCTTTCTACCGGTTGCACTTCTGGCCATCAAACGAAAGATCATCTGCAATGAGGAAAAAAGACTTTGGGGTGCTCTCGTGAAAGCTGAAATGCTCACTGGCGTTACTGGTGCACCGCTGATCGGATATCCGCGTGCTTCTGGCTCTGTGGAAGAAGACGACATCAACGATGTAACCAAAGACGTCATTGGAGTTATACAGCTGGCCACGTGTGCGGAAAAGCATGCAAAAACTCTTCTTACGGTTCTTGAAGTTCTTCGAAAATGCATTCCCACAATCCAATCGCAAAGCTCAAGACACGAAAATATTCGAAAGGCTGGAGACATGCTACTGGAAAGGCTCGATTTCATCGCCCAGAAAACGCAGGTTTTGATCTTCGGCGTCCAGGAGACGGAGAAACGAGCTCAGGCTCAGCTTTCAGCAGTACATTGGCACCTTGATCGACTACTTGAGCGAGAAGTTAAGGAGAGCTGACTTCAGCTTGCGTAGGTGTACAACCTGATCGCCCAGCAAGATGCAAAGGTTGGACAGCAGCTTGCTGGGGACTCCAGCCAAATTGCTCGCGAATCTAAACGAGACAGTTCTGCCATGAAAGCTCTCGCCCTACTCACCATGGTTTTCTTACCTGGGACATTCTGCGCATCGCTTTTCGCCATGCCATTCTTCGACTTCTCCGAGCCATCAGGCGCGCTCATCCTCAAAGACCATTTCTGGCTTTACTGGGCTGTTTCGGTGCCTCTCACTGTGGCAATCTTGGCTATATACGGCGTCTTTCTTGTTCTGGTAGACTGGAAGCGAGACATGGAGGATCGCCATCCGCAACGGAGCCAGAGTCAGCCAGAGGGGAATGGTATCGCTGGATGGGCACAGCGAAATCTTTGGCGACGGAGCGGTCATCGCCGAGAAAAGAGTGAGTAAGATCAGGGTTGCTACAAGCCAACTTCATGAAGCGTGCGATTTTATTTGAAGTACGTAGCCCTCGAGCTCCCACATCATGGGTCTCTACATCACGCTGAGCCAATGTTATCAACGGGTGCCATGGACCTAAATGGTAAAAAACAAGCAACGAGAGAAGTAAATATTTCTTTCCTCACAGAAGAACTCTCCCGCCGATACAGATTCCGAGGTGATCGTTGCATGAGAAGTGTTGCACGACGAGCGGGGTATTTAGGCAGCAGCGTCAGCCTCGTCGCCACCCTCATAGTTTCGTGACCAGACTCGCTACACAGACAACAACCACCATCCTCCAGCTCCTAAAACCACTGTCCCCAATAAATGGCTAAAGCTTGCCTCCCTAAGACCATATCTCCAAGTGATAAGCGTATCCACAATACCCGAGAAGGTCGAACATGCCATCACCGTGCCCACCCCCCGCCAATCCTCCCTGAACCCAAACGCCAGAATGGAGAGACCAATAACAACATTGCGAGATCCGGTTGCACCGATGAAATGGTAATGCGCCGATGCGTTTGGAAGTCCGTATCGACGGGCGAACCCTGGTCCTGTGTGTTTGGACAGCGCTGTGAAGCCGACCGCGACGGCTGCGGCGCCGATAGCAAGGCTGAAAGCTTTCGGGAGGTATGATAGAGAAGTCATGGCCGTAGGATAGTGACGTAGATTATGTGATTTTGGTGTCCTCTGCAGGAAATAGTATTGGGCTCCGAGCAGATGATTATGTAGCCGTTGCCCCTCGTCTTGCTGTGAAGGAGTCGCGGCTCGCCGGGTGCGGAGAATCAGCCAGCAGTCGGAATCCTGTAAGCGCTAGAAGACTTTAGCGGGGAAAGGGAAGGCAAGCCACCAAGCCTCTGTCAGAGCATAAGTAGGATTCCTCCATTGCCGCGAATGCCATATGTTAACGAATGATCCGCAGATGGCCCTTTTAAGACCATAAACCTTGAACTCAACCACTTTACGCTACAAATATTCAAGAAGGCCGAAGATTCAAATTAGCCACAATCGTTCTCAACTGCTCGCGGCCAAAACGAAAAGATTTTGGGTTCGCAGCAGAAGAATTAACAGTGCGTTTTATGCATGACACGTAATCCAAGATTGATGGTATCTCGGGGTCGCTGAAATGAAAGACAGGAGTGGAATGCGGCGGACGAAGGACAGCAGTCTCAGGCCGTAAGACCGAACGCGGGGTCGGTGAATTAGCTACTTACTTAGCTCCGAACCTCAGCTCGGGAACTTGCTTATTCCTTCGGGGTTTGCGCCAGGTCTTCAAGCTCTCAGCTCCGCCCCGCTCCAGGAGAGCTTCATCCATCAGTGCCCACGCCTGTCGACCGGTTGCTTAAGTGCAATGGAGAACCAGCGCCAACCGGCGAACTCGCCGCCGGCAGAGAGTTCCGCGTCGAGTTCGCGCAAACGCCGCAGGCCGCCCCTGGCTTGCGAGAGCTGCCGAGCCCGCAAAATCAAATGCGACCGCAAAACACCGTGCAACAAGTGCGTTCGGAGCAAGAAGGCGCGTTCGTGCACATATGTCTTGGAACAGGACAATGCCGTCGCCGGGCTCAGGCCCCCACAGCAAGTTACACTCCAACGCCGCCCGTCTCCGCAGCCAAGGGTTCCATCCGTGGAGGCTTTTTCCGAAGTGATCGGAGAGAGACCATTTCCAAAGACGCTCCAGGAAGTAATTGACGTCGGAGGAAGAGCCACACCGCAGGTGCCGCCTGCTACTCGATCACCGTCTCCAGCTCTTCTTACCGCTCAACCACGCGTACCACCGAAGGCAATTCGTATCAAAGGCAAGCTTTTCGGGGCGTCTCATTGGACAAATACCGTCGAACATGTGAGCGGGACGGCTATGATCCATCGGATGAGCTATTCTAATTGATGCAGTTGCCAAAAATGTTCCGCTTTGATCGAAATGACGCAGCCCGACATCCACAAGTGCGAGCGCTTATGATCAAGTGCAAGAAATACGCCCGCGATGCAAAGCGGCACCCTCCTGTTTATGAACCAACAAAGTCCGAGCTGCGAGAGAAAGTTCCTCCACGACACATTTCGGACCAGCTTGTCGAGCATTATCTGGCGACTTTCGAGACTGTCTTTCGCATGCACCATATCCCTTCGTTCAGACAAGCATACAGACAGTACTGGTCTGACCCTGGAACAGCAAGCGATGCCTTCACAGTAAAGCTCCTGCTTATCCTCGCTCTAGGCACGTGCTTTGAAGAAGACAACGCTGCGCAGGCATGGCATGCTTCTTCGGTACATTGGATCATTGCTGCTCACGCATGGGCCAATTCGCCTTACACAAAATCTCGCATTACTCTTGACGGTGTGCAAATCCAATGCCTCCTTATCCTTGCACGACAGACTCACGCAGTGGGCGGCGATATGATTTGGATATCTACAGGGACGCTTCTGCGAACCGCAATGCAGCTTGGGCTGAACCGAGATCCCTCCCATATAGAGGAATCTGCCCCGGCCGAAGCAGAAGTGAGGAGGAGGGTATGGGCAACTACGGTAGAGCTTCTCGTCCAAACGAGCATCGACTCCGGCCAAACACCACTGATCTCGACCGATGACTTCGACTGCGAACGTCCATCAGACCTTGACGACTTTCGCACGGACGATGGCGGAGACCAAGCGGTGAAGACGCGCAAATCCGCCCAAAACATCCTCATCGATTCGTTGCCTGTACGATTACAGATCGCAAAATTTCTCAACCACTTCCGTTCCGACCTTTCCTACTCCACAGCACTCAGTCTTAGCGCTCAGTTGACCAGGCTCATCCGCACTCACTCATCTTCGCTTACAGAGTCCTCAGAGAGCGAGAAGTTCCAGCGCAAGATGGTGGAATTTCTGACACAACGTTTCCTCATTCCACTGCACCATATGTTCGCCGGCCAAGCAAAAACCTCTCCGGCATTCTACTTCTCACGTAGAATGTGCTTGGATGCCTCCTTGCTCGTTCTGAACTCCACCCGACCTGAACCCGGAGCGCAACTTTACAGGAAACTTATGGGTCTTGGGAACGGTCTCTACCATATCACCCTCCTCCACGCCGCGGTTTGCATTGTCCTTGAGCTGATGTGGCAGAATGATGAAGCTTCCAGCCTTTCTTCTCTTGTCACTCAGTCTAGTCTTCTCTCTCAGCAAGAGCAAAAGGCAGCCATTCGATCCTACGCTACCCTTGTGCGGGAGAGACTGAAGAAGGGGCAAGGAAACTTCAAGGTCTATGTATTGGTGGGTCTGGCGGTTGCACAGCTGGACAACTTGGAAGCAGAGGGAGCGGAAGAAGGTGATTTGGTAAAACACGTGGAGGGCATGCTCGAGGAGTGCGTTGAGACCCTGGCAAAGACGTTACCTGGACGGCCTGACACACAAGAAAATCAAGGAAGCCTTCAAGCAGAGGAGCTTGGAGACTTGGATTTCAACATCGTAAGTAAGCACGTCCTAATCCACGATTGCCAGTTGTAACCACTCATGTTCTGATCGTTAATGTAGAATGATTTACCGGTGAGCTTTGATGCTTCCGAGATCCTTTCATTATCGGACGAGCTATTCTCCGACAAGGACTTCTGGCTATTTCAAAGCTAAAACGCTCTCTTTCTATGACATTCACGGTTTCTAGTCCAGCTCGGTGGATTCAAACAGGCCGAGACCGAAACGCCGAAAGTGTGGCGGAGACCAAAACTATCGCCCGGCCCACGGAACCACACACTTCTGAGAACACAACAAGTTTCTCTACCAACCTCCTACCATTTCTATGAGTATTCATCAAGCTGACCATGCGAATCTCAAACTCGTTGAGGCGATTCAAGGAGATTTGGTAGCATTGTGTTGTTTTCGGTCAATTTGCAAGGCTCGGCCTTTTCAGAATGAATTGCAATGGCATCACACTACATACAATCTGTCTTCTAGCTTCCAAAAATATAACCATGTCTTCACTCCTCGTCTTCTCATTTACACACTACCAACCACGTCCCCGACGAAACCCCACCTTTCAAACATGTCCTCCTCCAACCCCCCATACATCGCCCTGATCGGCACCAGCACTTTCGGAAGATATCCATATATGCTAATTCCTCACTAGGAAACTACACATCATAACAAATTATACCCACCAGAGACCGGTATGTACAGCCCGTTCAGCCATCCCGCCTTCTCCTCGCACAGCATCGCCACCGTCCACGCAATCTCCTCCGGCTCCGCAAACCGCGCCGCCACCGGAACCCGCTCCGCCTTCTCACGCAGGGCGTCGGTGAACGCGGGCGGCGCGCTGAGCAGCGCCGCGGTCGCGACCGGGCCGGGGGCGACGGTGTTGACGGTGCAGCCGTGGCGGCGCGGCAGCTCCCTGGCCCAGCAGCGCGTGAAGCTCTCGACCATGCCCTTCGACCCGGCGTAGACGCTCATGTCCGGGTCGGGGTCGCGCGACGTCGAGCTGCCGACGTTGACGACGCGCGACCCGGCGCGCGCCAGGAACGGCAGCACCGCGCGCGTGAGCAGCAGCGTGCCCCGCCCGTTCAGGTTCACGACCGCGTCCCACGTCTGCGCGAGCTCGGCGTCCGAGGCGGACGTGATGCTGCACAGCGCGCTGCGGCCCGCGTTGTTGATCAGGATGTCGATCGTGCCGTGGAAGGCCGCGGCGGCCGCTTCTGCGAGCTTTTGAGGCCCTTCGATGGTGGATAGGTCGGCTTCCACGGTGATGGAGCGCCCGGTGCCTTTGAGGCTCTCTTGAACTACCTTGGCGGCCGGCTCTTCGGACGGGAAGGGATAGTTGATGACGACGTGGGCGCCGCGGCGGGAAAGTTCGCGAGCGATTGCAGCTCCAATGCCAGCGGAGGAGCCGCTGACGATGGCGACTTTGCCGCTGAGTGTTTGCTCCAGGGGTTGCGGTGCTGTAGACTGCATTTTCGGAAACTATAAATTTTGATAAAAGCGGCAGGTAGAATGAACTATGGCGGCTGAATGGACGTCTCCAGAGTTCATAAAGATCATTCTCGTTGGCATCCGAAGCGCTTCTGCACTGATTGAAATAGTGACAGTGATTTATGCCAAGGTGGGGCCGAATATTTCGGGAACGATCCCTATTATAGCTTTATGACCAAAACCCCGGCTATGCAATTCGCCCAATAATACGGAGGCGGGGAATCCTGCACCTGCTAGGTTGTTACAGCGGAGGAGGCAACCCCGCTAGACAGAGGCGGCAGATCCACAACTACACGTTTATACCCATAATCCTCTGATTTATCATGTTCGACTCTCAAATCCGGATGAGGACGTTGAATTTGGAAGTCAACTCTTCACATTGTTTTAATTTCATAAACTTCCAGCTCTTTGTAAACCAATTATGTGGGTATGTGAGTCCAGAAGAGTGACTATTGAAGACAGTAGCGGCCTTAGTTGTCTAGCGAACCCGCCAGTGCCGAAGTCCCGAAGCAGCCCCATGCTTGCCGTCACACGTTCCCCGTCGTAAATTCCTTCTCCAATCCAGTATCCAACGCTCGTAGATCCAGGCGGTCCATCTCGCTCCTTACCCTCCTCCCTTTCTCTACACATCATGGGCCAATCTGGGTCTGTGGTGAGATCACGCCAGAACCACGTTGCATTATAGTAGCCTCCTCTGCGAAGAAATTGCACGGAGGAGCGGTAAACCAGATTCAGCAGCGCCATCGCAACCGACTCTAGTAATGAGACCCAGCAGCTGTGCAGTTTCAGGTCTCCAGGCCGATTGACGAGACGTCGCACCATGGCATCCAAAGCTGGCAATAAGGGCCGCACCTTCTCCTCAGCGCGCTCGCCGGGGGACATCGTACCTAAATGGTAAGTGAGGATTGTCACTATTAAGTGCCATGTACAATTTGCGTAGCCGTGGGAAAGCGGACAGGATTACCTCAGCGAGCGTGTCTAGCTCTATTGGCTGATGTGACTCCGGAACGCACAGTGTTGGCGGGTTTATGTTGCAAATGAGCTCGAGTGATGTTGTGTTATCTAAGCGACGTGGATGGATAAGGCGATGGATGCTCTCTAGTGAGATATTCGGGGAGGTGTGGATTGTATTGGTCGAATAGAGGACATCGATGCCTTCAACATAGCTGACAGAGACTCAGTAAATACCCATGAAGGCCTAACAAGATCATGAGACCATGCAGAGCAGAGCCGAATGCATATGGGCGCAAAACCAAAAACAAAGCAAGACGAGATCCCCACTCACGCTTGCCGACACGCCCGCAGCCATCCCATCGCCCCAACCCTACACTTCCCGCCCTCTCCCCCCTCCTCCGGCCACTTCTCACAGTTGTCCGCATTGCCCTCCAAGCACCAGTCATGGCAACACCGCCGGTATCCCCGCCTCTCCTCCTCCGCGCCCTCGCTCCACCACCGCGGCGGCGGCTCGCGATGGCAGACGCAGGCGCACCACCGCCAAGCCTACGGCCCCTTGCCCGCATCCCTCAGCATCTGGGAGCTGCTGAATCACAGGCTGCCGTACTGGATGCGCGGCCTTGGTGACCTGGGGCTGGCGCCGTCGTCCCGAGCGGATGCGCGTACTCAAGCGTGGTGTGCAGCGTGCATCCGCCGAACGCGGCGATCAGGATTGCTCGGCGCAGCTCTGGTGGCAGGGCCGCGAAGAAGGGGTTTCTGGCGGTGGCGCTTGCGGGGAGGGGCAGGGAAGCTTGCGAGGAGGCGGGAGTGAGAGCTCCGGGGCGTGAGGCTGGGAGGAAGGGTAGGCTTGGGGGAAGGTCATCTGGTGGGGAAGGAGGGTGGCGGGAAAGCTTTTTGTGGAGCCAGGTACGGATATTCCTGGGCATTGTGGAAATTGGTACAACTGTGGGGGGCGTTGTAGAAATTAAAGAGGCGCTGAGAGGCGGAGAGATCGAAGACTCAATGTTACGGGCGGCTATAAGCGTGCTCTGGGAGAGGAAAACGTATGTCGGTCCACTTTCTTACATGAGCACATGAACAATTTTCGACCTCAATTTTGTATTCCTGGTCAGGAGCTTCCGAACAGTACGAGAAAGGAAGACACCGCTAGTCTTGTCAATTGATACTGTCTGCCCCGACTTTCTCTCGTCCGAAGGACGCTTTTTCCTTCAGGACTATGGAAATACGCATGATGTAGGTAAATGAGCGGTGTAGGGATAGTTGCATAGTATTGGAAAAAGTAAAACACGCGTGTGATGGCAAATATGGTTGACAGGAGAGTCTCATGAAAGCATAGCCAATTTAGACGATTGGAGCAGTAACAGGATGGCATTTTATGAGTAATATTCTGTCCACGCCTAGTTGATTTGAGAGGAAGGTACAGGCTGTCACCTCAGATCGAGAGTGTAAGTCGATTAGCGCCCATCGCTCGTGTTCGCGGGCCCCTGCTTACGCGCTTGTTTGCCTTGTTTTTTCTGTGCAACGGAGATGTACGGCTGAAACAACGAGGCTGGAGAAGACCTTGGTGAGCAACATAAAGCCTGGCAACTTTGATGATACCTTCAGAGGCGATTTCTACACGTACAAATGTTGTAGACATTGCCGCATCATCTCATCCGGTGGAAAGTCCCACCACGTGCATACCTCCGCAAAGGAATCCTCAGTCGACATCTCATATCACTTCCGTCCCATCACCCCCTCTTGTTCTTTCACACACACAGCTCTCGTACCTGGGAAACGATGGACAGACACAAAGAAGACGTTGTCGCTATCTCAGCCGATATTCGAAGGTATTATGGGAAGGGGGTCAAGTTTCGCATCTCTCATGGATCAACGAACAGTACCAGACCTTCTGCAACGAGACGGACAGGGAACGTTATCAACTTAAGTGGCCTATCGCGCGTTCTGAATGTCGATACGGAAGCACGAACAGTGCTAGTGGAGCCAAATGTGCCGATGGACCGATTAGTCGAAGAGACAATGAAGTACGGGCTCGTTCCGCCAGTGGTCATGGAATTTCCGGGAATCACAGTTGGTGGTGGATATTCAGGGACCTCCGGAGAAAGCAGTTCATTCAAGTGCGTGGCATCAGCGTTGGGGAAAGAAGTCCTGCTGATAATTCGACTCCCAGGTATGGCTTCTTCGACCGCACGATCAACTGGGTTGAGATGGTTCTCGCAAACGGCGATGTTGTGAAGTGCTCCAGGGCCCAGAACGCGGACCTTTTCCACGGAGCAGCAGGTGCGGCTGGCAGCCTTGGAACGACAACTTTGGTTGAGCTTCAGCTCAAGGTGGCAAAGAAATTTGTCGAAACAACATACCATCCTGTTTGCAGCACGGCTGAAGCAATCAAGAAGTGCGGTGACTTCATTCAAGACACCACGCTGGAATATATCGATGGCATTCTTTTCTCGAAGACGCAAGGAGCCATCATCACTGGCCGCCTCACGGATGATTGCCCAGATTCCGTACCGATCCAGTGTTTCAGTGATTCCAAAGACCCGTGGTTTCATTTCCATGTCCAGAAACGGATCAGCGACTCTGATGGGCCTGTAACTGAAGCTATTCCTCTTGCTGAATATCTATTCCGATACGACCGTGGAGGGTTTTGGGTTGGGCAGGCCGCCTTCGACTACTTTAATTTCCCCTTCAACGACTTCACCCGCTGGTGGTTCGACGACATCTTACACACCAGGATGCTGTATATCGCTCTTCACGCTAGCGGCCAGTCGAAGCAATACGTCGTCCAAGACTTGGCCTTGCCGTTTGGCACTGCAGAGCAATTCATCGATTACACGAATGAGACCTTCGATATCTGGCCGCTCTGGCTCTGCCCTTTGAAACAGAGCCCCTCGCCAACGCTGCACCCCCACAGCCTCAGTGCAAACGAAACGGATGGCAAGCCGCCTCTACCAATGCTCAACATCGGGCTATGGGGCAAGGGCCCCGCGAACCATGACAAATTCGTCACGCTCAATCGGAATCTCGAGGACAAGCTTCACGAGCTGGGTGGTATGAAGTGGCTTTATGCTCATACATACTACGATGAAGGGGACTTTTGGAAAGACTTCGACCGTCAGTGGTACCAGTCTCTGCGCGAAAAGTATGGAGCAACGTCACTTCCGAGCTTGTATGAGAAGGTCAAAGTTGATGTGGAAGCTGAGAAAAGGGAGATTGCCTCGTCCTGGCCAGACTACATACGGGAAACATGGCCAATCGGTGGAATCTGGGCACTTATGAAGGCAAACAAGAGTGGTTTGCATGTGCATGCGAGAAATGCAAGCTGGAAAGCAAAACGCTAATTTTGCAGCGAGATTCTATCGGCTCCAACTCAGCCTTCGTGAATATATCAAGACGTATCTTGTCGTCAGTTACCACGACATACATTTCCATGAAGAGTATGCTATTTTTCTATTGCGCAACTGGATATAGTAAATGAAAGCCTCCCCCTTCTGCGTGCAAAGTATACAAATTAGTTTGTCTACCCGTGCTAAGACTGTAATTTGGAAGCGCTTTATGATGGTGCAAGTGCGCTTGAGTGTGTGAAAGATTATGTCCCTTCCAAAGCTAACAAGACTAGCATCTGAATTGATAGGTCAAGCTGCTTCTAATGTTTCATATACTGTGACCGTGGATATTTCGGTTCGTCGAGTCTTAAAGTTTATTATTATGAATACTATATGACTTTATCGGACACAAACCTGCTTCCTGTCGCATCCTCGGCACTCGGGGGTAGCATGACTTGGCTACAGATGAGAAGCTTACAGTCATCAGGCTGTGGCTGCTTATAAACCAGTTGCCGAGCTTTTGTGAGACAGTGGACCTGCAGGACCAATGGATGATCAGAGCGCAGAAAGATAGGCTTATTTTAGTGCCAAAATTTGGAGGTACTATAACGTCAGCGATGCGACTGCGCGTGGGGCCAAATACTTTATTCATAGCACGATACAAGGCTGAGGCTACAACCGGACGTACAAAATACGTGTGACCGCTTCGTGCTTCAGAGACTCATACGATATCAAGGGCTTTCCATTATATAACCCGATATATCGATATCCAGAAGCTTTTCAAAGATTCTCACTTAAGTCTAGCACGCATGGCGCCCCAATCTTATAGTGTGTTGCCTGTCAGCCCCCAATGGCGACCTGGATTTCTCAAACGAATGCCGGCGCCGTTCCTACTGGCCGTTTCCTTGAGTATTTGCTGCGCTGCCGGTGCGATCGCTACTCTTGTTTCATCAGACGATGCAGATATCAACATGTGGCCATCTAAACAGCATACCGTCAAACCTTCTGTCATATTAGCCATACTATCAGCCTTGGCCAATAATGCGCTTCGTTTCGCGTTTTCAGAGGGCATCACATTCGCTTGGTGGATCAAGGCACTCCAAGGCGGGTCCATTAGCGATCTGCATCGTCATTGGGCTTACGGTACCAGCTTCAAGGACACGGCATTGTCTGGGAAAAACGTCAATAAGGTTGCTCTGGCCTGTCTGGTCACCTCAATAGTCTTTATCGACGGCCCATTGCTGCAACAAGCATCATCAGTGGACACAAAACAAGCATTCCGGAACACCACGGTGGTCGCCTCCTTATCTACAGATGTTCTCCCTTGGGGATTTACTGGTCGCTACTTGAGCCGTGCGAAAAGTGTCGACATGTTCCAATCCTCATTCGCGCAAGTGGTTCAGGATTATCAGGCCCAGAGAAGCATCAATTTGAATCACACTGGTTGTCAGGGGTCTTGCGATATTGTCCTTGTCGCTGCTGGCCTTGACGTCAACTGCTCCTACGGGACAAATCCATTTGACATAGTTTCAAACACCGACGGAGAAAGCTTTGACGTCGGATCACTGGCTACCGGTTGGAGTTCGGTGGGAAACGCTGGACAACTCACCACAAACGTGACCTACAAAGGCGATACTGCTTGTGCAGGAGACCTCAAGACCGTCCAGTGCGTTTCGAGTGCCGCCATGGTGGAGTACCCTATCCGGATCAGCAACGGCTCAGTGCTACTTCTACCATCAAACAACAAGACGATCAAGATACAGGATCAAGACACGTTGATAGAATCGTCCAGTCCAGGTCTGTCGTCCACATACGGAGGCCTCGCGCTTGCCATTGCTCAGCAGTTCCCCGCTAGCGAAATATCGTTGTACTTCACTGGGCAATGGGCCATCCAAGGCAATGGAAACATGGCAACAACTTATCTAGCTTCTCAGAGCTCGGTGGGATCCTGCAACGTGAGCTGGTCTGATCCTACACCAAACATCCTAAGCTTCTCAAGGGAACTGATGTTTCGCTCGGCAATTGCCGCTTCAAACGAGAGCATCACGCAGGCTGTCAACGCATTAGACAGTTACAGCCGCACCGTATACGTATCGCATTATGCCTATCTTGCTGCCGCCCTGGCCATTATGTGTTTGGACATTCTTGTTCTGTTTCCACTCTTGTGGGGCTATTGGAAGCTGGGTCGCAACGTTACCCTCAGTCCTGTTGAGATCGCAAAAGCATTCCGGGCGCCACTGCTGGTGGAAGTCGGGAAGAGAGATGAGATTGATGCATTGCTGGGCGAAGTAGGAGATAAAGCTATACGATATGGATTTGTTACTGTTCCAGTTGTCGAAGACGGGGATGCTCACGCTTTTGGAGGAAGCGGTCGGGAAATCGAGCGAGCAGATGAGGACGAGGCGGTAGAGCTGGTAGAACGATCAAATCCGACGGTTGATGTTCTCGGCTTTAAAGAATTTCCCAAGATTTAAGCCTCAGTTATGCAACCATCAGCACTTCATTTGAGGGGATATCCGCAGGTGTATGGGATCAAGCTGGTGTGTGGAGCGCAGGATAGGGATACGCTGTCTCGGTACCCGGCGGGGTACAGATGCCTTTTCACAACTATTCATGGAGCTAACATCTTAACTTGGCACCAAATCGCTAGAGTTATCAATCAAAACTCAAATTTTGGGCCGAGAAATGAGGCTAGCGAACCGCCTAAGAGACAAGGTATGGTTGACGTAAGACACGGTCACGCTCGCCGACTGTGCCGCTCTCGGTCTCTCGGCTGGGACACCGCCGCACCATGAAAACCCCTGCGCTTCGCTCCTTTGCACCTTGAAACTGAATTCTCCAGCCGCAAATATGACTCTCCGGCGGCTGAGGTCAATGACAGAAAGCATGGCGGGATGCAGCCCAAACTACATTTTGGCAGTTGTGTAAGTTCAGAAACTGGACGCAGAGCTCCGGAGGCCAGGCTAACACCCGCAGCTGCTCTGCCATGTTCCTCGACCTTGCAAATTTAAGCGCCATCACAATCGCCCTTCCCACTATTCAAGAAGACTTCAATGTCGACGTTGGAAACCTCCAGTGGGTAATCTCCGCCTATGCGCTGACGTTTGGCGGCTTTCTGCTTCTCGGTGGCCGTGGCGGAGATATATTTGGGTGAGAACTTCCGAGTCCTTGAGCCTTTGGCCACCCTATGATAACGCTTGTTTTAGCCACCGCCGAGTCTTGCTTTTTGGCATGGTCTTCTTTGCTTTATTCACCATGGTTTGCGCCCTCTCTCCTACCTTCATCGGACTCGTGGTGGCTAGGGCTTTCCAAGGAATTGGCGCTGCGTTCACCATTCCACCCGCACAGGCCCACATTGCGCTGCACTTCACTCAACCCGCCAAAAAGGCGAAAGCCCTGGGCATCTGGGGGGCATCTGGGTCTTTGGGCTTCATGTGAGCATTCGGGATTTTAGACTCACTGAGCACTGACGTACTGACCCGACTGCAGCGTGGGTCTCATCCTTGGTGGCGTGCTGACGGCTTTCCTCGGATGGCGGTGGATCTTCTGGATCTCTCTGATTCTCTCTGGTTTGGTCATTCCTGTAGCATACCTCATTCTGCCTCGAGTTCCTTCGAGTCGTGCCGCTGCTCCACCTCCCTCCGACGGAGAACGTGTTACAACCAGGCCACCGACCCAAAAGAAGTTGACGCAATCAGTGCGTGAGCGGCTTATCCGCTTTGACGCATTTGGGATACTGTTAGGCGTACCAGGTATCCTGCTACTCACATACGCCCTCACATCTGCCAACTCTGTGGGCTGGAATGCGCCTCAGATCATTGCTACACTTATTGTCTCCCTTGTTCTGTTGTTTTTCTTCATACTTCACGAACGTTCAGCCCCACAGGCCATCCTGGCACCGCACTTGTTCCGGAACCTATCATTCAATCTCACCCTTGTTCTGGCAGTCAATACCTACGCCGTGCGCCAAGCTTGCACCTACTTCTTGACGGTGCAGCTACAGTCATTCGGCAATAGTGCAATCCATACCTCGGTTCTTTTCACCCCACTCGGCATCAGCGCTTTCATATTCAACACCCTGTCCGGGCGCTTAGTCCCGATCCTTGGCGCCCGAGCCATGGTGCGTTCCCCTTGTGCAGCATTAGATCACAGGCCATCCGCTTACTTGCTACAGTTCGTCATCGGCTGGGGTCTTTCCATCCCTGGTGTACTCCTGTTCGCCTTCATCGACGAGCACACATCTTACTGGCGGTTCACCTTCCCCGGCATGATCCTCTACATCGCCGGCATCGGGGCCGTGTACATTGCAGCCAACTTCGTCATCGTGTCCTCAGCATCAAAGAGTGACCAAGGCGCCGCCGCCGGCGTATTCAATGTTGCGCTCCAGGTCGGAGGGTCCATGCTGGGTCTCGCCGTGCTGACCGCGGTTGCTGAGGGGATCGAGAAGACTTACGGCGATCCCAGCCTGCCAGCAGGAACTCTGAGCCACGTGGGGTACCAGAGCGTTTACTTCAGCTGCGTCATCCTATGCGCTATTGGGTTTTTGCTTAGCGTATTTGCAATCACGGTGCCAGAAAGCATGCGTGGGACGATTTGGAAGAAGAAGGAAGTTGTGGAGGCTCGGGGTATGCCGGTCGACAACGCTTCTGGTACTTACGAGCTGCAACACACAAATGTCCGAGAAAATTAGGTTTTCTGAGTATTAGCCGAAATATCTTTGCTTCTTCTAGCCGATCCTTTTCGAGTCGAAATAGAGGTTATCGAAAGGCATGTTCGAGGCTCAGCACCCCGTCTCTGATTCACTGCTGCACGCGATGCCTCTAGCCTTGCTATAGCTACTTCTTGTCACTAAAGATATCTTGGAATAGAAAGTTATCTCGTGTAAGTTCAATCAGATCAACGCCATTGAAGCTCTCGCAATCACGATATCCAGCAACCAAACAATTCAAATAATACCTTACTTCTCTTTACAAGTATGACGAACATGAATTGAAAATATCACTATGAGATGACGGAAGCCAGGTTGTTGGAAATCACGTGTACGTTAGTTGCTAGATTAGGTATAGTACCGTGTTTGAGGATAAGTCGGGCACCTCTCCTGCCCCCCCTCACACGGCATGCTAAGAATCGTACTACATTCTGCACCGCGCCAATTTTCAACACAGGTCGACAGGAGTTTGATAAACTTGAGGGGAAGAAGCGTGTTATAAGCTAAGCCAATGGAGGTGGCAACTCGCTCAGTGAACTTTATCGTTGACTTGGGCCACGCTCATTGTTCCGAAACCCTCCGAGCAGGAATAGCATCAATGATGGCGAACACTAGCCCCCAAACTCGTGTACTCTGTACAGATCCACGCCCACTCTAGACTTTTTCCCGCAACATCCTGCAAACCCACGCGGTCCGCGTCTGCATAGACAGCTTCGAGATCTCAGCCGTCGGAGTGAGCACGTCAAACCCATGCGGGCCACCCGGCCAGACATGCAACTCGGCCTGCACGCCATCCTGCCACAACTTCGACGCATACGCGACGCCCTCGTCCCGAAACGGCTCCGTGGAGCTCACATCAACGTACGCCGGCGGCAAGCCCGTCAGGTCCGTCGCCCTCGCCGGCGCAGCGTAGCAGCTGACGTCGGGGCCGCCAGCCACACCATCGCCCAGGAGACAGTTCCACGCGACAGCGTTCGCACGGGCATTCCACGTGCCGCCAGTCGCAAACTGGCGGGCTGCGACGCTGTCGTTGCGGTCATCCAGCATAGCGACGCCGACGAGCTGGCCGCACAGCTGCGGCCCACCACGGTCCCGCGCCATCAGGGCGGTGGCGGCAGCCAAGCCGCCGCCGGCAGACTGGCCCTCGACGAGGATGCGGGCGGGGTCTATTCCCAGCTCGGGCGCGTGGGCGGCCACCCACCGCAGCGCGGCGTAGCAGTCCTCGACGGGCGCCGGGAAGGGGTGCTCGGGCGGGCGGCGGTACTCGACGGACACGGCGACGGCGTCCAGGCGCTTGATCCACGGCACCGCCATGTCGACGCCCGCGAAGCGGCTGCCGGCCGTCATGCCGCCGCCGTGGGTGTGGAAGACGCACGGCTGCCGGCCCGGCGCGCTGGCCGCGCCCGGGCGCGCGGGCGCGAAGATGGAGAGCGTGATGGCTCCGCCCGGCCCGGGGATGGTGCGCTCGGTGTGGGTGATCTCGGGGTCGGAGAGGATCTCCTGCGTGGCTGGGCCCGTCAGGTCTTCGAA
Source organism: Neofusicoccum parvum (assembly GCA_020912385.1). Classification (NCBI taxonomy): domain Eukaryota; kingdom Fungi; phylum Ascomycota; class Dothideomycetes; order Botryosphaeriales; family Botryosphaeriaceae; genus Neofusicoccum; species Neofusicoccum parvum. The sequence goes on along the minus strand of CP087217.1, from coordinate 1,364,431 downwards.
GAACTGCCGCTGCTGGGGGACGTCGTCCCTGGAGGCTGGGAAGAGAGAAGATGGGATTGGTGGCAGGAGGCTGGAGATCTCCTCGTCAAACGGAGGACGGGGGAACTGGTCTGAGGACATGGCGGTAGTCATATTGAGACGATCTTTGCTAACAGTCAAACTGGATGGAGGTGTGGGGATAAAGCCAAGCGTGTTCTCTGAATTTTATATGTAGTGGAAAATTAGAAAGACTGCTCCGGAGTTACATCTTCATGCCGAGAGGTAAAGCCCGCGTGTCCGCTGGAATTTGTAAGCCGTTGGAGATCTTGAGTCTGTTCTCCGGCTCATCTGTCTTGATCGAGTCAGTAGAGTTACCCAACTAGGCTAGCTTCAAACGCAGAATCGGCTTGAGGAGACGATGCCAAGCGGTGTAAAGGTAGGCGTATGTGTAACTTGAGCTTCATGACCATGCTCATTACCATGTCCAGCTTAATGCAGTAGCAATAGCCGAACCGTCACAGCGAACGGTGCCGGCGAAGGCCGTCGGGCCAGCACGGCTTACTCCGGAAAGTCTTTAATTCCGTCCCGAGCACTACCTCCTCTCCAGCCAGGATCAATCGAGCGCCTCGGCAAAGGCCATATGTGGCCCATACTTGAGGTCCCAACTCATCAGGTCCGGGTGGCAACATCTGCCCATCGGATTTGTTGATCCCATCCACTCCGATCAGGCAGAGCACGAAACCACTTTGGAATGAGCATGACTGGGCCAAACCGTGACGCCATCTTTCTTGCGTGTCTAGCCATTTTCGCATGCCCTAGTCACCAGAGAAATCCCAGCAAGTCACCCCAGTCAGTCTTAACCAGTGTGTGCCGCGGTGTTCCGGGTTCTCTGGTGAGATAGTATGACATCGCAGTCTCCATAGACCTGCGCTGCGGACAGACTCTCTTGGTAGACCGTCGGGCGGCCGTGCGTGGTTTTCTGCCGGTCATAAGTTAGCCAAGCAACGCTAACAAAGTGCGACTAGAACTAAACCCGTTATGTGTAAGGCGAGGCGCGCTGTCGCTCGCGTAGGGTAAGTTCTTGGTATGGTGTTGAGTCGTCGTACGAGGTCGGTTCGGATAGTATTGTAATACGTGGGTAGCTGAAGCATTCATCCGGACGCAAATATGTAGTGAGAGGAATATTAATCCCGTCTAGATGAATGCTTTAACTACCTACGTGTTATAATACTATAGGAAAAGAAAATCTAATGCAATGACATCTCGTCTATATTTTGTTGTAAAGTAATTTAGTAGCGCTTTCTACGCGTCATTTTTACTGCCAAGATTAGTCTCGGTAAGGTGGCTGTTGTGCCGCAAATGAAGATGGGGGCGGACCGAAAATAGTGTGCCAACGTCTATTTATTTCTCCCGACCGCGTTGTGGGTGCGGGGCCGCATTTCATGAGTTCCGACATCTCATCACGCGTCAACCTTCTCCAAACACTAATACCCTCACTTCTCTCGTCAGCTCAGGCCTCTCGTTGCCTGGCAAGAGTAACTGTCGTGGGTCATGTCAGGTGGGGATGGTTTCGTGGAGATAAAGCTCTGCGCCCCTTGCGCAAAGCTGGACTTCCGGGATGTTGCCCTCGGACAGTCAAAGCAGCCCCGTTTCTCCGACTCCGACGGGACATGGGACTTCTCCGACTGCGTTCCTCACCACGACGGACTTGAAGAGCTGATCGAATGCGCGCGCACCAGTGACGGATGCGAGCTGTGCAAGGCTCTCGCCCTGAAATGGACCGCACGAGGAGAAAGTTTCCGCTGGCCAAGTGGGGAGGAATATGGGTGGTATGATGATGCAAAAGCGACGTTGGAGAAAGAACCGCGCCTGCGCAAATGTGTTCTCGTCTTGGGGCCGTATTATCAGTTCCCGCTTTACGAAGCGGTAAAGACCACCGGTGTTGCCCTGTGGAACATCGAGGGAGATGCAGACTTGCAACCGGAAATACCGCTTGGGTTCGCCAAATTCTATCTTAGAAGGGGTACGTCACGGTCTTCGGCGCGCCAGATCCATACATTGATTGCGTTTAGATTGCTTGCCGCCCGCATCCAGCCCTTTCGCCCAAACCATACGGACGCGCGACATCTGCAAGAACTCCAGAACACCGGAATGCATGGCAATCGCACGAAGTTGGTTAAAGGATTGCCTGGATAACCACGATTTGTGCAAAGGACCTTCCGAATCCGACAGACGGTTACCATCGCGGGCCATCGACGTTGGCGATGAGGACCACGATCCAAAGCTGATTGTCACCGGAGATATAGCGGGTGAATATGCTGTCCTGAGCTATTGCTGGGGTCAGACAAAGCATCAACACATGACGCTCACCCAGGAAAATTTGGCCGCTTTTCAAGAGTCGATACCAATGTCCATGTTACCGATGACCCTCCGAGATGCAATCTATGCAACAAGGGAATTGGGAATCCGTTACCTGTGGATCGATGCATTGTGTATCATTCAAGACTCGGTTGATGATTGGACGCATGAGGCTGGGAGTATGAATACTGTTTACAAAAATGCGGTCGTGGCGCTATTTGCAACAACAGCGGCCTCTGCTGCTGAAGGATTCTTGGGCGAACGAGAGATCAGTCCAGTTCAATACTTGATGCCACCATCGGTATGGAGCCCAAGCAACTCGAACGCAAACGATACTGGCCAAGAAGACGATTTGAATGTTTTCCTCGCACTCAATGACTGGGGAGCTGAGAACGATGATGCGTACCACCGCGATCCCAAGATTTATCCATGGGTAACGCGTGGCTGGACGATGCAAGAACGGTTATCGTCGTCTCGTGGTATCAGCTTCAACAAGCTCCAAATGGCGTGGAATTGTCTAGCTCGTACCGGGCGGGAAAACCAATTGTACGAAGATCATGAGTTACAACAACGGGCTGGACTACTCGATCATGTCAGCACCGGCCTTGGGGCAGCACTCCTTGCTTCACTGTCGGAGCGTTGGAACATTTTGACCAGAATACAGGACTCTCAGCTAGGATGTCTCGGAATGGAAATTTACGAGAAATTGGCCCTTCAGCTCTGGTACCGTCTCGTGAACCATTACTGCACTAGACGGTTGTCCAACGAATCCGATAGGTTACCGGCCATTGCAGGGTTGGCCAAGACTCTCGAGGACCGCATGCCAGGAAACCACTACCTGGCAGGCCTTTGGGAGGGTGACTTGGTCCTGGGACTTTCTTGGAGCGTAAATGAAAACTCTTATTCCAGCTGCATTTATTCCGCCCAATCATCAACCAAGCAAAGATCAGTATTGGTTCCGTCATGGAGTTGGGCAAGCACCTCTCACGCGAGTTACGCTACTTACAACTTCCACGATGACACCGATGGCTATATTACCGAGAGTCTCGCGTTTATCCACCAATCAGAAGTTTCAGGCTATATGGAACGCTTTATTCCGCGGAAACCGCTAGTGTTGCAGATGACTGCGCCAGCCATGAGGTTATCGGACAACTGGCATTCCACTGAGCATCCGATGGAAGAGCAAGACTTGGCCCAAGTAGCATTGGAGACACTTTTACGGATGAAAATACTGAGTAACCAAGCCAGTAAGCAAGAAATCCCTGGCCATATTACGGAAGACTTACAAAACTCGGAGTTCTTCCAAAAGCATGAGCCATATCCTGGACAGCATTTTCTCGTAATTCAAATTTTCCAGAGGACACCGAAAGATTTTGGATTTCTCGTGCCCACTGTAGATACTCCAAGCATGTTTTTTCTGGTTCTGGAAAGTGTTCTGCATATCCCACAGCGGTACCGCCGTGTGTTGGAATTGTATCTCGCAGAAGGAAACTTTCGAGACACGGAGACTGACTTTATCCTCGAAAGACATGGTCAGAAGATCTACAAGGGCAATCTTCTGTGTATCATTAGAGAGCAGCAGTGGAGGCATCAGGATATTGAGCTGGAATAGGCAGCAAAGTCCCCAGTTGGAACGTGCCTCTCAAAGTAAATGCTATAGCCGTAGTTGTGAGTGTAGTGAAATGAGACCATTGCCAGAGAAAGACAGCTCTGGCGTAAAGGATTTCGATGAGATACTTTTGATCACAGTGTGACACCTGCTTCAACTACCTCTGATTTCGTTTTAAACTGTCTATTTCTATTGTGATCTGCTATGATATCACTAAAATTGCCAAAATTCACCGGGCGTCGTTCTTAGACTTGTTCGCCTTTGCTCGTGCCTTTGACACTACCGTTCCCCTTCGGTACCACCACCGCCCCCTCAACCCCGTCCCCCGCCTCCCCCGTATACTCCACGCCCACAATCTCCTCCACCCCTCCCAGCCCCTTCTCCTCCTCCCCAAACAGCCCCATCAGCTCCTCCAACGACATCCCCTTCGTCTCCGGAAACCAGCGCCACACAACCCCCACCGCGATCACCAACATCCCCGCGTAAAACACAAACAGCCAGTACCCAATGCGGTCGAGCGCAATCGGGTTCACATACGAATTCACCGTCAACGCGGCCTGCCCCAAGGCAATCTGCAACGCCAACCCCTTCACCCTCAACCCATACGGCAGAATCTCCGTCGTGTACGCATACAGCAGCGGGTTGCACGCGACGTTAAACGCCGCATTATACAAAAACAGCCACACGACCGTCACATACGCAGCGGCCACGCTCCCCCGCGTGGCGTAGCACGCGGACGCGACGGTCAGCGGCACGTTTGCGAGCAGCATGCCTCCGAACGAGGCGAGCCAGAGCGGGCGGCGGCCGACGCGGTCGGCGAGCAGGGCGCCGGCGGCGGCGCACAGCAGATTCCAGATCTGCAGGCCGCCGTTGATGCCCGTCTGCTGCGCCGTCGACGCGATGCCCACCGACGCCAGGATCGGCGAGAAGTAGTACGAGATGGCCGACTGCCCCGTCCACAGCGTCAGGATCGCCACCGCCGCCACGATCCCGAGTCGTCGCCGGTTCGGGTGCGTCGACAGCGTGCGGCGCCAGGTGGTGGACTTGCTGGCGCGCTCGACGGCGAGGGCCGCCGTGATTTGGGAGATGGAGTGCGTGACGAGCGGGTCGTTGGGGGCGCCGTTGGCGTGGTAGGTGGAGAGGATGTGGAGCGCTTCGGCGGTCCGGCCCCGGGAAAGAAGGTAGCGGGGGGATTCGGGCATGAAGAATGTGGTGATGAGGACGAAGAGGGCCGGGGCGCCTTGGACGAGGGAAGGGATGCGCCAGGACCAGGAGGTGGAGAGGTAGCCGGTGCCGAAGGTGAGCCAGGAGGCGATGATCGATCCAACGTACCAGAGGACGTTGAACTATGGGGTATGGTCAGCTCGTCAGAGCTTTTGCGGGAGGGAATTGGTGTCATGCATACCATTGACGCTATTTGACCCCTCATGCGAGGATGCGCCAGTTCGTTCAAGAGACTGGGGCCTGCCGAGGTGGTGAAGCTGATGCCGAATCCGATGATGAGTCGGCCTCCAATGAACATGCCGCGGTCCTGCGCAGCACTTTGCAAAGCCGCTCCGACAATACACAGGAACGAGCCAAAAGCTAAGGACGGCCTTCGTCCGTATCGATCTGCCAGTGGAGAAGCAAAGAAAGCGCCAACGAAGCCGCCGACGAAGATGATTGCCGTGATGAGTCCGACGCCATCGGACGAGGGGTTTCCCATAGCTGATACAAATTTAGTAGTCGCCTCAAAATAGTCGTTTGGGGCTTTCTTCACCATCTTTCCACGGCTGCATTGCCTGGAAGCTTCCGGTCACACTTTCATCGTAGCCCACGGTCATCTGTGATACCAAGATGCAGGTCTGCCAGAAGACAAGACGCCTGAGGCCTGCATCCCGCCACCACTTGGGATTGGTGTTGTTTTGAATGCCCTCAAAGTTCCCTGGAACATTGCCGGCGATGGTCGCGGTCATTGTGTACCGCGGTGTGGTCGGGGGCCGAGAATTGACAGAAAAAAAAGACCATGTGAACATCAGACCACCGGCGGGGAGACGCCAGTTATAGTTACAGAGCTCTGGGATATTGTGTCAACGAAACGATTCCATTTCGGGGATGCAAGATGCGGGGCGATAAGGTTGATGCTGGGATCTCAAACTCGGCCGTGACTCGACCGAGCCTGCTTCCCCGGACAAAGTGGGGGATTCTGCCAGCCCAACCAGCAACACCAGATGCGTGCGGTTGCGAAATCCTTTTAATCATGTGAACGTCGGTTGGTCAAGACCCCCGGCCGCCCGACCGACAAATGTTGCAATCGTCGGGCCCCGCCGTAGAGCTCTTCAACCGGAGCGGCGTACTTAAAGATGGTGGTGATTCGAGTCGATGGCATCGATAAGCAGTCCCGAAGAAGCTCCAGCCTGTCTCGAAAGCCTCCCTCTGATTCTCACCATGCCTCACTACGAGAACGAGCCCATCATCGACACAACTGTCAAGACTGGTGACTGGCGTGACCAGCTCTATGAAGACGGCTACGTCGTTGTGAAGGGAGTTCTTTCTCCCGAGCATGCCCAATCCTATGTCGAAAGGATGTTCCAGTGGCTGGAGAGCTTCCCTTACGGATTCAATGTCGCCGACAAATCAACGTGGAATGTTAAGCACTTGCCAGCTCACATGAAGTAAGTTCCTGCTGATGCATTGCACGTGGAGTGTTCCACAAGTTTACAAGTACCGAAGAGGCGGCATGTACCATGGTTACGCCGTCGAGCACGAGAAGGTGATGTGGGACGCCAGACAGTAAATTCACACGCCGTCAAAAAGCCAGGTCAAGCGCAACACTGACTCGCCGTGTAGAGAACCGAAGCTCATCGACGCCTTCGCCAAGCTTTGGGGCACCGACGAGCTCCTCGTTTCCTTTGATGGCATGAACTTGACAATCCCTGCCACCGACCGCCCTGCTTCCGAACCATGGCCGCATGTAGACCAATCCCCGCTGCGGAAGGGCATGCAGTGCGTACAGGGCATCCTGAATTTCGCTCCGAACGGCCCGAAAGACGGCGGGCTCATTGTCGTTAAGGGATCCAGCAAGCTGGTTGACTTGTTCTTCAAGACACATGATGTGAAGGGAAGAGAGACTTGGGGACCGGCGGATTGGTTTGGTTTCCAGCAGGAAGAAGTGGACTGGTTTCTGAGCCGGGGGTGTGAGGTGGTCAAGGTGTGCGCGGAGCCTGGTGATCTGGTTCTTTGGGACTCGAGAACCGTGCACTACAACGTCCTGCCGGAGACTCAGAATACGCGTGCAGTCATGTGTAAGTTGAATCTGTTTCCGTCTGACAGAAAGGCTTGCTGATGTGTTAGATATTTGTTACACTCCTGCTGCGTTTGCATCAGCTGAAGATCTTGAGAAGAAATCAGCGTTGTTCAAACAGCGGGTGGGAACAGTACGTCGCAGCTCTTCTGACTGATTTGGTTATTTGGTACTGATCAATAGTAGACTCACTGGCCACACGCGAACTTTTTCCCAAACAACGAGAAAAGACTGCGTCTTGGGCAGCCAGATACTTATTCGAGGACTCGTCCTTATCAAGAGCCGGAGGAGAATGATCTCTTGTTGAAATTGGCGGGTGTTCTTCCATACAAACAGCAGATTTAGTGATATGCCTGGCAACTGTGCCGAAGGCTTGATGATATGGTGAAGTTGTTATTCCTCAATCAAGTCATCTAAAATCTGCAGTGCGTGCCTCGCAACCATGTTTTGTGACTCCACCTTCCTCAAGAATTCCTTCCCTTGAGCTATACTCTCCAAATAGTCCAGAGAGGGAACACTGCTCCCTTTCACCTCGAGCGCCAGCGTCACCGTGCCCGAGAAAACATGCATCGCGAGAGCCCTACACAAAGTCAATGCCACGCCACCAACCAAAGCCAAAAGAAAAACATACCATGGCCTCAGCCTTGAAAAATCCGCCATCCCGGCCAGCGCCGACTTCACAATGGCCACCGCCGAGCTCAAGCAGATACTCCTCGCCCGTACATAATTCGTCGACCCCTCCAGCCAATGCGTCTGCAGCACGCGATTGACCGCAATCCTGTGATACAGCAACACCATCGCCAAGCTTTTCTTCTGCCATGGAATCCACGGCAGCGCCGCGTCGCGCTCGCGCGTCTCCGCCGTCGCGGGCTCGTCGTTCTGCAGGTGCGCGGGCAGGTCGCCGATCAACGCAGCCAGCTGGTCGTCAGCGGCGACGACGAAGGCGGCGACGTCGGCGGCCGGCCAGCGGCGCAGCCGCATCTTGCTGCGCAGCCGGTAGTAGATGATTGCGACGCGGCCCATGGCGACGTGGTACTGGATGGGGCGCGGGGCGGGGCTGCCGGGCTGGGCGCGGCCGCCGCGGAGCAGCTGGCCGTCGTCGACGTCGGCGGGCAGCGCGCACGCGAAGTCGGTGTCGGCGATGCAGGGCGTGCGCGCGGGGATGGGCAGCCACTCGCACAGCACCAGCGTCCACCACAGCCGCCGTCGCGATTCGCGCGCCACCGGGCTCTCGTGCAGGTTGGCGCGGTCGGAGCCGAGGTGGAGCTGTTGGGCCATGCGGATGGCGCAGGCCCAGAGGTTGGAGTGCCGGCAGGTGTCGCCGATGTTGGTGGCGACGATGCCGAGGATGGTGATGGCTTGCACGACGGAAAGGCGGGTCTTCTGCAGGAAGTCTCCCTTGTCGAGGAAGTAGAGCGCTGAGTCGTACCAGTTCCGCAGTAGAGCTTGCTGGTCTGGGATTGGCGGCGTGCTTTGCGTGAATTCCGTGTCGTCCATGAACAGGAGGGTGGAAGATAAGACGCTGAAGTAGATGGCGAGCCAGAGCGGGTCCTCGTTGTTCAGTGAAGAAGACGAGGAAAACCTCAGCCAGAACTGATCGTGCTCTTGTTGGAAGTCTGGAAAGAAAAAGGCGAAGTGGATCCAGGATGTCCAAACATCAGCATGCTGGAGAAATATGTTGCTGCATTTCCTCGAAGGCAACAGAGCGTGGCTGTCTTGGAAGACGGTCCTTGGCTCCCTTGATTGTCCGACAGCACTGAAAAGACGCCCCTCGTACTTCTCAGTCATGTCCACCACGGAACTATCAGAGAGCGTGGACTCTGCGGCATTCCCGGCCTGGTCATGGGCTGATATGAGAGAAGCGAGGCGTGCGTTTTCCTGAAGCAAGGCTTCATAGCTGGGATTTCCACTCGCAGAGTCGGCAGTGCGAATCTGGCCGCGCACGCGAACCGTCTCGCGTCGACAGTTCAACGCTACGCCGCGGCTGATGCAGCCTCGGCAGGGAATGTCTTTGCTGCATTTCACCTTCCTTGCGTAGCAGGCAGTACACGACAATGGCGCATGTTGAGTTGAGCGGATCGAGGGCGGCATGTGTAATGGGATGTGAACGTCGTGCCGGAGATGTGCGGCACCGTCTACACGTAATCGCACTATCCCGCTTAGGGCCGTTTCCACTGAGAGCCTGCCCGACGATTTATTACCTGTCTCAACACTACTAAATACACATTGAGAGATCCAAGTAGTGCATGCACGATATCTGATCAAGATGCTGCACCTAAATGCAGAGCGCATCCCGGCTTAGGTCTCAGGGTTCTTTCATTCCGATGTCCACACAGTCCAGCGAGGCACCTTACGAAATAAATCATCACCGTACCGAGATATCAAGCACGACCAGCCCACTATAGCCAGCAATATGCCACGTTTCCGAGAATTTTTGGAAACCATCGTTACCAGCTTCCGTGATTTCACCCATTCGGATAAGGACGCCGACCGTCCAACTTCGGTAGACCCACTCTAAAGACCGCAACCAAGCCACGCTCCCACAAATGCACCCAAGCCAACCATGGTCTCGCCCAGCCAACAGAAAAACTCCATTCCACTGAGTCACACAGCTCCAGCACCTCAAACCTATAAAAGGCCCTCTCCCGCGCAACTATTCCAATCTCCAGGAGTCTAGCCGCCTCCTCCGTCCTGGCTACGAAAAGCCCAGTAAACATGTCCACGTCACAACAAGATCCCCCGAAAGCACCATTTTGCCTCCACAGACCTGCACATCTAAGAGTCTGCAGCAATATCGACTGCGTTTCTCGGATCCTGTATAGGCTATAATATCCGGCGGTAAGTCTTCTCCGCCTCCGCCACTAAACACAACGGCCGCAATATTGCTTTGGTCCAGTCTGAGATTTGCTGACTCTCAACGCATGGCAAGATGCGCTTCCGCCAAAGCATTGCCGGCAATGCCCCTGTCTGCTTCACTGCGTTGTGGTATCCGCCATCTTCCCAATGTCTACGCCTGGCTATCGCGGTGCCTACGTCTTACTAAAACGAACTCGAAGGTACGTGTGGCGTGTTGATGTCAAAGCGGGAAGAAGTTGCGATCAATAAGCGTACTGGCGCGTCGAGATTTTGTCGACCATGTGCGACAGGGCTGACGATTTTGCAGACAACGGATCGATGCGGACGACATTTGTAAGAGCAGCGGAGACAAGATGAACAGCCTGCTACTTGGCACGTCAGCCTGGAGAATCAGAGCTCTTGAAGTGAGAGGGTACACTTGCTGTGAGCATCACGGAAAGGCGGCAAAGCAAAGACCGCGTTGTCAGAGAGCGAAATAAGACAGTTGCGGTGCGTCGCTGACGGTCTTGTCCGCCCGGAAAAGTGAGTTGAGAGCGCCTCGATTCCTTCCTTGAAGCCCCGCGCATGGCGAGAGCGACAACGAAAAAAATGAGAGTCTGGTGCTAAGATCGAGGTCCAAGACCACGTCCACATGTGGAAATCAAAAATTGTCCGAGTACGCCCGCAGGCAGGCTGATACAAGGATACCTAGCCACGTTGTGCAATGCAGTGGACCTTGCAAGGCCAAGGTCTTCATGATCACCTTGGCCTCTCGGTGGTGTTGATTAATGATATGAGGGAGAAAAGGAGAACAGGTTCGGGGCGAGAAAGAGACCAGCTTTTATACTCGAGAAGCGCGGTCGGCGCGCCTGCTGGACAGTCAGCAAGCGAGCTCCAGGCAGCGGTCATAAGAGCTGCTGAGGGAGGCGCAGGGGCGTGAACTGCAGGAGGAGAGCTAGATGGGCAGACACTTTGGGGGCGCGGCAAGCAGTAATCATTGACTGCGCAGCAGTGCAGCAAACTGTCCACTCACCGGTAGATCGTGTGAATTGGAGAGATGGGTTGCAGGTACCAGATGAGCACTTCTGCAAATTTGCATCAACTACTGACATGGTGCTCAGGGTGCATGGCGGTGCGGACGTCTGGCAGGCTTTTGACCCATTGCCGTCATCACGACGGGTGGACTGACAAGCAGCGACGTGATCGGGCTCAGGATGGGCGAAGACGGAAGGAGCTTGTTGGGCGAGGCAGGACCAGGCAGTGGCCAGGAAGTGATGTCTCCTGCAGGGGCGCACCACACTCTGGTGGACAGGGCAGAAGGTCTGAAACCACGACAAAGGAGTTACGACAGGCCGAAAATGCAGAAATCGAAGGTGCGCAGCAGCAGAAGTGGCTGCGATTGATGGCATCACCCGCGGCGGCTGGCAGACGAAGCAATGCAGTGGCAGCTAGAAATCGACCAGCAGCAACGCACTTGGACGCTCCAAGAAGAGCACAGATGCCAGCTCCCTGTAGAGTACTGATTCTCATGGTATCTGAACAAATCTACCCATCTCTCCAAAACATCCTTGCCTAAATCTGAGACGACTAAACGCGCGATCTACAGCTTCGCCTTCCCCCCATTTCTCTTTTTCTCCTCCTCTGCCTTTTTGGCTTCCGCCTCGATTTCATCGTCCCAGGGAAGTCGGAAACTAGCGTGTTTGTCGTTCATGGCAACGTTGACCTTGTGGTGCTCGGCGGTCGCATAGACAAGCTTGCCGTCCAGCGAGGTCATCTCACCCTTGATCATGGCCATGGTCTTGCCGGCCTGCACGACGCGCGAAGTGAGCAGAACGGTGGTGCCAATGGGCACGGCGCGCAAATACGAGATGTTGAGAGTGCGGGTCACACCGCCCATGAAACTGCAAAGCGTCAGTGCGAAGCATCCGACGAGATCCGAAAAGACACTCACAACCAAAAATTCGGCCGCGACAGCGGGTTCAGTGCGGAGGTGGTGGCCATGTCTGCAGGTCGTCAGCCCCTGGCACGGGCCCGGCGCGGCGGAACAGCGCACCAAAAATAACGCCTGCGGCTCCACCGTGCATCACATCGTTCAGGTTGGAAAACTCGTTGCCGATTGTGAGCTCGTATTGGGAGAAGCCCTCGGGGCCGGCGTCGACGAGCTTCAGCTTCTCCATCACCACGCTGTCGAAGTCCTGCAGCAGCGGTCGGCAGTCAGCATCACGTTATGGTGGCACAGCCCGGTGCGGCGGCACCAACCACATGGCCAGCCGGCCGCTGAGCTGCGATGAGCTTGTACCTGTGCGGCGAGTAAGCATTAGCGAGAGACGGTGGTGGGGCCGAGGGGAGGGGACGGGGGCTTGCCGGTCAAAGAGGGCTTGCACGGCGCGCATGGCCTTCGCCCTGGCTGCAGCTTCTGTGGACGCCATGGCGACCTGGGTGCGGAGACGAGGCGAGACTGCGAACGCGAGCGAGATACGAGCGCAGGCGTGGCTGATATCGGCGCGCCGACCCCTCCCTCCTCACTCAGCCCTGGGACCAGACACCTCGGGCCGGCGGGGATCTGCGCTTAGCGGGCGCGTCAGCGTCGGTGGCGCCCTGTTCGCGTGCGACTCGAAACCCAATCACCGGCACGCGAAACATCCGCAAGGCGATCATACGTCCCGCCGCCCATCTTACTCGACTGGCGGGCCCCGGCGCGACACGTATATACCTTCGACGCCCCGGCTGAGCTTCCGCCCCTCCAAGTCTTTTGTTCTCTACATTTTACGCTGACCTCCTGTTTTCGAGCTCCGTCAGCTGCGGTGCGCCATGGCCTCGACATCTCCGCCCGTTACCAAAGAGCTCCGCAAGAAGGTGCTGCGGGTGCTATTCTTCTCGCTTCTACTGGACCTGGTATTCCGCACCCCCAGCACACGAAAGCTATGTTCTGACGGTCAATTGCTAACAATTCGCCTCCCCAGATTTCCTTCACTTTCATCCTTCCGCTGTTCCCGAAGCTCCTGGAGTTCTACCGTGACCATGAAGCCGCCAACGCCTCCTCCAACACCGTCCTAAACAGCGTACTAGCCGGCCTAAATGCGTACAAGAACTCCTTTGCAAAGCCCATCAACGACCGCTACGACATCGTGCTACTCGGCGGCGCCCTCGGCTCGCTGTTCTCCTTCCTCCAGGCCATCGCGTCCCCCATAATCGGCAAGCTCTCGGACAAATATGGCCGGCGCACGGCGCTGCTCTGGTCAATGACGGGCAACATCCTCTCCGTGGCGCTGTGGGTCGCGGCGACCGACTTCCGCACATTTCTGGCGTCGCGAGTCGTCGGTGGGCTGAGCGAGGGCAACGTCCAGCTCGCGCTGGCCATCGCGACGGACATCAGCGACGACTCGCAGCGCGGCGCGACCATGGCTCTCGTCGGAGCGTGCTTCAGCATCGCCTTCACCTTCGGGCCAGCGCTGGGCGCCTGGCTCTCGACCATCACGACCGTGGCCGCCAACCCGTTCGCGACGGCCGCCGGCTTCTCGCTGTTCCTGATCGTGACCGAGACGCTGTACCTCTACTTCGCGCTGCCGGAGACGCTGCCCGCCGCGTCCGACTCCAAGCCCACCGCGAACGGCAAGAAGGCCGCGCCGGAGCCCGCGAAACCGCTCGTCCGCACCAACTCGCACGCGCTGCTCAACTTCACGCACTTCATCTTCATCCTCTTCTTCTCGGGCATGGAGTTCTCGCTGCCGTTCATGACGTACGACCTGTTCGCGTACGGCTCCAAGCAGTCGGGCCGCCTGCTCGGCTTCATCGGGCTGGTCGCGTCGCTGCTGCAGGGCTCGGTGACGCGCCGGCTGCACCCGCTGCGCGTCGTGCAGACGGGCGTGCTGAGCTGCGCCGTCGGCTTCTTCCTGCTCGGCCGCCTCACCACCGAGAAGCAGCTGTACGCCGCCGCCGCCTGCCTGGCCGTCACGAGCGCCACCGTCGTGACCGGGCTGAACAGTCTGAGCAGCTTCGAGGCCAGCCAGGGCGAGAGGGGCGGGAAGCTGGGGAACCACCGCAGTTGGGGTAAGTCTTGTCCTTTTCCGGCTCTTGCCGCCTGCTAGATGACCTCTCGGGGACTAGATTGCTAATCTGAATTCCTGCAGGTCAAATCGGTCGTTCTATCGGCCCGCTGGTTTTCTGCTCGCTGTACTGGTGGGCGGGCCGCGAGTTCGCGTATGCGGTTGGTGGAGCTGGTATGGTCGGTGTTTGCGGCCTTGTTTTTGGTGGCTTGAAGGTGCCGCCGGGAACGGAGGTCAAGAGGAAGGGCAAGGAGCAGCCATCGGCGGCAGCGGAGAAGGCAGTGAAGTCATAACCTCGGTATATAGGATGTAAATTCTCGTAATGTCTGGATCAAAAAAAGTCGCCACGTGCTTCGTAAATTCACAATGCATCGTATCCATTCCAAACATGAACGTAACCCGCAATTGTTTGTGACGGGGTATATGTCCTCTGAACGTACACAAATTCTGCTCACCCAAATATTTCCAGCCCAAGTTCCCATGAACGCCAGTCGATGCTCTACATATGATACAGAGGTCAAACGCAACGGTCTGCCGTCTATTTCTTCTTTCCACCCTTTGACTTGTGTTCTGCAAAATCGTCAGTCGTCACACCTTCTACAATACGGCGACCAATGCTCACCTGGAGGCCCCCTTTTCTTCTTCGGCGCGCCCTTTCCGCGAGCCTTAAGCCTATAAATCCAGAATCGTCAGCATAACCATTCTCAACCCATGCACCTGCTCCCACAGGACCCCGCCTGACATCCACGAGCGCAAACCACCACCGAAAAAAACCCCCCACGAGAGTAACGTACGCAGCAATCTTCTCCTGGCGATCCCACTCCTGAATGTCCAAGCCCTCCCACTCTGGATACAGCTTCGCGAGATCGTTGAACGTGCCAATGCGACGCGGGTAGTATGCGGCGACGGACGGGCCCTTCAGACGCTCGCGCAGGACCTTGGTCCCAAGGCGGTTGCCCTCCGGGTTGAAGACGGTGTTGAAGACCTTGCATTGGGCCTGTCGCGGCGGAGGTGTCAGTCTACTGCAAGAGGGAACATGGTGCCGGTAGCCATTGATGGAAGATGCGCGGTCAGAGGGGGAGCGGGAGGCGAACCTGCATGAGGGCCAAAATGCGCTGGCGGGGGACCGACATAGCTGGTGGGTTGGGGTGGATGGCGTCGACGACGATCAGCCGTGGGCCGGACGTGGTGCGCGAAGTCGAGGCGGCAGGCGGCAGAAACTTCACCGCCCGCGTGAGCTCGCGCTGACGCTAGGCCGATGGCGGCATGGCTCCCGCTCGCTAGCGGGGCAGCTCTTCGGATCGCCGTCACTTTTCTGTCGCTCGCCAGCTCCGCCTCTCTGGCTCGCCAGTTGCTCCGCGTCCTCTTGTGCAGGTGCTCTGGCTTGCCGGTCCGGTTCCTGCACTCTGGAGATTCCTCCCATATGCGCTGAGCAGCCCTACGGCTTCGAATCGCCAGGCATGAAGCACAACGGAGGTCCCGGCTACCAGGCCGGCCGCAACGCGAAGCGTCCGCGTCCTGACGGCCCATACAACAACGACCGCAATCCCAACAAGCGCGCGCGCAACCAGCGCGATCACAGCTCCGCCGCCACTGGTGCCAATGCCTATCCCAAGAAGGACACCAATGCCGCCAAGTTCCAAGACCCCGACCTCTGGAAGCACAATGGTAAAGCTACCTCATTCACAACCACCCTGCAGACCCTGCACCTGCGAGAGCACCATAACCTCCGACCACAGCTCCATACGCCTCGTTCCCTGTCACTGCATCCAAAGCAGCAGCGACCACCTCCCGCCCTCCGTCCACACCGTTAACGCGCCTCCCACGCAGCCACTCCCACCACCCCCTCCGCCTCCACCCTCCCGCCCCTCCCCCCTCTCCTCGACCCCACCCACGCCAAAACCGCCTTCACACACACCTCCGCCGCCACCCCGACCGCCCCATCCTACGACCGCCTCGAATGGTACGGCGACTCGGTCATCGAAATGGCCGCCACCGACCTCCTCTGGCGCCACTACCCCGCCACCCTCACCGGCGGCCGGCTGTCGCAGATCCGCGAGTCGCTCGTCAACAACGCGCGGCTGGCGGCCTTCGCGCGCGGCTACGGCTTCGACCGGCGGCTGGCGGCGAACCTCGCGCAGACGCACGTGTCGGCCGCGGCGTGGACCAAGGTGCTGGGCGACGTGTTCGAGGCCTACGTCGGGGCGCTAGCGCTGGAGGACGCGGGAACGACACAGCGCCGGGCAGAGGAGTGGCTGGAGGCGCTGTGGCGCCCGCTGCTGCCGGGCGCGGACGCCTTCGGCGAGGAGGACGAGGCCGCCCAGGACGCCGTCAAGCAGCGCGCCGCCCGCACGTTCGCGCCCAGTGGCAGCGGCCTGAAGGCGTACTACGAGGATCTGGCGCCGGTGGTCATGGAGAATAAGGCGCAGCAGCGGCACACGGTGGGGTTCTTTGTGAAGGGGTGGGAGTTTGAGGGGCTGAAGTTGGGGGAGGGCGTGGGGCAGAATAAGAAGAGCGCGAAGACTAGGGCGGCGAAGGATGCGTTGGAGAGGGTGGAGAGGGGGGATGAGGTGTTGGTGGGCTTAGTGGAGAGGGTGGAGAAGTATGTGGCGGAGAAGAAGACGGCGAGGGAGGAGGCGGAGAAGGCGAAGGAGGCGGAGGCTTAGGTGGCGATTGAGGAGAATTCTGAGGGGACAAAGGGAGAAGACGATGAGCTCCAGAGGGAAGCCCAAAAATTGAAAAAGCATAAGGAGTCCAAAAAGAAGCATAGGAATGGCTAAAAAGTATAGGATAATTAGGGGAAGTCATTACGGGAGCATAAAGGGTCTTACATCGAGGCATCTGCATTGATTGGAGTTTCTGGGAGCAAGGTCTTGTATTGATATGATACCCACAATATGGCAATTCATGCGCAATTGATCAATTGTGATGATTCGCGAAGAGAACGTAGCTATTTAGCATAAGCATGCCCGGTCATGAGAATTCATAGTCCTCATCGGGATGCAGAATTCCACACAATATGTGCAAAATCTATGAAGAGGCGAGGTGGGATGGGGGAGAATATCAGGAAGAGAATGAGCCGTAGGAAATTGGCTTTACAAGTTCTTTTGATCATTCTTCTAACCAATATCTTCACGCCAAACGCATCAGAGCCCGCTTATAAGACAATAGCTAGTAACACCTTAGCAAGTGTCCAAAGTAAGCTCTATCATATGTACGTTTGAGGCAGATCATAAAATCAGGATAGCTATCCTTGAGGATATTCGCTATATTGAACGATACGCTCTTTTCTATTCAGCTTCTCCTCGGTTTACATTTTCTTTGGTATTGTCTCAACTCTAGGTACATAGACACGCTCATTTGCTTACTCTCAGAGGAAGCGCAACCTAATCTTTTCTCTCGGACCTCAACTCTCCGGACTTCATCATCAGGCGTTCTCTTTCCACGCTTTAGCCGCTCTCACAATTGCCACCATGCCCCTGCATTTTACGTTGTATTAAGCCGATCAGCACTGTCCTCTGGAACAGCCCCCTATCACAAAGCATGAACGCAAGCTGTGAGGTTTAAAATTATGCATTACTAGACACTATAGCTACGCGTCTGCAACAAATCTCCCAAAAACCGCTTAGTTGGAGATCGTAACCTCCACATCGCCAGTCTGCTGGCAGACGAAGTCATCCTGGCCGTTGCCGCCGGCATGGCAGTAAGGCGCGATCTCGGTGGAACCGTAGAGACCCGCACTGTTCGCCTCTCAGTCAGCCTCCACT
The DNA here is from genome assembly GCA_020912385.1 of Neofusicoccum parvum. Taxonomy (NCBI): domain Eukaryota; kingdom Fungi; phylum Ascomycota; class Dothideomycetes; order Botryosphaeriales; family Botryosphaeriaceae; genus Neofusicoccum; species Neofusicoccum parvum. Next base: position 1,346,554 of record CP087217.1, on the reverse strand, counting down.
GTCCACTCAAAACAACATCGAGAGTTCGGGGGGGAAACGACTTACCCAGGAGCGGTCTGCTTGTAGATGGTCAGGGCGTAGTAGCCGTTGGAGCCGTCGCGCAGCTCGAAGCGGTACGCGCTCTCACCGCACACGACGGCGACGTCGCTGGCCAGGTCGGCCGCCGACGTGGCCGAGCACTGCACGCCGTCGGGCTGGATCGTGAAGGTCGCGGACTGGATGGCGTCGCTGGTGTCGCGGACGCTGAGGTCCTTGATCTGCACCGTCTCGGAGGAGGCGGCGGCGAGGCCGACGAGGGCGGCGGTGGCGGCGAAGAAGCGCATGGTGGTTGTTTGGTTGGGTTGGTTTGGTTGGAAGGGTGGTTGGATTGGGGTGATGGAGAGGAGGTTCTACAATGTGGTGGTCGATGTTTATATAGGTGTTGGGAGAGCTCTCAGGCTCTACTCCTAGACTCGTATATGCAGAGAGCCCTCGGACTTGCTGTGCTGGTCTATTCTCAGGGGCATCGCCGTTGCTCTCCGCCACCCAGCATTCTGTGAGTAAGTTAGTAACCTCGACGTACGAGTCTGCCTTGATTCTGCCTTGAGCTCGGTATGCCGGCACTTCATATACGATGATCGACTGTCATGGTTTCTAGAAACAAAATGGAACCCACCTATTACGAGCAGATCAGCGTGGGCGGCCTGAACAGTAAGTGATTGGCCTAAACAACTGCGCCACGCCTTGCAGTCGGCCTCGCAAGGCTGAAAGATGATTGGTATGAACACTGAATAGGATGCCACCTAAGGTGGCCCACACATATACTTTGTGTCCGTGACATGACGCCTGTGGACGTCGAAGCGGGAACTTGAGAGCCTTCAACACAGTGCAGTAGCTGTAGGGCTGAAACTCTACGCAAGTAGCTGAAAGCCTGCAGAGAAACGTACAATATGCAGGCAGAGACTTATTTGGCGCGTCTATACCTTTTCGGGAGCCTTGATTAAGATACATGAAAAGAATCGGTATGAAGGAGGGCTGTTTAGATGTCTCCGCGGCTTGGTGCCGCGCGATCACTAATACGGAATGCCTTGGCCACTACGAAGTCTAACACCGCACCTCACATCCACAAGCCCACCCATGAGGTTCGGCCACCCACACTGTCGTTTTGTAGGGGCTTCATTGGCGCCTTTCCACAAATACACTTCGGACGCACTGACGAGGACTGCGTGGGCGGCCAACACGTGTGGAGATGGACTTATACACTGCTGCTGTGAGTACCCGCAAAAGGGGTGACTTTGGCTCCGTTCTACGTGAAAGGAAGGTATTTCCGTGATGCAGTCTTTCCTTAACTTCACATACAAGGAAGGTAACGCCGCATCGTAGTTCTCGTGCCGTTACTTTCGGTCAAAACACGTCGGGTTCTCCAACTAAGATGGTTCAGAGAGTAGCGGTAGATATAGGCCCACTCCTCTGCGGAGAGGCAATGACGTTTACAAAGGTAACTAGACACATTTATTCATCCCCTAACCGCAATGAGCTAGGGAAAGCGTTTCCGCGCAAGTTGTCGGCATTCTCGGCGTTTTCGGCTTTATCACCACACAGTCAAGCTTTGATCTTGACCTGTAACTTTCTGTGACGTGATGAGTCCATTTCAATACGAGGCAAGACCTCAAACCTGAGTATCTTTAGCACTGTGGCTAACCCACAGTGCATTAACGGGTTTTCGTTTCTATGTATCCGATCATTTTTCCACCCCCCATGTGCTCGGGACACCCAACGGTAGTCACCTTTCGAGCAGAGCCTAGCCCATCGCCAAACCAGCCCTCGACAACGCGCCACGCCTGTCAGATGTAGGCGAAGGCATGTCGACATCGACCCTGGACTCGGAAGCGCCAAATCGAAAGCCAGCAACGCGAGACGGTGCCATCACGCTCGCCAGCCTCCTGACCTGGTCCTCGCAAGCACCCCACTTCTTCATCATACCATTCTCCTCCTCCCTCGCCGCCAGCTTCTCGAAGCGATCCGACACCTCTTCCATCGGAATCACCGCGCCATCGCCCTCGATCTTGATCTCGCCAGTCTTGTTGTCGACATCGACCTTCTCGTCCGTCCAGTTCATCAGGTTTCGCACCTCGATCGTACGGCCCTGGCGCTTAACACCACCGCCGCCACGGACATTCGCAACATCAGGCACATCGATGTTGTTGTATTGCCACAACTGTTCCTGCTCTTGAGCCCACTGGACGAACCGCGTAGCCCACGCCGCCATGTAGCCTGCGTGCAGGTAATCGTCCGACGTAGGGCGCGGGATCCCAGGGCCCGGGTAGTGTGGGTCATTGGGGTTTCGGAAGCGCCACACGCGCTCGCGGGCGATGTTTGCAGCATTTTCAAGCTCATAGGCACAGTCAAGCTGGGGCAAGAAGCTCTTGTTGATGTGGTCAAGTAAGTGCTGCGCGAGGCGCAGAGCCAGGAGAGGGAGTGGAAAGGCCTTGGCGTGAATTCCCGAGGTCGTGATGGGGTATTTGGCCTTGAGAGCTTCCTTCTCTACATGCTCACTGAAGTCGTGCCTGCGAAGGCTTGTGATCTCATCAATCTGCTTGTTAATGACTTCCTTCTTCAGGTTCCTGCGCTCTTCCTTAGGGAGGAACTGCATCGTCTTGAACTTGAACACCCTCTTGTCGGCTCCACTCTCCTCGATGTCTTCGCCATTGTCCCAAGTCCGAAACACGTCGACAAACTCCTCCATGTGGGCATCGAAGATGTTGAAGTCAACAGTATTGGCAGACAACGAGTGAGAATGCGTCCTCGCACGCATATCGGCTGCCGAATCATTTGCGGAACAGAAGCTGGTGTTGGCAGACATTGTGGTGGGAGTGGCAACTCGGGGGCTGAATGCGTTCATGTCCGGCATCACAGGTGTTCCGCTGAACGAAGCCGACTGAAGTCCCTTATCTGGCATCTGGCCGCGTTGGGGAGTGCCAAAGATGGCTAGACGGGGTTCCCTGCCGCTTTCGGCGCTGGTGGTATCACCCGCGGACGAAGACGAGTCTCTCTTGGTGACGCTCTGACTGCCAATGACCAGAGGGGTGCTCCTGTTGCTGAAGAAAGAACCATCAAAAGACATGTGCGGGGTATTCTGACCGCTGAAGGTTGCTGGAATCGGCGGAACTGGGGGCGCATCCAGAGGTGTCGTCGCAATCAAGCTCTCCTCCTCCGCAGACCCCCTCTTGCCGGGAGATTTGGGTGATTTGGACGGACCAGGCGACTTCGCCCTCTTCGGACTCTTGGGGTTCTTGAAGAGGTTACCGAATGACATGACTCTGTTACGCTTGGAGGGAGTCTGAGATCCCGGGTGGTTGTCAAAGGAAGAGTGGTAGGATGAACGGGCGGAGCTAGGCTGAAGGGCCTGGTTGTTGTTGCTGCCCCACGAAGAACGTTCGACACTCGGTGGCTGGCCATGGGAACTTCCAAACGAAGAGTGCTTACTGGCATTGGGTGAGATCGGAGAGTTGTTGAAGTAGTCCGTGAAGGCCGGGAGCGGGGTTCCGACTAACTCCATTGGCATAGGAGACGGCGGCACAGACTTGACCCCGTAACTGCCAGATGACCTCTTCGATGCCGCGACAGGCGGCAATTTCAACTCCTTCCTCCGAAGTCTCAGCAGTTCATCCAGCCTCCTCAGCTCCGCATCCTTCTTCCTACCCTCCTTCTCCAACATTGGCTTCAAGATCTGAGACGCCACCTCATTTCCGCTGGACGTGAGTTGGCCAGTCATAAGCATCCAGGACATCTTCAGTAGGTTGCGAACTTGATCGTAGGCGTCGCGGTTGCACGGATCGGACGGCTCAATTGTACCGAATTCAGGCATTCCCAGAAATCCAAGGCAACCATGCACAATCTTCCACTCCGAGTCGGAGAGGGGATCTCCATTGGGCTTCGACCAGAGTTCAGGCCAGGGATGGACAAGATCGGACAAGTCAATGTCCCCGAAGATATCTCCAGATGGCCTGATTACCTCGTGCAGCATCTCCTCTACCGTCTGGTTGTGCTGACTAGCTTCCGAGATAGCTGAGTGCGATGCCGGAGTAGGGGTTCTAGGAAGGGATAGATTCTCGTAATCAATCGGGTGCGGCGGCCTAACGAACTTCACCGGGCTCGGGGTTTGAGCCTTCGTGGTCGCGTTCTCACCAGCCTTTGGCACCAGCTTAGAGCCTAAAGGTGAAGCGACAGGCTGGGTCGTTCCTTCATGATGAATGACTGTCACCTCTGAACGAGTGGTCTTGATAGACGCGGCATCCGAAGATTTCATGCCGCCAAGACGAGTGACCGTGGCGTCTGAAGACGCAGATGCCTTGGAGTGGGTTGAGATCGAACGCTTGACTGTCTTCCTCGGCAGCAGCAGGTCACTGGTGGGGATGGGACCTAGAATATCTGTTGTCATTTAATATGATCAAGCCAGCTTCCATCACTTGTGACATACCATCTTCATCGTCCTCATCCTCATCATCTGAGTCGTCCATGAGAGATAGGCGCGCAATGTTCGGCATGAAAGAGGCAGCGAGCTTATCGACTTCCTCAGTGGTGGGCGCAACATCATCCTTGTTGACAGCACCAGCAGTATCTTCGACTCGAATGCTGGGTGGCTCACTGCGATCGCCTTCAGCCTCGTCGGAACTCGACGTCGCAAAGCTCGAGCTCGATGTCCTGTCTGTAACACCGTCGGTGCCGTTCGCCTCCAGTTTCTTCTTGCGCTCCGACGCCTTCTTCTCCTTCATTTGCTTCTTAGTGTACTCCGAATACTCCGGATGCTTGCATGGCGGCTCGGTGCGCAGGTGGTTGTACTGGTAGTCCGGGTTGTAGTTGTAACCGCTGATGTTCGCAAGCATGGCGCGGACGTTATTCGCAGTAGACTCCTCCTCGGCATCTGTGGCAATATCAATGACTTCAACAGACGTGCATGGGTGAAGTTGGCCTACTGAGACGGCCGGGGGCGACCTTCTTGGCAAGCTTTTCGGCGCGCTTCTTTGCCTGGGCCTCTTCGTTCTTCGCGCTCCGATTGAGCTTCTTACGGATAGAGCCCAGGAGCTGGTCGTCTTTGTCGGGCGCCATGGTGACGCGGATGTTGTGCGGTTGTCTCAAGAGCCGAGGTGCGCGGTCGAGACCGAAGGTGAAGGTTGCAGAAGAGGAAGAAGAAGAGAGAGGGAGCAAAGTGGTGAAATTATAAAACACTGCCGCAGCTCGTGTGCGTGGGCGCGCGCGTGCCTGCCTAAACTGCGGTAATGTAGTGAGCTCACCAGTTGCCGCTCGTTCAGGAAAGGGCAGACCCGCCGTTGGCCTTTTAGGAAACAGCGCCACGCAGAGTGAATGTATGTGACAAGGTTGACCGGTTGGCCAGCCATCCTCGCACACCATCACGGCACGTGCACCAGCACTATCACATGGCTGGCTGTGTTAGGACCATTAATAAAGAGGCTGACCGTACTTTGGCGAATCGACAAACAATGCAATTTCCCATGCGCGAGTAAACATATTCTCAGCCCGAGCCACGCGAGAACAAAGACAACAAGGCTGCAGGCAGAGGGCAGAAAGTTGAATCTGAATGGTGTTAACAATTCAGAAACCTCAGCGAAGCAAGCATGTAATGACCGAAAACGCGGACTAGAGCCATCGTAGGCCGCAAAAGAAATGGACAGCTTCAACCTACTCATGGGCCGTTGAAGCATTCATCCAGATTCAGAAGTGCTCCTACCATAGTCATCTGGATGAATGCTTCAACTACCCATACAATCAACTTGCTTGACATTTGACGCTCTCGAGAAAATAGAGTGTACCAACCTGGCTGTCCACAGCCCTACTAACACCTCCTTCAGAAGTGGACACCGTCCTTGATTGAATCTCATTGAACATTTGACTATATGGTCCGAGATATTTTCTCGCCTCTACAATGCAAACTACGTGGCTAACTCAACAATGTTATCCAAGATTTTTGGTTTTTCTCCCAAGTGATGCCAGCCAAAGAAACATGCAAAATGCTTTTTCCAAGGGTAGTCTCTTTTCTCTCTCAATGATATCCCAACGCCGGTCTCATGCTCTGGCTCTATTCTAGAAAAGTGAAAAGGTTCGTGTGTACAACGTTGAGGGCGCGGTCGGCGTCCCTCTCTTCAATGACGCACGAGATGTTGATCTCGCTGGCACCTGTTGTCGATCGTGTTAGCACAGTCGTCTTGAGGTGGTGTTGACTCAAACATACCTTGCGAGATCATCTCGATGTTGATGTTGTTCTCTCCCAGCACGGAGAAGAACCGGCCCGAAATGCCAACCATGTTCTTGAGTTGCTTACCAACCAAGCTCACAATGGCCATGTCGGGCACCAAGTCGATGGTGCCAATGTCGCTCAAGTCAACGACGCAGCCCTTCAGCTCTTCGTCCTGGATGTGGTACTCCTCGTCCGTGCCGTACGTCAGCATGGACGACTCCGAGTGCAGCACCAACGAAACATGCACCTCGGACGAGGAGATAAGGTCGACGGACATGTTCCACTTATCCAAAATGGCGAAGATGTTGCGCAGGAAGCCGGGCGCGCGAGTGCGCTTGTTGCTGTGGACGTTGAGCACCACGATGCCGCGCTTGATCGTGACGGCAGTGGGGCGCTTCGGGCCCTTGAGCGCCGTGACGTTGCTGCAAGACCGCGTGCGGAAAAGCTTGGGGTCGTGCAGCGGCGTCTTGGATTCGAGCTCCTCGACCGAATCAGGGAAGATGACGGTGCCAGCATTGCGCGGGTTCATCACGTTCTTGATGCGGATGGGGATGCGCGCGCGAATGACCTGCTCCATGGTGAAGGGGTGGATAACCTCCGAGCCATAGAAAGTCAATTCAGCCGCCTCCGAGGGCGTGACCGAGGACAGCAGCGCGGCCGTGGGAACCTTGCGGGGGTCCGCGGTGAAGATGCCGTCGACCTCCTTCCAAATCTGGAGTTCGTCGGCTTGGGTGCCAACGGCGCAGAGCGCGGCACACAGGTCAGTGTAGCCGCGGCCAACCGCGTTGAGCAGACCACCCGGGACATTTCCGAAGTAGCCCGTCACAACCGGGACCTTGTCGCCGCAGGCCCTGAGCTCCTCTCCGAGCGACGCGGCCAGACCCGCGTAGAACTTCTCGTCTAGGGTCTTGTTGATGCCCGGGCTGAAGTTCACCACGTTGGACAGGTCCACGTACTGAGCCGGCACACCGTATTCCTCCAGAAGCGCGGCCATGTAGCGGCAGCTCAGCTTCTCGCCTTTGCTAATGATCTTGTCCTCGACGCGAACGCTGACCTCCTCGAGGTGCTGGGCAGACTCGAGAATCTTGACGAGCTGGTGGCACTCGGCGTTGACATCCTCGGCGAATTGGGCGAGGATGTCGGGGTTCTTGATCGTATCGGTGGCGGCCTGAATGTGGTCGGTACGAATGGCCTCGACAATCTCGAAGTAGCCCTTAGAGCCAGGGATCTCGGCCTCGCGAGCGGAGCGGAGAAGTCTGGAGTAGCACAACATTAGCGGCCAGTCGCAATTTAGCCGGACGGAGAGGAGAGCGGGGTACCGGTTGGTGGTGCCCTCAAGCTTGGTATTGTTGCTGCGGGCAGAGCAGACGATTGCGACGCGGTTCTCGCTGAGACCCGACCTGAAGACTGGTGAGCAGGGACGCTCGATGCGCGTGGGTGGATGCGCGCGCTCACTTCACGATCTCCGCTATATTGACGGCAAACTTGCCGACACTTGTACCACCAAACTTGAGCACCACCCATCCTCCTGGGAGTTCCTTCTCCTCCTGGTGGGCTATTCTCGAGGAACCGTTGGTGATTGTGCTGGACATTGTGGCTTGCGGGGTGGGATGCGGGAGAGCTGGGCTTCGGGGCAGTTTTGAGGGCGAGTAGAACGTGGTATGATGAGAGAGGAGTCAGAGATTCGGCGCGGTGTGGGGAGTGAGTCGTGAAAGACGGCGACGTCGGCGGGGCCACCCGTGGCGCATCCCTGCAGCCATTGTCATTTTTTTGTGTCTCGGCTTCCGATAGCGTCATTTGCCGACCCGCCACGCGCCCTGCTTGGCCCGGCGTCCGCCTGTGCGCCTCATTGCTCAGGCCCGATCCGCCCACACCCACGCGCCCAACCGTCACATCACTCTCACCACACTGCCTCCACCCGCTTTCGTGAGTCATTTGATTATTTTGTGCGCTATCATGAGCTACTCCTGTTGCTACAATAGGGGGTATTTCGTCAGCTGCGACTCTCCTGTAAACTTGTGTGACCCTCCCGCTGCGCCGCGCTATGCATCCGTCCGCCCATTCCGTCAAGTAGTCAAATAACGCCAGTCCAGACACGTTGTCGTCGCGCAGTGTCGCACCGCTCAGTAATCCCCAAATGCCAATTCGAAAAAGTCCGCTGGAACGCTGTGAAATTATCTCCTGTAAATGTCCCGATCCCGCTCTCTACGGTCACGGTCATGCCCACGGTCACGGCGCTCGTAAGCATCGCTGGCAGGACTCCTACTGCGCGTCCTGCGGCGTGCACCTTCATCATAGTCAAGCGCATCATCATCGCGGGGACGTCTGTCCCTATATCCTCTTCGGGAATCCCGAGACGGCGGCCTGCTCCTATCTCGGGAACTGCGGTCGTCTCTCTCTCGGTCGTTCGAACCCCGCCGGCCAGCATCGGAGTAGGCAGGTATGTAAGTGTCGACGTTGGGCGGTACTCTAGGAGCACGTGCGCCGCCAGTGCCATATGCTCGGTTGGTGGGCGGGTGAGGTAGTGGGTGCCTACTGCCCTCAGGGGGAGGTGGCGGGAGGCGCGAGCCTGGAGGCCCGGCATACGGTAGGTTGGCGTGTCTGTGGCCATCTCCATCCCAAGGCTGGCGACGAGGTGGGGGGCCTCGCTGATCGTAGGCTCCGCCAGGCACTCGTCCATCGTATCCGCGTGGAGGACCTGGTGGCATCGTACCCGGAGGACCACGGTCACGGGGATAGCGGTCTCCGTTCATGAATCCTCCATGAGGTGGTCCACCCACCCAGTCCCCATTCGGATTAGGACCCATGCCAACTGTGCCACCGGCCGGCGCAGGAGGGAGGGCTTGCTGCTTGCCGCGAGCGGTACGACGATCCAGCTCATGGGAATCCGCAAAGCGCGGGAGATCTTCCGGTCTTGCAGGCTTTGGGTGTTCCTTGAAGTATGGGTGCTGCAAGGCGTCGATGGCATTAATCCGCTTCTTCCAATCAAGTCTTAGCAGTTCCTGCAGAAGCGATATCGCCAAGGATCCTTGTCTGGATTTCAAATCAGTACCAACTGACGTCTGGCAACCACAGCATTTCTGTTACTCACTCTCGGAACACCTGGGGGAGGTTGCCCCTGCGCGGGGCGAATTGCTTGACGCCATCGCAGCCAGGGAGATGGCTCCATCCCGGCATGTTATCCTCGGTAGGGGAGCCAACCAGATCGAAGATGATCTGCGCTTGGTTGAGATCACTATTACCGGCCAAGATCGGCTTTCTCTTGAACATTTCTCCAAAGACGCAACTTCCTCGGGTCAGTGGTGCTCGAGATAAGAGGACAGGGGAACTCACCCTGCACCCCACATGTCGATTGCTGTGGTGTAACGACGGAGATTGAGAAGCAGCTCTGGGGGACGGTACCAGCGAGTGACGACGAGAGCAGTGTAGTCTCTATGAGCTTCGCCGCCGCCTCTGCCCGGCTTCGGTGTAGGTTCATCGTAGTGACGAGCAAGACCAAAATCCGCAATTTGCAAAATACCCTTGTTGTTGATCAACAAATTGGCAGCCTTCATATCACGGTGGAGGATATGGTTCTGTCTGGGTGTTAGCAACCATGTTTCAAGTAGAAGTGCGGTAAGATATACATCATGGAGGTATCTGAGGCCTTCTAGTAGCTGCAGCATGTAGCATTTAATCTGAGGCTCGGAGAAGCGGACGTCAGGGTTGTCTAAGAGACCTGAGAGATCGTGGTCCATGTACGGAGTGACCATGTACAAGATTGCACGCTTCCTACCCTCGCCTGTGTTGCCGTCAGTGATCTCGTGCACCATCGCGTTCTTGTTATGGAGGCTAACCCCTTGTCCGTTCAACCGCCATCTCTTCCAGCTTAAGAACGTTGCGATGGCTGAGCAGCTTGAGCAGCTTGATCTCGCGGAGCGCTGTGATCGGAAACTACACAGATGGTCAAAACTCGCCGAACTGGCGGGGAGCGCAGTCCTTACGCCATCCTTTTCATTGTGCATGAGGATCTTCTTGAGCGCAACGATAGCACCGGAGCGGCGTGAGCGCGCCTTATGGACCTCGCTGCCCGTCGGTCAGCGCAAGCGGCGGTAACGCGCTGGGGTGGTAACCTACCCAAAAGTGCCCTCGCCGAGCTTTCCCATGACCTCATACTCGCGGATGCTAGAACATCCATGGAATTTGCGGTGGGCGAGGCTTGGGGTAGGAGCCGAAGAGGTGGGCTGCGCCATTGTGGGCGCGGTGCGGGATTGGTGAGGTCGGAGCGGCAGGGTTGTTTCACGGAGGAGATTCAGTCGTTGGCGTGGTGTAGAGGATCGATGGGCTTATGTCGTCGCGACATGTAGACGGCGCGCGGGCGAAGCAGCGGCAACGGGGAACAGAGCGGGCGGCGCAGCAGTGGCCATGCGCAGAGCGGAAGGGTGGTCGGCAAGAGCGCAGCGATGGAAATTCACGCGCTGGCTTCACCATGCGGCGAGGCGTGGGCGGAGGGCAAGGTTGCAAGGCACGCGTTGCCCAGCGCAGGGCGAGATTCTGTTCCTCCGGCTGCAGATCGCCAAGCCCAAGCCCAACTCCCGCCCGCCGCTAGCCCGCGAGCCCGTGCAGCCCGCAACCTCGCGCCTCCAGCTCCGGCACAGCGACGCTTCCTCACGACACCACGACCCTCCACCAGCCCTTCGACGTACGTCCACGCCGCTCGCCGCGCTTCCACCCGCCCGGCTGACCCCGTCCGCTACAGATATCCGGCACAATGGCTGGCCCCACCGGTCCCCACGGCCACGGCGCCCACCCCATCCACGTCCACCCTGCCCGCCCGCTCTACCGCTTCTTCGCGACCGGCCTCGGCGCCAGCATGTGGTTCTTCGTACGCAATCCCGGTCCCTTGGCCCTTCCGACGCTGACCGGAGTCACAGTTGATGTACCGTGCGAAGAAGGATGGTGCGGCATTGATGGGCTGGAAGCACCCTTGGGACCATTGAGCGCGCGAAGGGGGAAACGAAAGCTACCAAAAACGATAGAACCTTCTGCACGGAATTGGCGCTCCGAGAACCCTGTATTGTACATATGCGCTCATGGCAAGCTGCGGCGAGAAGCAAAGCGTTCAGATCCGAGCGCTGTCCTGAGATCCTTCCATACCGGAAATGCAGCCATTATCGGGCCAAGTCACGCGCCACACACTCGAAACTCAGCATGCTCGTAGTGAACCGGCTGCTCCGCGCCCCATCCGTCGCCATCATCTTGAAACTGCCATGTATGCAGCCAAATTAAGGCGGGCCAGGATGACCGCGGCTGCTTATCACATGTTGCACTGGACGTGATACGTGCTACTGAGCTGTGTTTAATCCCAGTGCTGAGCAAGCGATGTCACAAACTAGCAGTCTCCCTTGTGCCGGAACTCAAGCCGGGTCGAACTGCCGCTGCTTTACTGAACAAGGTTCGTTGATCTCTTCGCTCGACTATGCATGGTGAGATCATGCGTATCGATTCCTTCAACCTCTAGAAATGGTGCACGGAACGCTCTAAGAATAAAGGTTGTCCTGTCACATGCTCCCGACACCCTTGCGCCCATCGATGCATCTCGAAGCTACGTATCACGCGACTCGATTAGCGGGTTTCTCAAACAAGTAATGGGAAACGCCCCAGGTGTCGCCGTCCTCGTATGCGAAAAGCTCTGCACAAGCCATATAGAAGATCTGCCACCGGTGATACCAGGTCGTGGTGTTGTCCTTTCCATACGTCTCTTGCAGGTGGGGCCAGATTTCTTTCTTGTGCGCAGTCATTTTTGACAACCAATCCTACCATCCAGTCAGCATCTAGAGCATTCTTTTCCCCGTCTCGCACACTGCTCACCTCACATGTCTTGGCGTAGTGCTTTCCATTCACCCACCACTGCTCCTTCACGGACAAGTCTCTCTGGAAATACAGCAGCAGGTCTGTACTCGGCATGGTTCCGCCAGTGAAAAAATGCTCCGTCATCCAACCACTCTCAAAATCGTACGGAGTGCTCTTGTGCGCAAAGATATGCACAAACAGCTTCCCGCCTGGCTTGAGTGCCCGGGCAACCTTGGCCATCAGCAGCTCATAGTTTTTCATGTGCTCAAAGAGCTCGATAGAAACCACACGGTCGAAGGTCGATGGCTCAAAGTCGTAGTCCACCACATCTCCCGTGATGACCTTCAAGTTCGTCAAGCCCTTCTCCTTAGCGCAGCCATCAATGTACTGCTTCTGCGTGCGCGAGTTGGAAAAGGCCGTGATGGAGCTGTTGGGAAAGACCTCGGCGAAGTACAGGGACGCTGATCCCCAGCCACAGCTTCACCAAGAAAAAAACACATCAGAACACAACCCAACAGACCACCCGCCAGGATCACGGCGACGGCAAGGAAGAAGCGTACCCGAGATCAAGGATGCTCATGCCGTCCTTCAGCTGGGCCCTCTGGACGTAGAGCTCCAGCATGGCCATCTCGGCCTGGGCCAGGGTCTCGCCGCCCTTGGGGTACAGGGCGCACGAGTACTTCATGCGGGGGCCCAGGCAGGCGCGCAGCACGCCGGTGCCGACCTCGTAGTGCTGCTCGTTGGCGGCCGAGGTCTCGATCGCGATGGGCCGCTCGCGCAGCAGCGACACGTACTGCATCTTGCGCGCGTACGCCGCCTCGAGCGAGGTCGACGCGATGGCGCCGATGCGCTGCTTCAGCTGCTGCCGGATGCCGATGCGGATCACCGGCTGCGGCAGGTAGCCGCCGTCCAGCAGCGTGTTGAGGTAGTCGCCATTGAAGACGTACTCTGGCCGGGGCGTCAGCGCGGTGTTGGTCGGATGGTAGGGCGGGGGTGGTGGTCACCGTAAGCGGAGTTCATGGTGGTGGCCGGGCCGTTCCGCCGTCAACTGGGTGGTGCCGGCTGCCAGAGATGTAGCGCGGGATGTTGCAATCTGGCAAATGGTGTTGAGAAATGCATCGAGCGGCTTTGAGCCGCAATGCTGCTCCCAACGTCGCGGCTGCGACACTAGATTGTTTTGGATGTTGACTGCGCATTTTTGGTTAGTCGCAGCCTGACGTCATGGATGTTGCACACGGTCGACGGTCGACGGGCGATGGTCCCGCGGCGGGCGGTTCGGATCGGGCTCAGCTCCCGCCTGGATGAAGCAATTTTCGAGAATAATGATGCATCATGCAGGCATTCGGAGATGCTAGGATCTCCCGGTTGGCGTTTCTAGAATTCATTGCTGCGTGCTCGTACCACTCGTAAGAGCCATTTTTCGATGCAGCTTCGGGACGCATTCGTGCCAGCCTAAGTACAATTCAGGCTTTTGGAGTGTTTCAGAGCCGTCAAAAAAAATCCAAACTCAGTATGCGCGACGGATTGTGTTGTGTGGAGCTGGCGGGAGGTCCTGCGATTGCATGTGTCAGGGGTCTGTCTCGTGATAGCGCTTGATCAGCCCGCAGGAACCATTGATAAACCAACATTCCCCCGCCTTCATCTCTTGCATCTCTTTCCCCGCCCTATCTTTCATCTTTCGCCGTACTTTGGGATTCCTTTGCTTGTCTTCCGATTTTGATGTCGCAAGCAAATCTGGACTCTCATGCCTTCGACAGCAGCCACCCTGATCGAAATCCGCGAAGGGGGAAGGCCCGTTGCCCCTGAGACTCTGAACATAGATCCGCGAGTCCTTCCCTGAGCTTTGCTAGCATATGATCAGCAAAAGCCTCTCTCTCTTACATAATCAGCATGAGAACTCATCGAGTTTCTCCTCAAGGTGTTATGATCCAGGGGTAGGATACATCGTTGTGGCAGTCCACGAAACAATCCCGATGCAGCCTGGGTTCGATTCCCAGTAACGCCATGATTTCTTTTTGCCCTTGGGGTGTCTGTCGAGGTTGTCCTGTTGTTGAAGTCCGGCTTGGGTGGAGCTTCTGGAAAAGTTTTGATGGAGCTAGTGCGATGACTTAGCACGGACCATTAGGACCTCACCTTTCTACTTTTTACCCAGCACGGATATTGGAGGGGCATTTCGATTACTTGAGCTCAATGGATTGTTCCTCTAACGGGTCTTGTCAGAGGTCTGCTGTCTACGAGACTCACGCTAAAGCTAAGCTACTTACTGATTTCCTAATTAGGCTATATACTTGGCAGTAGCTTTCAACTTTCAACATCAACTCAAGATAAAGGCCAATGGGCAGATACCCATGCGGGCTCGTTTGATTTATTTGCTAGTTATATAAAGCGAGATGTAGGGTGTAGACAGCGCGACACAGATTCGAGGCCTTGTTTTCATTCTATATAGTTCGCAGGAACGAGCTGGCCAAGGCAAGCTATTTCAAAATACTATTACTCAATCACATATCTCTAAAGTTGCCGACGTGTAGTTACTCAATCGTATAGTTGTGGATTCCAAGGAAGTTCAAGCTAACCGCAAGGGGCAATTCATCGGAAGAGAACTCATCGGCTTCACCCGGCCCGCTTTCCTTCTTCTCGCAGTGAGCTGGAAGCAATTTTCCGAGTATTCGGTGCTAGGATTATGTAGGACTCCAGCGTATATGCATTTCGGGCAACACGGTGTTCGGTAGCTAATGCCAGTTAGAGAATTTACAGGGCGGATGTGGGAAGAAAAACTGATAGGATACGAGCTCAACCGTCATCAGAATTTCTGTCGACGTAAGTCATTATGGGGGCTATGGCCAGCTAGAACTATTGAACAGCCAGTCACCGTCTATCAACGCATTGCGTACATCCAATATGGTCTCGCCGCTGCACCGAGCATCACAGACCCCGACACACACTGCACACAAAACACCCACGCCAGCCCACCACCCTACCCCTCCACCACCCCATCCCAACTCCTCCACACCTCCCTCTCCTCCCCATCCAACACCAGCACCCACGGCTCCACATTCATAAACACCAACGTCTCGCCCGCGCCCGCAGTCCCGGCATTCCACACCGCCGAGCCGTTGACGTAGTTGACGAGGTTCCCGTCGGCGCCGAACGCGAGCGTGCAGTCGGTCACGGGGCCGCAGTCGGCGACGGTGTGGTTCGTCTTCCACAGGGTGGCCCAGGCGCCGTCGCCGGCGGAGGTGTTGTAGACGACGAAGTTGTTGTCGTTCTGCAGCACGAAGCGCACGTTGCCGGCGAGCGTGGCGATCGGGTCGCCCTTGGCGGTGGCGTCGAGCGCGGAGGCGGCGTAGGTTTTGTTTTGCGGGACGAACGCCGTGCTGGTGGCCGAGGCGGAGGTGGTCGTTGTCGTTCGTGTCTTTGTTGATGTCGATGTGGGTGTTGCGGTTGTGGAGGAGCCGCCGGTTGATGCGCCGGCGATGGTTTTTGGGCGGGTGCTTTTTGTGGTGTCAGTATGTGCGTCCTGCTGCTCGGCGGGTTCGGTGAGGGAAGGGGGACAAACGCTTTGCTCTTCTTTTTCGAGAGACTCGCTCCGATTCCTCCGCCGATGGCTCCGGCGACGATGACCAGTATTATGATGACGATTGCCCAGAACTGTGCAGGGGTGAGGCCGCACACTCTCTTCTTTTTATCAGTTTCGTGTGCTTCAACGGTTTCCTTGAATGTGTCGGGAGGATAGGCGGCTGGGATCTCTTCGACCGGGTATTTGTCATTATGGTTTTCAGCCTTTACTGAATGAAGTGCTTCGAGATCGTAGCTGTGGGCTTCCGGTGGTCGTTGTTGCACTGGCGGTTCTACTGGTGTGTGTGACATGATGGATAGGAGCACCAGAGATGCTGTGGCAGCGGAAAAATATCAAAGATTCAAGATTTCAGACTCGTCAAATGATAAAGGGGGACAGAAAATGCACCACAAGGCTGCCGAGACAGCTTTATCCAAGTAGAGCCGAAGTCAGCGGGGAGTCCGAGTTGCGGGGGCCAAAAGCCATGCCCATCTGGACCGTGCCATACTTGCACAGCATCATTCTAACGCCGTGGGTGGCATGCAGGGGAAAGTGTTCGAATCTACATCTTCAGCCGGGGTCGTGCTCTTCCAGAAGGTGGGTGGCAGCTTCGCCATTGGCTCTGGGTGCGGCGTGTGGACATTGGCATGCCGAAGAGATGGTTCAGTTTGATCGGCGCAGCAAGGTCTGAATACGATGGGTTAAGCGATGAGCCGCTTAATATAGAGCTGAAGTCTGGCGAACCCAATGGCCGGGCTGTCGGTGGAATGCGGTGCATGTCGCCCAGTGCGGCCCTGGTCAGTGTGCAGGACTGGTCGGGTTATCTAACTGTTCTGGGAAGGAACCACAGGCTTTATCTCTCTTTCCACGTGCTTGTGTGCGTGCTGACGAGCCAAGGCTGCTGGGGAGTCCACAGGTAAAAAGCGGCAGACGGGCGGGGAAAGTCCGCCGGAAGACGAGGTCAAGGAGAGTGAACGGAAAAATGCAGAGACAGTGAAACGAATTCGATACCAGATACTGGACTTCCCACGGTGCCAGAACTTGCCGACAGTGTCCCCAGAAGCTGCAGATGGCAGCATCAATGGCCCCAAAGGAAGAAGCCGCGCTGTTACGAGGCTGGCTCCACCAGGCGTGACCCTCGATCCTCGATCCTAGAGGAAGCAGCGCCACGGATGTTGAGTCGCGTTGCATGCACTCCGCCGCAATTGTGGCTGCCACGTGCGGCCGCCGCCTCAGCCCCGCGCGAGCCATCCTGGCCCCGAAGAGAGCAACGGGGCCAGCCCTCACCGGCGTTGGGGCTGGCTATTCGCTGGAGACGGCCTGTGGAAACGGTCATCGCCGCCGGTGGACGCAGTGAGAGCGCGAGACGGAGCGGGAGTGGCCGGCGCGGAAGGGCGCTGGCTTTTCAACACCACGCGCACGGCCCCCCAACACACAACACCCCTCCACCACAGCGAGCCCCGTCTGGCCCCGCCCGCCCACGACAGGCCAGAGGAAGGCTGACTGTGCACGGCGCCCACCATGTCCAGGCCAATCCAGACGGAGGACATCATCTTCCCCGAGCTGGCCACCGACTTCTCCACCACGCTCTCCTCGCTCAAGCGCTCCACTCTCTCCATCTCCAACCGGCTGCGCTCCATCGCCGAGGACGCCGAGTTTGTGTGCGCCGTGGCCGACGCCTACGAGCGCCCGCTTGTCGCGAACGAGAGGTGCGGCAGCTGGTACATCCCGCTGGAGCGCAAGGCCGCCAGCGCCTACTTCAAGAGCACCGATGGCCACACCGGCGAGTGGGCCTTCAGCCTGCGGCGGCTGAACATCCAAGTCCTCGAGCTCATCGGCGAGAACGACGGGTAGGCGAGCCAGACGCAGAGCCCGCAGCCCATGAAGACCACCCGCTGAGCCCGCCACCAGGTGCGTGATCGTAGACTCCACCAGACGAGGCAAGAGTACGTCTCCCTCCCAAACCACCCACCCCCTCACCCCCTAACTCCCCCGCAGGAATGCCCGACGCCCTCTCCAAAACCATCCCCATCTGGTGCGCCGTCTGGAACCACCTCCTCTTCCCCTCCACCCCTCACGCCCTCCACCTCCCCCCCACCACCGTCTCCCCCTCCGAGCACTCCCAAATCGCCTCCCTCCTCCCCACCTTCCTCGCCGCCGCGACCTCGCTCTCCCTGCCGCTCCCCCGCCTCCGCGCCCTCGTCCGCAAGCCCCTCCGCCCGCTCTGGGTCACGCGCGACTCGCCGCTGCCGGATCGCGCGCCCGCCTCGCCCGCCTTCCACCCGGTGGTGCTGTGCACGTCCAGCCGGCGCGCGCCCGGCGGCAGCGAGGCGAGCGCGGCCGGCTACGTGCAGGGCGCGGGCGACGACGCCGAGGGCTGGGCGCGCGGGCTGACGGCGCCGCTGTGGTGGGCGCACCGGGAGGCGCTGCTGGGCGCGTCCGAGGCGGAGCTGCCGGCGCTGATTGCCGGGCTGGTGGCTGAGGAGAGCGGGCGCGCGGGCGGGGGCGACGCGGTGCTGGTGGCGCCGACGGGGTGGGTGTGGGTGGGCGGGGCGGACGCGGTGAGGAAGGGGGGCGGGAGGTTCGACGCCGTGATCGAGTGCGCGGAGGGGGAGGAGGCGGAGGCGGAGGCGGAGCTGCGGCGGCTCGCGTGGCCGACGAGCGCGTACTGTCGCCTCCGGTGCGGGACGGGCAAGCTGGGCAGCCGCGACCTGCGGGGCGAGATGGCCAAGGTCGAGGCGTTCGTGCGGGACGGCGTGGCGGCGGGCGCGACGCTGGCCGTGTGCTGCCCGACGGGGAGGGACCTGTCGGTGGGCGTGGCGCTGGCGGTGCTGTGCCTGTACGCCGACGACGAAGGTGAGCAGCTGCACAACCCGCATCTGACCAGTACACAAGCTGACACCCCCAACCCGCCCCGCAGGCCGCCGCACCGCCGCCCCCAACGCCGCCATCTCCAAAGCCTTCATCCGCCAGCGCCTCAGCTGGATCATGACCGCCTTCCCGGCCGCCAGCCCCTCGCGCGCCACCCTGCAGTCCGTCAACGCCTTCCTGTTCTCCCCGCGCGCCCCACCACCCTCGAACGCAATGCCCGCCACCCCCCTCGGCCAGACCTTCGCCTCCCTCTCCACGCCCGCGGCCGCCGCCCCCTGGACCCTCGTCCGCACCCTCACGTCCACGCTCCCCACCACGCCGTCCGGCACCTTCGCCGGCACCGCCATCTTCACCCCGCGCGAACCAACCGCTCCGGGCTACGCCGCCGAGTACCTCTACGCGGAGGAGGGGACGCTGCGGACCGACGCCGGGCTCGAGTTCGCCGCGCGCCGGCGGTACGCGTGGCGGTACCGGGAGGGGGAGGGAAAGGAGGGCGTCACGGTGTGGTTCGTGAAGGACGACGACGCGGCGAGCGTGGACTACCTGTTCCTGGACATGGAGTTCGAGGGGGACGCGGGGGGCGGGGGGTTGAGGGCGAAGGGGAGGCATCCGTGCGGGGAGGATGTGTACGACGCGACCTTTGTGTTCGGCGGGGAGGGGGGCGCGGGGATGGTGGTGACGTATGTGGTCAAGGGGCCGAGGAAGGATTATGTGAGCGAGACGAGGTATAGTCGGTAGACAGGTGTCAAGCCGAGAGTGTTGCATTCTCTCCCGAAGGAGCTGTATTTGGTAAATGAGTGTGGTGGCTATCTGTCATGATCATAAAGGTAACGAGCGGACCGGTGTGCGCAAATCACAACCAACGTAAACGGACAAAAGCGAGCGTCTCATTCGCATCATCAGTCCTCATCCATCATCAAACTCGACAATTTGGTCCCAACTTCCCTCCGTCAACTTCCCTCCCACTGCGCATGTTCCAGCCAAAGCCCATCACACCTTCTCCGCCGCCGGCGCCAGCCCAGCCCTCATCTCCGCATCCGCCACCGTGAGCATGCGATACCTCCCACTGCCAATCCTGAACCTGCGCTTGACGGCCTTCCAGCTCTCGACCGCGGCCAGGTACACGACCAGACACGCGACCACGATGCCCCACTCCCAGGTGATGGTCTCGTGCTTGAACACGGCGCGGTTGATGACCGGGATGTACACGACCGGGAAGGTGATGACGAAGCCGGCGACGACGGCCCAGAACAGGAAGCGGTTGCGCCAGACGGCCCCGAACACCGACAGGCCCCTGCGGCTCGCCGGCGCGTCCGGCGGCTGCGGGTACAGGTTGAACAGGCTGCGCGAGAAGTGCTTGACCTCCCACGCCGTGACCAGCAGCAGGAACGACAGCGTGGCGTACGTCGTGGCCCTCGCCCGGAACACGGTGCCGCAGCTGTCGTTCCAGCCCTCGTTGCAGTCGCGCCCGAGCGCCCCGTCGCCCACCCCGAACGCCACCGACGTGAAGGCCGCGATGCAGAGCGAGCCCATGAAGAAGCCGTAGATGAACTTGTCGACGATGAGCTCGGGCGTGAAGACGCCGACCGCGAGCGAGTGCGGCGGCCGCAGCATGATGTCCGGCTGCGCCTCCTCGACGCCGAGGCCCAGGGCGAGGAAGGACGACGTGATGAGGTTGACCCAGAGGATTTCGAGCGGGGAGAGCGGGAAGACGGAGTTGTTGTCGCCGTCTTTGAACGCGAGCCCGATGAGGAGGAGGATGACTTGGGAGATGTTGGAGATGAGCAGGTGGAGCAGGAACTAGAGGGAGTGTCAGCGGGCTCCAGCGCGGTGGCTTAACGGGGGCTTCCTACCTTCTGGATGTTGTCGAAAAGCCTGCGTCCCTCCTCGACGGCCTTGACGATGGAGGCGAAGTTGTCGTCCGTCAGAACCATGTCGGCCGCCTCCTTGGCGACGTCACTTCCGTTCAGGCCCATGGCAACGCCGACCGAGGAGATCCTCAAGGCGGGAGCATCGTTCACACCATCACCGGTCATGACACAGAAAGCCTTCCGGCGATGCATGGCTTGCACCATCCGGACCTTCGTCTTGGGACTGCATCGGGCCAGAACCAGCGGCAGCGTCTCGATGGCATCAATTTCTTCATCCGAGAGCTTATCAAACTCAGAGGCAGGCATGATCGCTGACCCTGACCGTGCGTTCGGCGCAGCGCCGCTCAGAATACCCACCTCGTGGGCGATGGCGGTGGCCGTCTTGATGTGGTCACCCGTCAACATGTGCACCGTGATTCCAGCCATCTGGCACCTGCGCACCGCGTCGGCCGTTTCCAGTCGAGGCGGGTCGTACAGGCCTACGAGACCGACAAACTCGAGGTTCGATTCGGCAGTTGCTCGGTCGGTGAGCTGCTTAGGGTCGTCGGGCACCAGTTTGTGGCCGACGCAGAGGACGCGGAGGCCGTGGCCGGCCATTTCCTCCGCCATGGCACTAATTTGCTTCTTCTCTGAGTCTGAGCTCAGGAGAGCGGGGAGCATGACCTCAACGGCACCCTTCATGTACGCATGAGTGGCCGCTTCGGCCTTGTCCTTGTAGATCACCGTCATGCGCTTGAAGTTCGAGTCGAACGGGAATTCAGCCAGGAGTTCCAGGTTATCGTCCTCCATCAGAGTTGGCTTTCCGTAGTTGAATCGCATTGCAAGGACGTGGAGGGCTATCTCCGTGGGCTCGCCGACGGTGACCCAGCCTGATTCCTCGGTGGTGCTGACCGAGGCGTCATCTGCGGAGGATTTGTATACGGAGGAGAGGTTGCATAGGGCGATGGCCTTCAGGAAGGTGTCGAAGAAAACGGGTTTGTCGTGGTCTTCCAGGTCGATATCGCAATCGTTCATCTTCACAAAACCACTCGAAGGGTCAAAAGGATTGGTGGTGTCGTGAACCGTCACCGTGCCCATAGCCGGGATCCATGCCTTTCGAGCAATCATCTTGCCCTGGGTCAGCGTGCCAGTCTTGTCGGAGCAGATGTTGGTGACACCTCCAACCGCTTCAAGAGCGGAAAGCTTCCGGACGATGACGTTGCCTTTGGCCATGGCCTTGGTACCGACGGCGATGGTAATGGTAAGCACTGCAATCAGAGATTCTGGAATTACCGCAACTCCGACGCAGATGCCGTAGATGAGAACTTCGCCTCGAACATCCCATTTAGCCGCGGAGAAGACGATGACCGCGAGGAGGATGGCGAGGCCGAAGAGGAGGAGGGCGAACTTGCTCAGCTTGATCTGGAGGGGAGTTCCTTCTAGACCCAACACCACTTTGACGCCGTTCTTGAAGCGATTCCAGGAACGGGCGACGATGTTGGATCCTTCGGTGACAGCGCCACGGTTGCGCAGCATCTCGGCAATTTGTCCAACTTCAGTGTTGACGCCGGTTGCCACAACAATGCCAGTAGCTCTTCCCTGAGACATGGTGCTGGCCGAGTATGCCATGTTGGTGCGATCTCCAACTGGAATGTCGGATGTGTCGAAAATCTTGTGTGGGGTTTTGGTCACAGGTAGGGACTCTCCGGTCAGGAGAGCCTCATCAGTTGAGACGTTGATGCCGTCAATCAGCCTCAAGTCTGCGGGAACAATGTCTCCGACGTTGAGGTGGACGATATCACCAACGACAACAGTCTCGGCTTTGACGTGTTCAATGGAACCGTCTCGCATCACCTTTGAGACGGGCGCGGACAGCGCATACAGCGACATGATAGCCTTTTCTGCATGGTAGTCCTGCACAAATCTGTTGCACAGGCGTCAGCGACGTTTTGGGGCGGCGGATCAGGATGCCACTCACCCGACGACAATGTTGAGGAGAATGACTGCTGTAATGACTCCGCCTTCGATGTAGTCATCGATACCGAAGCTAAGAGCCATGACAATCACAAGGACCTAGTGGGGTCAGTGATGGAGGAACGTAACACGAGCATCTGAAAGCCGCCTCTCGACGAAGCCATGAATGCACGAGGTTCGCCACCCGTGCTGGTGGCGAAGTCACTGGTCTACATACTAAGGTGAGACTGTTGGAAACCTGCCTCAACAGAATTTTCCACAGGGAAAGCCCTTTAGCTCCTTCAACTTTGTTAAGCCCATCCCGCTCGAGGCGAGATGCGGCCTCGGCACGAGTGAGTCCATTTCTGCGCTCTGTTAGCCATCGAGCACGGCGGTGGCGAAGGAGGTGGGCTCACTGAGGATCAACGCCCAGTACCCGGGCGACTGTGGCCGCGGGTACGGTGTGAGCGTCCTTGAAGCCGCTGCCTTCTTTGCCGTCGTCGGTGGACGAGACAGTCGATGGCGCAGAGGTCAGAGTGGTGCCGGCAGACCCGGCGTCTTTCTCAGCGGCGGGAGCCGGAGAAGCAGTGCCTTGCGATATACGGTCCTCTACGGGGCCACGTATAGGAGGTTCAGTCGTCTCCTCGACATCAAGGGTGGTGTCTTCTATCCCCATTCACTAGGCTGAGGTCTGGTTCGAGGGGTCCCGGGGAGGTGTTGGAAAGAACACTAGTGGCAAACAGTGGGAGGATGTCACAAAGGACGGTATCCAAATCGGACGTAGGCTCTGGCTGCGGGGTCGCGGGGTGGACGTTAAATAGCCCACGAGCCGTGGAGGACCCAGTACGACATTCCTTGGCCGGAGGCTTGGCCCTGTCGCCTCATTGCGAGCTTCCGGACGTCAGCCCTCTCGTCCGCCGCAGCGCGCTCCACCAAAGGGGCAGCCGGGAACGCCAGAGCTCGCGCTCGACCGCGGGACTGCTGTGGCTGGGCAGCTCCGCCGCTCTTGGCCGCTTGGCTCAGCGCGGAACTTGCATGCGATACATGGCTCAGGACAAGTAGACTTTCGCGGCCGCTCTTGGGGAACGCGGCGCATCCAATGAGGGCGTGGGGCACATCGGTACATCGTGAGGCTGCCACGACCGCCCAAGAGGCCTGATTGGAAAAGCGTCCGGGCAGCACCATTGTTGGGATGCGACCAGGAGGTACAATTGGCCATCCAGCGGCGACAGTCTCGTGATCAAATGCGCAATCAGGAAGCCAAGGATGCGCAGTGCTCTTGGCTGACAGATAACAAGGAACGACGCGCCTCCCGTCTCCACCGGCTAGCCTTACCCAGGCTGCGCCGTGCTGGGTGGCCAGAGTGTGGAGGCACAGAGCCACGGCATGCGTCGCCGTCGAGGCGCGTGGGCGCGGTGCGAGGCCGGCGCTGCAGCGTGCCGGATGGCGGCTGGCGTGGTGCGAGGTGCGTGTGCGTGGGCGGTGATCTCTGGCTGCACAGTGGAGATCGCGGAAGCGCCTTCCCCGCGTTCTCGGCCGATTTCCCGAGCCCCCTGGCACCTGGCCAGTCCCTCCCCGCCGCACCGCTGCCAGCGTCAGCAAGCAAACGCACTGCCGTGGCCCATCCCACTCTCCGGTTAAATTGTGCCCAGAGATTCATAAAAGGAGCCTCGTCGAGACCCTTGTCCTGCTGCTGCGTAGAGCCAAGCCGTGAACTTCAGAGCCCGCCGTGATCCAAGATGCCGCTCACCAGTGACCTCATCGTCGATGACGCCAAATTCGATGCCGCCAAAATCAGCACCGCGACGGCGGCCCTCAACGAGAGACTCATTGAGACGCAGTCGAGCATGCCGAAGTGGTACGAGGTATGGATACCGTGTTTCAAAGGTCACACGACTCAACAAGACCGCATGCTGAACGCTGCGCATAGGTCGGTGCCGAGAAGTTCCGCCAGATGCGATGGAATGGAGAGACGGCCCTGCCAAAGCCTGTTGTGATTGAGTCTGGCGTGGACTTCAAGATTCCCTCCCGAGAAGATGGCCGCGAGATCCCGTGCCGCATGTTCAAGCCCGAAAACGGCCAGGTCAAGGGCGTCTTCATGCATATCCACGGCGGAGGTTTCGTGCTACAGTCCGAGAAACAGTAGGCGTCCGCTGTCTGCGAGTGAAGGACTACCCGCTAAACGTGCCTAGTCAAGACACGTTTCTCAAGTGGTTCGCCGACAACTGTCAGCTGGCCGTCGTGAGCATTGGGTACCGGCTGGCGCCAGAGCATCCCTTCCCTGCAGGACCCGAAGACTGCTTCGACGCCGCGGAATGGCTGGTCAAGAAGTCGAAGCCCAATTACGGCGCCGACTTGATGTTTATCGGAGGAGAGGTATGTCGTGGTTCTGGGCGTTTCCGGGCATGCAATAGTTGACGGAGTACGAGTAGTCGGCGGGTGGCCATCTCAGCCTCGTGACTGCCTTGCACCTCCTCAGGACGCAGCCAAACTTCTCGCTGCGCGGTCTGCTTCTCCACTTTGGCTGCTACGATCTGTCAATGCTGCCGCAAGCAAGGAATTTCAAAAGAGCCGGGCCCTTGGTACTGGATCCCGACATCATGGAGCGCTTCACAAACGCATTCTTACCCGATAGCTCCAAAGAGGAGCGCCGTCACCCTGCCGTCTCGCCTTTCTACGCTGATTTCAACGAGTTCGGGAGGGCGAAGCTACCCCCCGCGCTGTTCACCTGTGGAACCGAGGACCCGTTGCTGGACGATACGCTGATGATGGCCGTGAAGTGGAGATGCCATGGGAGCGAGGCAATCACGAAGATCTACACCGGGGCGCCCCACGGCTTCATCTTATTCCCGCCGTCTCAGTGCGAGGACACTGGGCCCGCCATGGAGGTGACGCAACAGTTTATTTTGGAGAAACTTCCTTAAGCGATTGTGCGTTGATTGCTACCTACGCGCAAAATTCGGATATGTCAGGGCGGAATGAGACTCGGCGAGCCGTGGGACAAGGCTGCCATGTCAATTTAGCGCACTAGATCACTCTTGGAACTGAAAGAGGGCCAATAATGGAGTGGGAGTTTCTCCATCTTAGCGTGACAAATGAGGTTCCGTTTACAATGGTCACAAACAGCATCATAAGAATATTTTTCGTTGACCAGGACTTAGATTTGTGCCTAATCGACTAAAGGCTGGACGGTCTCAAAGGCCCCGAAAGTGCCGGTGTTAGAAACAGGTCCACCTGAGTGTGGTGCAATAAACTGCTGGTATCCTCGAAGGAGTTTCAACCAGTTTCCCCATCTTCCCCCAATGCGCCAACCCTTGATTGAAAAGCGCAGTCGGCCCTTGCCAGTTCGCACCCAGTGCTGCCGTGCCTTCGGTGACGATGGTATGACGTAATGCTCAGCGTGATGAACTGGTGGAATCGATTGCGAGCCGTGTCAAGAATTGTTGAGGTTTCGTGAAGTCGTTGTCGTGGTAGGTCGTGGGGTGACAGTGCTCGAGGGGGCGAGTCGTTTATTTGCTGTGGAATGCGTGAGCACACGAGCCATCGGAAGAGGGTTGCGCTCGCGCATTGGGAAGAACTTACCTGCGGGCCCTAACCTTTCTTCTCTTACGCTTGAGGCGTCGTACGCGCTTCTTTCTCCACTTCGCTCTCATCTTCGATAACTAGAAGAACTGAGAGCCGTTAGTTTTTGGCCGGTGGGAGAGTGAGCTCGCCTCAATGCGCCTGTCGGGAGGCTGCAGCGGATCGCTGCTGCTTTCCGACAGCCATTGAGCAAGGGAAAAAAGCGCGGTAAAGACGTACCTGGTTGTCGAGATGAGGTTGGATGGTGATGAAAAGAAGATGGTCTCAAGTTGCTCCGCAATGTTCTTGTGTGGTGCTTAAGCGAGCCTAGCTAGGAATGGACTAGTTCGGCTGAGTCATCTCAGTAGGCGACGCTCAGGTCACGGCCGCAGTGACACACGCCAAGACGCGCGTACCTTTGGTTGCAACTCCACTCGCGTCACTCGTCCTGCTTCGTTATCGCTGGTTCAGGCGGGGATTTCCGAGAGTCGTGAGGGGTTGCCACGCGGGGAAGATGGTGGGATCATCTCACTCCCAGTCGAGTCAGGTCAGGTCCCCAGTCGCTTTCCTGGATGTTCGACACGCCGCATACGAATATGACA
This sequence comes from Neofusicoccum parvum, assembly GCA_020912385.1. NCBI lineage: Eukaryota > Fungi > Ascomycota > Dothideomycetes > Botryosphaeriales > Botryosphaeriaceae > Neofusicoccum > Neofusicoccum parvum. Next base: position 1,320,094 of record CP087217.1, on the reverse strand, counting down.
AGAGAGATTCAGGTAAGTCGCATTCAGCACTCTTGAATTGCGCAAGCTATCCTGACTCGCCGCTCAGACTTGAAAGTACGAATTCCCGTCTATGCCAACGACGAATTTTACTTGGGAAGGCATTCTCCCGAATTGAAGTGTGCACACCATCAGACTATCTCCAAGCGTCAACTCAAGTTCCATTGTGTTCTCTTTGAGGCAGGCACCGCTCCTCTCGTCTATGCTGAAGATGTTTCAACCAATGGTACCTTCCTCAAGAGAAACCAGACGCCTGATGAAGACCAGCCGGATTCGCGCGGAACCCTGATGTGCTCCAAAGTCCGGACAACTCTACTTGGAGAAAACGACGAGCTCTGGGTTGCTCCAGACAGATTTCTCCAGTATCGCGTGCAAGACGAGTTCAAAGGAAAAGAAGTCAAATTCCCTCCAGAGGTGAAAACTGACATGAAGGTTGGTCACATTTGAATCATTCAGAAACCAAATATCTCACAACCCCAGGTCATCCGTCATCAAATTTTCGTCCAGCAGCGCAGCATCGGCGAAGGTGCTTGTGGCGCCGTATTCGTTGCGGTCCACCGAAAGACTCAACGACAGCTTGCCTGTAAAATGATTGATCTGCAGATTTTGCGTACACAAACGGCTAGCAGTCGTAAAGAGGAAATCCTGACCAGCGAGTTTGACATACTGAGGAATCTCGATCACGTATGTCTAAAGCATGTCGACACTGACGATTATTTTCTAACTGTAGATAGCCGAACATCATCAGGTTGGAGAAAGTCTTCCACAGCCATACCAACTTGTAAGCCAGGCCACTCGCTCAGTCTCACCTTTCTCGCTTACTCTACCCAGCTACATATTCCAAGAACTCATCACTGGTGGTGACCTCTTTTCCTTCATACACAAGAGTAATTTCGGCATCCCCGCCATCGAAGCCGCCGTCATTGTTCACCAAATCCTCGCTGGTATTGATTACTTACATGATAACGGAATCGTCCATCGTGACCTTAAGCCAGACAATATTCTCTTAGCCTCACCGAAGCCTGGTTCTCGGGTAGTCATCACTGACTTTGGTCAAGCACGATATCTACCTGGTGTCAAATCATCAGAAAGTCCAGAAAACAACATCAGTAGGAGGATGTTAACTTTGGTGGGAACAACGGGTTTCACTGCTCCGTGAGTACCGTTGTACCATCGAATTTGAATTTGGCCATGATTTTTCACCGCCATATCAACATCGCTAACAAATTTCAGAGAAGTCCACAAGCAAAACCCGACAATACCTCCCGGGAAGGGATACTCCGCAGCTGTTGATATGTGGTCTGTCGGATGTATCGCCAGTCATCTCCTTAGTGGAACCCCGATCTTTACCACCGAGGGCGACGAAGCAATAAAAAGACTTAGCAGTGAATGCAACCTCGACGTCCTGGAAAGCGACCCTGTTTGGCTGCGAGTTGGACGCCGGGCGAAAGACTTCATAAAGCGGACGCTTGTGCTTGACGAGGACAAGCGCATCACCGTAAAGGAGGCACTGAAGCACGAATGGTTTTCGAATCCCGCTCACGCCGATGAGCTTGAAGCAGTGTATAAGCACGCTATCAAGGACTGGGAGCCCCGGAGGAAAGTTTTCAGGCTTATCGAGTTCATTGACTCACCAAGACCAGATATGACGCTGAACCACTCACTTTTTTGGCCTGATCGAGAAAAAGCCGCGGTTGTCGACATGGCATCAGGTCAACTGCCGGTAATGGAAACCATCCCCGAGGAAAAAATCTACGCGAGTCCGCTAAAGGCTTCCTCCCACGTGGTTGGAGACGAGTACTCTGAGATTCCAGGGCCGCCACAGTCTTATGATGACACTGCTCCTGAGGATTCGACACTTCAGTATCTGAACCCGACTGCCGATGCCATTCAACAGATCGTGACACCAATGCAACTTCACGACCAAGCACAATTGACACAGCGGGATCTGATCTCGACTCAAGATTTCGGCCCAGCAGACTATGAACAACAAAAACTGACTCCAACACAGCTCATAAATCAAGAAAACCACACGCAGCGAGATTCACGGATGTTCCATGGAAATGGCACACCCTTATCCCTTATACCGGATTCATACATATCAGGGTCAGAAAACTCCAATGAAGAAAGCATACACCACGAGATGACGCAGCTCTCACTTACTGAACAGCAAGCTGCTGCTTCGACGAGCTACTCTTCTGAAACGACACAGCAATCCTACGACATTGACCAGGCGATGATAGACCTCTCGCCCTCTGGCCAGCAAGGCTATTCTGCGTCGACGTCTTTCGGAAAGAGACAGCCTTCCTTCGACTTCGACCAGGGCATGGAAGACTCAGACTTCCTTGAAGTAGCCGCGATGGCCGAGTACAGGCAACCTGTGGCGAAGAAGCCACGCATTGGTTGATTTCCGATGCACATATTACGACATCTTGCTATTTGTAGTGAATTTTCGTAGCTTCTCTTGCTAGACCAGGCAAAAGCTCGACTTCTGTTTCATGTCAGAGGCTTCTCATCGCTCCGTAGTCCCACAAATTAAGACTATCTTCTCCTACCGCTGCTGCGCCTTTTTCTAGCCTCTATACTTCTTCTTCTCCCCGTCCCTCCCCTAACCACCCTCATACAAGCCTTCATCGTCCTCATCGTCGCCCCAGTAATTCCTGATCCCATTCCTCGGATCGGCGATAGCTGCCTGTATGATTGCTTCCGTCTCAGCATCCTCGCTGCTCAGATGCACGGCATCATCTTCCGGATGGATGTGTGAGCGTGGGCTGTCGGAACGAGTCTCAGCATCAGCGGGGACGCGGGCAGGTGGAGATGGGCTTTGCTGTCGTTGTGGCTTTTGCTGTTGCTGTTCTTCGTGCGTGGCGCGAGGCCTGTGGACCTTGCGGGAGAGTGTGCGAGCGAAGTGCTCGATCTTGTGAGTGATGTGCTCGTTGCGCTGGCGGAGAGGTGTAAGAGTGACGGCCGTGAAGAGACGGGAAACTTTTTGGGGCTGCATGGTGGAATAGGATCAAGGGAGTCTTATGGTTGAGGGTAGCGGTCTGAAGGTTTGGACTTACCAGCGCCATAGTATGAAGGTGGTGGAGAGAAGGAGAGAAAGAGCGTGGAAAGATGGGAATTTTATGTGGTCGTTGCTGGATGGATCTGGTCAAAACCTAAACGGAGACAATGGCAGATAATAGCGATCACTGGTAGTTTGAAACACGTGCCAGCACATGGAACGGCCATGTCAGGTTGATTGTAACTTGTGGCTTTGAAATTGAGACGCTTATTTGATTATCCTCATTGTGGAGCGCCAGATCTTCAACACGACATCAGCGCTTTTCTCCATGCACGGGGCATTGTCTGGTGGATCCCCCCTACGCCCACTCCTCTATTCATATCGTTTCCCCATTTACAAAGACTTGTTCATGAACTTCCTCTTGGTGAAGCTGAGCCAGTACTTGCTCGGCGCCTCGGACTCGTGGTACACGCGGTTCAGCAACCTCACGGCAATCTCCTGACGCATCTGCGAGAGATACTGGCGGAGCGTCTCGGCATCATTGCGGTTGGCCGGCGGCTCGAACGCCTGGTTCAGCGGGAAGCTGGCGTCGCCGGGGATGGCGAAGTTGGTGTCGAGGGCGAGGTTCATGAGGGCCTGGGTATTGTGCTGCAGCGTCAGCATCATCCACTCCTTGCCGGCCATTCCCACATCAGGAGAGCACAGCTCGCCTTCCGTTTTGTCTTCCATTGTAGTTCACACGTGTAGAGTGTCAAACGCACCTTCTCGGCATCCCTCCTGCCAGCGCTGGGCTTGATGGCGGCTAGAGCCTGGCTCACGAATAGGATGCCATAGATGAGGACGCGGTCGGCCGGGCCCTTGATCTCGAAGTTGCGGAAGAAGGTGTTGGCACGGAAGAGAGAGAGGATCTCGTCGACAGGGTCGTACGACTCGTGCGAGGCCTCGACCGTCAACTCCGTGACGTCGGCGGGGAGAGGGGGCAGCTGCAGTGCGGGGCCGCGTGTCCGCGTGCGGAGCGGCAGCAGGGCGAAGTTGCCTGGAGAAAAGGGTTCGTGTGAGCGGAGGATGGTAGTGGAATAGAGGGTAGTGTAGTTGCTCGGTAGAAGGCGGCATTGGAGGCTGCTGCTCGAGAGCGCTGCACAGCTCCGTGGTGCCTGCGGGGAGCTGGCGGGGGCGGGAGTGGGTACCTATTATGTGCTGGTTGGGCTCATCGAGGAAGACGGAGTGGTAGGCCTGTCCGGCGGGTCAGCGGAGCACGCAGCGGCAGGATTGCGCGACGTACGGGCATTTTGGCGGTGGTGGGATGTTGGAGCTGGGTTACGGGGGATCTCTGGGGGCTGCGCCTATGATGATGCGGGCTCGCGCTGCCCAAGGCACACCGACGCCCACCGCCCGTAGGGCTGAGTTTGCCGTGTTTGCATCACTCTACGCGCCCGCGCGCCCAGCAGGCGCGTCTTCCGCTTTCTGCGCGTCTGCTTCTCCGCCGCACACGCGCACAGCTGCTCGCACGCCTCGCAATCCTGCCTCCTGCCCCTCGCGCCGCTGCCCAACATGTCTGACTTCGAAGGCGACGCGATGGACGTCGACGCGCCCGCCATCGAGTTCAGCGCATCCAACACAGCCAAGGGCAAGCGCAGCGCTGCGAATCTGCCTGTCGAGGCGGAGGACACCCTGCCCTGGTACATTGAGCCTCTCTCCGCCCTCACTGCTGCGTCTTGTAGCTAACACACTTTGCAGGGTCGAAAAGTATCGCCCCGACACCCTCGACGACGTGTCCGGCCACCAGGACATTCTCGCGACCATCAACAAATTCGTCGACTCCAACGTACGTAGCTGTGGCGCCGCGGTGGACGCATTTTGATAACGAACGTCTGCAGAGACTACCACATCTCCTTCTCTATGGCCCTCCCGGTACAGGCAAGACGTCTACTGTCCTCGCGCTGGCACGGCGCATCTATGGCAACAAGAACATGCGACAGATGGTGCTGGAGCTCAATGCCAGTGACGACAGAGGCATTGACGTCGTGCGGTAAGTCAATGGCATGTTCTGCCACACCGAAACCACTAACATATTACAGCGAACAAATCAAGACATTCAGCAGCACCAAGCAAATATTCTCCGCCGCGCCTGCCGCTGGCAGCTCCACCTCTCTCGCCGGCTTCAAGCTCATCATCCTCGACGAAGCCGATGCCATGACCTCGGCTGCACAGATGGCCCTCCGCCGCATCATGGAGAAGTACACCGCGAACACGCGCTTCTGCATCATCGCCAACTACACGCACAAGCTCACCCCAGCCCTCCTATCCCGCTGCACGCGCTTCCGCTTCAGCCCGCTCAAGGAGCCCGACATCCGGCGCCTCGTCGACGAGGTCATCTCCAAAGAAGACGTGCAGATCACGCCCGAGGCGACAGACAGCCTGGTCCGCCTGAGCAAGGGCGACATGCGGCGCGCCCTCAACGTGCTGCAAGCCTGCCACGCCAGCAGCACGCCCCTGCAGGAGCCAGGCGCCGCGCCGCCCGACCCGAAGAGCATCGTGCGCGACCTCATCACCGAGACGACCATCTACGACTGCATCGCGGCGCCGCACCCGGAGGACGTCCGGTTCGTGCTGCGCACCCTGCTCGAGACGCAGAACGTGCGGTCGTGCCTGCAGGACATCGCGCGCCTCAAGGCGAACAAGGGCCTCGCGCTGGCCGACATCTTGTCCGCGCTGGGCGACGAGCTGGCCAAGCTGGACGTGCCGCCGCAGACGCGGGTGACGTGGATGGAGGGGCTGAGCGAGGTGGAGTACAGGCTCAGCGGGGGCGGGAGCGAGGTGATTCAGACGGGTGCCATGGTCGGGGTGGTGAGGAATGGCGCCGAGCTGGCGGCAGTGAAGGCGAAGTGAGTTTTCGCCTCGGTGAAAAAGGGACGATACCGTGGGCGGCCAAAAGGAAATCCTGCATGATGGTGTTACGGCGTTGGGACCAATGGAAGAGGATGGTGAACGAGCATTTCTTTTGCTTTTTTGCTTGGGCAGAGTGGTTATTCGAACAACCACTGCCAATGAAGATACAGGACTGCTGTGTAATGCCTATACTATAGGAGACAAAACTGCCGGTGTACCTCCCGGCTCTTCTGACCGGCGATCCAGGCGGTGCCTTGCTCCTCAAACGACGATGTGAAGAGGACAGCTGGAATGCAGGAACGAGACGCTGTGCCGGTCCGGATGTAAGCGTCGACAATGCCTCCGGCGGGCTAAAGGGATCGTGAAGCGCCGATGTGGCCTATAAAGAGCGGCAGTATAACTAGCACGCCAAACATACCAGCAGGGAGCTGCCCTGCAGTGAGAGGGGAGAGCTCTCCGGCGACGGCACATTCCAACCAGCAATTGAACGGCAGGAGCGGCACCGCCACGACAACTGGCCATGCAATCGGCCCGCACTCTACGATGCATTATAGCTCCATTTGCGAACAATATAGATGGGCATCTCGGGAGGTGGGGGAAATTCCGCCTTTTCAATTGGAGGGGAGGTGGGGGGAGCAGGGCGTTCGAACAAAAGACGATACACAACCGTGGGTCGGTCCCCACGCACGCCCCGTCTTTCGCCACTTGATCGATCGGAGAATAACGTGGCCCTGATCTGCCGTTGTTGTATCGGCAGGGCCTGCTGCCTTCGCCATCCCCTTACGTGTACCACCTGCAAGCAACGTGCGTGTGTTGTAGAACACATCCTTTCCGCAAAGTGCGGATCGGCGCCGCGCATCTGGCACACTCCGGGAGGAAGCAGCCACGCGGATGTGAAACTGCGAGCGTAGAAACTCCTTATTTTTCTATTCTTTACTTTTTCTTGGTGGAGATCATTGCTGTTGGAGGGAGGATCTCCAAACTGCGGAGTTTACCACCGGTGCTCGGAACTCGGCTTGTTTGAACATCTTTTCCCCCCCGAACTTGCGTACGTTATGACGTCCAACCAACCTCCTTCCCCATTGACGGAGTGTTGCGACGTCTCCAATTTTGCCGCCGCGAGCAGTACCGCAACCGGTTCTGCTTTGAGCCACGCGGGTTGCATTAGCACACGCTAGGTCGAACCCTCCCTCCCTTAGGGCCAAGCTTTCTGGTTTATTCCTGCCGCCCGCGCATGAATTTGGGATTTACGGCTCGCTGAAGATCGCGTCCGCCGGCTGCGTTCCCTGTTGGCTGCTATGGACTCCTGTGCATGGATCGGCTGCTCCTGCCGTCCCGCCAGCGATCAGTGCTTCTTCCCGTGTGCAGGTACGCTGGACGCATGTACGAGGGTGGTGGTGTCAGGCTGCAGGTGCTGGCGCTCCCATCACATTGCCTGTCCGCGCATTCGTCCGTGAACAGTCGCCCTGCAGTAGGCAGAGTAACGGTACGGCCAGGGTTGATCAACGGTTTCAGCCGGATCTTTTTTCTTTTCCTCTCGCCCACTTGCCGATTGCCAGCGCGCGCTTGGTCAGGCAACATTGCGCAGGGCAGCATTTTTCAATTGACCGAGCCATGGGGTTCCCTGGCGCGTCAGCGGGAGAGGCACACGTTTGGCAGCGGAACAGCAGCACCCGGTCAGGTATTAACACCGCCACCTGAGATCTGAGGGTTTTCAGGAAGTTGACGACGACAGCAAAGACGACAGCAACGACACCCCAGCCAGATCTCGCGCGTAAGTGCGGCCGGTACTCTCGGTAGCGAGCATGATCGGACGGTGGCGAAAACCTAATCAATCTAGCTAGCGAGCTGATCAGATTGATACGAATAATACACATCTGATGCTGAATTTTGAGATATTGGCTTTCTGGCAAGACCTGGTCGTTGGGTTTATTGGACCGAGTAAGTTTGAGTGAGCAGCAAAGGGACGGGCGCGGCGCTAGGGCGTGCTGGTGAGACAGCCTAAGGCGGCGCCGGCGGACGCAGGCGCGTTTACCGGGCCGTTGAGCTGCTGCCCTGCGCGCGAGACGCGTGCGGACGGGGGTGGGTTGTGCGGCAGGCGGCCGAATGAGAGACCGGCGAGATGGGGGCCACGAGGGCGACAGGCAACGCAGGAAGGATCAATAGAGCTCGGAGCGCCCGCCGCGTCGACGAGGACGAGAGGGGTTTCAAGGCGGGCTGTTCGGACACAGCGTCCGGATGCGGCAACCACTGCGCCGTAGCCGTGGTGGGGGAGGAATGGGGGAGGTCGAGCGACGGAGAGATGACGACAGGCGTGCCTGGCCTGGTGTGCCGGCGCGGTGCCGTCGGCCACGGTGACGGCTGTCAGGGTCCCTGTCGCCGTGTGCGGTTTCCGACGACAGCAGAGCAGCCTCGTCACGAAGGAGATCCGGGGACGCTGCTAGGGAAGCTGTCTCAGTTAATGCCCGAGAGAGCACGCATGCTGGAGCAGGGGCGCCGGACCGGGCTCCGTGGAAGCGAAAGAGGCGAAGCGATCTTGCACGCCGTTGCCGTTCCTGAGATCGGCTGCCATCTGCCGCAAAAGAAAAGGCAAGATGAGATGGGCGTTTTGAACGCCCTCGACGCCCGACGTCTGGCGTTGTGCGGCCTTCCCTGCTCCTGATTCACCTCGGGAGGGCCGCAGATGACGGCGAAGCTTGTCCGGCCGGCAGTCCTCTCTCTCTGCACACGCACCCGCGCGGCCGGGATGAAGCTGGCACACTGGTCTTCGGAGGAGGTGCGTTGCAGGAGTCGGATCAGCGCAGCGGAAGCCAAGCCGCGTAATAGCACGACGGAGCAGCGTGTGCTAACTGCAAGCGGGACGATTGTCAAGTGCGCCCCATGCCGCCGTGCCAGGCACGCAGCGGGCCAAACAGACGGCTCCCATTGTCGCGCGCTGGCGCCGCGGCAGATGCCATGTGCCAGGTCCCGCGGAGTCAGCCAGATCCACAACTTATTTCATCATAGGAGTCTGGGAGATTCGCAGCGAGGCCCACGAGTCGGCGCCTGCCGCACCGGCCAGCGTCGCTCGCTATCGCTCCTGGCAGCGCCCTGCAATATAGCGGCTGTACGCAGCAGGCTGGGCGCGCGGTGGTGCTGCAAGCAACCCTCGTCTGGTTTGCGCCGCAGAAGCCAGAGCCGTGGGCGCCGCCGCCTCTGGGCTGCCTCCGCACGAGCTGCCCACCGGCAACTGCACCAAAGTCTATCCAACACCTTACCCCAGATTAAGAAAGTGGAGACTCCTTCACGACGTTCGAAGTTGCGCGCGCTGCTGGTACGCTAGCCCCGGGGCCCGCCCAGCTGCGCACCCATTGGCGGCTCGAGACAGACGTGGATGCGATGGGGGTGTGGCACCTGGCTCTGGCACTGGCAGCAGCGCGACGCGGCTGAGCGCTGGCTTGCTGGCTTGCTGGCCGCCACTCCGGGGTAACAAGCTTCGCTGCTCCTCCGGCGGCGCCTGTGGCTCGCGGCCGGGCCTGCGCTGGCCGCTGCTTTCCAAATCCTGATGCACCACAGCGCTGGAGCGCGCATCGTGCTGCGTCCACGATGGCGTAACCGCCGCTGACTTGCGAGGCGAACACGGACGCAAGCGAGATGGAGCTGGAGCGGTGCTGGAGCATGTCTGGAGCTGGCTGCCGGCTGCTGGCTTCCCACGTTCCTTCCGGAAGGCCTCCAGGCACCCCGAGGGCCCACAGCTGACAGCGCCAGGAGACGCCTCCGGCCTGGCGGGTCAGGCAGCGCGCTGGGCGGGTGCTGGCCCGCGGCGGGGCTCGCGGCGCGGAGACACAGGCGGCGGCGGCGCGGGCGGTGCGGGTCGGCGGCCTGGGTGCGCAGCGCGCGCGCAGGAAGCCAGCGTCAACGGGCGTGGCTCTTCTGGAAGCGCGGCGTCGAGGTGGTTGCTGAGGCGGCCGGGGGCCGTCTGCCGTTGCGGCGCACCCCAGCCTCGCGTGCGCCGAAATCTTGCCGGCATCGTACCATGCGCCGCCTCCATGACTCTGCCTCCCTCACTGCGCGCGATAAGGGCCCGTCGCCGGCGCGCCGGGGGGCCGTTCGAGGCGGGTCGGCCACATGGGCCCTTCCGGGAGCTACCCTCACGCCTCCATCCGGCCAGCATCCCGTCGCGCTACCTCGATTGCGGCAGCCCGCAGCGACGGCGCTCTCCTGAATCTTCACCCCCCAGCACCCTAGCGGACGGATCAGCCGCTAGTCATGGCCCGGCCGCATAAGCTCAGACAGACAGAGGCAAGAACACCATGATCGCAGGTCATAAGCCTGCTCGGGCCCCCAAACTTCCCTCGAACTTCCCCAGAGAGGAGCGCGGGCCGTCCGTTCGCTGGAAATCCTTCTTGTTGCGCGCCTCAACACCCCAAATCGCCGTCTGTTCTAGTTGACTAGCAGATGATTGAGTCTGCTCTCTTCCGTCCTATACGTCGTTCTTCTCGCGAGTCGCAGTAATCCGCCAGGCCTCTTCGCGCATGTGGTAGCATGCACCTGATCTCCTTCACCTCTGCGGGAAGCCATGGCGCCCGCCCTCAACCCAATTGACTACTACATCCCGGTCGTGAACCGTGGAATCACCATTCGCGCCTCGTCAATCACTTGCATGGTAACGCGCCTCGCCCGCTGCTGTGGCGCCCCCTTGTCGACGAGTAACTGACATCGATCCCAGCTTGTCGCCTTGATAGCCGTAGCATTGAGACTATGGACGCGCTGGAAGATGGTGCGCGCCCTCGGCTGGGATGATCTGTTCGTTGCTCTTGCAGCGGTATGTTGCTCTCATCGGTGTTGCGTCAGGCGGATGGCTGACAGCCTCAGATTTTCACATTATTTGGATGTATAACACTGAACAACGGTAAGTGAGCATTTCGTTGTCGCTTAGATATGGCCATTATACCTTTACATCGGTATAACGCTTTGCGTACTGCTGGGAGCGCAGGCTCCTATATTCAACTACGAAGTCGCCGTACGCATGGATATGTCGCCGAATTTGATCTCACATTCGGATCATCTGCACTCAGCCCCTACTCAACCTACTCAATCTTCTTTTGGTCCACTCACGGCTAATACTTGCACAGAGGTCCCTAATGGCCTTGGTCTGCATGAGAGGACTATAGTCACCGAGAACGCAGACGGCAGCTTGAACTACGACACATACGAGACCTACTTCATGGTACGTGCACAGACAGTGAACAACACAAGGCGTTCTTTCTCACCTTTTATCAGTGGTTCTACTTTACCAATGCCGCCTACGCTGCTACAACATCATCAATCAAGCTGTCACTGCTTTTCCAATACCTCCGACTATTCCCGAAGGACCTGCATCCGAGAACGTTTTACACCTGCCTTGGCCTCATCGGGGTTGTCACAACCTGGGGCGTCTCGTTCCTGTTCCTGATCATCTTCGCCTGCAATCCAGTGGATAAATCATGGCATTTGACAAAAGAAGGCAAATGTATCATGTTCGGCGACTTCCATCCCAAAAACGCATACGCCGCATACGCAAGCCAGACAGCCTCTAATATGTTTCTGGACACGGTCATCTTAATCGTACCCATACCATCATTGTATAAATTAAGCGTGGGGAGAAAGCAAAAGATTGGATTGATGGGACTCTTCAGCGCTGGCACGCTGTAAGCATTCAATCCGACGGTCCCTCTTTGACCCTAAAGAAATTCTGACACACCTCTCAGTGTTGTAATCTGCGCCTCGCTTCGACTCTGGCTCGTTGTCAAGTCCAAGGCAGGCACATACCCTACCGTCGACCCGCCGTGGTACGCACCGTAAGTGCCTCCCACCACTAACCTCCAGAACCGCCCTTCACTAACCCCGGCCACAGCCCCATCATCCTCATGTCCGTACTGGAAGTCAACCTGGCCATCCTCACCGCATCGATGCCCATCTTCTGGCCGTACCTCGCCTCCATCGGCACCTCGGGCATCAAAGTAATGCAGGAAGTCATCGTGCGCAGCGAGCCGCGCAAAAACTACTTCACCACCGGCTCGCACGACGGCGGAACTGAAGGAAGTAGCCTCGCACGCAACGGCGGCGTCATCCAGCGTAGCAACAGCGACGCGTCGGACCTCCGTCTACAGGCCTCCAACAGCGGCGCCGACAGCCGCGCGTCAGGGCACCTGCCCATCGGCGACAAGCACCGCCAGTACTACGGGGACCCAGGCGTCGCGGAGCTGGTGGTGGGGGATCTAAAGGGTGATGCGAACGTCAGGGAGAGGGAGTTTGTCGGCGGGTTCGAGCGCAGTACGGGCAACCAGGCGGCTGCATGGTTTGAGCCCGTGCAATTGGAGGAGCTGGAGCCGAAGCCAAGGTCGGATTCAAAAGTTTGAGGTGTTTTTTCGAGGTTCACATGGGCCGGCTTTTTGGGTGCCTTTCGCGGAGTTACTTTGTTTGTCGACCTTCATTTGATACCACTACGTTTTGCTGGAAACTCAAGAGGTGGGAGGGATGCACACCCGTGCAAGGAAGAGGAAAGGAGCAATGTGATGGGAAGGTTGGAGTTGTTTCTAAACAATGCTGCAGGATGGGAAAGGCGGCTCTGGCAGGCGTTTGTATTCCAAACCACGCTGCTCGCGTGGGAAGGGGCCGGAGTTGCAAGCGTTTTCTTTTTCTCATCTTTTCGATCACTCCCTAATAAAGGTTCGAGTGGCAATGTACGAGTATGAAGACTGGAGCATCATTTTAGTCCTTGCACAAATCCAAAAGGTTGTCAGGGGCATTCACCTCTCCGGTGGTTCGACCGAGAAGCTCAAAACTGCAAATGCTCACAGACTGACTCTGTCTGCGATCCTCCGTCCCTGGTATCCCCACCGGCAAATGCCCGCGAATCTTGATGCACGACATCCACGTGCTGTCAAGCACTTTCTTGATACGGCGGCGGAGTATCATCCACACGGAATGCTCCACCTCCCATTCGCCCACGCGCTCTCCCTAGTTACATTGCCCCGTTGCTTATCATTGCTCATGCACGACAACCGAGTCCACGACATCGAGTTGTTCAGTGGCGAGAAGCCCAGGCCCTCTGCTCGGCTTTCGCCATCGATTGATTGCTGTTCGGGCCGTCTGCAGGCCTACGTAACGTGCGCGGGATGCACCCTCACTTCGTCCGGAAGGCTTCCGATACCCTGTGCTTTTTTCCTTGCCGTCGGAGGAAGCTTTCTTTTCGGGGGGAGGGTGCTCAAGCGAGCGAATCGCCGGGGCTCGCGCCGCGGCAGGGAACTCACGCGGCCCGAAAGGCGCATGTTACGAGTAGACGGACGGGACAGTGTTGCAGGTGTCCGAGGAAGAGCCATCGGGTTTCCCGAGAGGGGCTTGGATGGAGGGATGGTGGTGCGGGGGTCGAGGCGTGGACGAGGTCGGTTCGGATAGTATTGCAGCACGTGGGCAGCTGAAGCATTCATCCGGACGCAATTGTGAAGTGAGAGGAATGGCAATCCTGTCTGGATGAATGCCTCAACTGCCTACGTGTTGCAATACTATCCGAACCGACCTCGTAGAGATTTTGGGGATGGCAAACGTGACCCCCCTCGCTACTACAGCTCCCCCCATAGCCGAGGGGTTTGGCTGTGACTTTTGCCTGTTCCACCTAATTTTATAATTCCTTGCCAGCTACCTGGATCTATTAGTTCCGGCAACAACTTTTCCCACTACTAAATCCCTCGGTTAGGATTTAGTTAGGGTATCAGGGTCAGTTACGTCGTTAGGGTTGAGTGACTAGGGAAGTCGTATAGGAGATATATCTCTGATTATTTACGAGCCCTTGATCCCCTTCTAAGTGCGAGTTTTGGCGGTAGGAGGGAGGATAATGTTGGTAAGTAGGCGAGGGTGGGCTAAAAGTCCTTGCCAAACACCTCGGCTCGGGGGGTACTTTAGTAAAGTGGGGGGCAGCTTTTAGCCATCTCCGAGATTTCGACATGCTCTGTTGCCACAAATTTCGACATTTGGATATAATCAATTGAAAAACCTTACATCTCAACAAGCGGGTCTGTGGTTTAGTGGTATAATACTCCCTTAGCACAACTTATACTCTGCATCTAATTCGAGTTAATTCGAGTTAATTCAGGTTAATTTGGGAGTGGTCCGGGGTTCGATTCCCCGCGGATCCAGTTAATCATTTCCTTTTGCCAGTGACTCGGGCGCTTAATCGCCTTTTTGTCGGCTGACGTCTTTCGTTTTGTTGCCGTCTTGTTCCAACTTCCCGTTTTCTACTTTCCTTCGTAAGCGCCCGCCCGGCCGCCCCGGCCGCCCGTGACAAACACGGTTGTACGCATTTGCAAAAGTGTGAAGCGCGCTCCGCGACACAGCAATCCGAAGGCGCACTGCTGCCTGCTCTCTGCGACGAGGCGCTGTGTCCCGAATAGCAAGCTGACGCGAGCGTGTCGCTGCCACTGACTGATCTTTTGCGCGGCTCCGCGAAAGCCGCCACACGGTTTTTTGTAGACAGCATACCGCAGGACTCCATTTGTGTGTCGCCTGGTGTGCGGCAGGCCAGAATCTCCAGTTCTACAGTGTAATATGCACCCCTTCACTTTCCCTCCTTTCCCTGGAGCTGCGAACATGAAAGTGAGCCGTTGGCTGTCTAGCATGCCTGACTGAAGAAGGGCAGGAAGTTGCAAGCAGTATAACCTCACGTCCTCATTTGCACAGAATGCCCACACAGTATTGTGCAAGCTCTCTCACCGCATGTCGAATCGTGCGAAGCCGGGAAACGGCCTGTGGAAGGAGTCTGAGCGGCTGCCCGCCTCTCGGTCAGCCGGGCTCGATGCATGGCACAACGACAAATCCCACATGCATAACCTCTGAGAGAGAAAACTTGGTATCTAATGCCGAGTGGATCATGGTCATTCCTCTAGTCCCAAAGCTGAAGCGGCTCAGTGACCCGATAGGCAGTGACGGGGGTTTTCTATGTTGGCAGTCGACAAGACTTCATCATATAAAAGGCCTGGTACCCTCAGCCTGCAGCTATCATCGCCATCCACTTCTCATTCACCCTCTTGTCTTTGTCCGAACATCCACCCTCCACTCCGTCTGCCAATATGTCTCCGAAAGCGTATCTCAAGTACCTCGAGCCAGACTATGCCGAGCCCACAGAAAACGAGCTGTTCCTGGCGGAATACAAACAAACTCACCTGAGCAAGCGTTGGAATGAGTGAGTAGTCCTGCCGCTCGCCGGCGTGGGTTCTCGATTATACGTGGTTAATCTCCGCAAGGTTTCTATCTGAAGTCGTCGCTAAGTCGCCTTGGCCAAGCGAGGTCCGGTGCAAAGACCTCCTGGTCGTCCCTAAGATGAAGACAATCAAGGCTTTCTTTGGGTGGCTGGCTGAGGAGAAGCCCGGGAGATCTGGCGGGAAAAGATGCCTGGGCACGCTCCTGAAAGACTGGATCAGACTACACCACATCATCAAGCTCCACACGGATTTAAGCTTCGAGAAGAGCGAGGTGGAGGGTATGACTAAGGTAATCTGTCTCCTGATCTCCCAAGGGACCATTCGCTGACGATCGTATGCCTAGTTTCTCGAGGGTTTTGTCCTGAAGGGAATGGCATTAGGGAAAGGTGCCACCAAGGGCCTCGCAAGCGCAACCGTCACTCGTGATGTCCTCCAATACCTTTGGGCTTGCGACGAACATGTCTTCAACCACCCCCGCGAACGCATTCAACTCGCTTTCTGCATCGTCATGTTTGCCATACTTAGTATCAGGCCTGGCGAGATCACGGAGTCTATCAATCATCGGGGCTCTAACGATGGACTGAAATATCGAGACTGTGAGATTACCGTGCTCCGGTCTGGACAACTACAACTGCTGTTCAATAGAAGGCTCCGGAAAGGATATCGGCTTAAGCCAGGAGAAGCGTGAGTGCGAAAACTGATCAAAGCTCCGTAATGGCCTTCTCTGACGAGCTTCGTAGGTATCGGTATGTCCTTACGGAGGTACCACAAGATCGCTCAAGGTGTCCATTGACACTCTTCCTGGCGCTTGCAATTGCGGATGGAGCCCTCACTCAAGCTGATATTCAGGATCTACGGGTCTCTCGCGGCGCTAATTCAAAAATCCTAAAAGCTCGGAAGAAGATGCTCGACATTCCCGTACTCCGTTCAACCATAAAGCACGACAGAATATCGGAAGATACTATCCTCAAATACTCTACTCTCGAGTATCAACTCACCGAACTCGGCCGCCGCGCTGGCTACAGTGAGGCACTGACACCATACTGTTTCCGAAGAGGCGCAGGGGCTATTCTAGACAGTGAGTAACCCACAAGATACCCTGCCCTATCTCGACGAATGGAATCTGATCCTGCATCATAGAAACTGTCACAGTGGCCGAGCGGATGCAGATCATGGGGCACGACAAAACCGAGTCATTTATGCCTTACCAGTCCAATATTGTCAACCACACGTGCCCGCAATCACGTGCTTCATCTTTCGTTCAACAAAAGCTACACTAGCCTCAACACTACCCCTTTGCTCCCCTTCTTACTATAGCCAAGGTTAATGAAAGAGCCACTGTGTTCTTTCAAATGCGTAGTATATAGTTAGCTCAGATAGCCTTAATTTACAAGACAGCGGCGTCTTACTTTCTCGCACCGTTCGACAAATATTGTCGGCGTCCATACGCAAGCCCTCGTGTTTGGAGACGTCCAAGACATGGGCAGAATAGACTATGTGCGATCGATGTCGTTCAAGCGTGACGGCCAGGCGCCTAAGCGGAGTACGGCATCCCTGAAGAAGTCGGGAGTGCGCGCTCCTCGTGTGAGCAGATCCACCCAGGATGTTCTACAACACAGGCGCGAGCAGAGGCAAGCGCTTCGCGATAGATGGAGCCGACACTTCGAGGGCGACCGGGAAAGCGATGACTCAGACGCATCATCCTCGTCAGAGGACAGATTTGAAACCATTCAGGAAGGTACGATCGAACGAGTACGCCCGATAGCAAGTCGGTGGGTTGGTATTCTACTCAAGTATGACACCATCAGAGCCGAGGCCATTCGTAATTTCTATCTGGAAGAGGACGGCAATGCGCTACCTATCCAAAAGGCGGTCGACCCATTGATTAAGATGGCGGACCCTAGCCCCTGGCGTCTGTCCTACCCCATCCCGGGTATAGACCATACTGTCGACAAGTGTCCATGGTGTCTCCTTCCAGCTAAGAAGTAAGTCAACACCCAAACAACCCCATTCCTGTTTGCAAAAGGCGCAGTTTCTCATCGTTTCAGCAGGCGTGGGCCGCTTTGTTTCAACAACCACCTTATCACGTGCTATAAGAATCACAGAGCCAAGTTATGCGAAAAGGCGAAGGAGGCGTGTGTGCTAAGATCCGTGGAAGTTCCAACCCATCCAGCCTCCACGGCCACATGCGCACCTCCAGCCTCCGTGGCCACAGGCGCACCTCCGGCCCTCCAGGCTTCCGAAGATAGTGGCGAAAAGCTGGAAGGCAACGGAATGGCGCTTCAAGGCATCGATGTGTTCAGTGAGCTGCGAATTTCCAGGTGCCTCTGGAACCACTGTTGCTTCGACTTTGTCGATAAGCAACTGGCCGATATCTCTACTCATATGACAATACACGCCAATCGCTTTAAGCAGCGCTGCGGTTGGCTTGGCTGCACAGCAAAACCTGTCAACTCCGCGGAACTGAAAGTCCACCTGGCAGAGGTTCACAACGTGCCCTGCGATGCCACACTGGAAGATAAGACATTCTTCTGCCACCAGTGCGCATGGTGGGCAACTTCAGATTCTGACTGGGAGCAGCATTGCGAGCAACACTTGACGAACCTCGCAGACCCCTTCTGCGGGAACTTGGTCAAGAAAGGGGTTGCCGTGTTTGCTTCGCTGTGCCCTTTCTGCCTCGGTAAGAAAGGCAAGCCATCGGAAAGGTATCGCCAGTTCCCAGCAGGCAACATCAGAGGGCACATTCTTAGCCACATCCGGAGCGTGTGTAAATCGAGTGTGGAGCTGGAATTGGAACGCAAAGTCGTCGATGCCAATGCCGAGCAACTGTTCGGAGAAGGTAGATCTCCGCTTCGATGCCCTCACCCACTGTGCGAGAGTGACGGTACGGACTACTCTCCACCTGAATTCCTCACGCATCTCGGTGAGCATCACGGTCTCCCATTCGTAATTGAGCAGAAAAATGAGACTGGTGACGACGCGAGGGAGGAGATGGAAGACGCGGTAGAAGGTGCATCTAATCAGCTGAATGAGGATGTGATGCAAGCATCGGGCGGGGAAACGGAGGCGTCAGGTTCAATATTGGAAAATTCTAGGAAGAGGAAGCTTGGCTGCAGCGTTGAAGCAGCTTCTCGAAGTTGCAAGGCGGCGAAAGTTGCATGAAGAATCCTTCATCTCTTCCTGATAGATTATACAGTATACAAACACGGAAATATCATATATTTTTGCCACCTAAGAAACGAGAACATAGTACAATTTGCTGTCATGGAGGTAGACGGTATCGTCAAACCCCCCAATCACAAGGCGGTGCGGAGATATTCTGTTTGGTCGTGCAGCGGGCAGTGGTATGGGCGAGCGATCGGCCAAGATTTCCCAACCGAGATTTACTTAACACCGTGTCCTCGCGCAGGCGCTATACACACATCCCTCGCTTTTAAAATAGCGACATGCCCAGCGCTAACCCCACACTTCTATTTCCGGATGCGCGACTTCTTCCTCCGCGTCTCCATAGGGCCGTGCTTCATCGGGATGGTGTGTAGTGCATCCGGAGCCAGGCTTCACTTACCGCGCCTGATTCTATTAGTGGTGTTGCTACCGCCCTCGCTTCCGGACACACAGGGATTCTAGGGGCTGACTAAGGTCGGCTCCATCTGTTTTGGTTTCCTCCCTTTAGCCGTCGACAGCGCGAGAGAGCCCTGTACTTGCCATTAACGAACAAGCCAAGGATAAATGTGGTACTACGAAAATCGGGGCAAAGACTGTGCTCCGTGTGTACTTCGCGGGGGAGCCCTACTCCGATCCGCACCGTAGTTACGGGCCATGCCTAAGCGAGGGGCTGTGCAGGCGTACCCACCAGGGCGAGACGCTGAACCTGACTCTCTGGCGGGATGGAGGCGGACAACAAATGCTCAAGATGGTTTCCGCTAAAGCGGATTGTTAGAATTCCATCCTGAGCCATTTCCAGTAAACCGCTAGCTGCCTATTAGCACTTTGCCTGCACAAATCCTCTGCCACAATTCGCGCGACCGGCAGCCTAATTCATGGTGAAAGGCGGATTGCGCACACCCACCTTCACGCTCTGAAGCACCTGCGTCGCTACTTTTCATACTCGCAGCCAGCGGACGGAAACCTGGCTATCCCCCCAAGAGACAAGAGCAGCTACGGATTCCAGCTTCCCGCAATCTCTTAGAGGAACAACGTCCACCGCTACCCCTACGGGCCACCGGGGCTCTCCCGGATAGACTTGCAACAGCCATGTATATAAGCTGAGTAGGAAGCGGAGGTATGGCCCGCCTTATCAAAATCCTTAAGAACTGTGTGCCTCTTCATCCTAATCACGACCGAAAACCCTGCCATACTCGAGGTCATCCTCGAAGGTCGACGCCGACGCCGACTATTCTTCGACAAATGCCGAGCTCGCCTTGCATGGTTCCGTCATCGGGTCTTCGGTTGGAGGACAGAGCGTTCATACACTCAGTCGAACGGAAATCCCAGTCCACCAATGGCTTACTACCCCATCTACGTCGGTCCCGACGGACTCGCCACTCCGCCGCCATACTTATCGAACATAAATCCCGTCACGGAGCCTCAAGAGGCCATATTTGAGCTCCGTTCCGACACCATGTCCGAGGCTACAACGGAAGTGGAGGATGAAAAATTTGACAGACAAGAAGCGACCCGGTCATAATGGCGACTTCAAGCTAGGCAAATGCATCCTGGCTTGGCCAGTAGACTAGCTCGCCATAAAGGGGTGGGTTTAGCATTATATTATAATGAAGCTACATCCTTCTTAGTTATATCTTCCTAATTCTATTATATTCGAAGTGTAAGAGCAGCCTTCCCACGTAAGCATTTAAAAGACCACCCTAATTGTCAGGGCTCAACCTCAGGATGATCACTGAAAGGTTTATTGCGCTATGTACGTTAAGCTAAGACTTAAAGAGAAGAAGAAGAAGAAGAATAAAGAAGAGAACTTAAATACAAAGAGGGCTTGGTATCACGTGACTGCCAATGATCCTCTGAGGCTTCTCCTGAGGCTTCAGACTCTAATACTAATACCAGTTTAGAGTAATAAACTATAAAGTAAAAATAAACTAGTCTCACCCATTCCTATAGAACACTATAAAGATATAAACAGCCATCAAGGTAGTAAATAAATAAATAGGATAACCCCTATATATTATAGTATAGCCGCTATCTCTTATTAAAATATAACCGTACTAAAAAATCGATCTCAAGCTATAGCGCTAGAAGAGAGCCCTAGAGACTCTTTCTAGCTTTAAAACCAGCTATACAATAACCCTAGTAGCAGTAACTACACTAAGATAGAAGAAGAGGACTAGAAGAGGAATAAAATATCCTCCTAAGGCATCCAACCCTACTACCTATAGTATAGCTAATAGGCACCCAAGTAGGCTCCTATTAGTATAGAGTATATTAATAGAGCAAATAAAACACTCGAAATCATCTAGTAGGCCCTATAGATACTAGGTAGCGACCCCCTAGCTCTCTCTTCCTAGCTAAAAAATTTTCTTAGCGTTACTAAGATAATCTTCTAGGAATTTACTACTATCCTCTAGGAGGCCAATCCTAAGGACCCAGGCCTTAAGGATATTATAAAGGAAATCTAGGAGGTTAAGAAGGCTATTAACGTACCTCTCTAACCTATAGTCCTAAAGTAGTTATAGATTATAGCTTAGATAACCCTAAAGCCACCTACTCCCCTTATTACTATAGAACTCACCCTGTACTTCCCTAAGTAATAGAATAGGTAGGAAATTACTTTACTCTCCAATAAAGCTATCATCTAAAAGATCTAAGTAGGTAAGGGATTTACCTATAAAAAAGTCCTTATAGTAAGGAAGCTCCTAAGTAGAGATATTAGAATCTTTATCCCTAACCCAAACACTAGGACAGAACTACTAAAAGACTAAGATTAGACCTTAGAGCTGGGTAGGAAGGTTAGACCTAACTAGTAGATATACTTAGTACTAGTATATAATATCCCACTTAAAGGCATTAATACTAATAACCTATAGGCTATTAAGATAATCTAGAAGTAGAATATATCTCTACACTCTAGCCTCTAGGTTAGTAAGATAGCCTAGCTAAAAAGAAAGCTCCTTATAGAGAAAACCCACTTAGTAGTAATACTTAGCACTACTAACCTAGAGACTACTAACTAGGTAATTATAAAGGGCATCATCTATAATTACTCCCTTTATACTACGGAATACTACAGTCCTTTATTCACAGTCACCTAGTGCTTTAAGTACTAGGCCTATAGCTATATTACCAGCCACTGTAGAAAGGAGGCTAAGTATAGTAAGTATATAGACAGCTATAATACTAGAGAGTATACTAAGGAAGAAATATAATATACTAACTATAACTAGAAGTATAATACATAGAGTAACTCCTGCTCTATACGTAGGGCAAACTAGGCTAGAGTAAATAGTACCCGCCTAATAAACCTAGGAGGATATAGAGAAAGAACTCAGCCCTAGTAATAGATATAAGAAGAATAGACTCTAGTAAGGTCTAAAAAAAGGATTAGAATAGAGGAATTATAGAAGAAGAAGCTAAAGAGAGGCCTAGATAGATCTAGAGATCTTAGTAGACTCTCTCTATCTAGCTAGATAATCTTCTCTAGTATAGGACTACGCAGTTCCCAATATACCCTAGAGATAAACCTAGAAGAGGTAGTTCTATCTATATAGGCTAGCTCTACCTCCCTAACGTAACCTAATATAGACATAGGAGATAATTAATACTAAATATAATACTACTATCAATTATACAGTACAACGTTAATAAGTGTATGGATAAGGTAATAATCCCCCTCTATAAAGAACTAGACCTAAGAACCTACTATATTCTAGCTATCTAGGAACCCTAGAAAAACCCTAGAGTTAAGATAATAGTTAAATATCCCGCTTACTATACTATCTTCCCCTATAAAGGAGAAGCCAGCTTAAACTATAGACTACTATACTCTACTAATAATAAAGAAAGGAGTCTATACGGCTATAGAGTGGTTTCTAAAACTAGGGCTACTAGGCTAATTCAGCCTAGCGAAGGAAATAGACCGGGAAAACTAAGAGGATTAGGAGAACCTAGTGGACTAAGGAGACTAGTATAGAATAAGAGAGCTAGGAATTAACATCTAGTATAATTATAGGACTACTATAGTAGCTACTACTAGTAAGTAGGAAAAACGGGCAAAGAAAAGGTAACGCACCTAATATAAAGAGAGGAGGGGTTTTCTATCTAGGAAAGATTTTTCCCCTCGTATAAACTATTATAGATAGCCTTCCCCGCATGGACCCGTAAGGGAGCTAAATCGGGATGAAAATAAATTTATCTATCTATCTATAAAGGAGAAGCGAGAACCTACTTCTTAATAAGTAAGATCCTTATCCTAGAATCCTAGTAGGAAACTATCTACTCCCTAGATCTTATTACCCTTACTATTAACACCCTATTATATACTATCTATATTTATAACTACTATAACCCGCCACCTCTCTCCTATACTAGTATAGCTATAGATATTCTACCACTCCTCTTAAAGGCTCTAAATAGGCCTAGAGAATATATCCTACTTAGAGACTTTAACCTCTATTACCTTCTCTAAGAAGGTATTACCTCCCCTACCTAATATAGCCTCTTAGATAATCTAATTAAGATAGCTACTATAGCCAACCTTAACCTAGCCCTACTAAGGGGAACTATTACCAGGAAAACTAATAATAGTAAAAGTATAATTAACCTTATCTTCACCACCTACTAGCTAGAGGAGAGGATCCTACGCTATAGAATCTCTTAGAAACTAGAATCCTCCTCTAATCACCTATCTATAATTACTATATTTAATATTTCTCCTACCCTAGCAGCCTCGCAACCCCCCAGGCTATAATAGAAAAAGGCGGACTAGGAGAGAACTAATAAGACCCTCTAAGCTAGAGTCTTAAGGTTAGAAAACCTCCTACTAGATACTAAGAGAGATATAGACTAATTTACTAAGTAGCTCTAGGTAGCTATCTAAATAACAGTCTAGAAAACTATCCTAGTAGTAAAACCCTCACCTTAGGCTACTATATAGTAGATAAGAGAATGCTCTAAACTAGTCTAATAGGCTAGAGCTACTAGGAGAAAGTAGACTACTATAGGTAGAAAAGAGGACTAGGTGATCTACTAAGCTATAGCTAATAATAAGAAGAGGTAAATTAGGAGGAATAGGATAAAAGTATAGCGTTAAATAGTAGTTAAAATCACCTTAAACCTAGGCGCTATCTAGAAACTCTTAAAATAAGCTAGAATAAGGGTACTAGAGCTACTAGCTCTATCCTAGTTTCCCTTACTCTAGGATATAGAAGGACAACTATACTATAATATTTAGATAAAAACTAATATCCTTTAAAGCTAGTTCTTTCCTCTACTAAAAGAAGCCAACCTCTCTAACCTAGATAAGTATATATATCCAGCCCTAGTAGAAATCTTATAGGATATTATAGAAGAGTAGGTACTCTACACTATTAAATAGCTTCCCCTAGATAAGGTATCTAGGCTAGATAAGATTATTAATAAAATCCTAAAGCAGTATATATAAGTACTAGGTAAGCTAATTACTAGACTCTTTTAGAGATACCTAGCACTAGCCTACTATCCTAGACAGTTTAAAACCTCTACTACTATAGTACTAAAGAAACTACAGAGAGAAGACTATACTAAGGTAAAGATATATAGACTAATTACTCTACTTAACATACTAGGCAAGCTGCTTAAGCGGATTGTAGTAGATAGAATCTCCTAGGCTACTAAAACTAACTACCTCCTCCTAGACTATTAGATAGGAGCTAGGAGGAGTAGATTAGCGGTTACTACTCTTAGTCTTCTTATAGAATAAATCCACGCTATCTAGAAATAGAATCTAGGCCTAGTAGCCTCTATCCTCAGCTTAGATATCTCTAGGGTATACGACTATATGTCCTATAAGAGACTCCTTTATAACATAAAAGCTATAAGGCTACTAGGCTAGGTAGAGAGGTTCACCTACTTCTTTCTAAGTAAAAGGTTAATATAGCTCCTCTTTAGAGGATATATAAGCCAGGCTATCTCTACTCCTATAGGGATCCTATAAGGCTCCTTATTATTACTAATCCTATACTTCTTCTTTACCTCCAACCTCCTTATAGAGCTTAGAAGGGGGAATATATTCCCCCTTAGGTTTATAGATAATACAAACATCCTAACCTTTAGTAGGTCTATAGAGCATAACTATAGGGTGCTTAAAGGAGTAAATAGGACCTATAAAAAGTAGGTAGCTACCTATAGATTAGCCTTCTCCCTAGATAAGTACCACCTCATCCACTTCAGTAGGAAACCACGTAGGTTTAATATAGCGGTAAAAATCTAGATTCCTAGCTTTAAGGGAAACCCAGAGCTACTAATTAAGATACTAGGCGTTTATATTAATAGTAAGCTAAGGTGGAGCCTATATATTAAGGAAACTAGTACTAAAGCCACTAGATAGTATATATTCCTTACTAGGCTTACTATATCAACCTAGGGCGCTTCCTTTACTAAGGCGCGCTATATCTATATAGCTATAATAAGGCCAGTCCTCACCTATAGGTGTAGTATATAGCACACGCTAGAGAGTTCCCTAGGGTGGAGAAGAATAGTAACTAAACCCCTTAAGAAGATCTAGAACCAGTACCTACGCACTATAGCAGGTACCTATAAGTCTACTCCTACGTAAATACTAGAATATAAGACTAGGATTCCCCCCCTCCTACTACACCTAGATAAACTAACCTTGGCCCACTCTATCCGGACTAGGGAAGGACTAGTAACGGTAGTAATTAAGGCAATATATAGGGATATTAAAGTAGTAGCTAGAGTAGCATTTAGTATAAAGGGAATAGCTAGCCCAGCTAGAGGAAAGCTACTTAAGGGGAGAGTAAATTCCCTTCTTAGTAGCTACCTACCTAATATATAAAAACTACTATAGAGAACCTAACTCCGTATAGTAATAAGGGAGCAGTAGAAAAAGAGGTAGATAGAGTAAACTAGGTAAGAGAAGAAACTAGTAGTCTAGAGTTCATCCTAAAACCTAAAGATTAAGCAACTACATAGTAGCCTATTAAAACTATAGAGTACACTCCTTACCCTACTAAGAATAGAATATATTAGACTAGAGGACTACCTCTCTAGACGTAAAGTACTAGACCATCCAAGCCCTATATACCTATACAGCTAGTATAGATAAACTCTAAAGTATATCCTCTTATTCTATCCTTACTTCTAAGCAGGTAGAGCCTAGATACTTTATAAAGCTTAAACTATAGACTACCGTACTCTACTAATAATAAAGAAAGAAGTCTATATAGCTATAAAGTAGTTTCTAAAGCTAGGACTACTAGGCTAATTTAGCCTAGCGAAGGAAATAGACTAGGAAAACTAAGAGGACTAGGAGAACCTAGTAAACTAAGAAGACTAGGATGGAATAAGAGAGCTAGGAATTAATACCTAGGATAATTATAGGACTACTATAGTAGCTACTACTAGTAAGTAGAAAAATAGGAAAAGAAGAAGTAACGCACCTAATATAAAAAAGAGGAGAGGTTTTCTACCTAGAAAAGATTTTCCCCCTCGTATAAACTACTATAGATAGCCTACCTCGTATAGACCCGTAAGGGAGCTAAATCGGGATGAAAATAAATCTATTTATTTATTTATATTCCCACTAAGTATTTACTCTTAGTAAACCCCGTGTCTTAAATATCTTATCTTAGATAAGTACTTTAGCCTAATTAGGTATAGTCTTCTATAGGTCGACCTACTTAATTCTATTAACCTATAGAAGGGCTTAGCGCTAACACTACTTTCTTACCTAGAGAGTAAGATGTTAACAGTCTAAATTATTATATAAGCTAATTATACTAATTAAAATCCCTATAGATTAAGATCTCTAGTACTCTATTAGTCTAAGCCTTAGACTATATAACTACTATCTAGAGCTTCTTAAGTATAGTTACTAGCTTATAGTCGGCTAGGCTCTTCTTTTTTTACAATATAGACTAATACTATAAATAAATAAATAAGTAAGGCTATTGCCCCTAACTCCTAGTAAGTAACAGTCTACTCACTAGACCTTATTACACTATCCCTTACCACTAAGACATGTACAATCTATATCTATAACTACTATTATCAGGGCTCAACCTTAGGATAATCGCTAAAAGGTATATTACACTATGTATATTAAGCTAAGACTTAAAGAGAAGAAGAAGAAGAAGAATAAAGAAGAAAACTTAAATATAAAGAGAGCTTAGTATTACGTAACTACTGATAATTCTCTAAGACTTCTCCTAAGGCTTTAGACTCTAATACTATAATCCCCTACTAGCCTCTTATACTAGTATAGCTCTAGAAACCCTATCTCTTCTACCGGAAGCTCTTAGAAAACTAGAGAAGTACATCCTCCTAGGGGACTTTAACCTCTACCATCCTATCTAGGAAGGTATAGCCTCCCTAATACACTATACCCTAGTAGATAACCTAATTAAGATAGCTACTACAGCTAATCTTAACCTCGCCCTTCTAAGGGGCACTATTACTAGAAGAGATAGTAGTAGTAAGAGTACTCTAGACCTTATCTTTATATTACAGTAGCTAGAGGAGAGAATCCTTAGCTATAGAGTTAGTTAGAAGCTTAAATTATCCTCTAACCACCTACCTATCCTTACTACACTTGATTTTTCCTTTACCCCCGTGGAACCACGTCCTCCAAGGCCCTAGTAGAAGAAAGTAGACTAGAAGAGAACTAATAAGGTACTCTAAATAAAGCTTAAACACCTTAAAGTAGCCCCTCTTAATACTAAAACAGACCTAGATCACTTCACTAAACTACTCCAGGAGGCTATCTAAAGAACAATCTAGAAGACCATCCTAGTAGCGAGACCCTCACCCTAGGCCTCTATATAATAGATAAAGGAGTATTCAGACCTAGTAAACCAGGCTAGAGTAGCTAGAAGGAAGTAGATAGCTATAGGAAAAGAGAAGAACTAGGTAGTATACTAAACCACTACTAATAGTAAGAAGAGGCAGATTAGAAGGAATAGAATAAAAGTATAGCGTAGAATAGTAGCTAAGATTACCTTAGACCTATCTACACTCTAGAAGCTCTCAAAGTGGGCAAGAATAAAAGTATAAGAACTATAAGCTCCACCCTAGTTCCTACTCCTCTAGGGAGCAGATAGACAACTACGCTACGATAATTAAGCTAAGATAGAAATCCTTACCAACTAGTTCTTTCTCTCTCCTAGGGCCACCGACCTCTCAGACCTAGATAGGTGCATATACCTAGTACTAGTAGAGATCCCCTAAGACCTCGCTAAAAAGTAGGTCCTCTATACTATTAAAAAGCTTCCCCTAGATAAGATACTAGGCCTAGATAAGATTATTAATAGGTTCCTAAAGCAGTATACTTAGATATTAAGTAGACCACTCACCAGGCTCTTCTAGAAATACCTAGCGCTTATATACCACCCTAGGTAGTTTAAAAGCTCTACTACCGTAGTCCTTAGAAAACTATAGAGGGATAACTATACTAAAGCTAAGTTATTTAGACCGATTACCCTACTTAATACGCTAGGGAAGCTGCTTAAGAGGGTTATAGTAGATCGGATCTCCTAGGCTACTAAGGCCTATAAACTACTCCCTAACACACAGATAGGAGCTAGAAGAAATAGGTCTATAGTAGTAGCTCTCGACCTACTTATAGAATAGATCCATACTATCTAGGCGTAAGATCCTAGGCTGGTAGCCTTAGTCCTCAGCCTAGACATCTTAGGGGTATACGACTATATATCCTACAAGAGACTCCTCTATAATATAAGAATAGTAAGGCTTCTAGCCTAGATAGAAAGATTTACTCACTCCTTCCTATAGGACCGCACTACTTAGCTGTCCTTTAGGGACTTTATAAGCTAACTAATCTATACTATAATAGGTATCCCCTAGGGATCCTTACTATCCCTAATCCTCTATCTATTCTTTACCTCTAACCTACTTATAAAACTCTAAAGGGATAATACTTTCCCCCTTAGCTTTATAGACGATACTAACATCCTTATATTTAGTAGATCTACAGAACAAAACTATAGGACGCTAGAGGAGGCTAATAGAACCTACGAGCACTAGATAGCTACCTATAGGTCGACCTTCTCACCTAATAAGTACCATCTCGTTCACTTCACGAGGAGGTTAAAGAGATTCAATATAGCAGTAGAAATCCGCATCCTAGGATTTACGGGACACCTAGAACCTACAGTTAAGATCCTAGGAGTCCATGTAGATAATAAGCTAAGATAGGAACCTTATATTAGGGAAACTAGGGCTAGAGCACTTAAGTAGTATACATCCCTCTCTAGACTTATAGTATCCACCTAGGAAGCCTTATTTACTAAAGCCCGTTATATCTATATAGTAGTAGTAAGGCCAGTCCTTACCTACGGCTGTAGGGTATAGCATATCCCGGAGGAGATCCTAGAGTGGAGGAAAATAGCTATCCAGCTACTATAGAAGATCTAAAACCAGTACCTACATACTATCTCAGGGGCGTATAAGTCAACTAGTATATAAACCTTAGAGTATAAGACGGGAATCCCCCCACTCTTACTCCACCTAGATAAACTAACACTAGCCCAGACTATTAGGGCTAGGGATAGCCCAGTAGCAGCAGTAGTAGAGGAAACTTACTAGAGTATTAAATAGATAGCCCGGGCTACTCTAGGCGCTAGAGGCCTAGCCGGTCCAGCTTAAAGAACCCTACTTAGAGTAAGGATAACCTCCCTTCTTAGTAGCTATCCTACCCTCCTAGAACAAATAAGGTTACGTATAGCATATAGGAAGAAGTAGAAGAAGAGATAAATAAAGTATACTAGCTAGAAAAGGCGGTATAGGCTAGTAGCCTAGAGTATATAGTAGAACCCAAAGATTCAATAAATTTATAGTAAACTATCTAAGCTATAGAGCACACTCGCCACTCTACTATATACTAAGTATATTAGGCTAGAGGACTTCCTCTCTAAGCATAAGATACTAGGACACCCCAGTCCCACCTACCTATACGGCTAGTATAGGTAAACCCTAAAGTATATCCTCCTCTTCTACCCCTACTTCCAACAGGGTAGGGTATAGATACTCTAAAAGGTAGAAACTACAGACTACCACTCCCTTCTCTCTATAAAAAAGGGAGTTAAAGCAGTAATAGACTAGTTCTTATACCTAGGGCTGCTTAAGCAGTTTAGCCTAGTCAGGAAATTAATCTAGGAGGACAGCTAGGAAGAGGAACTAGGAGAACCACTAGGACTACTCAGACCTAGATAACTACGAGGATAAGAGCTAAAGGAATAGGGCTAGTAGGTGAATATAGGGCTACTATAGTAGCCGCTACTAGTAAGAAGAGAAAATAGAACTAGAATTAAATATTATATCTAGATCGAGAGGAGGGGTTTTTACTAGGCGAAAAGGTTTTCCCCCTCGTATAAAATAACTACAGATAGCCAACCCCGTATAGACCCGTAAGGGAGCTATATCGGGAAGAAATGAATTTATCTATCTATCTATAAATAAATAAATAAATAGATTTATTTTCATCCCGATTTAGCTCCCTTACGGGTCTATATAGGGTAGGCTATCTATAGTAATTTACACGAGGGGGAAAATCTTTTCTAGGTAGAAAACCTCTCCTCTCTTTTATATTAGATGCGTTACTTCTTCTTTTTCTATTTTTCTACTTACTAGTAGTAGCTGCTATAGTAGTCCTATAATTATTCTAGGTATTAATTCCTAGCTCTCTTATTCCATTCTAGTCTCCTTAATTTACTAGGTCCTCCTAGTCCTCTTAGTTTTCCTGGTCTATTTCCTTTACTAGGCTAAATTAGCCTAGTAGCCTTAGCTTTAGAAACTATTCTATAGCCGTATAGACTCCTTTCTTTATTGTTAGTAGAGTACAGTAGTCTATGGTTTAAGCTTTATAAAGCATCTAGGCTCTACCTGCTTAGAAGTAAGGATAGAATAAGAGGATATACTTTAGAGTTTATCTATACTAGCCGTATAGGTATATAGGGCTTAGATGGTCTAGTATTTTACGTCTAGAGAGGTAGTCCTCTAGTCTAATATATTCTATTCTTAGCAGGGTAAGGAGTATACTCTATAGTTTTAGTAGGCCACTGTGTAGTTACCTGATCTTTAGGTTCTAGGGTGAACTCTAGGCTACTAGCCTCCTTTCCTACCTAGTTTACTCTATCTACCTCTTTTTCCACTGCTCCCTTATTACTATGCGGAGTTGGGTCCTCTATAGTAGTTTCTATGCATTAAGTGGGCAGCTACTAAGGAGGGAATTAGACTAATACTATAAGAATAGTTCTATCTTATAGTATAATTACTACAGCTGTAATATCGGGCGAGGGTATTAAGATCTAATAGACTAAGATGCTTTTACGTATCTATATTATTAAGTAGAAGGGAAACCGACCTTACTAGAACTTTATTAGTAATAATTAGGTCTAATAGAGGTGGGTAATAGGTGCTACTATTGTTTTTCCTTCAACGTTGCGGAAGCAGCTTGGTTTAGAGATAGAGATAATACTAAAGTCGATAAGGTCCTCGTTATTTAGGAGACTATTGTAACGGAGTGCCTTCTACTACACGACTTCGGAGTCGTCGGGTAGGAGTTGGGTAACCGAAGGGTTTACCTTGAGGACAAGAGTGGGTAAGGATAAGCGAGAAGAGAAGTGGGATGTTCACGTGCGGACTGGAATGCACGCGATAAGACTCGTTACCAGCAATGAGTGAGATTGCTACTTTGAGTTGACCACAAAGGGTCAAGTATCTAGCTAAGTGAGTGTGCTTATATACTGTAGGAAAGCTATGACAATCTGGATGTCCCTCATGGATATGAGGGTTGGATGGCCCTCATGGATTTGAGGGTTGGATCTGTTCTGATCCAATGTGGGTCCTTGTGGAGCCGCACGTGGTGTAGCACGTGATGTCTTCCTTGGCGTTTGTTCTTGCGCCCGTTGTCCGCGCTTCCCGTCTTCCCTCATCTTAGTCGGACTGGGGTTCGTAACAACTATATTATGCTGTTCTACTCTTTCCTAGGTTCGCGTGGATCGTCTTGAGAGGTCTATTTATTGCGTTGGTGGAGTATATTGTTCAGGAGCTTTCTATACTCTAGGTAGTCCCTATTGTCTGCCCTATACGGACCTCTGCAGGCGGTACACTTCTCTATAGCTGACGAATAACTTTCTTCTTTATGGCCGCTACCTATATACTTAACGCATCTCTCCTCTCCCCTATAGCGGAACTGCTGATGGTCGTAGCTCTAGCATTTAAAGCAGCGTCTTGGACGGGGGCAGTATTCAAATACGTTGATGTACGCTGTCTCTCCGCCAACATCAATCATCCTTTTAGTAAGGAGCGAATCTGCCTCACTCCTCTTAGAAAGATAGATTACTACAGAGCCGTACAAGCGGTTACTCGGCTTGCTTAGCCAGCGGGTTTATACGACTTCAACGTCATTCTCTACGCTGATAATCTGGCTAGCGTCAGGGCAGACCCCAGTGCGATCCTTATTCAAGACAGTCATTTTATTGACATTGTCTATCTTTACTAGATACTACTGTCTGCCTCTAATTCTCGCTCCCCGGAAGGTCGTTTCCAACCAGCCAAGGTTAGACCTAACAAGCTCTTCATCCCGTTCGGTCCTAAAGAAGAACCGTACCTTAGTAGAGTCGCCCGGGTTCCTTATCAGTCCATAGCATCTAATGTCCTTTGTCGTTTCCTGGGCCTCCAGTGCTGCCTGGAGCTGGGCACGAATCTCTCCCGGCTTTGTAGTGTCGACGTTGGCCTCGGTAAGGTCGATTTCGATCGCTGGCGGCATTTGCTGTATAATTGGGGCTGGTAGGTTTGTCACACGCGTTGTTGCGGTAGGGACAGGCGGTGGGCCATTGCTTGGGGCTATTGGCGGCGCTGCTCCTCGGAGCACGCTGGCGTAGGTGGTGTTGATCTGTGACTGTGAGCTTAGGTTCCTGCGCGTCGTCTCTACGAGTGCTGCCGTCTGCTTTTCCATCTTCCCCATACGCTCCTCCATTTTGGCCTGTGTTTCTTCGGACATTTCAAGCGCGTTAGACAGCCGTCTGATCTCCTCCTCATTCCCAGCGCCTTGTTCAATCAGGGCTTCGTTCTGTTCGGTAAGCGCTCTGTTTTGCTCAATAACGACGCGTAGCAAGTCGATGATGTCGTCCAAAGTTGCTTCCTTTGACACTTCAGGTGCACTTGACGCGTGAGACCGGCGTTGAGTGGTAGGTTTGCCGCGGTGGAGGGCGCGATAGTCAGGGCGGTCGCGTTGGAGACGCGCCAACGGTCGCGAACCCACCACCACCGTCGTCGTCCGCCGACATTGCAGGGCAGAGAAAGTCGAAATCGCGATTGCGAGGGCAAAATTCAAAGATTAGGTCGTCGTTCGCGCGCTGGTAGGCGGGGCACCTGCAGAAAAATCCGGTCGTAGCACTGGCGCGTGTAGCGTGGGTTGTTGTTGTTTAGCTGCGCGTATAACTGCTCATTTACCTTGGCGGATGAGCGGGTGGGTCCATTGATCGCGGAGGTCACGTAACCTCGGCTCCTTAGGACTCCGACTTCTGTCGTTTCCTGCGGGGCTAATCTCCAACTTCCTCAACCTGTGGAGGCTGCGCCGTAACACTAAGGGTCTGACGACAGAGACGCTATTTACACTGCACTGTTGCACACGCTAGTCCCCCTTCGTACATTGTTCCACATTGGTCTATATACCGGTTGCTTTCGACTTCAAACAGTAACAGCTATACAATTACGAGAATAACTGGCTTACTTGGTCTAGATACCATTGGATCCCTAGTCCGATAGATTCCAACTCGTCTAAACTCAGTACAAGCCTTATCAGTCGACTCCACTAAAAGACCGATACATCCTGGATTGCTGTGAAACTGGACGCAAAATATACTACTGGTGACTTTTTCAACCTCTGGACTCATGTGGAGCTTCGTCCAGTAAGAGCTCTCTTCGTCAAACTCCGCACCAACCGTGTTTCCCAACTCGTCCACTACCTCTAGAGATTTACGGTTTCTGAGACCGCTAGTAACAGGCTTTGCCCTGCTCACGAACCCATTCAGCTTTATTCTGCCTTCAATTTTTGATGTAGGGCCAACCGAAACGCTTTTCATAGAGGCATCCTGTATGGACACGCACTCAGAATGGCATATGTGTTCACCCTCGTAACAGTGAGCGATTGTCCAGCTCGCAATGCAACGGGTAGATGCCCACGACCAGGAAGGTGCCATACTGATCGGATCATTATTGTACCCGGATTTCGAGGACTCCCAAAGTAGGTCCCAGGAAAGGTTGCTCCTCCAGAGCCCAGCAAGGTCTGTATCTTGGGCTTCACGCAGACGTAGAAAGTGAGTACGCAAGCCAGCAAGCGCCACCAACCTGTCCTCTGACTTGGTGAACTGCTTCCCAGAATACTCTTGAACAAGATAGTGCCAATCTCGAAATGTAGGTGGCTCGGACAGCTTCGGGGCAAGGTCTTCATAAGAATGCCATAAATAGGCATTATCATATTTCCTCCCTTGTGAACATTCCCAGAACACTCCATCTGAACCAAATGTGAAGTAACGGGTTGACAATAGCCGCTCCTGGAATGTCCATCCGCGCGTATGTAGTGTTGGGAAGGGAACTCCAACTTGGGTACCATCTGGGCCGACGAACATCGGGTTGTTTGTTTTCAATGATGACCATGTTGATGGGAGGAGGGCCAAAGACTTGTGAATAGAGCTATCGGCGCTCTGAAACCCTTGATAAGCGTCCTCTGCGGTGTCGGAACCGATAGTAAGAGTAGCGTTCTTATATACGTTCGCCAT
The DNA here is from genome assembly GCA_020912385.1 of Neofusicoccum parvum. Lineage (NCBI taxonomy): Eukaryota > Fungi > Ascomycota > Dothideomycetes > Botryosphaeriales > Botryosphaeriaceae > Neofusicoccum > Neofusicoccum parvum. The sequence goes on along the minus strand of CP087217.1, from coordinate 1,285,997 downwards.
TTGCTGAGATTGTTCCATCCAGTCTTTACGAGCTTGGGTGCTAGTTCCCTGGAAAATACATAACGAGTCGACCCAGAGATAACGGATTCCAAGTAAGCGAGTAATGCGAATGGCGTCACGGATAGTTTGCGGAATGTTTGCCATGTCGATTCCGTGAATCATGCTGGCCTGGCTTTCAGGTGTAAGTGTGGTAAAAGCTCGAGTCCCCCAACAGTAGGTCAAGGCAACATATCGCCCATGCAGGCCTCTGTAGCTTTCCTCTTCGTTCGTTAAGTAAGGATTCAGCCAGAGGCGTACTAGATCATCCTCATCACCCAAATACCCAACATCAACAAGTCTTTTAGGAAGCGGAGAATCAATCGTTTTGGGGCACTTTGGGTGGGTTGCAAAACATTCTGATAGCCAATGTGCCGCTAGGGCTACAGCTTCGATTGTCGTAGAGCACGGAACGAAATACTCCGTTAAGCCAGTAGATGGTGAGCCTTTACTAAGTTAGAAATTTAAGCCCCTTCCTGATATGTGCATGTCTTACCGGATGGATTGTATAAAGTCAAAACAGGTGGAATGCCATGGTCAGACTCAAGAAATGGTGGTTTGGGTACAAGGGCTATGTCTGAATCTGCGAATGCGAAAAGTGTAACACATTGATTGTTCGCATTCAGGATCTTTGAGAAAGCCTGCTCTGCCTGATCATCACTCATCTTGATGTCAAGATTAACATTTTGAACCATGCAAAAGTACGCATGTTTAAGAGTGTCCAAAATGAGAGTGCAAAGACGACAGGCATTTGGAAGGCTAGCCGATCGTTCCAGAGTCTTGCCAGTATAAGTGTATCCATCTGGGCTTTCCAAGGCGCTTAACGTGATGCCTTTGCAGACTTCGCATAGAGACGCTGCACCTCTAGACGAAAGCTGTTGAGTTTGTGAAAACTGGAGAAACCCGCTGCATGGCCAAGGCAAACCCAATTTTGATGAATTTTCTGGGGTTTTGAACACAAATCTCCTATCTTCTGATGCTATAGGTTGAAGCGGTTCGAGCATGTTTGGAAGCAATGTTCGTTTGGGAGCGTGGTCGCAGAGTATCTAACAATAGCGGAACGAAATAGTCTCGAAGTCAGCCTAGTAGATACTGGTATGATGGATCTTTCCCGACGAATTTACCTAGTGCACCTTAAACGATATCTCGTGCCGAAACAGGCAGGGAGATTGTACCGAACCGCAGGGGTCAAGGGCTTTGACCCTACTGGCTGTAAACCCGCACGGGACGAAGCGCCGCAAGGGGCAGTAAGCTTCACGGACGAAAGAGCCGCACAGCCAAAATTCCCGCGCGGGAATCCTGGAGACACGGGAACCGGCGCGTTCTGGCTCAGCAACAGGCAACAGCTAGAGACCGCATGGGAAGCACGCCGCTAAGGGCTTGAGGGGTCGCAGGGAAGACGTATGCGTCAGCAGGTTCTACGGGAAAGAAGCTCCTAGGAACAAGCGACGGGAGGCACGATTGTGATCAGGATCATGATGAGCGGTTCAGGAGATTAGTGGGAATGTCGACTGCTCGTCACGGTAGAATTTGGGTTCCAGAAAACCGGCTTAGCGCCCGTATCACGTGAAGCCCCACCTGCGCCGTTGGTATCGTAGAGCACGTTTCACATTTTACAAAAATACAATAATAAACGAGAATAATTTTTACTAATTAGCCGACTATAAGTTTCTTTTTAGGACTTAGTATATAAATAAATAAATAAATAAATTTATTTTCTTCCTAATTTAGCTCCCTTATAGGTCTATATAGGGTAGGCTATCTATAGTAGTTTATATAAGAGGAAAGAACATAACCTTACTAAAAAATCAACCTCAAGCTACGGCAATAGGAGAGGGCCCTAGGAACTCTCCTAGACCTTATAAACCTTATAGCAGCACTCCTAATAGCTGCAGCAGCGCCGTAGTAGAAGGAGAGGACTAGGAAAGAGGAGGAAACCTCTCCTAGACCACCCCTAATAATCACCCACAACACCTTCCTAAGACTAATAGAGGACCTCAAACCAGTATAGAATACATTAATAGAGCTATTAAGACACTAGACAACCTCAACTAAGCCTTATAGATACTAGGTAGTAACCTTCCAGCTCTCTCTCCCCAACTAGAAAATTTTTTCAGGATTACCAAGACAATCTTCTAGGACTACACTACTACTATCTAAAGGGCTGAGGCCAAGGAACCAGACCTCAAGGACATCCTAGATAAGATTAGGCAGGTAAAGAAGGCAGTACACTAGCTACTACAGCCTACTATACCTAAATAGTTATAGATTATAGCCCGGTCCCCCCTAAAAGCCTCTACACCCCCTATTACCACTAAACTCACCCTACACCTCTCTAAACCAGCCACTAGGGAGGCTGTTGCCCTACTCTCAAACTAGGCCATTGTCCAGACAATCTAGGCGGGTAAGAATCCTACCTATAAGAAGATTCTTACTACAAGGAAGCTCCCTAGTAGGGATATTAGGATCTTTATACCTGATATACAAACTAGGGCAGACCTACTCAGAGACTAGGAGTAAATAGCTAGGCTAGGCCAGGAGATCCAACTAAATTAGCAGCTATACTCAGTCCTAGTATACAATATCCCCCTTAAGGGAATTAATCCTACTAAGCTATAGGCTACCAGCACCCTCTAGGAGCAGAATAGGACACTACACCCTAACCTACAGATCGCCAAGCTGGCCTAGCTAAAGAAGAAGCAACCTAAAGGGAAGATACACTTAGTAGTAATCCTTAGTACTACCAACCTAGAGGCAGCTAACTAGCTTATTAAAAAGGGAGTACTCTACAACTTCTCCCTCTATACTATAGAGTTTTATAGCCCTGCGTTTACAGTTACCCAGTACTACAACTACCAGGCCTATAGACACATAGTAAAGCACTATAGGAAGAAGCCTAGGTATGGCCAGTATACTAGTAGTCATAATACTAGAGACTATAACAAGGAGGAAACCCAGTGTACTAACTACAACTAAAAGTACACTATATAGAGTAACTCCTACCCCACCCACAAGGTAAACCAGACTAGGGCTACTCAGGCCCGGCTTATAAACCTAGGAGGATATAGAGAGAGGCCCTAGGCTACTTAATAGTAGGTACAGGAAGGCTGGACCCTTACAAAGTCTAGAAAGAGACTAAAGAAGGAGGAGCCTAAGAGAGGCCTAGGCAGACTAAGGGACCTTAGTAGACCCCCTCTACCTAGTCAGCTAACCTTTACTAGCTTTAGACTACGCAGCTCCCAACATACGGATAGAGGAAACCCTAGAGAAACCACTCCTACTACTTAAGATAGCACACCCAACCCTATACAGCCTAATACAGTAATGAATAAAACCTAATAATAGAGATAAATACACTCTCTATCCTACAGTACAACGTAAATAAGAGTAAGGATAAAGTCATACTTCCCCTCTTTAAGGAGCTAGACCTAAAAACCCACTATATCCTAGCTCTCTAGGAACCCTAGAGGAATCTAAAGATTAAAACCATAGTAAGATACCTAGCTTACTATATAGTCTTCCCCTAGGAGGGCGAGGCGAGAACCTACTTCCTTATAAGTAAGGCTCTAGCTCTAGAATTATAGTAGGAAACTATATACTCCCTAGACCTTATTACCCTCACTATTATTACCAAGTTACGTAGTATCCACATACATAACTACTATAACCCAGTACCACTCTCCTATACTAGTACCTCCCTAGAAATGCTCTCCCTCCTTCTAGGAGTCCTTAGTAGGTAAGGAGAATATATCCTCCTCGGAGACTTTAATCTATATTACCCCCTCTAGGAAGGCATTACCTCTCCTATATACTATAGCCTTACAGACAGCCTGATTAAAATAGCTATAACAGCTAACCTCAACCTTACGCTACCCAGGGGAACTATTACCAGAAGAACTAAGAATAGTAAATAAACCTTCGGTAAAAATTAGTAAAGCTGAGGAACCTAAGTACCCCCTTTATAGTCGTTAGGGCTTTCTATTCTTGAATTACTCTAACCTTCTCTAGATCCATACGGATGCCTTGTCCGGCCTCGATGATGTATCTAAGATACTTAGTAGACTGGACTTTAAATTCGTATTTCTTTAGGTTAAGTTGTAGGCCTATAGTGTCTAGCTTCTCTAGTACCTTATTTACCTTCTCGCGGTGCTCCCGGCGCGATCCATCCGTAAAGATTAGGATGTCGTCAACGTAAGCTGAGATAAAGTCGTCTAGGAAGTCCTTTAGGGTCTAGTTAATATACCGTTGAAAGGTACTTGGCGCGTTTACTAGTCTAAATAGTATTACCAGCCATTTAAAGAGCCTAAAGCGTGTTCGGAATGCCGTTAACCACTCGCTTCCTTCCGTAATTTATATCTGGTGGAAGGCAGCACTCACGTCGAGCTTCGTAAACCACTTAGCCTTACTAATTCGATTAAGTATCTCCTAGATCAGTAGTAGGGGATAGCGGTCCTTTCTTATAATCCGATTAAGAGCCCGGTAGTCATAGTAGAAATAAAGGCCTCCTCTAGGTTTCTTTATAAAGAGGACAGGTGTTGCTGCTAGCAAGTTACTTATACGGATAAAGCCTTTATCTAGTAGCTCGTTAAGAGTCTTCCTTAGTACAAGAAGCTCATCACGAGATATATTATATAAAGGTCCCTATAGGGCATCAGGTATCTTGCCGTTGGTATCCTTTTCCAGTTTAATTTAATAGTTAATTCTAGGTCGGTACGGTAGGAGTTTTTCCGCCTCTTTCTTATTAAATAGACTGATCCGTTTAGGGTCTACCCAGCTAGGTAACTGGCTTCAGAAATCTATAAGGGGCTTCTCCTGTAAGGCCTTGTTAATATCCGCGAGGCTGGCTGTAAAGATCTAATATCCTTTCTTTTTTCTAAGCCTTATAAGGTGGTAAAAGGTAGTAGCTCTAATTAGCTTACCTTAAGACTTAGGGAGATTAGTGTCTTGCTTTACAGTTAATCTAGTATTCTTAAAGGTGATAGTTCGTTCGCTCTAGTTAAGTACTACTTTTTCTTACACTATCTAGGGGCTCCCTAGTATAAGATCGTATCCAGAGAGTTTTAGGACGATATAGAAGAATATACGCTTTTAATAATAACCCCTAATATCGACTTCAGCCTAGGTAACTTCATTAATCTTCTACCTAGTTGGTATCAGTCCATCCAGTGTCCTTGGTAAGATTTTAATACGCGGGAGGTTATAGCGTTCAGCGAATTTATAGCTCATTACAGCGTAGAATTCATAACTAGTATTAGTAAGAGCTTTTCTAAAAGTCTCTTTATTGATTATAACTGAAGTAAGAAGTGAATCCTATTCTAATTTAGGTTACTGTTTACGCTATTCATCCTATGCTTCCTGCTTTTCCTCTACTGTTAGCTCCTACCTACGATTTCTAATAGGAGCTTTTAGTTTTCCGACTGCTAGAAGGAGGTCTTATTATCCTCTATATCTTCTAGTTGCGGTCCCACGTGTCCCTCCTGCTAAGCAGGCCTTGTAAAGCGTATAGGTCTCCTTAGTGGTAGCTAGAGGTATTAGGTAATTAGATGCGTTAAGTCGCCGTAGTATAGGTAACGGTATTCCTCCTTTCGTTTCTGCATCTCTTAATTATTCACCCACTTAATACGGCGCCCTTGGGCTACCTTAGCTGGCCTAGTAGGTTCCCAGTCCATGTTGTCGTGTTAGGGCGTCGTTGTTTTTAGCTGCTTGGACCCTGGCTACCTGCTAGTAGACCCTGCCGAGCCAACCTTATTCTAACCACGCTACTACCCTTCCTACCAGCCCTATTGGGCTTTCTTGCTATTATTACGCATATGAAATGCCTCTAGTTAATCACTAACGCGTTTCAGCTTAGTACAGTAGTCCTTAAAGGACTGGCTTGTACTTCTAAGGCTAATCATGCTGTACTAAAGCTCTTAACTAAGTCCTGCTTCTAAGTAAGCTTTCAGGATCTCATCTAGCTAGTGGGTGCCTCCTGCCTCTAGTACCAGTTTGCGAAACTCGGTAAAGTGTTCTATGAAAGGCTTATTGGTTTAGCGTAGCTTATACAGCTTACGCTGGGCCTTTTCTTATACATAGGGGTCGCTAAATGATAGGCGTAGTTGGTCTAGTAGGCACTGAGCAGTTATATTACTTGTGTTAGTGGTGGCTTATATCTAGGACTATAGCTAACGCGCTACCTCGCCTCTGAGTCGATTATAGAGTATGAAGAACTTGGTTGCCTCGTTATAGTTATTGTAATCTACGGAGAGCTTTGCTAAGGCCTGAGAGATCTAGGGTTCGAGTTTATCCCTATTGCCTGAGAACTTAGCGAGGGGGCTAAGGTTCTTAGTAGGCTTGTTATTCTGAGAGGAAGACGCGTGTTCTTAGAGCTAGACTATGGCCTATGCTTAGGGAGGCTCGGTCGGTTGTTGCTTAGAAATTATAGTTCTAGTTTAGGACGTCTGTTACCCTTTTTCCAGCTGTTCTACCTTACTATTTAGTGCGCTTATCTGAGCCATTATTTGCTATAGTATCTACTTTATTTCTTGGGATTCTTGAGCCCGTTGCTCCTCCTTATACTGTGGGTTAACTATTCTAAGAATCCCTCGCTTCGTGTTGCTTCTAGTGATTCCAGTAGTTCCAGTAATTCTAGTGATTCCAGTGATTCCAGTGATTCCAGTGATTCCAGTAATTCCAGTAATTCTAGTGATTCCAGTGCGAGACTGTGCTAATAATCCAGTTCTAATAAGTCCAGTGGGTTAGAAGTCTTAGCTATTGTTAGAGCTTAACCTTAGGATGATCACTAAAAGGTTTATTACGCTATGTACATTAAGCTAAGACTTAAAGAGAAGAAGAAGAAGAAGAATAAAGAAGAGAACTTAAATATAAAAAGGGCTTAGTATTACGTAACTACTAATAATCCTCTAAGGCTTCTCCTAAGGCTTTAGACTCTAACAGTTTCTACACCTAGGGCTGCTAAACCAATTTAGTCTGGCAAGAGAGATAGACCAGGAGGCTAAGGAGGTCTATTAGGAGAACTACTAGGAGAACTAGGATCTTAACTAGGAGGACTAGCACTAGGACATAGGAGAAAGAGAGAGCTAAGGTTAATACCTAGCTAATATAAGGCTGCTATAGTAGCTTCTACCGGTAAGCAGGAAAAACGGAATAAGAAGAGCAACTAACCTAAGAAGAAAGGAGGGGTTTTTCACCTAGAAGACTAGGTTTTCCCTCTTATATAAAATATCGCAGATAGCCTACCCCGCATAGACCCGAAAGGGAGCTATATCGGGAAGAAAAATAAATTTATCTATCTATAAGAGGGAAAATCTTTTCTAGATAGAAAATCTCTTCTCTCTTTATATTAAGTATATTATTTTTTCTTTTCTTATTTTTCTACTTACTAGTAGTAGCTACTATAGTAGTTCTATAATTATTCTAGGTATTAATTTCTAGCTTTTTTATTCTATTCTAGTCTTCTTAGTCTATTAGATTCTTCTAGTTCTCTTAGTTTTCCTAGTCTATTTTCTTTACTAGGCTAAATTAGCCTAGTAGTTCTAGTTTTAAAAATTATTTTATAGCTATATAGACTTCTTTCTTTATTATTAGTAGAGTATAGTAGTCTATAGTTTAAGCTTTATAAAGTATCTAGTATAATAATTCAGACCGTTAACATCTTATTCTCTAGGAAACTAAGCCTAATTAGGCTAAAGTACTTATCTAAGACAATATATCTAAGACATAGGGTTTACTAAGAGTAAACACTTAGCGGGAATATACGGGAAAGAGAAGTCTAGGACTGGCTATTTAACTTCTAACTAGTACCTAGGCTAGATATATAAGTTCCCTTCTTCTTTCTCTATTCTTTTTCTTTTCTCTTTCTTTTCTCTAGCTTAGAAACTTTAGTTAATTTTAAGAATCTAACTTATTCTTCTTAAGTTATAATACTTTTCTAAGCTTACCTAACCACTTTAGCTTACTCTTACTCAACTATCAGCTAGCTTACCCTAATTTCTAAGAAGATAAAGCCACCCTTTTACTTATCCTACTTACTTACTAATTAGATAACCCGCTCTCTAACTACCGAGTAAGTATTACTACTCTATTAAACACCTATCTAACTAGCCAGCTCGCCCTAGTTACTTCTTATTACTTCTTATTACTTCTTACTAACCCCTTCTTTATTCAGCTTCCAGCAGGCTTACCCTAGTAAACGAACGTTAGACCTACTACTATATCGGCTCCTAGATCGAGCGCTCGCGGCGCCAGACGTACTAAGAAACCTAAGGGAAAGAAAAAGAAAAAGAAGTAAGACACTCCTAAGGTAATTAAATAGCCACTCCCTATAACCTTAGATAATATACTCTTCTAGTATACATCCTACAACCACCTAGGCGGAGGTAAGATTTAGGATTTTACTATAAACCCCTTCTAACACGAGAAGATCTCCTTGTTTAGTATCTTAAAGAATAAGGAAGAGATGGAAGTCCTCTTCTAGAATATAGGTAAGGTTAAGTATCTTATAGGAGACCTCCTCTAGTATATTTAGTAAGAGTAAGGAAAGAAGATAAAGACTACTATTAAATTTAATAAGCTTCTTAGGAACTTTAAGAACCTTAAAGAAGGAAGCGTATAGATCTACTAGGAGAATAAGGAGCTTACTATAGAGTAAGGTATTCTTAAGGCTAAACTAGAGCGCGCTAGACGGTAGAATAAGGGCCTTAGAAAGCTAAACGTTACTTTTAGCTACCGGCCCACCGTAGGACATTAATCCCCTAGAAACCAGTCCGAGCTAAGCTCCGTTTCTAATAGTTAGCTAACTATAGAAACCCTAATCCACTCCCTAATATTTCAGTATCAGGGAGGACGTTCCACGAAGCTATCTAATCCTCTATAGTTTACTAGAGAACCCGAGAAGGAGCCTTCCTTTAGGTATTAGAAGGCGGAGATATATAATAAGCTAGAGGTTAACGTAGACTACTATAAGACTAAATAGGCTAAGATCTCTTATATCTTCTTACACACTACTAGAACTACCTCGGACACCATCCGGCCCAACGTTTATAATAGACCTACCGTATTCTAGACGGTAGAGGAAGCCTTTATACTCCTTATATCTATATTTAATAACCCTTACTTTATCTAGAATAAGCGTTAGGAGTTCTACCGCTTCTATTAGAATACTACGCCCTTTAACTCCTTCTACGCCAAGTTTATCGCTCTCGCTACAGAATCTAAACTTCCTAGGGACTAGTAGTTCAAGGAGATATAGACTCGCCTCTTAGAAGGACTTCGTTATAGACTAGCGCCTATTAAGAACTCCCTAAACTCTAGCTTCTAGGACCTTACGGCTCGTACCCGTACGCTAGACAGGGAACTCTAGAACGATATTAAGGCGGTAGAGAAGAAGAAAAAGCGCGCTAATAAGCTCTTAAAGAATACTAAGCTAATAGTAGAGCGTACCACCTCTAGGTAGGAATAGAAGAAGTCACTAATAGCTAAGAGGCGGGATTCTTACCGTAAAAAAGGCCGCTACTTCCACTATTATTAGAAGGGATATATAGCTAACATCTACTCTACTAAGGCGGTTACTATCGCTAATACTAAGCCGGACTCTAGATTAGCTAAAGACTTAGAAAAAGAGTAACTCCTAGTAAAGACGCGCCTAGGAGTAAGGAAAAGGTTTTATTTACTAAAGTATAGATTACTTCCCTTTAGTACCCCAACCTAGAACCTATTATTGCACACTATACACTATCTAGTCAAGGAAAGGAAATATAGGTGGATGTAATAGTAGATACTAGGGCCCTTATATATACTACTATAAGTAAAAACCTCGCGTACTAGATAATAGAAGAGCTAGGAATTATACCTATTTCTCTCTCTAAGCCGATTGTTACGAACCCCAGTCCGACTAAGATGAGGGAAGACGGGAAGCGCGGACAACGGGCGCAAGAACAAACGCCAAGGAAGACATCACGTGCTACACCACGTGCGGCTCCACAAGGACCCACATTGGATCAGAACAGATCCAACCCTCAAATCCATGAGGGCCATCCAACCCTCATATCCATGAGGGACATCCAGATTGTCATAGCTTTCCTACAGTATATAAGCACACTCACTTAGCTAGATACTTGACCCTTTGTGGTCAACTCAAAGTAGCAATCTCACTCATTGCTGGTAACGAGTCTTATCGCGTGCATTCCAGTCCGCACGTGAACATCCCACTTCTCTTCTCGCTTATCCTTACCCACTCTTGTCCTCAAGGTAAACCCTTCGGTTACCCAACTCCTACCCGACGACTCCGAAGTCGTGTAGTAGAAGGCACTCCGTTACACTTTGACCACCCTCCTTGCAAGAGAAGGACAGACCGTCTTGGCGCTCAAGTTCCGCCAAGAAGGTCCGCCGAGAAGGAAAGAGAAGTATATCCCTGCAAAAGCGAACTGACAAGCAGGACGACAACATGACAGCCCCACAGCCAACAATGGAGCATCTCGTCGCCACGATCAAGGCTCTCGAAGGCCGCCTCGAACAGCTCCAGGAGCTCCAAGAAGAACAGGCAACACCAAGGGCACGCAAGGTCAAAATCAGAAACCCCGATACCTTCGACGGGAACCGTCAGAAGCTACAAGGCTTCGTATCCCAGCTCGAACGGTATATCAGGATCTATAGCGACCAATTCGAGTATGAAGAAGACAAGGTCCTCTTCGCCTCAACCTACCTACGCGGAACGGCAGAACGATGGTTCGAACCCTATCTCAACGAACATCTCCACAAACCCAAGACGGCACAGTCCCAGACTACTAAGGATATGTTTAACGACTACGGCAAATTCGTGGCTCAGTTAAAACGGGCATTCAACGACGTCGATGAAGTCCGACAAGCAACCCAGAAGATCATGGGAATCCAACAGAAGGGGTCAGTGGCCGACTATACCTCCAACTTTAGGCAGGCAGCCGCCTTCCTTGAAGGATGGTCAGATCAAGCACAAAGGGACCACTTCTACAAGGGACTCAAGCCCAATATCAAAGACGCCATGGCCTTCCATTCCTACCCTGAAAAACTCGACGACATGATCGAACTCGCTAGGCGACTCGACGACCGCTTCTGGGAAAGACGCTCCGAGCACTACCCAGCCAACACAACGCGGCCAGCACGCCCAAGACATACGCAGGAAGGAGGAGACGCCATGGAAATTGATAACGTCAACCGAGGAAACAACCAGAACCCACGCCGAGGCAAGGACAGGAACAATAAAAGCCGAGGCCCACGCCCAGAGTGGACAGAAGAACAGAAGCAGCGCTTCAAGGATAAGCTCTGCATCCACTGCGGTAAAGACTGGAAATACGGCCACAACTGCCCGCAAAACCCGCGTAACCGAAAGGAGAAGAACTCCTCCGCGGTAAACCGAGAAACTGCGGTAACAGCACGACAGCTGAACAACCACGACTCCCTAAGCTGGACAGCGTGCTACAACGACAACTGTCGAACCCACCAAAGCGATAAAGACGCCACAGGGTGGTACCCAAAGAAGCCTAGGAAGCGGCAAATCGCGCCAGCAACCCGAAATGAGGAAGTAATAGAGATCGATGACTTTATCGACGACTTCCCAAAGGACGAGGAACTGGTCAACAGCGATACAGGGGAAATATACGACAGCACCCCGGAACCAGAGGAAAATCTAGGAACCGAGGAACAGAAGGAGCCCCTACAGGAAGAAGAGCTCCTCGATACGATGCTTAGCCAAGCCAGCAACCGAGGCCTCACGTGGAAGCTCCCCGCCGAAAATGGCAACCCAGCCAAAGGAATATGGATCCCAGGCATCGACATCAAAGACTGTTACATGGTCGAATGGGAAATCCGGGATAACAAGCCCTACGAACGGCGCTCCCACCAAGATGGCACGCGTACTGAATGGATCCAAGTCCCAGAAGGCGAGTACCCAGCTCAAGACTCCCAGCAGTCAAAAAACTAGACGGCCTCCCTGAATGTCAGGACCCACAGGAGGGGCCGGGAACTAGGTCCCTCAACCAGGTATCACGCACAGCGAACGGCACATCACTCACCGGACCAGATCTATGGAGACAACTTGTAGTCCCTGTACGAATCAACAATAAGCCAGCTAGAGCTATGATCGATAGTGGAGCAAGTGCAAACCTCATCAGCCACACCTTCGTCATTAAGCACGGCCTACACTACGCTACTAAGAGCGAGCCCTATCGCCTCTCAACCGTAGATGGATCAGCCGCAGACTACGGCGATGGATGGGTTAGGATGGAAACAGACCAGTCAACGGTCACCATCAACAACCACCGAGAAAGAATCAACCTCGACATCACGAAGATGCCAGGACACGATATCATCCTAGGCATACCATGGCTCAGGACACACGAGCCCCATATCCGCTGGGGAACGAACGAGATTACGTTCCCAAACGAAGCATGCAAGCGCCACTTAGCAAGCACGAAACGTAGCACAGGGAAACCCGCCACCGAGAGCCGCCAGGGCCAAGAAGGCCTGAGCCGCCAGAGGCAGAAAGACCCGGTCGAAATAAGGGAAATATCCGCTGCGGCGCTAAGGCGTATGAGGCACAGAGGTGAGAAAGCGTACGTGGTTTACGTTAAGCCTAGCCGAGAAATGGAGCAAAGAATCGTCGCACAGATGCAACGAAGCTCCCACAACGGGGTCTCACCAGAAGAGAATAACAACCCAAAGCCAGTCGGAGGGGACTGCCCCCAGAGGATCAACCAGGGATACGCCATAAGGAATGCCTACAGGAAGGCAGGCTCCCTAGGGAAAGGCATTTCGGCAGTCAGGCACGGCGACCAGGACGGATTTATAAGGCCTACTAAGAAAGAATCAGCACCGATACCAGAGCTAGAAACGGTACCTCAGGAATTCTGGAAATATCCAAGGATCTTCCAAGAACGAGGCAAAGGACAGCTACCAGAGCATAAGCCATGGGACCACGAGATACCCCTTATCCCAGGAACGCAGCCAGCGTTCAAGCCAATCTACTCCCTATCAGGAAAGGAGCTCGAGGCTTTAAGGGAATACATCGACAAGAATTTAGAAAGAGGATACATCCGCCCGTCATCATCACCGGCAGGATACCCTATTCTATTCGTCCCGAAGAAAAACGGCAAGCTACGACTCTGCGTCGACTACCGGCAGCTAAACGACATCACGGTGAAGAACCGGTATCCACTCCCAAGGATAGACGAACTACAGGACAAGTTCAGGACGGCAAAATACTTTACGAAGTTCGACCTCCGTGAAGGATACTACCTAGTCCGCATGAAGGAAGGAGAAGAATGGAAAACCGCGTTTAGAACACGCCTAGGACACTTCGAGTATACCGTCATGCCTTTTGGGCTTACCAACGCCCCAGGCACATTCCAGAGCCTAGTCAACGATACCCTACGTCCGTATTTGGATGTATTTTGTACGGCTTACCTGGACGACATCATCATCTACTCAGACACGCTTGAAGAACATACCAAGCATATCCATCAAGTCCTAAAGGCACTACAGGAAAAGGATCTCCAAATCGCGCCAGAAAAATGCGAATGGTACACACAACGGACAGAGTTCCTAGGGTTTATCATCACCCCTGGACATATTGGCATGGACGAAACCAAACTCGACGCAATAAGGGATTGGCCCGTACCTAAGACGGTTAAAGAAGTGCAGTCCTTCCTTGGATTTACTAACTTTTACCGTAAGTTCATCATGAACTACTCCAAGGTGACGGAACCCTTAACCAGGCTCACCCGAAAGGAACATGGGTTTAAATGGGAACAAGTACAGCAAGAGGCGTTCGACTCGCTTAAGAGAATGTTCTGCGAGGCGCCTATCTTGGGCATCTATAACCCAGACCTACCCATTACCCTTGAAACTGACGCATCGGATTACGCCATTGGCGCCTGTATTAGTCAACCAGACAAACAAGGTCGCCTCCACCCGATCGCGTACTACTCTCGGAAAATGACGCCCCCAGAGCTCAATTACGACGTCCACGATAAGGAACTCCTAGCCATCGTTACCGCGTTCAAGGAATGGAGACACTATCTAGAAGGAGCTACGCACCAGGTCATGGTCTATTGCGACCACAAGAACCTTTCTTACTTCACCACCACCAAGGAACTCACAAGGAGACAGGTGAGATGGGCAGAAGAGCTAGCATCCTACGACATGAAGATTACCTACAGAAAGGGATCAGAGAATGCTCGCGCAGACGCGCTAAGCAGAAGGGCAGACCATAGTACAGGAAAACCCGGGCATCAACCCGCGGTATTGGAAGAAGCGGCAGACGGTACGCTCACCCCTATAAGGGCCCTAGCGCCAGCAATACGCCGAGAAGGCAATGCCTGGACACAACAAATTCGAGAAGCCTACGAAGGAGATACCGGTGCAGAAGAACTTGGAAAACAGGAAGACGACCCTCGGATTACTAGGGACGAAGAAGGAACCCTCCTATTCCTAGGACTGGTCTACGTACCTACTAAACTCCGTGAAACACTCGTCAAGGACCTCCACGAAGCTCCAGCACACGGACACCAAGGCATCGAAAAAACGATCGAGCGAATCACGAGAAACTTCTACTTCCCAGGACTGAGAAGAACCGTCAAGGCAGTAATCTCACAGTGCGACCTATGCTTACGTAGCAAGGCCTCGAGACACGCCCCATATGGAAACCTCCAGCCCCTAGCGGCGCCAGAAAGGCCATGGCAGTCGATAACCCTCGACTTCATTACGGATCTACCCTGGTCAGAAGAACCGCTTACGAAGATCAAATACGACTCCATCCTCGTGATAGTAGACAGACTCACGAAGTACGCCTACTACCTACCCTACCTCAAATCGGCAAACGCAGAGGAATTGGCATATACATTCCTCAGGACAATCCTCGGCAATCACGGGCTACCAGACGAGCTGGTATCGGATAGGGATCGCCTGTTCACCTCTCACTTCTGGCAAACCCTCACACGGCAACTCGGAAGCAAACACAAGCTCTCAACAACGGCACACCCGCAAACAGACGGCCAGACGGAACGAACGAATCAGACTCTAGAGCAATACCTCCGCTGCTACCTGAACTACAGCCAAGACAATTGGGTTGAACTACTCCCACTGGCTCAGTTCGCGTACAACAGCGCAAAGGCATCAGCCATACAGGAGTCTCCGTTCTACGCCAACTACGGATTCGAACCAACCGCCTACCAAGAGCCAATCCCGAGCCAAAGCCTCGCCCAGAAAGGAATCCTTAAAGCCGACCAACTAAAAGCGCTCCATCAGCAACTCCAGCTCGACCTCGAATTCAACAGATACCTCATGTCAAGGTACTACGACAGACGGCACCAGGAGGCACCAAAGCTTAAGAAGGGGGATAAGGTCTACCTCCTCAGGAAAAACATCAAGACCAAACGACCAAACAACAAGCTGGATTTCAAGAAAATCGGGCCATTCGAGATCGCAGAGAAACTAGGAAAATTAAACTTCCGCCTTAAATTGCCAAAAACAATGCGGATACACCCAGTCTTCCATGTAGCACTACTCGAACCCGCACCAGCCAACGCCACCCCGTTGCGCCAAACAGAAGAAATGAGACCAGAGAATCCCGACGCCGACGAAAACCAAGACTGGGTCGTGGAAAAGGTACTCGACAGTGGCTACATCAACGGTCAGTTCAGATACCTCCTCCAGTGGGAAGGAGATTGGGACAATACCTGGGAACCACCAGAAAACTGCGACGGATGCAGGGAACTCATTGATGAGTTCCACCGTCGAAACCCAGAACGCCCACTGCCGCCGTCTCAGAATACTCGAAGGGAACGTAACCCTCGAAAAAGGCGGGACTATACTCAGGAAGCGGAGACTGCCGCGCCTGATCAACCAGCTCGGAACCCTCGGGCGGCACAGCACCAGAACCAGCCCCAGGAGACCCAACGGACCGGGACGGACCCGCAACGGTATCAGCTGAGGACGCGCCACGTAAACGCTTTGGCGATCGCCCCTCCTCAGCGCCCTCAGGGTCAATAACATCCCCAGCCTCCGCAGCGTCCTCTAACCGAGCCAACTCTTCTAACTCCTCGACGGTCTGAGCCTTCTTGGAAATCATCAAGCTACCACGCCGCTTTAGTAATTCCCGTTGTTTCCGTACACGCTGTAATCGACTCATATTCCTCTGAAGCAGGTCGAGAACCATCTGCTCCTCGGCCTCAGCCTTGTCGATGGCGCGCTTCAATCGGGAAACTAGGGAAGTCAATAAAAAGGCCAACCAAAAAGAGGAGAGAAACAAACAGTCCGAATCCTCCAAACCGCTCCCATCACAGGCGGTTAAACCCCTACGAGCACACTCGCCACAACGGTCATAACCAAGATCCATCCGGCAAACAACCTCGGGCGTACCTGCCTTACGCTTCGCATTCGCGAGGAGGCAAGCACTACAGGGAACCGGCATTACTTCACCAAAAAGATCGATCTTCGCAGCTAAAGACTCTCGCTCAGCCTTCTGGTCAATACGCTTACGCTTGGACATGGCGAAGGAACATAGGGAGTAAGAGGAAGGAAGAAACCCACGGACAGAAAGATATAATCCCACGGGGAAATCGTCGGGCCGACGATCCTTAAGGGGGGAGGTAGTGTTACGAACCCCAGTCCGACTAAGATGAGGGAAGACGGGAAGCGCGGACAACGGGCGCAAGAACAAACGCCAAGGAAGACATCACGTGCTACACCACGTGCGGCTCCACAAGGACCCACATTGGATCAGAACAGATCCAACCCTCAAATCCATGAGGGCCATCCAACCCTCATATCCATGAGGGACATCCAGATTGTCATAGCTTTCCTACAGTATATAAGCACACTCACTTAGCTAGATACTTGACCCTTTGTGGTCAACTCAAAGTAGCAATCTCACTCATTGCTGGTAACGAGTCTTATCGCGTGCATTCCAGTCCGCACGTGAACATCCCACTTCTCTTCTCGCTTATCCTTACCCACTCTTGTCCTCAAGGTAAACCCTTCGGTTACCCAACTCCTACCCGACGACTCCGAAGTCGTGTAGTAGAAGGCACTCCGTTACACCGATCCCTTACACCGTTACGGACGGGCGAAGCGGAAAGCCTATTACCTATAAGATCTACCTATACTTCTAGGTTAAGGATTACTAGGAAGCCACCTCTCCCCTCCTTATTATAGACCTTAAGAACCACGATATACTATTAGGAAAGAGCTAGTTACAGGCCTACGGTACGTTACTAGACGTAAATAGCAACTTAGTCACGTTTAAGCTGGACTTTTACACGCATCCTAGTAGGCCTACTATAGCGGAGCTAAGAAAGCTTAATCTAATAATACCTCCTAAGGTAGAACTATAGAGGCCCTAGAGAATCCTTACTAGACACTCCTTCTAGGCCGATATAAGGGAGTCCCTTAAAGAAATAAATAAGGAACTAACT
Source organism: Neofusicoccum parvum (assembly GCA_020912385.1). Taxonomy (NCBI): domain Eukaryota; kingdom Fungi; phylum Ascomycota; class Dothideomycetes; order Botryosphaeriales; family Botryosphaeriaceae; genus Neofusicoccum; species Neofusicoccum parvum. The sequence continues at coordinate 1,268,514 of CP087217.1, read as the reverse complement.
AAGGACGTAGAAAAGAAGCCTCTCCTATCTTAAAAGAAAGTATAAAAGAGGGATATATAGCTTATAACTACGGAAGGATTTCTGCGTTTACTAAAGTAATAAGGTACTAAAGTATACCATCTCCGTCTCTAGGAGTTACTAGAGGAGGAGGAGTAGGTAAGAATCAACGCCTTCTAATAATAGTTACCTAAGGAGTTAAGAGAACTCACCCTTTAGCTATCTAAATAGCTATAAGACCTAGTAGAGAACTTCTCTAAGTAGAGGTTAGATAAGCTTCCCCCCTTAAGACCTTATAACTATAGGATAGAGCTTAACTAGGACCTAGAATTACGTACGCTACTATTATACCGGATATCTACGGACGAACTCGCGGCTGTAAAGGACTATATTAAGGAGAACTTAAAAAAAGAGTTTATTAAAGCGAGTAGAGCTCCGTTTAGCTCCCCTATCCTTATAGCGAGAAAGGCTAATAGAGGATTCTACTTCTACGTAGACTACCGTCGTCTTAATACTACTACTAAGAAAAATAGATACCTACTTCCCCTAATTAACGAGACGCTAGCCTAGCTAACTAGAGTATACTACTTCTCTAAGATTAACGTTAGACAAGCCTTCCACCGGATTTAGATATATAAGGACTCGAAGGACCTTACTACCTTCTAGATACACTACGGGTCGTACCGTTATAATATCCTACCCTTCAGGTTATATAATAGGCCAGCCACCTTCTAGTAGTATATAAACGAGATTATAATAGACGGGTTAGATAATTTCTATTTAGTGTTTATAGACGATATCTTAGTTTATAGTAAGACAAGAAAGAAGTATAGAGAATAAGTATATCTTATTCTTAAGAAACTTTAGGAAGCAGGCCTTTAAGCAGATATTAAGAAGTATAAATTTAAAATTATAGAGACTCACTTCCTTAGTCTTATTATTAGACGAGATAGAATCCGGATAGACCCCTAGAAGGTTATAGCTATCCTAGAATAGAAAGCCCTAATTTCTCTCTAAGGAGTACGCTTCTTCCTAGGCCTCTATAACTACTACCGCCGGTTTATTAAGAACTATTCAAGGATTATAAAACTACTCACCGACCTAACTAAGAATAAGGTAGCCTAGGCCTAGATATAGAAGTATAAGGCTACCTTCTAAGCACTAAAGGACGCCGTCCGCTTAGACCTAGTACTTTAATATTTTAACCTAGTAAAGCCTATCTTCCTCGAAGTTAACTCTTCTAACTACGTTAGTAGAGGAGTCCTTTCGTAGAAGGATAAGAAAGAGAAGCTTTATCTAGTAGCCTACTTCTCTAAGAAGCTCTTAGATACGGAATATAATTATATAATCTACGATAAGGAACTCCTAGCTATTATTTAAGCCTTTTAGGAATGGAGTCCTAAGTACCGGAGTACCTAGGAGCCGATCTAGATGTTCACTAATTACGAGACCCTAAAAACGTTTATAACTAATAAGTAACTCTCGCGCCGCTAGATCTAATAGGCGGAGGAACTTATAGAGTACGACTTTAAGATTATCTCTATTATAGGAAAGAAGAACGAGAGGGCTAATACTCTCTCCTATTAGAAATAGGACCTACTAGTTAACGAATCTAACTCTCGCTTTACCTCTATAAACCGTATAGCTCTCCTTCTAGGAAGCTTTACCCTCGCTCCCCTTAAGCTACTCGAAGACCTAGACCTCCCTATAGAGCTACAGACCGCTAACCGGGCGGACAACGCCTTAACGGCTATCCGCTAGGATATTAGTAAGTACCCTAAATACTTAGTCTACAACGGTCTACTTATCTTCTAAGAGAACCGCCTTATAGTACCCTAGAACGACCGCCTTAGGCTAAGGCTTATCTAGGCTGCTTACCGCCCCCCCGCCACTAGATACTCGAGTATCCAGCGCACCTAGAAGCTCTTAAAGAAGAGGTACTACTAGAATAGTATAAAAAAGGCAGTAAAGTGGTACGTATAGAACTACCACTCCTATAAGAGGGCTAAATATAAAATGGAATCCTACAACGGCCTACTTAAGCCGCTCCCTATCGGGGACCAGCCCTAGAAGCACCTATCCTATAACTTTATCACCAAGTTACTAAACTATAAAGGATTTACCGCCGTCCTAGTAGTGGTAGACTAGTTCTTAAAAATACGGCACTTCATCCCCTACCACGATACCACCACTACGAGTCAAATAGCGCAGCTCTTTAAAGACAATATCTAGAAGTATTATAGCCTACCGGATACTATTATCTTAGATTAAGGGCCCTAGTTTATTAGCGAATTCTAGTAAGGCCTCTATAAGCTCCTAAAGATTAACCACCGCCTTTTAACAGCCTACCATCCAGAGACAGACGGGCAAATAGAAAACGCTAATAAAGAAATAGAAATCTACCTCTATTACTACGTTAGCTATTATTAGGATGACTAGGTAGACTAGCTTACCTCTATAGAATATACTACTAATAGAAACGTCTCTACCTCCTCTACCGTAAGCCCCTTCTTTATAGTCTACGGATATAAGCCCCGCCTATCCTTTAACTAGACGCTCACCCCTCCAGCGCCCACCGCTACGGCTACCTAGAGCAGGGAAAGAGCTAATAAGATAGTAGATAAGATATAAAAGGTCTAGGAATTTACGAAATTCCACCTATAGCAGTCCTAGAAGAAGTAAGTAGAGTTCGCTAACTATTATAGGAAGGATATATCCTACAAGGTAGGAGATAAGGTATTTATCTCTACTAAGAATATAGATTTAGACCGGCCCTTAAGGAAGCTAGGATAAACGCGGATTAGGCCGTATCCTATTATTAAGAAAGTAGGAACCGCTTACCGCCTTTAACTACCCCTAGGCATTAACCGCGGCAACATATTCCATCTAAGTAAGCTTATAAGAGACGATAGTAACCCCCTTCTAGACTAGATACCGGAGCCGTAGCCCGCGGTATAGGTAGATAATAAAGATAAATACATAGTAGAGTCTATTCTCGACTCCCGTTATACTAGCAAGGAGAAGAGACTCTAATATAGGGTCTAGTAGGTAGACTAGCCACCCGATCCTTAATAGTATCTAGTAGACAACTTCAACCACGCGGCTTAAAAACTCAAGGAATTTTACGACTCCTACCTAGCGAAGCCCGGTCTACTAAAGGAACTTAAACGGTAGATTTAAGAAAACGATAAAGCTATTAAGTAAGGTTATTACTAGAAGCTCTCGCTTAAGAGGGGGGATAATATAACGATTTAGACCGTTAATATCTTATTCTCTAGGAAACTAAGCCTAATTAGGCTAAAGCACTTATCTAAGATAATATATCTAAGATACGGGGTTTACTAAGAGTAAATACTTAGCAGGAATATATAGAAAAGAGAAGTCTAGGACCGGCTATTTAACTTCTAACTAGTATCTAGGCTAGATATATAAGTTCTCTTCTTCTTTCTCTATTCTTTTTCTTTTCTCTTTCTTTTCTCTAGCTTAGAAACTTTAGTTAATTTTAAGAATCTAACTTATTCTTCTTAAGTTATAATATCTAGACTCTATCTACTTAGAAGTAAAGATAGAATAAGAGAATATACTTTAAAGTTTATTTATATTAGCTATATAGATATATAAAGCTTAAATAGTCTAATATTTTATATCTAGAAAGATAGTCCTCTAGTCTAATATATTCTATTCTTAGTAGGATAAGAAGTATACTCTATAGTCTTAAAAGACTACTATATAGTTATCTAATCTTTAGATTTTAGAATAAATTTTAAACTACTAGTATTTTCTCTTATTTAATTTATTCTATCTATCTCTTTTTCTACTACTTCTTTATTACTATATAGAGTTAGGTTCTCTATAGTAGTTTCTATATATTAAGTAGGTAGCTACTAAGAAAGAAGTAAAATAGACTATATTTATAACTATTTACTAGCTTAGCCTATCTAAAGAAAGAGACTAGAGAGATATATAAAAGCTTAATCTTTTATTAATATATTAAACTTATTGGACGAAGATTTGTAGTAACCGCACGGCGGGAGGATTGACGTCCGGATGGGATGCCGCATCGGGATATAGATCCGCCGACGTCATCGAGGGGCAGGCTCGGGCTCGGTCGCAACTGCCCCGCCATGTGGAATCTTCGCCCAAACATCCGCCACCACGGTCCCCATCATGGAGCACGACACCAAGACGCGTAGGCGATGCCCCGCTATGCTCTTGCCGCCAATGCTGACACGCCCACCCAGCGCCGTACACCACCAACGACCAGACGTCCTTTGCCTACATCTCTGCAAAGGATCGATGGCCGGTCATCATCGTCAGTCCGCGCTCGCTCACCTCACCGTCGCCCGATGCTGACCGACGCAGACCGGAGGCATTGACGATGTGCACCGCGCCGCGCTCGCCGCGACCGACCCGGACACCGCGAACGAGGGAAAGCAGATCGTCGAGAGCCTGGCCAAGCTCAAGTACGAGTTGCAGCATGACCGCAAAATGACCCCCCTTCCCGAGGATGGCGAGTCCGACATAGCCGGGTACAACAAGGAATTGGAGGCTCTGGGCACCCCGAACTGGTTCAACGTGCCCTGGCTGTACTCCGAATGCTACCTCTACAGGTAATTCTGCACCCCGCCAAGCGTGTCTGAAGCGTTGTTGTTGACCTACACAGATAGGCGCATCAACACTGCCTTCAGCCTCTCCCAGAAATGGAAAGCCTACGACGTCTTCGCTCGCCAGAAGATGGACACCTTCCGCTCATCGCGTCCTGCCGTCCTGGAACTCGCCGCCCGGTACAAGGATCTCGTCACCCAGCTCGAGTCGGGGAAGACACAGTCGCTGGAGGAGAAGGAGGGGGCAGACAAGATTCTCTTCATGGAGATGTGCGAGATCTGCCTCTGGGGCAACGCGACAGATCTCTCGCTCCTGACCAGCCTAACCTACGAAGACATCCAGAAGCTTCAGGGCTCAGAGGCACGCAAGGCGTCGGAGAAGAACATCGTCGTCAATGATCTTGCAGCTGCCTATAATGTTCTTCTTGACGCCAAGAAGGCGGGAAAAAAGGAGCGCAGGGTGGACATTGTCCTGGACAACGCCGGCTTCGAGCTTTTCGTTGATCTCATATTGGCGGGATACCTCCTCTCTGCCGGCCTGGCCACCAATGTCGTCCTCCACCCTAAGTCGATCCCCTGGTTCGTGTCCGACGTGCTACCCCAGGACTTCGGCGCACTTCTCAACGCCTTGGCCAGCCCCCAGGCTTTCTACAGCACCCAGACGGACGATGACAAGCACGCCGGACGCACCCCTCAACCCTTGTCTGAGAAGGAGGCTGAAGAGCTGTCTTTCCTATTCCAGAGGTGGAGCGGCTTCCATGTAGAAGGCCAGCTCACCATTCGCCCCAACCGCTTCTGGACCGAGGGTGGCAGCTACTGGCGCCTACCGAAGACGGCCCCGAGTCTCTACGAGGACTTGAAAGAGAGCGAACTCGTCATCTTCAAGGGCGATCTCAACTACAGGAAGCTGACTGGCGATGTACGTACCATCCCCAACTACACGGCTTCTGATACTGATGTACATACCAGGCCAATTGGGATCCTACCACACCCTTCACCGAGGCTATTGGCCCTCTCGGTCCCAAGTCTGACGTCCGCGTCCTTGCGCTGAGAACGTGCAAGGCTGATGTAGTGGTCGGATTGCCTCAAGGTAAGGATGAGGAGTTGAGGCAGACCGAGGGAGGTGGTGGTGATAGTGGATGCCGCAAGTGGGCATGGAGCGGCAAGTGGGCTGTCGTCCAGTTCTCGGACGGAAAGGCTTGAGTGTGGGGTAGAATGCTCACGGACGGTATTTCGGATATACACAGAAATCTGCTGATAGAGAAGAGTAGAGAATATACGTGGTTGAGATAAATAAGCTTGACCACGCAGAATTTTGCAAGTGATAATGGGTAGGTCAATCGCACTTTGTTGTGCTTTTTGAGTGAGACACTCGAGATATTTTTCAGCACCAACCATCCTGTGTTATGCCGCATGGGAGTGCACGAGGCTGAGGTCGGCTAAGCGGGCGACTCAGATCAGGAAAAGGCAATAAGAGTCATTGAACTACGGAAATTTGTACAACGCTTTGCAATTTTGGGAATACAGATTGCTGCTTTTTGCTTGCTATTTACCTCAACGCCGACAACTCCAATCCAAACCCGGCACAATCCAATCACTTTTTTTGACATGGACAATCTCACACGTAATATTACACAAGAAAAAAGGTCATCTCAACCAACGCCTCCACCCCTCCAAACCCCCTTTCCCCATCCAGACCTACAGCAAAAAGAGCAACCCCTGCAGCCCAACCCCGACCCCGACCGCCCAAACCCTCCCCCACTGCACCACCACCTCCCCCGCCCCCGACGCCGAGTCCGTCGGCGTCGCCGCCGCGGAACCGCCCGAGCCCGTCGGCGCGGGGGCGGTGATGGTGGCGAACACGGTCGTGCGGTTGCCGGCCGCGGCCGTCGACGTCGCGGAAAGGTTCGCGGCCGGCGACGGCGTGGGCATGTAGACGGACGCGTTGGCGGCGCTGTGCACGGCCGGGCCGGTGTACGCGGGCAGGTGGGTCGAGATGGAGGAGTGGGCGGAGAGGATGTGGTAGGATTTGTCGTTGTTGAGCTTGCGGAAGCCGGCTTCGTAGAATTGGTAGACGTGGTTGCTGAGGGGGGGTTGGTCAGCGATTCGGTTGATTTTTGGGGGGATGTGGAGATGAGAGCGTGGGGATGGACTTACCCGTTCCACCAGCCTTTCGTCTTGCGTTCGCTGGTGATGCAGCCGTCGACGATGTAGTACGTGCTGTCCCAGCACTGTTGCGCCTGGCTCCCGACCGGTGGCGTGGTGCGGATCATGTACGCCTCCAGGTCGGAGGTGATGCCGACGGAGATCTCGCAGGTGTCGCCGTTGTTGGTGGAGTAGATGGCTACGTCTGAGGCGTTGACGCCTTCGGGAGCGGCACAGGTGCTGTTGCAGATCATCTGGCGCATGCGGTAGAGGAGAGTCACGGGCGTAATTGGACCGTCGGTGGCGGTGAGGTTGCCGGGAAGGGCGCTGAAGCCGTCGTCCCAGCATTGGGGTGATTCAATCGGAAGGGCGGATTGAGTCTGCAGGATGATCGCTCTGCTGGATGTGGATGTGGGAGAGACTGAGGATGGTGTTGCTCTCTTCTTGATGTGTTGTCTGGGCGCCGCGAGAGCTCTCTTGAACTGGCTGGAAGTGTTTGATTTGTTGAGCGAGGGAGTGAAGCGGAGGAGGATGGCGGCACCGTCTTTGTCGAGTGTCCACGTGTGAGAGTCTTCCCAGTCAAGCTCGATTTTTGACGAAGACCAAACATCGTCCACGGTGTAAGTCGAACCTCCGGAAAATCCAAGGTCCTTTGGTGAAAACTGGAACTCCTGATCGGTATCCTCAGGGGTGGAATCGAAAAGGTCATTGTTTCCATTGGCTCCGTAATTGGCGAGAACTACGACGGTGACCCCCGACTCGGAATCCGGACCAGCAATCCAGATCTGCTTCTGCTGGCCCTTCTCATCGTTGGTGTTACCCTTCGTTGGAACCATGGGGTACTTTGCGGTGAAGTTCAGGATCTCATTGGCCAGTGGATTACTCAGCAGAGACATGCCGAAATCATCCATCTGCGTCAGATCAGACCCCAGAATAAGGTTTGAGCCCGCACCAATCCAATGCGACATTACGGACTGTCGTTGGAGATCCGTCAGGCCGGTCAGTGTTTCTGCATTGGCAACAAGGAGGTTATCCATGTCTGGATAGATGGTCAGGGGATCTATGCTGTCCAATTGGAGGAGAATATATTGTCGATATTGTTCGATGGCACGCTGCACTGTGCTCCACTGCACCAGGGTTGTCTGACCGCTGTTGTTGATATCCTGGTCCGTCCGCATGGAGTCTGCACTGCAATGTATTAGCTAAGACGCTTCTTCTGAGCGGCAAAAGCAGACTTACTTTGACTTCCAGATGCCGTAGTATGTGGAATTCCGGTTCAGTTTCCAGCTGATGTTCAGTCGCATCGGCCTCCCGACCTTCTCGATAGCTTTGTGGTAGCAAGCCACACTACCGCTGTTGTTGACAGAGAGGTCCGCCCCTGCATCTGGAGATCCTGGAGTGACGTAGTCAAGTTTCAGAAGATCGACGCCCCTGCTTTACTGTTAGAGTTTCGACGTGCAGCAGGATGGGAACGCTTACCAATCTGCAAATTGTTGAACGTTTGAGTCACACCACTGCTGTGCTCCCGGTGCATCGTAATTGATGTTGCACCGCGCCATCGCCCGACACGGCTCTGCTTCGTCCGCCAGTATTGACGAGAGGCTGATGTTTGTGCCGTAGATGACTTTGTTCAAATCGTTGCTGAAGAATCCGGGAAGGATGTAGATGCCCAGCTTTGCTCCGTTGTCGTGGAGGTGGTCGGCTAGAGCGGGGATGTCGAACAATGCGGAGTCGTACGTGATGCGGCCATAGTCATCGCCATCATAAGGTAAAGACCAGCCAGAATCGAGAGAGCAGTATTCGTACCCGTATTCCCCGAGCTCTCTTCTCATGGCATCACACTGCTTGATCACGTTCTCCTGGTTTAGTTGGAATTTGAGGCTGTCGGTCAATGCCTGCAGTGCAAAGCTGTTCCATCCTTTCGGCGGTGCCTTGAAACCGTTCGGCGTGGTGTCGTAGTGGAGGACATCGGCGCGAGCAACGAGTGGAGCAAACAGCAAAGGAATAAGTGCACGTGTTGCGGACAACATGATGGCTCAAGTTAGTGCGCGGACCGTGCCGACCGAAGGACGTTGAGGCTTGCGGCAGTGCAAAGGAACATTCGGGCCATTTATTTGTAGTTGAATTTGTGATGGTGAGGCTGGGCCGCAGGATTGGGGCAGCGCTTTTCCTGCCACAGCTATTGCTGTGGGCGCTCGCATTGGCCGCGCCATCTGATCAACCCGCAGTCCAAGGGCGGAAGATCGGCTGATTCACTGCCCGGATGTGGTTAAGGTTTGGCGCCACTGCTTGTTGAGAAGGGGACTTCCTGCAGTCGCCTGTGCGCATGTCAGCCGCAGGCCTGCAGCATGGACGGGTTGGTAGCTAGCCAGGCCTGACGTAGCACCACGTCAGGCATCCAGCCATCTTTCCCAGCCTTGGTAATAACGGGGGTCCCGGCCTTTCGGCAAGCGTTCTGATTCGTCGGGGGCTAAACTTGTCCTTTTGGGGGCCGCGAGTTGAGTATCTGAGGTCAGCAACAGCATGGTCAAAGCGACTGAAAGGATCTCGTAGTGTTCAAAGAAAGGGAAAATAAGAATGGACGTAGGGGCGCAGTTGACCGAGGAAGAACGGATTTCGCCGGCTCCTACATGGTGATCGCACTCTTTGTAGGACTGTGCTGCGTTGCTGGTGAGATCTTGGCAGCTTACTCCCGCTCGTGCAACGCCCCAATAGCATGCAGTCAAGCCAGGGAGAGGCCAGAGGGTTCAATAGTCGGTCCTTGCGGCGTGCCATCAGAGGTCAGCGGCTGCGAAATAAGTGAGTGGGTGCAAGGGTCGATGTTGTGACCCAGGAAAAGAAGGCGACCCATATTATGCCGCCGGGTCGAGGATATTTCAAACCTCTCTTCTATTTTCCCATCGGACTGAGCTACCTTTAGTCATACTCATGTGACCTCATAAGTCACTTCGTCTCTGAGTAATGATTGGCCGTCGTGGCAACGATATTCACAGCCTTCAGCTCGACCAGAAACTCGCTTCTGGTGCGACGTTCAAAAGACGCTTTTATCATGGATGTGAGTCCGCAAATCGGAGGGAGGCTGCCTTGGAAGAGCCTGTTCTGACCTGGTAATAGCTTTTATCAGCGACAATAAACTGTATATCGACGGCGGGGAGGAGACAGGCGGTGTGGACGGTGACAATTTAATCAACAGATGTAAGCGATCTCCGACGCAGTGGAACGTCTGGGGAAGACAAGCTGACGAGTCATGTAGTGAACAGCACTCTTGCCATCGACCTGACCAAGCCATTCAACACAAGCCGAGGCAATGGGCCCGAAGTGCAGACGATCGACAAAGGCAGCTGCCCGCTTCTGAACTACGTGAGCTTCTGGGTCGATCCATCGGGCGCCGCTTACGCATACGGTGGAGAGTGGTCCTCCCTTGGAGAAGCAAGCAATGATCCCATACCAGCAGAGTCGTTGTGGACTTTCAAGCCTTCGGAAGCGGGTGGCACATGGACTTCACTTGACTTGTCGGCTGACCAGACCTGGTCTTCTCTGACAAGACCTGCGAATGGGCTGTCCGCATACGGCGCTTCGGGTGGATTCAATCTTGGCGGGATTTCGTCCTCGCATACAAGCCCGAAGACAAGCGAGCTGTCAGGGGATGTTCCCGATCCGGGTCTGCAATTCTTCGACTTCGATTCCCGTAATTGGACCAATTCAACAACCGAATACTCAAATACGGGGACCGCTGTGTATGGAGGAATGGTACATGTGCCTACGTGGGGATCATCCGGTTTGCTTGTCGCCATGGGCGGCCAGGAAGCTGCGTCGCTCTCCTCGTTTACGGAAAACGAGAAGCTGTTGTCCATGGACAGTGTTGCGGTCTTTGACGTTGCTGGTGCGAAATGGTACCACCAGCCAGTCTCCGGCGATGTTCCATCGGATCGGGACAGGTTCTGCGTTGTTGGAGTGCAGGATAGTTCCAACAGCACGTACGGTATGTCGACTCTGACTCCCGCTCTGCAACCTGCGCTAATACGGAGGAGAAATCTTCCTTTACTCGGGGCAGGCAGCTCTGAACAGAGGCCTCTTCAACGAAGGGTACGCGGCAGAGAATGGTAAAAGAGATGAAGTCTTCGTCCTTTCACTGCCGTCCTTCACTTGGTCCAAGGCGGACTATAACTCCTCAGATCCCCGGATATATCACACTTGCCATGGAGTGGGCAGGTACCTATTGAGCATCGGCGGCGTTGATCCTAGCAAGACGAGCTCTGATGAGGCATTCGCCGATGATGATCTCTACGAGCAGGGGATTAAGGTCTTCGACATGACTACCATGCAGTGGTTGGACGAGTTCAAGGCGGACGGCGCGTCGTACCAGAAGCCGGTTGTCGTATCCTCCCGCATCGCGGCCACGCCGACTCCGACGTCCTGGGCCGATGACCAGCTGAGGCAGCTTTTCGAGAAGTCCAATGTTGAGACTGCAACGCCTGCTGCTCAACAGTCTTCAGGGTCATCGAGAATATCGACGGGTGCGATTGTTGGGGCTGCAGTTGGTGGCTTCGCTGGCGTCGCCATCATATGCCTACTAATGTTCTTCTGGAGAAAAAGGATGCTAGGTGCAAGGAGGAATGCATCTGGTGGTGTCAGACCATCGGAGCTGTCGGCCGTGGGAGCGGCAAAGCACGAGATGGCAGGTGATTCCGAGCAGCCGGCGGAACTCGGCGATGCTGGGACTCAGAAGCCGGCAGAGCTCTCCACGACCTTTGATCATCATGAGCTGGCAGGTTCGGAACCTTTTGTTGAAAGGCATGAGATGGCGTAGGTTGGTGACTCGGTGGGAATCGTGTTTCTTCTTATGGTTATAGATACCCCTCTTGCTCGTTATCTACAGACTCGTTACTCGATAGGCATTTTCGTCCAGGCCCTTGGCCAAATTTTTATTCTAGACCGTAAATATTAATTTCGAGGCTGGCTGTACAGCTTGAGAAAACTCCGGTTGTTGAAAGTGCGTTGTGGGCTACTGGTACTCAAAAGGGCCGTCAGGGTACACACAATGGTCGGCAGTTTTTCGTGGTTTTTCATCGTTGCTGATAGCAGCCCAACATCGCGCAGATATCTCCATTCAAGCCACAACAGGATCCAAGGCAGCCGGTCTAGCGTAGATAGCAGCCATAATCAGTGCAAAGACTACTCAGTAATGTGAAATGAGATGGCCTGATGGCTAGACGATAGGTTCAATGATGCTCTGCCCACGATCGCGGAGTGCGAGACAGGGCTCCGCACTATTGAACACAGCCGCAATCACTTTGAAATATCTCAACCTCCAGCAGTGCATTCCGCTTCAAACTTGGTCACATGCATGTCCAAACCCTCTCGAAGCTTCTATGAGGGTTTGGGAATGTTTCAATATCAGGATGATGCTGGAACGTCGAATTTTCAAAATTTTATACTTTATAGTACAACTTGCTCTTTCCTTTTTCAACAAGCAGTAACAAACTCGTCTAGCGTTGGTGGTTTAGTGGTAAAATTCATCGTTGCCAAGAGTTGCATCTCCTCAAGGAGCACCTCCGTGAGGAGGCCTCCCCGGAGGTCAACACCAAGTCTCGATGAGCCCCGGGTTCGATTCCCGGCCGACGCATTCTTTTGCCTTTGCGGTATCTCTTTTGCCTCTTAGCTGCCCTGCATGTTGCGTTACGACGTATTTGGGTCAATGGGGTGGAACTCTGGTGTTGGTGTGATCTCAGGGGGCCATGTGCTGTTGTATTTTGGCAGACATCTTCCAGCCGACGCAATCTGTTACTTTACATTTACGTTTGTGCAACTTGTCTTTTATATATTGTTTCTACATAATTCATCCAGACCCATTGCTTTTGGCATACCAGTCTGCACGTCCCACTCGCATCAATGGCGTCTCATCTCAGCCAAGAAGTCGTCGACCTCATCGCCTCTCACTAAAAGATAAATAAGTACTGTAGTGCGTCGTAGAGGGCCCTCGAGGTTGCCCAAAGGCGATGCATCCGACGGAGGCTGAGGAGTAGTTCCTTTATATAAAGGTGTTGAAGGGGTAATACCACCCCTCCTAGGGAGATTGGCCCTCAACTGTAGAGATTGGGAGGACGCTGCTTGTCACGGTGTCACCCAAGCCACTGCATAACGGCCACTCCCAAATCCATTCCGGACGTGGATGTGGTTCCGGTGGAGAACTTGTCTATATACTTTAAAATAAATCTGTACTTTGCCCCGTTGCGCAAAGAAACATATCTTTGACTATTCATCCTGGGAGTAGGCTATACCTTTCGTGTAGAGAAACCAGAAAATTATTTCTCAATATGCGAGTACAGAAATCCCGCTGCTTTGTGGTGGCTCATTCTCGCGCCTCTGGCTATGGCCATTTCCTGTATGCGGTTGTGGAAGGTGATTCTGGGCCTGTTGCTGATCATGAGGCGGATCGTCTTGAAGAGGACGGGTTGGTCGTGGCTTTCCCAGATCTTTATCTATCTTCATCCATGTCTTCCATTCGTCATCCCTCAAAGATTGATCTGGAAGGAATTCTCGTCTAAGGGCAATGGCGGCTTCAATGTTCCTTATCGTTTCCCCATCCTTGGGCTCGTACCTTGCAATCTCCAACAAAACGTCCGAGACTTTACGTCTGCCATGCCCGGGGCTCGTGCCAAATGTCTTGATACGCCGCAGTGGTATCCCATGCACAGCGGAATCTCGTGATACTCCGGCTACGACGACGTTCTGTATCATTCCCACAGCACCTACTCCGAACAGAAACCAGGCGTCATCAACGATGCCTGCGGCGGATATTAAGAAGACCACCCACGCAGCTGATAGGGCTATGGATACGCATCGCGTCCAAAAGCCGGCGCGTTCAATTGCGCCAGCCAAATCATCAAGATAGAGTGCGTTCTTGTTGTCTTTCTCGCCTGGCGCGATGACGAACGCGTATTGATGGCCGTTTCCTCGAGTGAGAACATAGGTTGACTTTGTCTTTTGCCGGCACTTGTACTTTTCCTTCCGCCACTCGGGAAGAGAACCTGTGATCAGAGCGAGGATAGTCCCAATTGCCGCTAGCAAGAAGATGTCCCAGTTTCCTTTGTAGAATGGCCAGACTGTAAGGCCAAACTGAATTGACAAGGTGAAGAAGAAGCTCGTGCACCACCAATCCCATTTCGGTGTCTTCGCGGTTCCTCTTTCCTTCTGATGCAATCAGTCTCACTCATTTCATAGGTCATGTCAGCTGTTACTCACCTTGCTTGCTTCGTAGAATGTCACGACCAGGCCCGAATTCAGCGCTTCCGGGTCTTTTTTGTGCTCATTTCGTATTTCATGTTCAAGATCTCTGATAAGCCGGCCAACAATCCATGACTGATTGGCTTTCTTGATGTAAGATCCCACCGTGATTACGACCGCCGGGTAGTCAGGAGAAGGCATGAAAGTCCCGTCACCAAAAACGGACATGAGTGCTCGAAACGAGTGGCTAACCCATCCAAAACTGAATGCAACGAAAGTGATGCTTCTGCCAGCTTGTTGTGCAATGGCCATCTGTACAATGTCGCCACCGATGAGAAGCAAGACGGTGAATATTGCGGACGGATTCTCCCATTGGGTCCGGAAGTATTCTGACCCCTCATCATCCCATCGACGGCGATACTGCTTGATTGATTTTGAGCGCGAAAATTTGCTGGTATCTTGTTTCTGTCCTGGCACAAAGCTGGAGATTTGCTCAGCTGGCAACCCAAGGACAAACCAAGCTGTCACATCTGTTAGTGTGGCCTAGACACAGTGGAAAGGGAGCATACAGCAACAGCATAATGAAAAAAGAAGCGCGGCTTGTCTACGACGGTAGCGCGCCATGTTTTTCTTTTCTCCCCAATTGCAATTGTTGTCGTGCGGATGAGCCAGGCGCAGACGCGATTCACGGCTCAGATTACTCAGCTAATATCGTTGGCTCAGGAATGATTGTCCATAACTTGAAAGGCAAGCAGGGGTAACGAGAAGCTGTCGAAACACGCCGCCAGCTGAATCGCTGGCGTATATACTGCATCCCCCGTTCTGGCCCCCAAAGTTTCTCGGGTGCGCGGTGGACAGGCCAGCGCCCATTGTTCCAAAGAAAGTAAAGATCTGAGGCTCGTCCCCACTGGAGAACACGGTTTTTGGCAAAGTGCTGTCACGGCGGCCGGTTGCACCACAGCGGGCGCAAAAGGTTTAGCGAAACGAGACCACGCGGCTGATGTGGCAGAAAGATAATTCCGTCATTGGGCAAACAGCGCCGCGTCTTGGATCAGCTGAGGCAAACCTCCGTCACCCCCGGACAAGCGCTTAAAAGTTGGAGGGGCATGGCGTCACACTCGTCAATCATCTACCTTTCTGCCTGCCACCATTCTACGTATCGCAGCTCTGGTACCGCGCCCCGTCGCCCCCAACATGGTTACGGAGCAAGGCCAAGACTCGCCTCGCTGCACGCTGTTCAGCCGCAATTTTTACGCTGCGATTATGTAATCTGGCGGATCCCCGCCGAGATAAGCGTAGGCATCACTCGTTGCCCTCTAAGGGATACTTCTATTAAGATCTCCGGGTCCATTCTCTCCTGTTGCGATGGACCATCTACCGCTCCCCACCGAGGACCTCGCAAACCCGCCGCTCCAAATCCATCTTGTTTGCAATGACCGCTTTTGCTATGACGACCTCGGCTTTCTTACGTATCCGAACCGTGCCGGAGTTGATTTGGAAGAGGTGGCAGAGCGGAGGTTGATGGACATCGACCACCTAGCGCCGTTTGTTCAAGCGTGGTTGTGGTTCGGTTTGCTCGGAGAACTTCTCTACGTCGGATCACGGCCAAACCGAGATCAAAAAATAACGAGCTGCGCGAGTTTTATCCGCGAAACTCTAGATGCAAAACGGGTACTGTCAATGGCCGACATTTACACATACGTTTCGAAGATGGGGAAAAGGAACAAAACAATACGCCAGGACGACTTCTACTTGGACAGGTTCTCTTCTTGCATCAAGACAGCAAACGATGCTATCCACAAGATCATGACAAGCAAAAGATGTCGATCAGACATGGATCAGACAAAGGAGTTTGGTGATCTTCCTACCTTCTACACAATTGTTATATCCGTCCAGATCCTCATAGAAACACTGGATGCTTGTCGGCACATCTTGCTCCCCTCGGCATCTATCCGGCTCGAAGAACAACAATCGTCAACACTTCATTTCGAGCTCATGAACATGAGGCTGCGTGAAGCAGGATGGTGTCCGTATGAAGTAGTGCATCTACCGCAAAGCTTCCGCCTACGACACTATCTCTCCTTCATGCGTCCTGCAGACTTCCAGGGCCATGGAAGCCATGTCTCGTGCAGCGAAGTTCGTTGCAGCAAAGAGATATCTCAAAAGGCCTCCATAAAACCTCAGCACGTCACTCCAAACTGCCAATGCCAATTGCAAACAGTTGATACGTCACGCATAGCCGACATCCTCGCCGCAAGTCGGATTCCCCTTCTCACCTTTGCCAAGAACGCCGCGGGCGGAGCCCGAGAACTGAAAGTATTGGAAACGCCGTGCTCCCAGGGACGCCATCCTGCATTCGTCGCCATCAGTCACGTCCGGAGAGCTGGGCTGGGCAACACGAAGGACAACGCGCTGCCAACCTGTCAGCTGTCACGGATGCAGGAGCTGGCGCGGTGTGCCAGCACCGCCTCCGACGCGCCTCCGTTCTGGATCGACGTCATGTGCGTACCCATCAGCGGCGCCTACCACTCGGAAAGCATCAGACGCATTCGCTGGGTGTACGCGAAGGCGGAGAAGGTCCTCGTGCTGGACCCGTCGCTGTACACGCACCATGTCGGGTCGTGCGAAGAGGCGCTGATAAGGATCCGCTACTCGCTGTGGAAAAGGAGGCTTTGGACCTTGCAGGAGGGAGTCCTGGCGAAGCAGCTCTGCTTCAAGTTCTGGGATGAGATCGTGGCCTTGGATGAGCTGCTGGAGCAGTACGAGAGCAGCTGCTCGTTTCCTTTGCTGCAACGCCAGAACTTCGACGCTTTGCCCATCAACGGGTACCTGCCGGAGATTCTGACGCTGCTCGACGATGATATAAAGACCTTCAAGAAGCTTCGCCGCACGGTGCCGGAATTAACAGAGGGCATCGACTATGAGAAACTCTGCAGAGCCTTGAGATTGGGTTACTTGGGTACGCCACGCTATCGGTATTTTATCGAGGACGACGAATTGGCCCCGATGGCTGAGGTACTAAGGACACTTGCTGGTGTCTACTTGAACCCTCCAGGGATGCCACTCCAGGCCTCCTTGCGGACGACGGAGCAGGTTCTTGCAGGACTTAAGGTAGTGCAAGGGATAGAGGCGTTTCAAGAGCAGGAGAGTTAAGACTGTGTATTGTAGAGGATAGATGAACAAAATCCGAAACTGGTAAATTGAGTCACTAGATACACCGGTTGTCCGGGCCACACGGAAACCAGTCGTGAATGTTCTTGCAGACGCAGGCGCATGTCAATGCACCCGCTCCCGGCTCAGAAGAAGCAGAAGATGATGAGCGCCAGGGCAGTGAAGCATTGCATTTATATCGGCCTGAGCACAGCAGGTACAACGGGCCACGCAACGGTGCGTTGTTGCTTCCGTCTTCTGTGCAACCGCCGGGAGGAACGTGATAAATACTTGGCTGTCGCCACAGGCTACATCCCAACATCGGTGGATACATCGGGTCCACGCATGACAATCCGGCTTACGCTTACAGACTATAGTCTATCAGTTATTATCGGGCCTACGTTTGAACGTGAAAGTTGCGAGGAAGCGAAATGAAGACAGGCCATGCGCAGTCGAACTTGCGTCCCGATAGGTTACGTAGACGTCGGTCAGCGCAGCTGCATCCGGATGCACGGTCATACTCTTCCGGCATTGCAGGCACGGTCAACAGCTCTTTCGCACTGCGTCAGGGGTTTGCGTAGTTCAAAGTGGTGAAATGAGGAAGTTGAGTTGCTGCAGTCACGGGGGAGAGATGGTGTCACGGTTGCGGTGGTTGGGTTGGCGCGGGCCAGTTCCCCGCATCCAACACCCCTTTCCGCCGTTCATCCTCGACAACACTGCAACATCCGCGACCATCGCGCCCGCTGTCCGCGCATACCTCCTGGAATCAGTGTATCAGGTGCTTGCTATGCATACCGCCTGATGCTGCTGAGACGCCCCTGGCCACTTCACGCGCCCGCCTGCGACCCCCGCCAATCGTCCCACGAGCCGTGGCCCCATTTCGTGAACATACATACCATCGACTCTCTCAGGATCATAATACTGGCAAATGCGGCGGACGAGTGGTTGGAGAAGAGCTGTGTATAATGGTGTTGCGTCTGGGTGCAGCGGCAGCACTTGAGGATACGAGAGAACCGAGACAGACGCGTACGCGCGCCCCGCATCGAGCCCACGCCTTCTTGTGATGGTAGTGATGGATCCCATCAAGTCATTGTCGTACTTCCGACCCTTGTTCGGTACTGGAACAGAAGTGTCCCCCGCCGTCCGCCCACTACAACAGGATACCAAAAGGGATGAGAGGATGTACTCGGGACAGACAATCCACGTTCTTGAACAATGAAAATAGTGTAAGAAGGAGAGCTGAACAGGAAGAGAGGCTGGACTCTGCATCAATGGGCACTGCGTTGCTCAAACTGCCCCTTCTCTCAACCCCCTCCTCGGCCATTTCAGGGGCGACAGCGGGCTAGCATGCCCAAAGCCGGTCTGCTACTGTCGGAGGACGTCAAGGAGGGTCTGCCAGTGGACTGGGGCCTCCTGAAAAGGTAGGATAGCCCCTCCAAAGGGCAAAAAGAAGGTGTGGCGTTACTGGGAATCGAACCCAGGCTGCATCGGGATTGTTTCGTGGACTATTGAAGCCACAACGACGTATCATACCACTTGATCATAACACCGTGAAGAGGAGCTCGAGGAGTCCCTGTGTTGTTGTTGAGAAAAAATTTGGCTAAAAGAATATATAGTTACAGAGCTAATGCTAAACTTACGTCTGGTGCGTCTCAACCTTATTTCTAGCATTCCAAGCATTGTACGGATCTGTAGCCTACAAAGAAATAATGCCTGAAGACCCTAGTAGCAAATTTTCTTCTGCATATTAGCGGCGTTGGCTCTAGCGGCGGCCGGAGCAGACTCCCATTGGATAGTTCGGCGGTATTATATCAAACCGTAAGCGAACTACGTGCAACACTTCTCTGGCCAACCCTTTAGTAAACCAGGAAACCAGGATTAAGGAAGCAATGGGAGTCGTAATATGTAGACAAGAAACGCGTTGATGATGTACCAAATCTCGAATTTTAAAGTGCACACACTCAAGCTTCACTAAAACAAAAACGACTATCGCCTGGCAACTCTTAATTTCTAAAGCTTGTATCACATTCTCAGTCTCACGGAATGAACTGTGCGAGGTTGCCGCGGAGTATTGAGTTGTTGTTGTTGTGGTGGTGGTGGTGGGTGGTGGTTCGGGCTCCGGAGCGGCTGAAAAAATTTCTTCTCCACTAGACCTCCGGAAATAAGTACAAAGATTCTGGAAACCTACGTCAAACCACCCTGGTACGCAGTGTCAGTCTTGAACAATAAAAATAATGCATGCACATCTATTTCTTGCTGTGCACGATTGTCGTCATTGTAATAAAGTTTCCAGTGCAATTTCGCGCTAGCCAAACCAAGCAATTTACCCAGGGTCCAAATGTGTCCAACAAAAAGTCATGCACTACACAATCCCAAAGAAACCGCTGCTCCACTTATGGTAATTGGTGCAAAAGACAGCCGTCGAGAAAAAAAAAAACAGAAGGCAAAAGAAAATTATTTCACCAACACCACTCAAGAGAGCAAAACATACAGCAACTAACTCGGCTCCCATTCAGATATTCCGGATCCATCTTCTGCAGACTGGATCATGAACAACGGGTAGATCATGGCTCCCTGCGCGCTTTCATAAGCTCGAGAGTCTCGTCCGGAAGGCCATTTCCGTCTTTAGTGAATACCAAGATTTTGCCGTGCGGTAATCGTTCGAATCTTACCGGGGTTTTCGACAGCAACAAATTATCCAGGGCATTTCCAAGAGCCGAGATGAAAGCCACAATGCCGGTGAGCAAAGGCAGTAGCTGACTCGAATCCAGTGCGTTTCCTTCTGGGTTCAGGTCCGCAGCGCGAATGGTAAATTCGACCGATATTCCAAGCATGACCGCGTAGCCGAAGGCCGCAACGGCAATGAGAGCAACAGTGCCCCACTTCACGCCAGACCAAAGCTTTTTCAGTACCGAGTGAAAGCAATTCGGGTTTTCCCGCTTGTACTCGTCGCGTTGTTGGACGAGATTATACCGTTGCTCAAAACGATCATATTGCCGATCGAGATGAGGGTTTTGGCGCCGATATCCCTTCTTGTATGCGTACAAGGAAGGGAAAACATCTGCCCTATTAAAGTCGCGGACATAGCTGACCCATGCCCAGAAGTATACCATGTATGGCACAACCTCGATGGTCAAGGTGGCCACGGATTGGCAGAACATGAAACTGAGCATACAAATCAGCGATGTCTGTTGTGTTTCAGGTGCTTCACGGAGCTTACCCTTTGACCACTTTGGCTGAATATCCACACATCCAGATATGATGACTGTTCCGCTTTGCCTCTGGAACCAGATTGTCATCGGAGAGCATGTTTATCGTAAACCAAAGGTTAATGGTGTTTACCCATGCCAGAATGGTGAAAACCTGCAAGAAATTGAGGCCCTCTCCGCGGATCACCTCCTTTCGCAGCATGTCCTTACGATCCTTCGTCTTCCAATGTCTTCGAGTGAAACTGAAGCTTAAGAATAACAAGATGGCGCCTGGTGTTGTGAAGAGGAGAAGTTGCGCCAGGCCGACCCAAAGCTCTGAGGTGGAGATCTCATGAGCACACAAGCGGGTCGACCAACGGATAAGCAGCTGAAATGCCAGTATAATACCGGAAAATTGACTTTTCGGGTCGATCTTTTTAAGACTGGTGAATCCGATGATGAAAGCAAAGGCCTGTAAGTAACTCCCTACTCTGACTCCAATACCGTACACATCCTGAGCATTTTTTTCCTGGCCTGTTGGGTCTTCTCGCTTCTGGATCTCTTTCAAATGAATGCCTGTGTGAATAGAGTGGCTATCTGGGAAGCTACCAACAGTGCTGCTTTGGATGAGCAATAGGGTAACGGTGATAAGGAATACACTGCGAGTCGAAGGGCTGCGGAAGGAATACATTGCCAGAGAGAGGCCGGGAAAGGCTATACAGAATTCAAATAGGCAAAATCAATGGAAACCGGTGGATTGATGGAAAAGTAATCATGTCAAACACTCCAAGGCTGAGCACTTCTTATACTTCCTGAGATATCTTGTGAGCTGGCAGCCGGTATAGTGAGGCAATAAGTCTAGACTCTCAGCCTTCTTGCTGTGAAGAGAATGGCAGATCGAGATTGGTTCCTCGTTGGGGCCAACATGATCCTCATGGTTCAGCTCTTACCTTTGCCGCGTATGCTTGCGGCTATCAAGCCCGATGATATGGCTCTCTGCATAACTCATCGCTCATTCATCTGCAGTCGTGCTTCTCTCTCTACATATCTGACCTTGGCGGCAGCTGACGAGTACTGAGGCTCATAACAGCCTACCGGTGCTATTGCGAAGGATCAGCTGTGTGTTCTCATTTGCTTGAATGAATATGTACGTGTCTGCAGCACTGGCCCCTCCAATTAAACGGTGATTGAGAATTCTTTTTTAGCGCCAGCCTTGTGTCTAAGATACATGAATATGCATGGTAGTCTGAATTCGAAGACGTGCCCGGCGCATGCATGTCAGCAGGCACGGCGTTGAGGAGTTCGACCTATCAACAAGGCTCAGCGAAGTAAAAAGGCGTCGGTGGCTTGGTGAGAGCCGCCCATGGCATCACTCAAAGCACACTAGCGCTTATTCTAAGTTCTTCATCAAGCGATCTGCATGCAGTAGACCCCCAATTTTCATTCTTCTTTCAGCTGCGAACATACTTCAAAGAGCCTGACAAACGTTAGCAAGTTTTGCGATGAGAAGGACCACTGCAAGAGTTTTCAAGTGGATCAGAAGCTTGAATATATAGAGCGCTCATGAAATTTTGGAAATTTCCTTCTTGGCTGGATATTGCTGGTGTTGTGAGAGTGCGGGTCTGAAGGGGGTTTCGGCTGACTTCACGATACCCGAAAATCTCAAGGCTTCGCTCAAGGAGACTTTGACCGCCACATTACCCACGGAGTAAAATCTTGGAGTCGACCACAATATGAGCTCTCGCATACCTCAAATCGCCTTTCTTAGGATGCTGGATGGTCCAATTTGTCTCACAATCAGCCACACCTGCGGCTTACTGCTTCAGCCTTGCGTAGTTTCCGACGTCGTCACAATCTGCTTTCAACAGCTTCTCTTGAGCTGATCCATACGATAAACCCCCAATCCAGCTTCAAGGGTATATGCAGCCTACCTGTTAGTATGACTTTCACGCTGGCCAGCTGCCTCCTCCACTCGCTCTCTTCCACCATCCTGCCACCTCCACCATCACCTGCATGCTTGCGTACAGCACAGGTAGGCCGAGACCAACAGCACAAATCGTATGGAACGTAAGACCAAAGGATGAAGCGTGACAAGTCAAGAAGGGCCCGAATCAAACGCGACGGGGGTTTAAAGATTCTAAAACAAGAACGTCAAGCACCAAACGACGGCTTGATTGGCGATCATACTGATGTTCTCCTCGCGAAAGTCCTGGATCTCTCCAGATAACGTCACTGAAGGTCTCCGGTTTGTACTTTGCCAGATTCCATTTCTACTGAGACATAAGTTTGCCTGTCGGCCCAACCGTCTGAGCAATGTGTATTGTTCTGATGATGCTTGCCAAAGGACTTTTAACACCAAACGTCTTTATGGGATAGTCTTGAGACCCCTTGCCATCCATCCCGGTCATCGGCAACGCAGCCCCTCTCAAAAGGCTGTGTTCGGAGGACTGCTTCCGTTGTGTACCTGGCTGAGGAGGGTGCTAAAGGACGATCCACCCCGCAGCTCTGATGCCATTTTCAGTTGCCTTTATATTATACGTGAAAATACGATTCGGTTACAGCTTGCTTTTGACACAGGTGAACAGGCCCATGCTGCAACGGCTTTGCATTTCATGAACAGGACTAATTTCTCGCGTCATTCTTCACGTCGGACATACCATCAAACATGTCGTAGAACGCAGAGACGTGTCCATTGATTACAAACAGAACTCGAGTTGACCGGTTGAGAGGACTGAAAAGAGATGGCGGTAAAAGGTTTTGCATTCAACACGGGCTATTTAGTCTTGCGGTGGAGGACTTCGTGCATTTGCTCTACGTCCTAGACTCGGACAAGTAATCAAAAGCCAGCACTCCTTCCCATGGCCTCCAGGCAGACAACAGATCTGTACACTTTGGCCCAAGGACTAGGTCAAGGCTACAGTGATTTCCTGATGTTGCATTCCGATCATCTGGCGTCCGGGGGCATCTCGCTTAGGCGAACACGGCCCACAGCGCGGTCAAAAAGTCCACCACCACCGCCCAAAACGAAACGCAAAACGTACAACAGCCGGGATTCCCCAATGGTCACCCACTTGAGTACTAATCGGCCGGTTCGCAGCTTGAGTACGGCTGAGCGGACGGGAAGCCCTAGATTCTGCGACCTATGGTCGTACGTGGAAGAAGATGTTCATTGATGTGTATATATCTACCAACTTTTCCCTCGCGCGCAGCCACCCTGAACCCTTCAGACTAGAACCACCACGATGCTAACATTCCATTCCACCTGCACCCTCTAGATTCCGCGACCTGTGGTCGTACGTGGAAGACCAGTTGAATCTGGAAAGTTATATCCAGTACACCCGCCTTCCGAGCTGCGGACCGCTACAAGCGAGGGTAATTAGGACCGATAGCTTTCATTTGAGAAGCACCACTGAAGGTCTTCCGGCGTGGATGTCGGCTCGCGGCTCTGGCGGTGCGCAGGGGTGTGGAAAGAATTGGCGTTGAACGCAGGATAGACGAAGCCGGATGAATTGCTGCAGGGCTGGCTGCTGATCACAGGAATGGTTGAGGTTTGTTGACTAGGAAAATGCGTATGCTGATAATGTTGCCGCGTACTGGATGCTGAAGTGGCCTGGCTTGAGCTACCAAACATGTGTTGGTGTATCGTATCGTCATATCCTTGTAGACTCGGAGCAGAAATGAATGGATTCGAGCTAGAATCCGGAGGAGACTGTGCTGCAAGGTCGTTGAGGTTTGTTGCCTGAATGATGGAAGGCGCTGTCCGGGATGGGCCGGGAGTAGCTCTTAAGGGAGTGTTGCGCTCGTCTGTGCGGCCTGGCAAGGAAGCACCCTCTCCCCGCCAATAAGCAGAGATGGTCTCGTTCAAAGCATCCGTGGCAAAGTCTATGATCTCATTGGAAAAAACACTGTTGAAGTTTGTTGCTGCACTTCCATGCACTCTGCGGTGCAGACGTAAAGGCAGCTCCCGCCGAATGAATGTTTCGTAGGAATCCAATGATCTCATGGCCTCTTCCTTACGGAGTACTACTTGGTCGGTCCAGTCTGTAGACATGTCAATGACCATAGCAAAACCAATCTGCTCAGCGCAACGTGATGAAACCTACAAGGGGACGGAATTGTGTCGTCTGGATCATCCGGGAAAAGGATCTTGTAGATTGCTCTCCACTTCTCTTCTGTCGTCTTACCGCGCATCTTGTCGCTGATCTTCATTTTCTGAATCCTGTCAAATCCGTCCAGGATTGGGTGTTCCTCGTCTGGGCGAACAATACGACAGGCTCTGACATGGTCCGTAAAATCCCTTTCATCAACTTTTTGGTAACATCTGGGACAGAGAAGATCGTTCTCGTGGATTCGGTAGAGGTGCTCCCTGATTATATAGTAGTCAGTAATCGCCAAGATTGATGCAGTGGCACATCATTAGAAGCTTGTGAAAAACTGCTGGGTAGCCATGCGTACTTTAAGTTCGAAACCCCCTTGAACCCACTCTGAACACATGATCCTGCCTTAGGAGCTTTTCCGGGATGTCTTTGGAAAAACGGGCATGCTAGTCTCCGCTCAGCAGGTGGGCTTGAGTCCCTAGGTGTTTTCGGTCCACGGCGTTGGCCATTCCGTTCCTCCTCATCGTCGTCGTCATCACGAGAAGGGTCTCGGACTGCGGCCTTCCTTTTTTGCGTATTGAGGGATCTACTTTCGGCAGATTGGCTGTGCCGATAAGTCAATGCGCCCCCCTTGGCACTTCCAGCGCCGTTCACATGCGTCCGGATGCTGCATTCCTGATGAAAACAAGGGTTGTGGGAACCAAATTCACCTCCTGTGAGACGGGCTCCGGAGTACTTGGCTTCAAGATCTGCTTTGTATGGATTCAAAGAGTTGAGAGCTAATTTCCTTGCTGCCCACGGTGCTATGTCTTCGTTCACTAGGTTGCTTCCTCGACAGCGGCCACGAGACTCTCGGTCAGAGTCATACCCAGCAGAACCATCTGATGATGAAGACTCAAAATCACTTTCATTCCCTGAAAGTATTACGGAACTACCAGTGGCCGGTGTCATGATGGCTT
The DNA here is from genome assembly GCA_020912385.1 of Neofusicoccum parvum. Lineage (NCBI taxonomy): Eukaryota > Fungi > Ascomycota > Dothideomycetes > Botryosphaeriales > Botryosphaeriaceae > Neofusicoccum > Neofusicoccum parvum. The sequence goes on along the minus strand of CP087217.1, from coordinate 1,243,147 downwards.
CAGATGTGGAGCTCTCCTCGAATGATACACGGCGAGGCGGAGTGATTGCGTGCGCGGAACCTGCTTTGCTGCGAGATTTCATGATTGGTTTTTGAGGGAAATGAGTGTTGGTAGGCTCCTCAAAAGTGGCAGTGAGGCGGATATGCTCATCATTCGGAGAACTGATCTCAAATCCAGGATTCAGGCTTTTTTCTGCTGGGACTCCATGATGACACGCATCCTTGATAGATTGGCTTAGCCTTTGGCCAAGCCGAGACCCAAAACTCACGCTCCGGTCTTGTGAAGAATGTTTGGAATCTGGTTGGCTTGTCGGGACGATTGCCGGAATAAGCGATATATCCTTCCTCCGAGCGCTTGGTCTTGTAGATGTGTCACTGCTGCTGGAACCGGAATATTCTTGCTCAAGGGCGGGACCCCTCAGTATCGCTTGAATTGTGTTCTGATTTTTGAGCCTGGAGACGCTCTGTGCTGTGTCTGGAGACGTGTTCTGAGAAGAACATGTTCTCAAAGACTCGCTGGATGCTCCTGGATCTTCCTCTTTGCTTTCAGCCACCGTAGAGATGGTTGAATCTGACGTTTTGGGATCAACCGCCTTGAGAGAAGTGGACTTCTGATTGCATGTCAAACAGAACGGATGGCCCGTCTTGTCGAAGTTCCAAGCTCTGTCCGCGCAATCGCATGAGAAGGGTGACTTCGTAGGATGGGTAGGGCCTTGTTCTTCTGCTTTCTTGGCTTTGACCTTGGACTTTTGCTGAGATGGCCGCTTGCTGTCCTTTTTCTTCGAGGAAGAGGATGCCTCTTTGCGGTCCTTGAGGTGTTTGCTCGAGGTGCGTGCTGCGCCATCAAGGAGTGGCTTGAAGCCCAGGTCCCAGCCCGATCGAGTAACCAACAATGCCATTACAAGGTTGCAATACGGGAGAAGGGCGCTAGCCTTGTCAAGTGCGAAAGTGTTTGGGATATGGCAGAGGGAAATGAGTGGTCGGAGAGTGAAAAATTGCACAGGACTTCAATCCGAAACCACGCAGAGTCGGCCCTGGAGAATAAAAGAAGTCGGAACGGTCGCTCCGAGTCTCAAGTGCGCACTTGAGTGCAAGCGACACGATGCCGCAAGCCACAAATTACAGCTTACACGTCAGAAATCCCAAACCCTGGGACGCTCTCCTGCATGGCTGGAGACTCTGCCCTAATAGGGCTTCGGTGGTCACCTTTTTTTGGTGGAAACATGTTGAAGGTGAGAGGAACTGGCAGTGTTTGATGGATAATGCTTGTCGGGATTCCAGGCTTGAAGTAGGCGTGGGGATTCGGGTTCCGTGGGTTCAAGTCAACGATCGAGAGAGAACAGGAGAGCTTGATCGCGGCCAAAGTTGCGGAAGCGAGTCCGCTGGTGACCATGGAACTGGGCCAGGCTGGTGCTGACAGATCAGCGTACGTCTTGAATGCCGTGGAGGGGTGGTTTGTGCTGTTTGATAGGCAGACTGCGGAGCCATGGACACGTCACTCGCGCTGTTGGCGGACGGCGACTGGCTTCGTCGTCATGCTACTATTGGCCGAAGCCTCACACAAACATACCGAGCTATCCGTAGCTAGTGTCGCGTGTCTATGGCACCCATCTACACGTAAGGGGTGTTGGGCGCAGGATGACGATCGACCGATGGTGAGCGCAAAGGTGCGCCCGCCGCGCCGAGCCCGCTAGCCTGATGCGGCAGGTGCGCGGCCGTAATCAGCATTTGCCCTGCTGGATCTGAAGACCAGGTTCAAGAGCACTCGCTTGGTGATACCTCTTCGGCTATACAGCAGACCGTGGAAATAGACAGGCTGTGGTAGCATCAACATGCAGTGTGGACAAGAACTGCGAGTCGAGTCTCTGGGGGAGGAACTTTGTTTGTTATCAACGCAAAAGAGGAAAAACAGTTGATTGAATTTCAACGAAGTGCTGCATCATGGGGCCCATCTGAATTTCATCACCAAGCTCTCAAATTAACAGCCTCGAGCTAGGGAGAAAATCATGCTCCGCATTAACTCTCGGCATCAAGCGGTTTCTGAGCATAACAGATATGGCTGTAGACTTTATCAGCACCACGCCGCATCAAGGAAACGGGAGCCACTAAACCACTTACACCGGCATATATGCATGAATGCTCGGATCCAGCATATCCCGCTTCACCTCCTCCAGAAGTGCCATCACCCTCTCCTCCTCCCAACCCAGCACCCTCGTATACAACCTCAAGCTCGCCGCCGGCAACGCCTCGATCATATCATCCAAAAACAGGTCCCCCAACCGCTTCTCCTTCCTCCCCTTCGGCCACGGCCCCAACGGCCACTTCGTCTGGACGTCCGTCACCTCCGCGAACCCCGCCGCGGCCAGCAGCTGCGGGAAGCGGCTCGGCACGGAGACGTCGATGCCGGCTTTGGCGGCCGCCTCGCCCGAGTTCCAGCGGCTGAAGGCGCAGTCGGGCGGCAGCGAGCCGTCGTCGCTGCGGAAAGGCGCGGTCCACTCCTGCAGCTCGATCCAGCCTGGCGGAGCGCCGCCCGTCAGCGAGCCCGCGCTTCACGCATTCCCCGGCCGTGCCGCATCTTGCCGGAGCGCCCTGCAATCACCCAAAGAAGGGGAGGAATGGAAGGAGAAGGGAGAAAGGGAGGAGAGGAAAGGAGGAGAGGGGAGAAAGGAACTCACCACCCGGCTTCAGCACCGCCCACGCGCTGCCAAAGAACTTCGGCCAGTCCCTGAACGCCATGCCCATCATTCGTGCGTGCACGAAGTCGAATTGCTTCCCGAACGCCCATTCCTCGGTCGCATCGTCGACGATGAAGGAGCAGTTGCCTGGTACGTTATTGGGCTGGATCGGCGAGAGGTCTGTGCCCGTGACTTGCGCGTTCGGGTGGGCGGACGCGAAGTCGATGGCCCAATTGCCGGCTCCGGTGCCTATGTCCAGGACTTCGAAGGTTTGGGGGTGGAAGGTGGTAGTGGAGGTGGGAGGAGATGTGGAGGGGTGATGTGTTGGAGTTGAGGGTGGGGATAGGGAGAGAGGGGAGAGGAAGAGACGGCCGTTCAGAGTGAGGTACCAGATGCGGTGCTGTAGTTCGAGGCGGGAGATCTCACGCTCATCGTTTGGAAGGTGGTATTCTGGCAACAGAGTCAGTTACTGCCGGGCGGTAGTCCTCTGGAAGAAAATGCTAAGTCGAAAGGTGAAGAAGGTTGTGAAGGTGCCCAATCTGAGGGGTACGGAAGAGAAACTTGCTGTTTCCACTTACTCCCGTCCTTGAACGCATGGTATCGTCTTCCAAGCTCGTACTTGAAGTCAGTGGCCGAGCTTGCCAGCGATGTCTCATATCTACTCGAGCATTTCAACACTTCAACCTCCCTCCAGAGCAGGTTGACATCACTCACGACCCAGAATCCTCGTCTTCGTATGTCGAATCGTCGAACTCGTCATCATCCTGCGCAGGAGGTCAACGGCAACAATTTTTCAACACTCACGTCACACAAATATCCTCACGAAGCGCGCGTACAACGCCGCAATCCGAAAAGAAACGGGCCGCATGAACAAAAATTAAAAATCCAACATACGTCAACGACCAACGTCTCGCCCACTAGGCGCTGCTCTTCCTCATGCCACTGTTCATGTCGCAGACCCTCCCTCCCACCCGACAGCGTCTCACTCGGCGACCCCGACGACGCCTCCATGCTACGGCAGCTAATGGCTGTCTCGCTTCTTTCCCACAGGTTTTGCGTAACCGCCGTTTCCCCTTCTCAGCCCCCAATCGGCAGTCCGTCTCAATATATTGAATCCGAGTGGCCGGTAGACGCGATTCAGCAACACGGTCCTCTCACCGCCAGGACCCCCGGGACACAGAGCTGAGGTACTTCGAATAGAAACAAACCGTTCGACGGTCGTCCGACACGCAAGGTTCGCCGAGGGCACGAAAGACAATAATAATTCGCTCTGGAAGGAACGGGCGACGCATGAACCAACAACGCGCGCGCGCGCAACGCGGGAGGATGGGAGCCAGGCTGCGACTCCAAAAAAGAGTCGATTTGCAAGGAAATATATGCAGCGTCAGCGGCCAACGGCGGCGATCTGAGACTTCGATGCCCGCGTCCGCGCCGCGCGGTAGGCTTGCAGGTGGCTTACTGACGAGCATGCTTGCAGGAGCGGACAGGCAGTTGGCTGAGCTGTGTGCTGTGCCTCACCGACGCGGCAGCAGCATCAGCAGCAGCAGCAAAGACGGCCCCCAAACGGCAAGGCAAAAAAAACAAAAAAAAAAACACCTCGCGGATTCCAGCCCCAGACCCACCCACACCCACCACCCCAAAGTCCAGCCCTTCCTGCAGCGGCTCCGCGCGTCGCGATCGCGGCCGCACATGGGACGCCCGGCGGGCATCTCCCCTTTTCTGCTCCACTCGCGATCTCGTGTCAGACGGGTGGCTGACAGGCACAACGTACCGAGCCGCCGCCTTGCCCGCCATCGGCCGCCCACCGCGCGGATCTGATGTCGCGATGTGGGTGTTCGCTTCGACGGCCTGCATGACGATGACCAGGCCAGGCCAGATGCCGAGGAAGGCGCATCGTTGTCGCTGTCGCTGTCGCGTGCCCCCCGTCGTGCCCTCCCTCCAAGCCGGGAGAAACGAAAGCATAGTTTTGGGGGCCAGCCGGCGCGCAGTCGATCGAAATCGATTGGGCCGGAGTGCATCTCTTTTCTCAGACACGGTGTGGGGGGAGAGGGGAAAAAAAAAAGAGCCGTCTCAAAGCTCCGACATGCCGATATGCAAGGGAAAAGAAAGACCTACCGCGCAGACATTGCGATGGGCCAAAAAAGAAACGCGATTGGGTACAGAGCGGCGGGCCAGCCCTCCCTCTCGCGGTGGAGACAACACGAGAGGACCCGGTGTGCGATGTCGATGCGATCACCCAGAATGCTCCGGACCGGGGTCATAACCCGGGTGGTGGGAAATTTCCTGTCTTCTGCAATTGTGATCCTGCGCAGGCAGGCGCCGGGAGCGGACGACGCGCGATAGATTGAGCGGGCGTGCGGGCGTGCATTACGTCCGTACTTTGTGGGGACAGGCTGCGGGTTTTCCGGTGCATCGGGTCGGCGCCGATTTTAGCCTCCATCCTTCCTCCATCCCCCTCCCTGACGTAGGAGCCAAGCACCGCGACGACAGCAGAAATCCCGGGTGGTGCCGTTGCGCCTGTCGATGGCGGCCAAGGGTGCCTGTTGGGTCTGTTACGGACCTGCTCGATGCGGGTGGTGCAATCACAACGCTCGTCCGGTGGGGGCCAAAGGTTTGGGAACAGCAGTCCCCAAGGCGGGGCCTGCTGCGTTTCTCCTATTCTTTACTCTGCTTGCAGCTGCTCTCAAGCGCGCGCCGATTAAGCACCGCCGAAAAACCTCTCCTTCTAATGGTAACAGTATTATGCCGCCAATCCAACACCTCGCTCAAATAGACAGCAAGAACTAAACAAGACGACTAGCCCACAACCGCTCTATGTGGTATGAACGCAGCAGAAAACCCCCACAGCAAAGCCCAGCTTTGCGGATAAAGCAGCAAAGCTCTGGGCTGGACGCTGGGCAAAAGGAAATAGCTGGACAGATACTAGATAGGAAACAGCGGAGACAGGCGGGGAGAGAGATACAAACCAAGGAAATGATGTGACTTGAACGCCAGTCCCGTCTTTTTTGGAATCCAGGGACACGGGGAGTTAAAACAATACAGATGACCACCAGCAACCAAGAACGTCCTATAGCTCCTGACCAACCTCTCCCAAGACGCAATGAAACTCCGCGGGTAAAAAGCACACCTGCTTTTTTGTGTATGACCGGTACCGCCCCCTTTGAACCAACCAACCCTCTCCACAACCCCGTGGAGTCGACCCGGTCATAGATAGTACATAGCATCATCAAATGCTCGGAAACAATGGGAGCAACAGGGAGCGCGACGAGAAACGACCGAAAGGAAAAATGCAGCGGTGGCTTCAGAAAAACAGCACACCTTGTAGACAGTTGAAACAAGAAAAAGAAAGAACGCGTAAAGCAGGTGTTTATACAGTACTCAAGTGAAGCAGTAGGGACAGATGCGGAAGAGTCACTTCGAACCTAGAAGTTCTTCGGCGTCTTCGGCGGCGCGGGGAACAAGCTCAAGGTGTACGTCTTGCTGCCCCTACGCTGCGCCTGTGACTCCGAGCTGGCCGTGCGCGTGTGCTGCGCCTTGACGCCGGCCTTGGCCAGGAGCTTTGCCGCACCATCGGAAGCGGAGCGCTCATGGTAAGGGGAAACGGGAGAGCGCATCATGGCCTCTGCTGCCATGGCCCCGCCGCGGGTAGTGGGGCGCGACTCGGGTTTCCTGCTGTCCTCGGTCTCGTCGTCCGAACCATCTTGGTCATCGGCGAAGAACGTCTGCTGCTCCGTTGACGCGCTTCCGTCGCAGTCCTCGTCATCCTCGAACGTCAACTCCTTGGACAGGCGGTTGACCATGATTTCCATGGTACGACGGGCGGCCCGGCGGCTGTGCACAAGATCAGGCACGGAACCAGTGGAGCTGCGAGCGGCGCGAGCAGGGCTCGCAAGAGATACTGAAGCAGAGCGAAGGCTGCTCTCGTAGGAGCTGCCCATGCTGTAGCGAGATGGGCCGCTGCGGCTGGACTCAGCGATGCTGAGCGTGTTGTCCGAGCGCGCGTGCATCAGGGGATAGTGGCGGTCGGACTCGTAGTCGTTGAGCAGATCCTCGTACATCTCCTCCTTAGCGACCTGCTCCTTAAAGTCCTGCGGAACAAGCAACGACGGGGTGTAAGCACCTTGATCCTCACCCATCTGGTACGCAGCAGTGCTGCGATCCTTCGGGTTATTGGAGGTGTAGCCATCGACCGGCGTTAGAAGGCTGTTGGTCGACGTGGAGACGGCGGAGCGGTAATCCAGATCGGGGATCGAAGTCTTGCTGGGCACCACTAGGGAGGGACGAAATGTGCTGGGCATGAAACCAGAGTTGAGTTTCTCCTCAGTTCCACAGCCATCTTCTTGCTCATCTTCCTCCTCTTCCTCCTCTTCTTCCTCCACAACCGTTGACGTACGAATAGCAAAGCTCGGTTCGTTGGGAGTGTAGCTGGCCTTCGCATCGTTCGACATGCGGTCCCATTCGAAGTCGCAGTCCGCATCGGCACCAATATCGTAGCAGTAGTCGATGTCGTCCTCCCATGTGTTGGTGTCCTCCAGGCTCCTGAAGAAGGTCGAGCGTCTCCTCATCGTAGCCGAACGCTGCAGAGCGCCCATGGCACCGGGAGTCTTCTTTCCAGACTGAGGCGGGCAGAAGGGAGCACCAAGCGTATCCGACATCTGCGAAAGAGGGCGGGGCCTGGTGGGACGATGGTTTGCGAACGACTTCAACTGCTCATGAGGGCCCATATGGTCCGAACGCAGCGGGAGGTCCGACTCGGCATCTGGCTTCTGGGTGGGCGACATCTCTGGCGAAGGTGAGTAGAGAATGCTTTGGTCATAAGACTTGCGACCAAAGTAGCCCTCCTCCTCTTCAGCGATGTGCTCCAGATCAGTTGCGTTCCATGAGGGAGAGACGGAAGGCATGGCGGTGTCGTCGGGAGTGGTAATTGCGTGGGGAATGAAGGGAAGGTCGTTGATGAACTCGTTCGAGACGGATGGACGGTGGAAGGAGTTATTCCAGATACCAGAAGTTCTACGGCTGCTGGATATAGCCTGCGCAATAGGGGTATCCTCACCCCGTGAAGACGCCAAGCGGGATGACATCCGTGGAGGAACCATGGGCACGTGAGGGTCCTGGGACTTGGGCGACTTAGGGGAAGTGGGCGGGATAGGCTGCGAGAAGCTGCCCATGGAACGCGTGTGGCGGACAGCCTGCGGATCCGACTTAGGCGAAGGGGACTGGTGTTTCGGAAGCTCGCGTGTTTTGGGGCTCACAATCGACGATCTATCGATAGACGAGGAGTCGCTGCTGGGCTGCGCGGTGCTCAGCGCCTCGGAGGAGCCATTAGTGGAGGTTAAGGCTTCCACTTTGATGCCGCGCAGCTCCTTGTTGGGCATCTGCGAGGCCCTGTGGGCCCAGAACTCGGCGACCAGTTCATTCTGGCTGCTCTCAAGGGCCTGCTGGAGGTGTTGAGAGTTGGTGTGGGTTAGATGTTGGAAGTCGAAGGGGCTAGAGATGTGGCGCATCCTGAGGTTGTCTAAGACAGCAGTGATCAGCAACATGCAGCTTGCACGACGTGGGAGCGCAACTCACACTGCTCAACAGTCTCGTAGGTACTCCGCTTGCGGTCCTTGCCAAACACTGAGCTTCTGCGTCCGTTGGATACCTCTTCAACGTCGTCGGCGGCGGCGGCGGTGGAGCTGAGCTTGCTGCTTTGGCGGCGGAGCTTCCTCCCTCTTGAGGCGAACATTGAAGAAGGCTTCTGCTTGCCGGCGGCGGGCTCAGAGATGCTCCCTGAGCTACCGTGCGCGGGATTCATGGCAGAAATATCCCGCGATGATCTGCGCTGGCTGCGGTCCTGGTCGTCGAAATTGGGCGCTTTGGAGGACATGGAATTGGCCGTGTTGCTGCGGGAGCGCAGGGTAAATACGGAGCTCCGGCGGACATTGCTCTGATCGCGCAGGCGGCGGTCTGGCGGCGACGGCAGATCCGGGTGAGATTGGGCGTGGGAGCCGGGTGCCCACGACTCAGAGGATCTGTCGTCCATGAAGGCGGCGTCCAGCGAGCCCTGGCGCGATCTGGGCGGGCCGTTGTTGCGCTTGAAGAGATCCATAGAACTAGGAGCGGGCGGGTGGTGCTGGCCGGCAGCGACTGTGTCCGCGGTGGACAGCAGGGCCGTGGGCATAAACAAATAGGCGGCGCTGAGATTCGCGAACTAGTGGCGCCGGGAGATCAAATTGGCGGAGGTTGACGTGGTGGACGGCGGATGGGAAGCTAAGGACAGCTAGAGGAAATTAGCTGGACGGAGCGCGGGCGGCGACGAGGCAGTCGGCAATCTCAAGGGACAAAGATAGCACCGGGACAGCATCGTTCAGGAGGCGGCAGATTGCAAGACAGTATGTACAGGACAGCAGCAACAGCGCTCGACGTACCTCGGGCGGCCCTCCACCGACGTCAGAAGCAGGCGGTGGTGTCGAAAACGAAACAGACGCCAGCCTAGAGCGCGGCAGCCATGCGGTATAAGTGCTGCGGGGCGGTTGGAGGGCGCGTTCGGAGCCTGGATGCCGCACCAGCAATCCTCAGCAGTGGCTATGGGCGGGCGAGTGGGCGGGAGCACGGGGCCTGAAGGGGCAGCGGGCAGGACAGGCGCAAATGTATACGGCAAGCGGCGATTCTCGTGGCACCGCAGATCTGTGACACTGCGCCTAAGGCACGGAGCCGTGGGCGCGCGCGCAGGTGGAGAAAGCGCAGCCCAGGGCCGGCCTGCACACGCGCGACAGGGACCGGCCGGCCTTGAGCCCACGATTCGGGCGGCCGCCGGGGGGCATCGTCTGACAGCCCGTGCAGGCCAAGGGGGGGCACGGTGGCAGCAGCACATCCGCCGTTGTGGTTCCGCAATTTGCGTGCAGGGGGGCGCGCACGAGTCCCGCGCTGGGCTGAACCACGCCCGCTGCCTCTGCCACAGCCTGCCCGGCCGCCCAGCTGCTGCCCGCTGCCCACCGCCCGCCCACGCCCACGCCAGCCCGGCCTCAGCCCGCAGCCCGCAGCCCTCTGCTCTGGCGTCTATGCGCGACGCGCCCGCTCAACCTCAAACGCGCCCGAGGCCTGCGGCAGCGCGCGCTCACGTCGCCGGCCCTGGCGAATCAGGGACCGCCACCCCTGGCGGCGCAGGACGCAGGCCGGCGGAGGTGCTCGTGTCGGCCGCGGCCCACGACGCGCCTGTGTGCTCCGCGCGCCTCGAGCCCGGGAGGCACTCGAAACAGCAGACGCGGCCGAGGCCCGCTGAGCGCTGGGCGGGGAAGCCTCATGGAGCCCGTCGATCCCAGGGCGCAGAGGCGCCTGCGATGCCGCCGCGCTGCGAGGCCGCAGAAGAGGCCGCGGCCAAGACATGTTTGCGCGTTTCAGCGCCGCCAGCAAACAATGGCGGCGCGTGAAACACAGCCGTCGTGAGGCCCCCGAGCGCCGCCAGCAACGCCAACGCCCTCCCGCGCCGTTCTCACGCGACTGCCGCCCTCGCCTGCTGGCGGAGCCTCTGGACGCTGTGCCGCCGGCGATCTCGTGCCGTCCCATTGCAGCTGCGCTCACATGCTGACGTTGCAGCATCGATTCCTGTGCGCGGTGATGCAGGCTCTGGCGACGCCGCACTGCATGCGCAAAGCCGGCTGCCGTCCAAACAAAGCCACGCGACGGGCGGCGAAGGCATGCGCGCCGTGCAACGTCGACCCTGGGAGCTGCTTCCGCGCGCTGCGAGTCGCTGACGAACCGCTGCTCTGAGCACCCACGCACCGCCGCGAGAACAGCAGCGCTGGACTATCGTTTCAGGCGTGCCGGCGACGACAAGCTCTAGCCACCGATCGCCCACGGAGAAAAGAAGGCTCTGGGGCTTTTTCTCCGCAGCCTCGCTGCCTCAGTGGCGTTTCAGCATTTCCATGGCCAACCGTTGCTGTTATTTTTCGCAAATGCCGGCCAATGGCGGCCCGCGGGAGCGCTGCGCAGTCTTCAGCATCCCGATCGGCTCGGGGCCCGCCCGGGCCTGTGGAACGCTCAAGACCCGCGTAACGGCCGGCAGTGCCTGGTGCGTTCTGCCAGAGCGGTGGGCGCGAGAACTCAGCGCGCCAAAAATGGCCGCCGCGCATGCAGCCCGCGCTGCAAAAACCTCGTCGTCAGAAGCTTCGTGTCGGGTTGCGCGACGATTCGATCCCTGGCGGCCAGTGCGTCTCTTCCCGCGCATCCGCATCTCCGCCAGTGATGTCAAGCCTATTTTTGAGCTGCAGGCATGCTGCAGGAACAGCCACTACGTCCCGCGCCCGGCGACGGCGCGCTGCTCAGTGCGTGCGAGCCTGCGCAGCCTGTCCCTGCCACTCGCCAACAAGACGGCCGTCTGCTCTCCACCGGCCTGCCAGCGTCTGGCGCGGCCACGCAGATTTGCGCTGGGACCTGGGATGATCTCTCACCGGCCTCTCCACCCCACCGCCCACACCGAGATCGCTCTAGCAAAACTTTCTGAGCCACGCCGCACTTGGCCACAAGGGCTGTGATCGTCTGCTTCAACCGGTGCCGGCCGCCGAGCTTTTACGTAGTACGTATCCAGATCTTATCTTCGGCTCCGAATCTGATCGCAGATTTTTTTTTCGTTTGCTTTTCGCATCAGCCGTTCCAAAATCCTTGGGAGACAACGGACGGCACGGAAAAGCAATTGCAGCTCAATTCTAACGGCAAGATGGCAGCGATCGTTGGGGTCCCGAGCATCATACCGCCTAGCCGCGGGTATTCCAGTTCCCCGGTGCATCAATGCCAATCTCGCTCGTATTTGCAGACCGCCGAGCACTGGCAGTTGGGCAGACGCTGGAGCTGAGTGTCCTGCTCTGCTATTGGCGTTCTAACTTTGATGAGTGCTACGCAATCCCGACAGGTTACGAGCGTCGGCGGTGGACCCGAGACTGGGCCCACATACAAAACCGCGGTTGCTCTGAGCGCAAAACCGGAGGCTCCGGAGTGTCGAAACTCGCGTGGGCGGCGGAACTACTTCCCCTCACTGACAAAGACCTTGGGCGGGCCAATGCCAACCGTAGCTGTGGGGATGCGTGGAGCTCTGCACGCATTGCCACCAAATTGCTGCCTGCCTGCTGCCGCCGCCTCAGAAAGGAACATCGCTGCTTGCAAAACTTTTTCTCGCCGCCAGAGTTTAAAGTGACGGGATGTCGCCATCAGTTGTACCTGATTTGCAACGCTTCAAACACACGCAGCTATTTGAGGCGCATTCTGCATCCCTGCACAGGCAGAACTACTGCTGTCTGCTTTTCCTGAGGCCCTGAAGCTTCCAGGTCCCGTCTGGATTTGGAATCTCCTCCCGCTGACACCAATGGAGTAAGCATCTGCCTTTCTTTCCGTCAGCTGAAATGTCCCTTCCTTCTTTCGCCCAACGACCTTACGGCGGAGGCAAGGGATGCTCGTCCTTTGGCGCGTGAACTTCGGCCGACAGACGGCATGTTCGTTCAGAAAGCAGAAGGGAGTGGCATTGAGGAGCGTAGGTGCATTTCGTATAATCTTTCTTCTACGCCTCACTCATCACACCATTAAGTCCGCCCTGGCTTTTTCTTATTCCTCATGTTTCATTCTGCAGTCGACAAGTGGTGCGTCGCAGACAAGAAGGTAAATGCCGGCGGGAGACGATTCATGCACATTGCATGGCAACGGTTTTCCCTTCAATGGCAGCGCCTGCATTTTGCCAGCAGCAGTCCGTCTTCCCTGCTTGGCGAATCCTTCAGAGTCGTGTGCTCATTTCAAAGCATTTACGCAATGAATTGACACGATCCAACAACCTGGCTCTCCACGCCGCACAGCTATCTGTCGTGGGACTGATCAGCGTACCAACGGACCGGAGAGCTGGCCACCGAGCTGGATTGAGTCGCGGCGTCGATCCTGTCTGCCAGCCATGGCAACCGCTATCCACGTCCAAGAAGAAGCAAATCTCGAAGGTGTTGGCCTAGGCTCTGGCCAGCGAACTGGATCGCGCGTGGAGCGCCGTATCTGATTCGCAATCTCGCACGTCTCGCTTGCGCCCCCTCTGGTCGCGCGCAATCCCTGAAGATCTCAGCCTTTTGCATATTCCCTGGCAATTGCACGCGGCGCACCTTCTGCTTCGGTTTTGGCTGCGACCCTTGAACCCAGGGCACCGAAATGTCAAAGTCGGCCGCTTTGCGCGTCTTGGGGATAGCTGCGCATCACGTCCCGTGGGCCCCGAAACTGGCATTTAGGCTCAGGCGCGCTGCTGGCACCGCACTACCGCTACCGCGCCCTCACACCAGGCACGCACACCTCCAGCGTCACCCAGCCTTCACCCACTCCGCAGGCAACGATCTGCCCAGCGCCATTCCCCTTCGCACCACCTCAAACGGCGCGGCGCGACTCGCTCATTACCGTTGCGCTGGAGCTCAGAGGATCGCTTCTATCCGCCGCTAGCTCGACCGCCCGCCTCACTTCGGCAGTTGCTGCGCGCTCCAGCGCCGCGAAGAGCAGTAGTTGCGGCGCGCGGAGGCTGTAAAAGGCACCTCTTCGGTGTTGAGCGCGCGCTGGCCTGGCGGCCTCTCTGCACATCGCGCCGGCGATACCCAACTGGCCGGACGAACCACCGACGCCAAGAGCATGCCGCTCGGTCGCGCTGATCCGGAGACCAGCGCCAGCGCCGGTGGAGACGCTGCAGCAATAGAGGTGTGGAGGCCTTGTCTGGGCCTGGGGACGCGCTGCGATTTCCCCGCAGCCCGTCGCCCAGTGGCTTGTCGTGTGGAAGCTTGCAGCAACGACGCCGGTGGGCGACCCTCGAGCGGCCGCACCTGCATTGGTGCACCTCAGGGCGCTGCGCTCGGAGACGGATGGAGTCGGTGGACATGGCGGCAGGCAGCAGTTTGTGAGAGAGACGTGCCCAGGTTGCCATGAAACCTAAGCTCCCCTCCCACATTTCATGCAGCTGGTCAACGCGCTGCCTGAGGATACCGCGCTGCTCGCACCACGCGCCCAACACCAGAAGCACGCTAATACACTCACATCGCTTGTACAACAGCATTCTGCCCTTCTGCTGGCGCTCTTCGTCAGCTTACGCCCGTACATTGAAGATCGCTCACCGGCGCGGCTATTTCTCGTATACCGTTCTGACCTATTTCCCCGCGGTACTTATTCTGATCTCTCGTTCTCATGGCGAGCGTCTATCGTTTATACCGTTCCAATCTCGATCCTCCACTGCGTCATTATTATCGATATTATCAGCACGACCCAATGCGCAGTCGAGACCAACCTCCCTAACCCACTGATCCACCGCGCAGCGTCCAAGCGCACACGGAGCACTGGCACATGCTGGCTCCTCGCGTGGCAGCGCATTCACGTGCGCGGAGGCAGAGAACCGCAGCGCTGCCCGTTCCTCGACCTCGATACGCGGCGCGCGCAGCCGGCGGTCCGGGCAGCGCCTCGCCGTGGTCCTTATGGTCCTTTGGCATGAAACGGAAGGGTCGGGCGTGTGGATGGGCGCACGTGTGAACTCCACCGCGACTTTATCGTTGGAGCCAGCGCGGGCGAGAGGAAGAGGGGAGCTCCGGCCGGCAGGTACGTAAGCTCGAGGATAAACGCACGAAATGTCGGCTGGCTATCGGCAGACGACCGGTGAGGAAGACGGCAGCAAGGCTCAGAGGCGTGCGCGCGCGCAGCCGTCGATGGAGTCGTCGGCTGCAGCTGCGCCACACTATGCCGTTTTGGCGGTGCGGAGCTTCGCACTGCTACTCGTTGCAGCAAGACGATGTTCGAGCGGGCGTAGGGCGCGAGGAGCGATTGGGCAGGGGCGCACGCTACGAGAGCTGGCGATGGAGACGGCATGCACGAGGGAGGTGCATGATGGACTATGCTAATAAGCATGCCGGCCTATAGCGCCAGGCGCCCGGCTGCGACGGGAGCGGCCAGCCGGCGGCCGGCGGTCGCGCGCTTGACGTCGGATCGGGTGCGCCCGAGAGCAAAGGCCGGCCGCCGAGCGAGGGGCCATTAATCCTGCAGCCTCAGGCGCGTCGTGCAGCAGTTCCCCCGCCACGTCGGCGGGTAGGTGTCACTCTGTTGCGCGGGCCGGGTCTCGCTCGGGGAGTTTGGCGGCGTAATATCGCCAGGGCTGCGCAGTTATTGCGCTTTCTGGCGGCGGGCAAGCGAGCGCAGACCCCGAACACCCCATCGCAAGCCTGGGAACCCATTCGCTCTCGCGACGGTGGAGAGAGCGCAGCAGCGGCAGGGTCTCGCTACCGCGGGCAAGGAAGCGTTGACACGCATCCGCGGTCGGCTTCGATACCGGCGGCTCGATGGCTTAAAATAACCGTCGTTGCTGCTCGCGCTCCACCCACCACCGCTCACGGCGACTGCTCCGGCCGCGACAGGACACAGGCGCCCGCTGAGATTGTCAGACGGGTCAGGCGTACAGCAGCGTGGCAGGACATCATCAAACGCGGACAGAGCGACCAAAATCGCCGAAATGACCCTGACGACGGCTGACGACGGGAGAGCTTAGCAACCACCGAACCGTTCATCTCGCGCGCGCCGTCGTATTTCCTCGCCATTCGTAATTCTCCGACCGAAGCCATTCTAGAATGTGCGCCCTCGCCGCCGCTTGGTACACTACGGCCTCTCGGCGGCGCGCAGCCCACGGTTCTGCGGCGCCTGACCGCGAGGCCAGCCGGAGCCTGGAGGACCCTTTTTTTTTTTCCCTGGCGCCCCCGTGGTGTTGAAAGAAGCGTCGTCATCCTTCCGCGGCGCCAGCTTATGCGCTGCAGATCGTGGCTTGAAGGAACGGGGAGGGTTCGGCGGGCGCGGCGCTTCTTCATTCGAGGAAGGGAAAGGGGATGATCAGGACATCTGGGCGCCTGCTGAGGCGTTCGTTTGATCACCGAGATCCGCCGCGCCACACGAACACCATTCGACCACCACGCATCCCCAGCAGCGAAACGCCGCCGTCAAACACCTCCCTGTGGGGGGTTTGTTTCGCCATCTCGACATCTCCCCATTGTCGCGCTACTGCTCTGCTGAATCTGTAGCTGAACCCTGACGAAACACGGGCACCGCAGCATCCAGATCTGGTGATCCTCCTGGCCGACATTAATCCACATGTTTTAAGGGCGACCGTTTTCTGGCAGCTAGGTGCTTTTTATTTTTTGAGTTTGTCGAATTCCTGAAACCTTTCCCGTCGCATCCCTTCCCCGGTTTCACGGCCGCCTCGGCCAGTGGGAACGTGGGACAGCCACGGCGGGCCCTCCCGATGCGTGCATAGCTCCTCTATTATCCCACCGCACCCCATTCGAGCCGTGTCTGCCCCCTCTTGCCCGTCTTTGGTCTAATCCGACTGCTACCCTACCCACTTTTCCCTAGCAAAAACTTTAACCCGCTACTGTTTTCTACAAGCTCCCGTCCACGAACCGCCCAGCAGTCTTTGCATCGG
This sequence comes from Neofusicoccum parvum, assembly GCA_020912385.1. Lineage (NCBI taxonomy): Eukaryota > Fungi > Ascomycota > Dothideomycetes > Botryosphaeriales > Botryosphaeriaceae > Neofusicoccum > Neofusicoccum parvum. The sequence continues at coordinate 1,227,035 of CP087217.1, read as the reverse complement.
CTTGCTGTAATGAAGGCGGCTGCCGAGCTAAACCGACTACTTCTCCTCTGCCGGCCTGAACCACCGCTAGCCATTCCCTGGTGCCGGCCGTGGACGGAGGGCCTGAACGACTTTACTCCTCCTCAACCAAACCTGGCTCGCCCGTGAACGCCAGGACCTTGTGTCCCGCGCCGCCGCTAATCTACACCTACTTAGTGCCGACTGCCCCTACCGACGGGGTGGTGTGCGTGCGTCACGTCACGCTGCCCCTCCGCGGCCGTGGGAATTATTGCTGAGGAACAAGGTTGGTGCTTGTTTGATGCTCTGAACAGCAGCTAAGCCGCCCCGTCCGCCCGGAGTGTCGCGCCGAGAGGCCTGTCTGGACCGGCGTGGTCTAGTGCGATGTATTTTGACGCACGTCGCTGTGCTGCAGGCCGACTAGCTGTCTAGCGCAAACATGTACGTGCCTTAAAAAGACGGCATTCGAACTGCCATGCCAAGCAAGGACGCGAAGGATTGCGTTTCAGACGGAGGAGGAGAAAAAGAAAACATTGCAGATGCAAACGCCCGCACCAGATGCCGCGGGATGACGGCGACGGTGGGGGTTTGGGGAGAAGTATCTCGGCGGGTAGTTCGCTGTGGTAATTGCAGCAAGGAGGCGTGAAGGACTGTCGACGATGTGGACGAAGGATCCATGCTGCCGACGCCAACGATACACTACGCCCGGACAGCACGCAGTCTAGCGCGCGTCTGGCCACCGTGCCGCTACTCCGGGTGCCGCTTTTGTATTGTTGTTTCCTCGAGAGGTGATCGCGCAGTCCAGATCGGTGATCCTGGCGTCTCTGGCGCTCTCAATCTCTGGCGCTCATCTTTCCGAGGCATCGACTGCCGGGCCTCGCCTCCTCTTTTCGCTATCACAGGTTCCCCGGTATCGAAAACGTCCGCCGCTCAGTTCCGACTCTGCTTTTGCTCGTGCTTTGCCGCCTTGCGCCATGACGTGGCGGTTGTTATGCTCCCACTTGCGCCCCAAACACAACATCCCACTTCCCATCGCGTTTCCCCGTTTGGGTATCCATCTACCCTGCACCACCGCTCGGCTGTTCTCCTTCCGGATGCTGCGTCGTTGTTCCCCCGCGTGCCATGATAAGCGCAATTACGTTTGTGTTTCTCTCTGAACTCGCCCTCTTGGACAAGCATTCCCAGACGTCTTTTTTAGCGGTAAGCTTAAACAAGAAAAAAAAAAAAAGAGCACGCCCGGCCCCAACCACTCGCCCACTTTTTTTTTCCTCCGCATTTTTCGCTCGGAACGAAGCGGCCGAGCAGCGACCATGCTTGCGCCATATGTCAATTTGCGGGACCAGTGTTGTGCATGTGGGCCCCACGCACCAAGCCCGTGGGGACACCAAGCGTCTAGCTACACGTACCGGTGCCCCCAAAGCACCCAGACAACATACGTATATTGCGCCGTGTGCGTGTGTGCGTGTGCGTGTGCAGCGCACCGCAACGGCTCGTGATCCACCCGCCGTGCGGCCGTGCAGCGGCGTCCTCGAAGCCACCGCCAAACCGCCACCGTCCCTCCGCGCCCCAGCACAGCACGCCAACCGCGACAGACGCGCGCGTGGGTCAACCGTGCCTGAGCGCCCGCCCGGCCCAGCCCCGGCGCGGCAGGACTGCTCCGCCAAACCGACGCCGCGGCACCCGCCTCGCCCTCCAACTTCCAGTGCCGGGGGTGGAGGAAACAGCCCCTCCGGCGCTCGGCCGGCTCGGCGGGGTGCTGGGGCTACGTGGTGGGTTTGGCGTGGCGGGGGGGGAATTCTTTCGGATCTGGTTGTCGGGAAGTGTTATGGGGTATGGGGTATGGGGTATGGTTGCCGTGCGATACGATATACGTGGGGCCGGCGCGGCGCAGCGGGTGGCCGAGGGGCGGGTGAGCGCGGGAAACGGAAGCGCATGTGGTGGTTTGGGGGAGCGGGTGTGAAGGGGGCGTGGAATGGCGCATGAAGTGTCACGCAGGGGCAGTCAGGTGTGATGAGGTTGGGAGGGTTGTCCGGATCGAGGGATGGCTGAGAGGTAAATCGAAGGTTGTCATGGGCGGGGAGGGTTTGCTGGGAAGGCTTGTGAAAAGGACGAAGAGAAAACAGGAAAAATGCACGTGGTGTTTTCTTGGGACCTGTTGCATGGGTGTGGTGCCGTAGTCAGTTACAGGTACTGTTTGAGCGTTAAAGTTTCTAACCGTGATCCGATCATCGACACCTTGCAAAGGTGGCGAGAATTAAATCATCTGCTATACTGTCTGCTACTCATTGGCTGATCGAGGGGAAATCCAAGTGGCCAATGGTTTGCCTTGAATTATTTCCTATGACGGCTGCGGGTAGTTGGAGAGGAGGACCCTGAGTAATGACATGTAAGGGTCTGACACAGCGCAGGGATTTTACCTTTTGCCCTCTTCTCTTGTTGCTTCTGGAAGAATCATCAAGCTGAATTTTCTTCCGGCAAGAAGCAGCCCACGGTCTAAGTTTTGCGGCACATGTCGTCACGACCACGAGACCTCTCAAATGCTGTTGTGAGTCGAAGTGGGACATGTCTCACGCCAATGCACGGGCAACCAGGAGGGGAAATTACAGAAGGTGAAGAAGGTTGAATAGAAGCTTTCGAGAAGGAAAGCGTTGAGTCTTCTTTTGTGTCAGGCTTGAGACGTCATGGTATCACACTCTGCTGCAAGGAAAATGATCAGCTGTTCTTCAACCTCTTCTCATGTGATGGTCCGATTCCGTCACCTCGTTCCCATGTGCTTACGAGTCCTTTAGCTTGGCACGTTGAAGCCTTGTTGCCTTACCTGGTCACATTTGCTTCTCGGGCATGAAGAAGGGAATGGTCTTGTGGGATTCAACGCGTGAGTCAACCTTTTTGCGCGGGAACAGCTTGAGCTCAACCCAATGGTGGGTGTACGGGCCGCGTCTCCTCAGTCCATTCTTGGATCCATTATACTTGGCTTTAGGAATATGACCGAGATGCACAGTTTATTGATCATCTGACTACCTTAAAGCAATGGCGTGGATCATGACTACATCGATATGCTTAAACACTTGTCATTGCACGAAGAGTTGATTCACCAAAAGCTTGTTGTGGACCTTAAATGCTCATATTGCTATTACGCAATGACTAAGTATAGTTCTTTATATCTTATTCGTGTCAAAAGACATGCAATGCTAAATCTTCAATGACATCAGGAGGTTTGACCGCTTGCCTCAAGCTTTGTGAGGATTATTTAGAGCGAGTGAAATTCGAGAAATAAAAATAAAGCGGAGGAGGGATTTTTCAACGCTGGGAGATAAGCATGGAGAATTGCCGGGAGCAACACCCGTAGATATCCAGGACTGATGGGATCTCGTAGCACCCAGTTATCTTCTGAATAGAGCCGGCAGTCGATTCGCCTTGCGGTGTCGTGTAACTTGCCTTTCCATTGAGACGCACACAAACATAGCAAACTAAAGGAATAATGCAGTATGAGTGATGCCTTTCACTTCTGTACCTCAGGTACGACCAGACGTAAAGCGACAATGGAAAGACGATACAGTTTTAAAGAATAGCGTGACAGTCCCGAAGGAGACGTTTGAAATCTTGAATTTTATGCAGGCCTGTCTCAACAGTCCAGAGAACCAAGAATGGTCACTCCGGCCGTCTATTCACTTGATGCTTTGGAACAGTCAACAGATACCCACCGCGATCACATCACCTTCACATCTGACCGAACATAAACTCCTTTTGTCTACCCTCATCTAGTCTTCAAATGCCAGATCCACATCATCTAAAGATTGATCCATTTTCTCAAAAGATTCACAAAGACCCGAAAATGCAACCACGTTCCCTTGAGTCCATCAAAACATCGTGTAGTGTGTCCATCACCTCAGTCCTTTTAGTTCCACACCTGCATGTTCTTCACCTCGCAACCCTCTCCACCCGTCCTCTTCACCAACTCACCCACCACGAACACCTTCTCTCCCGCCTCCTCCAACACCTTCTTCGCAGCCTCGACCTTCGCCTTGTCGACCACACACACCATGCCGAGACCGGTGTTGAAGGCGCGTGAGAACTCCTTGTCCTCGACGCCGCCAGCTTGCTTGAGCCAGCGGAAGACAGGGGGAACGGGGTAGGTGGAGGCGTCGACGACGGCGGTGAGGTGGGCGGGGAGCATGCGGGGGATGTTCTCGAGGAGGCCGCCGCCAGTGATATGCGCCATGCCCTTGAGTAGACGCTGCTGCGAGGCAGCGAGGAGAGGACGGACGTAGATGCGGGTCGGCGTGAGCAGGCTGACGCCGACGGTCTCGCCCGACTGGCTCCAGGGAGCCGGCGCGTGGAAAGTCAGGCCGGCGCGCTCGACGATCTTGCGGATCAGGCTGAAGCCGTTGGAGTGCGGGCCGCTGGAGGCAAGGCCGAGGAGGACGTCGCCCTCGGCCATTGAGGCGGTGTCAGGGAGGATGGGCTGGCTGCGGGCGAGCGCACCGATGGCGGCACCGCCGGCGTCATACTCGCCGGCGGAGTAGAGACCAGGCATCTCAGCGGTCTCGCCGCCAACGAGTGTGCAGTTGGATTGCTTGCAGCCCTCGGCGACACCGTGGACGAAGGCGGCAGCTGCATCGACGTCCAGCTTGCTGCAGGCGTAGTAGTCGAGGAACATGAGCGGCTCGGCACCCTGGACCACAAGGTCGTTGACATTCATGGCAACGAGATCAATACCAACGGTGTCGTGCTTGCCCATTTCGAAAGCGATCTTGACCTTGGTGCCAATTCCGTCAATGGCTCCAACGAGGATGGGAGCCTCCTTGTACCCGGCAGCAGCAAGATCAAAGGTACCTCCGAAGCCACCAATGTCAGCATCGGCACCTGGACGACGTGTAGACTTGACGGAAGCCTTGATGCGTTGGACGAGTTCGTTTCCTGCATCAATGCTCACACCAGCAGAAGCGTAGGTCATAGCCTCCTGCTGTGAAGACGAGCTCCGAGTGACAGTGGTACCATCCTCGGCGGGCTCTAAGAGTTTCCAGTCACAGGTGATGTTCTCCTTCTTGAACTCGTTGATGAGATGGTTCGCAATGCCGTCGAAGTTGTGCGTGGCCAAAGCCAGGATGGTGGGACCAGCGCCAGACAAGCAGATACCAAGAAGGCCAGGGTGCGACTTGGGGGTAACGGATTGGAGAATCTCAGTGAGACCTGGAATGAGGGTCTTGCGGTAGGGTTGGTGGACCTTGTCCTGCATGCCCTCGTAGATCATGTCAGGGTCTGGGGGAGATTCACCGAGAGCGGTAGTGAGGAGAGCTATTCTCTGCAGGTTGAAGACCATGTCGGCACGGCTGTACTTGTCGGGAAGGACTCCTCTCGCCTTGGCCGTCGAGACCTCAAACTGGGGTATTATGGCAATGCACTTGATCTCCTTCGCCCACTTAAACTTCTTGTAGTGGCCGATGTTGAGCGGCGGCTCCGGAGGCTGCAGGCCGGTATCCACGCCACCAGCAGGCTCGGGCAGCACCTCAGCCAGGGGAATCTCCTTGCGGGACATGTCGGCCGGATCCAGCTCGTTGAGGTAGGTGCCCACGAAACCACCGTACAGAGCGGCGGCCACATTGTCCGGATGCCGCTCGATCATGAGACAGTAGTCCAGCATGCGGGCCTTGGACAGGCCCAGGTTACCCACCTCATTTCCGAGGTTCACACCGGCGACCTAGACACGCATCAGCCGATACAATGTGTGTGTATGTCCCGCCGCAGCCAATGGCCAGCTGAGCGCTGGCGAGCACGATGTCGGTCGTACGAGGCGGGCGGCGAACAGGCTCCGCTGCCACACGCGACCTCTGCATGCGCTCGCCATTTGCAGGCTGGCCACTGCTCGCAGCAAGGTCGCACAGCTCAGGCGAGTCCTACCACTGCGGCACCGCTGCTTCCCAAGCCTCTGCCCAATGGAATGGGGTTCTTGATGTGGACGTGGGTGCCGGGGAACTTCCTCTGGCCGTGGCACTTGAGGACGTAGAGGGCGACGCGGGTGACGAGATTGACTTCGGGGTCGAGGCTGACTTCGTCCTCGCCCTGGCCCTCGTAGGTAACGCGGCAGCCGAGCGGGTTGAGCTGGGCGGCGGAGGGGTCGGGCTGGACGTGCAGCTCGAGGTAGACGGACAGGGCGAGGCCGATGACGTCGAAGCCGGGGCCGATGTTGGCGGACGAGCAGGGCACCTTGATAACGCACGCCATGGCTCACCGCGTCCTCGATTTTGGGATGTTCTTGTGCAGGTTTGTGGGCGCGGGCGGCGGTGGTTCGAGTCACATTGGTGGCTCAGCCCTACAGAAAAGTTCCAGCTGCTGCCCCGCAATCGGCCCTGATCCACCAAAATTTCAAGCCAAACCGCGGGGCACCCAGAGCACCAGCACCTCCAGCACCCCCATCCGACACAATGGTCGACACGCGCGTCCTCCTCGTTGGCAACGGCGGCAGAGAACACGCCATTGCCTGGAAGCTCTCGCAGTCTCCCCGCATCGACCAGATTTTTGTCGTGCCCGGCAATGGCGGCACCGGCGCCCTCACCAAGACCCAGAACGTCGACTCCGTCGCGGCCGACGACTTCCCCGCCCTCAGCAAGTTCGCCCTCGAGAACAACGTGAACCTCCTCATCCCCGGCCCCGAGGCGCCGCTCGTCGATGGCATTGTCGACCACTTCAACAAGCATGCGCCGCAGATCCGCTGCTTCGGTCCCTCTGGCAGCGCTGCCCGCATGGAGGGCAGCAAGACCTTCTCCAAGGACTTCATGCACCGCCACAACATCCCCACTGCCGCCTACCAGAACTTCACTTCCCACGACGCCGCCCGTGCCTACCTCGACAGTGTCTCGCACCCCGTCGTCATCAAGGCTTCTGGCCTGGCTGCCGGCAAGGGCGTCATCATCCCCACCACGAAGGAAGAGGCGCACCAGGCGCTGAAGGATATAATGCTGGACCGTGAGTTCGGCTCTGCCGGTGACGAGGTCGTCATCGAGGAGTTCCTCGAGGGCGACGAGCTTAGCATCCTGACCTTCAGCGACGGCACTACCATCAAGAGCCTGCCCCCGGCTCAGGACCACAAGCGCATCTTCGATGGCGATCAGGGCCCCAACACTGGTGGCATGGGCACCTACTCACCCACGCGCATCGCTCCCAAAGAGATTGTGGACGAGGTCCACAAGAAAGTGCTGCAGCCCACCGTTGACGGCATGCGTGCCGAGGGTATGTTCATGCTCAAGATGCCATGCATGCTTGAAGTCGCAGTCAGCTGATGGCTACCTTGATAGGCTACCCCATGGTTGGCTGTCTGTTCACTGGTCTTATGATGACCAAGAACGGACCCAAGGTTTTGGAGTACAACGTCCGCTTCGGTGATCCCGAGACCCAGTCGCTGCTGCCCCTCATGGACAGTGATCTTGCTGAGGTCATGCTGGCTAGCACTGAGGGTAAGCTGGGGAGTGTCGACCTCAAAGTGGGAGAGAAGAGTGCTGCAACTGTCGTGGTTGCTGCGGGTGGCTACCCTGGCTCGTACAAGAAGGGTGCAGAGATGAATCTCGACCCGGTGCCAAATGGTGGGTGATTCTACGCGGACTCGTTCCACCGTGATCTAACCAGCTCTAGATACCGTTCACTTCCACGCTGGCACTTCGCTGAAGGATGGTGTCCTGCGCACTTCCGGTGGTCGTGTCATCGCATCAACAGCGTGGGCGCCCACTCTGGAGGAGGCAGTTCAGAAAGCCTACAAGGGCGTCGAGGCCATCCATTTCGAGGGCATGCAGTTCCGCAAGGACATCGCGGGCCGCGCGCTCAAGAAGTAAATGATCGAGCAGGTAAGTGGGATGAGTTCTGCAAGAATGCAGATATGATCGTAAACACAAAAGTCAGGAGTCCAAAAGGTACGTGGGCCGGAAATGAAGCGGCGATGAATCGGGATATCCAAAAATAGAACACAGGGTTTGGTAGGAAGTGCTATGATGGCAGAGCAGCAAGCTCTGAACATCATGATGTTGCTTGGAAAATCGGCGGCAAAGTCTCCGTGACAGTAAGGACAGACCAAAAGTCAATAAGATTGCCATTTTCGGCGACCAGCTGGATCAAGACGGTGGCTATGATCAGTGATTGCAGAGGCTCGGCGCAGAACGCTGCCCGGCCAACTCGCTATGCTGTGCGATGCCAAAGACGACGATGCGTAATTTTGACGTGAGGTCACATCGCTGAAGGGTAGCGTGCTTGCGACCCCGCGGTCAGCTGCCGTCTCACTTCTTGTCCGCATTGTCCGGGCGGAACATCGTCACCACCGAGACAGAAGCTCGAAGGATTGCGTCGCAGCCGCGCCCGCTGCCAAGCGCCGCCTCAACCAACTTCACATCAGCTCCCGTCACACATCCGACCGCCGCGTCATACTGCACCCCTTCGAACACACCACCAACGTCAATCTACATCGTCCTGAGCACCGCCGCCGACGTCCGCGCAGCCCTCGACACCGCGCATCACCAGCCGCACGCCGCCCACGCCGCAGCAGGACAAGCTCTCCCGCCCACCCTCGAAGCATCAACCAACACCCACCGCCACCATCATGAAGCCCGTCGTCTCCGCCCTCAACGCATGGACATGGTACGCCCATCCACCTTCGCACCCGCGCCGGCCGCCGCCGAACCGCTGCGGCATCTGTGTCCGGCGGGCAGCCCGGTGTCGGATACAAGCGCAGGAGCTATGAACACCCATCCGCTGACCGCGATCTTTGTTTCTCGCAGCATCGTCGTGTCCGTCTTTGCCATCGTTATCCTGTCAGTCGTCGGCTCGCTGTTCAAGGTGCGTTGATGCCGGTTTTCCGAGCCCTCCGATCTTCCACGTACATTTTGTCCACGGTGTGCAGACGCCCATGTGTGGCTGTATAAGCTCAAGCTTCGGGCCGAGACACACGAGATGGAATGAGGGATGCGAAGGGACGGCAGATGCCAGACCCGGACGTTGCGGTTAGCGTTGAGCGGAGCATGGTAGATCGGGTGGAAGATGATGGCATCCTTCAACCTGCGATACTACGCCGCACCGCAGCACCGCACTATCGCCGCCCGCCGCCACTTATTTCAGATCCCAGTCTCCATCGTTATACCCTCCCGCGCCGATCAAACAAACATCAGAGGGGACTAGCTAACACTGCGTCTCCAACAGTCAAACAACCACATCATGACCGGCTCGACCGAGGACCCGGAAGATGGCAAGGCCGTCGCGGGAGCCGTGTTCGGAGCGGTCGCTGTCTACGCTGTACGTATTCGCCGTCCTGTTCTCACCACAAAGCCGAAGAAAGCCTCCAGTACGAGCCTGGCTGGGTCACATGTGCTGATTTGCTGTCCAGGTCTTCCTAGTATTCTGCGCCGGCCAGGCGTTCCTGCACGTGCGCGAGAGCCGACGCGGCGCCATCGCGCTCTCGTAGAAACCGCATCGATTCTCCTTTGCACGCCTACAACCTACCTCGCGCTACGAGCCTGGAATTGAAGAACTGCAGATGCGAACTCAACACGGAGAGCGATGGGTGAGGGAGGGTTGAAGGGTGAGGGTTTGGGGGAGGGAATCATGGAGGGGAGGCAATTATGACACTTGCTTTGCATCTTTTCAGCAGGGAAGGGAAGGGGGAAACCTGGGCTCGTCACTGGGAAATGGGGAAATGAACGTATACACACTACACATATCACAACGCCCACCCGCAGTTCTCACCGGATGGATTCGAGAGAGAAGTTTTCTGGACATTCTGGCGTTCCCTTTATAAACATTTTAAACATCTTCTTGTCGGGTTGGTTCAGATTGTTTGGCGTATGGGATTTGCCGTTTTCCTGTTTTGATTGGAGATGGGAGGGCGTAATGTTAGAGAAAGAATCTCTCTGGGAGGGCATTCATTCTTCAGCGGGTTGTTTTTCTTCGTTATCATTGTTCGAGTATGGGTGGGTTGTAGTGTCACTGTTGCTTGTTCAAATGTGAAGATAAAACACTTGGTTGAAGAGAACGTCCTCCGAGTTCAGATTGAGTGTGCCTGACCTCTTCCAGCCATGTAGTGAATGGTTTCCTATAGAAAGTTCAGTTATATCACAGCTCTCATGCAACACGGCAAGGAAGACCAGTAATTCTCAATACCACCAAAAAGCCCTCGTAAACAAGGCAATTAATTCATACTATCTGTCCGGATATCACCGCCACAAATCTCGTGGTAAGAGCGCGCACGCTCGCTTCCACCTGGAAAGAGACTGAGAAAGGAATTCAAAAAGGAGACCAAAAACACCAACCCAATGCAAGCCTGGGGGTCTGTCTGTGATATCATCCCGACCATGCACAAGCACAATAGAACGCTTTCACTCCCCCTAAAACGCCAGAGCCAGCCAGCGGCGACCCCACCTTATCTTTAAACACACAAGTTTCGCGGCTTATACCTCCGCTCATCATGTACAAAAAAACCATGCGGGCTTTCCCTTCTCTTTCGTAGAATTGTCCCCTTCGTGAGCTTTCCTTTTCTTTTTAAAACCTGATCTCGTAATTGCCGGCGCGCGTCATGTACCGGACCCACTTGACGCTGCTGTAGTTGCTCTTCTCGAACACCTTCAGGTAGCGGACCAGCAAGCCGGAGCTGGTGAACATGAGCAGGGAGAAGCTCAGGCTGAGCGGCGGACGCGACCAGGCCTTCTGGTTGGTCATGCTGGTCAGGGTGGCCTCGGCCGACAGGACGTACTCGCTCTGGCCGGTGAAGCGGGGGATCTTCCAGACGATGTTGTTGTGCTCGGGCTCGTACTTGGCCTTGCCCTGGCTGGTGCGCGAGCTGATGTTGGCCGTGTTGAGCGGCGTCGGGATGCGCACGACGACGTTGGTCGCGAACAGCTTGGAGCCGTAGTTGGCGCGGATGGCGATGCTGTACTCGACCTTGGTCTTGCCGACCTCGTTGACGATGGCGTGGACCTTGAAGGGCAGGTTGACGTTCTCGGTCGCGCGGTACCGCATCAGCTCGAACTCGCCGTCCGGCGGCACGAAGCTGATGATGCGGTCCGTGTCGAACTTGCCCAGCTTCACGCACTGGTGGAACTGGCAGTCCTCGAGCGTGACGGAGCCGGCGGCGGCACGCGTGGCCTTGGTGCCGGCGCGGTTACCGGACGGTGCCGAGAGGCTGTCTTCGCCCAGGGTGAGGCGGTCGTTCAGGCCGAACTTGCATTCGGGCGTGCCGGAGAGGTAGGCCCGCATGATGATCTGTCCGTTGACGTCGGCGCGTAGGACGGTGCCGGTTGCGGACATGAGGAGGTTCACGTCCTCGATGACGTCGACGAAGGCTTCGTTCTTGCGGTACTTGATGTCGGATCGCCGCCAGGAGAGCGCGCCGGTGGCCTGCATGGTGATCTTCGAAGAGTCCTCCTGCGGGGATTGTCAGCCGTGTGCTCCATTTCCGTCCGAGCATTCTCGCGCGTACCATTGCCCGCTCCGATTTGACACCCTCGGTCGTGATGTACATCTTCAGCGTCTCCGTCTCCGTGTTTTGCGGGTATCCGAAATCGAGGATCTCTGTGTCCGGCGTCAGCCCTGTGTGCCCCTCCTATTGTATATAGCTTGTTCCGAACGCACCATCGAGAAGCTCGTAGACTAGCACGAAGTTGTTCTTAACGGCCTCCTCGTCAAATTTACCGAAGTAGGCCTTGCCCAGGCCGACCAGGCGGTACAGGAACTCGAAGACCAGGGCGGCGTTGGCATTGCTCTTGGTGACAGCGACCAGGTAGATGTTCTCGTGCTTCACATGGCTGAAGGTGGTGGAGCCCAACGTGAGGATGGGCGACCGGACCTGGGCATTGCTGATTACCTGGATGCGGAAGACATCGGCGAGGCGCGGGCGGCAGTCGTTGCGAAAGGCGCGGAAGATGAGGTTCTCGCCCTTTTGGTTGAAGATGAGAATGCCGGAGAGCCTGCGCGAGGGTGGGGTCAGCTTCTGCCGGCTACGGCTGTACGGCGACGGAGGGGGCGACGCACATCTTCACTAAGCGGCGAGAGCGAGGGGACGGACGGAGGGTGTTGGGTAGGAGGAGAATCGAGGGGTGATGGTGATTACAATAATCCGGGGCGGAGCGGAGCAGGGATCACCGCGGATCAGCTGCGCCCGCCCGCCCAGCCGCCGAACACACGGCACAAGCACAGCACAGCACCCAGTTCATCTCAGCCCAATTCATATTGCTGTCGCGGGTATTCGGGATAACAGTGCCAGAACCGCCATGTTGCCGCCAATCTAAAATAACTGTACAACGGCGAGCAAAAACCGCCGCCGGAGATGATGCAGGTACAACCGCTAGAATCCCAAGCTCTGCTCCGGCATTAAAACCATATCAACCCAGCCACCCCACCTGTTCCTTCCGTCCCGTCTACACTTTGTTTATATCAGGTCGCGCTTGACAAACTCAGCGTGAAGAGCCTTGCCAAGAGCCGCCGGACTCCGCTCGACGACGACGCCCGCGCCCTCCAGAGCAGTGATCTTGGAGTTGGCGTCGCCCTTGCCGCCGCTGACGATGGCACCTATTTTAATCAGTTGCTGCTCTACTACAAATCAATTGATGAAGGACTTACCGGCGTGACCCATGCGCCTGCCCGGGGGCGCAGAGATACCAGCGATGAAGCTGACAACGGGCTTGTTGGCCGTGTTGTTGGCCTTCAGGAAGTCCGCGGCATCCTCCTCTGCGCTGCCACCAATCTCGCCGATCATAATGATGCCATCCGTCTCCTCGTCCTTCAGGAAAATGTCAAGGCAGTCGATGAAGTTGGTGCCGGAGAAGGGGTCACCGCCAATGCCGACGACGAGGGACTGGCCAAGGCCAGTCTGGGTCGTCTGGTTGACGGCCTCGTAGGTCAGGGTACCCGAACGCGAGACGATGCCGACGCGGCCGCGCTTGTGGATGAAACCCGGCATGATACCGATCTTGCATTGGCCCTGCTTCCGCGTCAGCTATGCCCCTCCAAGCTCAGTGATGCGGATAGTTACCGGCGCAATGATACCGGGGCAGTTGGGGCCCAACATGCGCGTCTTGCTCTGGGTCTTGAGCATGTCGGTGATGCGGACCATGTCGTGCTGCGGGATACCCTCGGTGATGGTCACGACGAGAGGAACCTCGGCGGCGATGGCCTCCTCGATACTGGCGGCGGCCAGCGGCGGGGGAACGAAGATGGCAGAGGCATCGGCGCCGGTGGCCTTGCGGGCCTCCTCGACGCTGGAAAACACAGGCTTGCCCAGGTGCTCAGTTCCAGCCTTCTTGGGGTTGGTGCCGCCGACGACGTTCGTGCCTTAATCTTCTATCAACGTGGTGCGGGTGCGACTATCGGGGCGGGAGCTGCATACCGTACTCGATGGCCTGCTGGGCGTGGAAACTGCGGACGTGTTAGCATCGCGGTGCGCTTGGGCGATAGAGAGCTGACGCACGTTCCCTGCCTGCCGGTGAAGCCCTGGAAAAGGACCTTGGTGTCCTTGTTGATGCGGAGGTTGACGTTGGTGGAGGCGTAGGGCGACGTAGCGGTCGAGTAGGCCTGCCTGCGGCCAGCAGCAGACAGCGCCGCAGCGACGGGACGGCGGAAAGCGTGCATGGTGGGCTTTACGCTGGGGGAGAGAGGGGAGATGGGGATGGACGGGGGTGCGAGGTAGGGTTGCTTGCTTGCAGCTGGGACGCGGAGGTGTTGCAAGCGCAGGGACCGATTGGAGGTTTTCATCGGCACCGCGTCGCCTAGACCCCGATGCCATGTGCTGCACCCACATGCCCGCCCATGTCATAAGCTCCACCTCCGCACACGAGCCGCACCACCCAGCCCTGCAAGGATTTCCAGCCCGCCCGACGGCCGCTGCCCGCCATGGCGACCATGACTGTGACCGAGGTCGTGCCCAAGGGCCGCAAGCTGCCTAAGAATGTCAAGCTGCCGCCCGAGAACGAGCGCTACATGCGCGCCTGCGCAGACATTGCCAGCGCTCTGATCCAGGACTACGAGGCCTCGCTGGACGGCTCCAAGCCCAAGAAGGACATCAACCTCAACGCGCTCCGCGGCCAGATGGCCAAGAAGCACTATCTGAGCACGCAGCCGCCACTCACTGCCATTATCGCCGCCGTGCCCGAGCACTACAAGAAATATATTCTACCGAAGCTTATAGCAAAGCCGATTCGTATGTTGCGCTGAGGTTGCGGATTTGGTAGGCATGTGCTGAATTTCTGCAGGCACATCGTCAGGAATCGCCGTGGTGGCGGTTATGTGCAAGCCCCACCGCTGCCCGCACATTTCCTACACCGGCAACATTTGCGTTTACTGCCCTGGCGGTCCCGATTCCGACTTCGAATATTCTACCCAGTCGTATACCGGCTATGAACCCACATCCATGCGCGCCATCCGCGCACGTTACGATCCATACGAGCAGGCGCGGGGCAGAGTCGATCAGATCAAGGCGCTGGGGCACAGCGTAGACAAAGTCGAGTACATCATCATGGGTGGCACGTTTATGTCTTTGCCCGAGAGCTACAGGGACGAGTTCATCTCGCAGCTGCACAATGCGCTGAGCGGATACCAGACCACCAACGTGGACGAGGCCGTGCTGGCGGGCGAAATGAGCAACGTCAAATGCGTGGGCATCACTATCGAGACCAGGCCCGATTACTGTCTGGACCAACACTTGAGCGCTATGCTGCGGTATGGGTGCACTCGTTTGGAAATTGGTGTGCAGAGCCTCTACGAGGATGTAGCGCGCGACACCAACCGCGGGCACACCGTCGCCGCCGTGGCCGAGACGTTCAGGCTGGCCAAGGACGCCGGCTTCAAGGTGGTGTCGCACATGATGCCAGACCTGCCCAATGTAGGAATGGAGCGCGACCTCGACCAGTTCCGCGAGTACTTCGAGAACCCCGCCTTCCGCACCGACGGGCTGAAGATCTACCCGACGCTGGTGATCCGCGGCACGGGGCTGTACGAGCTGTGGCGGACCGGCCGCTACAAGAACTACACGCCTAATGCGCTGATCGACCTGGTCGCGCGCATCCTGGCCCTCGTGCCGCCGTGGACGCGCATCTACCGCGTGCAGCGCGACATCCCCATGCCGCTCGTCACCGCCGGCGTCGAGAACGGCAACTTGCGCGAGCTGGCCCTCGCCCGCATGAAGGACTTCGGCACCACCTGTCGCGACGTCCGCACCCGCGAGGTTGGCATCAACGAGGTCAAGAACAAGATCCGCCCCAGCCAGGTCGAGCTCGTGCGCAGGGACTACGTCGCCAACGGCGGCTGGGAGACATTCCTGGCGTACGAGGACCCGAAGCAGGATATCCTCATCGGCCTGCTGCGTCTCCGCAAGCTCAGCAAGACGCACACGTTCCGTCCAGAGTTGACGGGCCAGCCCACCAGCATGGTGCGGGAGCTCCACGTCTACGGCACAGCTGTCCCCATGCACGGCCGTGATCCGAAGAAGTTCCAGCATCAGGGCTACGGTACGCTGTTGATGGAGGAGGCGGAGAGGATTGCGAGGGAGGAGCATGGCAGCAAGAAGATCAGTGTCATCTCGGGTGTTGGTGTCCGGGACTACTACCGAAAACTTGGGTACTCTTTGGATGGCCCTTTCATGAGCAAGGAATTGCTTCCGTTGGATGACGACGATAGCAGTGATGAAGAGTAGGGGTGGCTGAGTCCTGGGAGGCGGCGTTGAGTGCATTTACCGGCGTTATGGGCGGACGGTACGCATCAGGAAATCATGCAGCATATGGATCGGAACATCAAAAAGACATGGGAATGATAGACGAGCAGCGGAACCAAAACAAAACATGCGGGATTGAGAGAGAGCTGCGCAGTTTCTCACCCAATTTTACGAATTTATAAAGTACCATCTTGTACTCTGTTGAGATGGCACTCATGCACAGGCTTCAAGTCATTCCCAGTGCCTACGGAAAGGTGTCGCGTAAAAGGCGACGCCACCTCGACGAGGCGGACTTTGAGAACCTACTCTGGTCCTTGCCTCCACATTCTGAACAAGAGAACGTGCATGCACTGACGTCAGAAGTTCGTTTGTGCCGTAACGTAGTTTACAAGCGAGCCGCCACTCCAAGCGAGCCGCCACCCTCATCAGCTTTCTACGCCTTCACACGCATATCGTTCAACAACGCATTGAAATATAATAAGAACAACAACTATCCTAGCTTAAGAAGCCTCCACAGTATCTTTTTGGCACGTACGAGAATTGTGCCCTGGCTCCCTACAGCGCCTACAGCGCGCTGTTTGCTGCCTACTCACACCAGATCGCGCCTTGCCTCGACGCATTTCGCCCTCAAGTTGCTCATTAACGTCCTTTTGAGCAATAATTTCCTCATCCTCTACCTTTGTTAAGGTGCCTCGCTTCTAGATCCGCTTTCTTTTGCGCTGTTTACGCTTCGTGGCAGCCTCATTTGCCTTCTAAAGGCTGGAGACCTGATCGCGTAACAAGACTATCTCATGCACCATCAGCTGAGCCCCCTTGGTAAGCCGATTAAGCGACTTAATCATTGAAGTAGGCGATGAATCTTGGTACCTTTGAATCCGATCGCGAATTAGGGTTGATTGGGACTCTAGTTCTCGCGCGTTGCTTGGTGTTTTCGACTCCCATAGAGCAGCCTCTAGGGCAGCTGGTGGTGTTGGCGTACGAAGCTTCACCTCAAGCTTTAATAGCACCGCATCTGGGTCGTACGGCACTAGCCCAGCTCCTCGAAAGCTTGCGCAGATGTTAGCCTTTATAATTGACTTATTAAAGGCTGCTTTAAAGGCTGGTAGGAACTCAAGCTTGGTGATATGGTTGATGTGGTTGCGCGCCAAGCCTCTAATCTGATCCCCATACGCGCGCTTCAACGGCGAGAAGCAGCCTACATCAAGCGGCTGGAGTAGATGCGACGAATGTGGAGGTATACAGAGGGTGATAATCTTCTCCTCCTTACAGATCGCCTGGAATTCAAGCGAGTTGTGGCTCTCGTGGCCGTCGATAATCAGCAGCCGATACGTCCCTACCGTACGCGCCTTCGTATGCTTGTTGAAGTGTTTTAGCCACGCAACCCTAAGCTCATTCGTTGTCCAGCCGTTGTCACTAACTGCGATGGCCCAATCGCCAGGTATATCGTCGTCCCCATACCAGGCAGAGAGGTGGTGCTTGGCCGCGAAGATAATGAATAGTGGAATTGCCCACCCAGCAGCGTTGATTCCTTGGATGACAGTCACCCACTCACGGTCGCCTGGCTGTACCGCCTTTGGTCGATTGCGCCTCTCCGAGCCTGTAACAACGAGCTGAGCCAATATCTTGCCTATCATAAAGCCAGTCTCGTCGAAGTTGTGGGTGTCTTCGTCAAGGATGCCGTACTTCTCCTTCGTACGCTGTACAAGCTTAAACCACTCGCTAAGGACCTTAGGATCCTCACACAAGGCCCGCTGGCGATCATACGGTCGATTCAATTGAGTTTTGAGTTGCGGAGTCCGCCCAACAAAGTTCCTTGGCCAATGCGTGCCAACCTGCCCAGCAGCGCGCTCAGCAAGCAGTTTATTAGCCATATCCCGCACTGCATCCAACGTAGGCGCAAAGCCTCGCGAATCTAGGTCAAGTATGTGTTGAATAATTGCCTCCTCCTCGGATTTTGTAAGCTTCTTTGAATTGGGCTCGCAATCGCGTCGTGAGGCGACTCCAGCGCGTCGGTCGCGGAGCGTGGTTCGGGGGATGTTGAACGTTGATGCAGCGCGCTTTACGCTCCGGATCTGCTTCTTATCAATAGCTAAGATAGCGAGGAAGATATCTGCTTCGTTGTAGGTTGATCGAGTAGTAGTTGGTTGAGCCATTGTAGTCGAAAGGTGACGCGTCGCGTAAAGTTGGTGAGGGTGGCGGCTCGCTTGGAGTGGCGGCTCGCTTGTAAACTACGTTACCCGTGTTCGCATCCGTATCAACGTATCCGTATGGAAGACAGTAGCACCACTCGTTACCCACAGTGTTGCTCTTTTGGGGGTTACCTATTACTCAATTTACGGCAATGCGGGCCTCTGTAGCGGCAAACTTCTCCTATGTTTAGGTATAAAGGGCTCAATGCCGTCCTCTTTAGGACTTCCACCACCGATTAAGTCGCCTTGAGACCCAATCAAAATGCGTCTCGCTATCACCGCCAGCGCCACAGTTCTTTATGCGAAGGCTCTGACCGCTGTGGCCGCCCAGTCAGTCATTCCAGAAGCGAGCACTGTTCCTCCACCGCCTGAGCCCGAACCCATCTCAGTCACTGAGCTGCCGTTGCCGCCTGTGACGCCGAGCGCAGAGGAAGGATCTTGCACGTCGGAGATAAACCCAAACAGAACCGGGTGCATTGGACAGACCAATGGACTGGTGCAGTCTGGGAGTTTCTTACCTGATGGGAATCACGTTGTCGCCAGGGTGACCTTCGCAGGTGCGCCGGCTGCCCCCGACCCGGGTAGCATCTACGCTGGGGGTCAGATCATTCTTGTCAAGTCTGATGGAACCAATTTCTCTAGCGGTGATCCATGGAAGTGTGTTACCTGCGGTATGCCCGAGGAGAACGCAGTGGGCCGAAACGATGCGTTGGACTATCCCCAGGCTTTCACTGACGGAAAGCGTCTACTGGCTGGCCCCAACATCATTGATTGCGGCGAGTTCGAACTGGCCAGCGAAGAATGTACTCCTGAGAGCACGCACATATACCCTATCCGCTGGAACGTCAAGCCTGACGGCTCCGGCGCCGGTGGGAGCATGCGTGAGCTGCGCTTACATCCCGACGACGTGCACCTGGGCTGGAGCTCGGCCGGGGTAACGGCCGGAAAATTGGACCAGTATTCCTATATGGCTCGTCTGAACTTCAACCCCTCGCCAACGACAGGCGAGCCGCTTGCCCCGCGGTACGACTTGGCCAACACCACTCTCTTGTTCAATCCGGCCGACAAGCAGCACGTCACCGCCGACGGTGACCAGCTCATCATCAACCCGGATGCCATCACGGTCGGCGAGCTACGCGGATTCAGCGGTAGCGGCAAAGAAGTCACGTACATCGGCTACCCTGCCGAATCCTCCAACATCGACGTCTTCGCCGCCGACCTTTCCACCGGCGTGATCCGGCGCCTCACCAGCCACCCGGAGTACACCGACCCGGTCGACATCTCCCCCGACGACGCCTGGACCGTGGCCAT
Source organism: Neofusicoccum parvum (assembly GCA_020912385.1). Taxonomy (NCBI): domain Eukaryota; kingdom Fungi; phylum Ascomycota; class Dothideomycetes; order Botryosphaeriales; family Botryosphaeriaceae; genus Neofusicoccum; species Neofusicoccum parvum. Next base: position 1,207,862 of record CP087217.1, on the reverse strand, counting down.
GGACACGCGCGGCAGCGGCCGCCAGATGTTCATGGCCGGCATGCGGCACATCCCGCCCATCATCGACCTGATCACCACGACGGCCGCCTCGTCCACCCGCAACAACGGCGCGCGCCGCTTCTTCCAGCCCTACTTGATCGACCGCCACGGCGACCGCGGCGCCTACGCCGGCCAGCGCCTCAACTCCGCCGGCAACGGCTCCGACGGCGCCGTCAACGACCCGAACTGGAACGGCATGGCCGACCCCAAGTGGTCGCCCGACGGCACCCGCGTCGCCTACTGGCAGACTCTCGTCATGCCGCCGGCCTGCGGCGGCGCGAACCCGCTGCCCTGCCCCAACTCCACCGCGCAGGGCGGCCGGACTGCGCGCATGATGCTGGCGCACCTGACGAGCCGCGTGCCCAAGCAGCGGGAGCCCGTGGCGGTCATCTCGGATGCGGTGCCCTGGGGCACGGTGTACGAGCCTGGCGCGGAGAGCCCGGCGCGGTCGTTCGTGCCGGGGGGAACGTACACGCTGGCCGGGAAGGCGGCTGGATCTGCCGAGGTCGTGATCACGGAGAACAGCGACAAGACGGCCATTAGCAATATCGTGGTCACGTACAGCGGCTTCTCGGATGACGGCGAGACCTTCCTCAATGGGCACGAAAACGTGACGACGCGGAATCCGTCGCCGACGTTGGAGGAGGTGGATTGGTTCTCCGATCTGGTGCAAACGGGGGCGACGAATGCGACGAAGAAGACAAGCGTGGATGGGTTTCATTTGAGGATTGATGCGATGACAAATATCTTCATCGCGAATGGGACGTTGAATACAACGATTGATGGGGAGGTCTGGACGCAGCCGGCAAATGAGACGTGAGGAATTTTGGGGAGTGGTGGTGTACACCGGCTTCCGTCGGCGATATACGTTTGTCAAACCGGGGGTGTGTAATATATGTGTATGAGGCTCTATATTTTGACATTCACGTTTGATATGACCCTAAATCAATTCCTCCAATCCTCCAAGACATTCGTGGTGGCAGCTATATCTGTATGTGGCATGATTCTAAGTTGTGCAGGGGAATCTTAAAAGGGAAGCATTTTCTATTTCTTGTTTGAGCAACAGTAAGTTCTCCATCGCTTTCTTTTGTTATCACTATCAAAGTTCAGTGGTTCATCAGGGCCCCCACCCAACATTGTTCAGCCTTGCAGTAATCTCTTTGCTTTTCTGAAAGAAAAAGAAGGCTACTAGTGCAAAAAGGGAACATAATATGCTAGCAACTTCCAGGAACGGCTTACGGCTTACCTGCCAACTCACACCTGGTTTTCCAGGAATGCGCAATTGAATGGCATTGGTTCCAGCCCCCACAAACCCCACACGTTCAACGCCGCGGAAGTTTACCCTCCCACTATTTAAATATTCCACACTGCCTGTCGAAACATGATCGGATTCCTTTCGTTTAGCCAAATTGATGACCAAACTCCTGAATCGGGATTATTTCAACCTTCTGATGATCTCCCGTTACTCGATTTCCCTTACTGCCTCTTTCAACCAAATTTGGACCGTGTATTTCACGCAGAAACCCATGGATGACGTCCTGAAGTTCACATACGAGCCCTTGGCTCACCCTGACGCTCAGACGCGGGTGTTGGTTATATTCCCGGATCCCCCAGAGGCTCCGCTACGCATGGGAATCGAGATTATGGACCTTGGCGCGAAGAGAACTATCAACTACGATGCATTGTCATATGCATGGGGAGACCAGAGGCAAGATGCTGAGGTCGAGGTTAGACTGAGATTCGACCCAAAAACTCCATATCATATCCAAAGAAAAAACGACGTGCAGAACACCCTCCCGTCAGATCCGGTTACTGCTATGGAGAATTATTTCCCCGTCCGTCGAAAGCTTCGCATCAGTTCCAATCTGGAGAAGGCACTCCGTCATCTCAGACAACCAAACGAAGGCTGGTGCGCTTGGGCGGACGGGATCTGTATCAATCAAGCAGACGATGAAGAAAAGAGCCACCAGGTACGACGCATGGACCTAGTGTACAAAGGCGCCAAGTACGTAAGCGTCTGGCTGGGAGACAGTACAGATCAAAGTGAGCTTGCTGCAGATCTCCTGGACGAGTATTCGAAATTTTCAAGACATGACGGCGCGTGTCGCCACCGCGACATCGACCATGAAAAATTCATCGAGGAAACCCGCTCTTGGACGGCTCACTGGGATGCGCTATGCAACCTCCTGCAGCGGCCTTGGTTCGGGAGAAGATGGATCATTCAAGAGGCTGTTCTTGCTCGAGATCCAGTGATCTTATGCGGGAATCGAGTCATTCCGTGGTGTAACCTTCCGAGGGTCTCTGAGATTCTCCTCCGAGAATCAAACTCTGGACACCTGGCCCCAATATCACAGAAAACTCACGCGACAGTTCACCTTGTTTCGGCAATTCACGATATTCGGGGCGTCATCGAGAGAGACACAGAATCATCCGAGCTGAATCTCGAACATATCTGCACCAAGTTCTTCTCATCAAGCTGCTACGATCCTCGGGATATAGTGTACTCACTATTGTCCCTGCTCAAGGATGAAATCCGTCAAGCAATCATCCCCGACTACTCAAAGAACACCACTGTTGAGGATGTTTTCGTGCAATGCTTCAAGGTCATCGTGGACAGTGCTGGGAGTTTAGACTTCATGTTTCGTGCGAAGCATTACCCATCCGCGGACTTGAACGGCGCCGAATCCTGGCTTCCCTGCCTGGGCGCTGGCGCCAGGAATTCCTGCCGCTGCGGAACTTTCGGCGGGAACGAAGGCATTTATGACTCGTTGCCAGATAAAAGGAGCCGAGCTTCATTATCGACAGCGCCAGACTATTGTATCGAGAAAATCGGTGGTACATTCACCCTTATCGCTTCAGGGCATTTGTACTGTCCGATTTTTTACACCGGAAACGGGAGCGTCAAATTGGACGACGACAACGACTTCGCAGAATTCCGTAAGACGACTGATGTAGAGAAAGAGGTGGAGAGGTTCAACGAGTCAATGAGAGATAAAAGTCCCAGGGTAGCTCAACTCCCTTTGAAAGCAACGCAATGGTCGGCGTTTTCCAACGATATGGCACAGAAGGGCGACATAGTGTGCGTGATGCTTGGTTGTTCCTCTCCAGTCGTTCTCAGATCATTTGCGCCTGGCTCTTCAGAGTACTCCTTTGTTTGTCCCATCCAGGTTAATGGAATCATGGAAGGGGAGTTCATGGACTTGTGTATCAAGAAAAATATCCCTCCGCAGAGATTTCGCATTCGTTAGAGCTTTACGTCTTATATACCTACACTTAAATGTCACGAATCCCGAAAGAAATCCAATCTCCCCGTCTTGCTCCGGTTGCCGCTTCCATAGATCCGGGTTGCTGCTTCGCAGGCGTGTGCAGATACGGAATCTCGTCCCCCGCAACTTCCCCACCAATTCCTCTCGCGACAGCCTTGCCAGACGAAAGTCGCAGAGTGGGGCTCAAGAAAGCCGTCATGCTTAGCGCTGATGTCATGTGCTCACATCCTGCATTGGCGGTGGCTTATCTGGGGTGGGGGCAAGGTCTGCGATGGCTCATTGGCACGAAAGCTGGCCAGCCTTGTCTCGATGCATACGATTGGCTGCCAATGTGTCTTGCGATACCGTGCATATATACGGAATGGCGGGGCTGAGGCCAGGCTTTGCTGCCAATTTCTTAATATCGCGCACGACCCTTCAGCCTCACCTCGCACACGACTCTTCAGCCTCACCTAGCCCACGACTATCTCAATGCCGTCTATCGGATACCTCGGCCTCGGCTTCGCGCGCCGTAAATCTAATACTACCTCGTTCTCTGAGAGAGAAGAAGAGCACCTCGGTGCGGCCACGGGCGATAGCCGCTTCGACGCGTCCGGCAAAACTGGTGAAGATGTGTACGTATTAGTTCTCTTTCGACCCTGATAGATATCCGCTAACGTCTTAGAAGCCCGCCTCTCCGTCGGCGTAGCTCGGTCAGGGTACGGCAACGAAAATCCCTCCCTGTCAATGAATGTACGGTATCGGAATTCGACGCAGGCAATAGAGATCCGCTTTCTGATACTATGGCCAACAAAACCGGTATCTCAGGGCCAGAGAACAACACATGGACTGCCCTCCAAGCATCTGGACGAGGTGTAGTTGTACAGCCGGATTCCTCTCGGGTCGTAACTCTACCAAATATTGAAGAGGTTTCTAATTCTGCCGGCCCCACATCCACTGCCGTGGAGTCGAGTACGGACAGAATAACTGTGACGGAAACATCGACAGCTACAGAAGCTGAGGAAGCGGCTTTGCCGAGTCAGGAAGAAGAGTCAGCTTTGGAACACTCCGAACCCGAGAGATTTCCGTATTCTTCTTCCCGACCCACAGTGTGGTGTTCATATTCCACCCCATTGACCTTTGCATATCGTTCGACTGTTGATGTCCCTGCTCGGAACATGAGCTCCAACAGCTATACGACCGCCAGAACCAATAGTACAGCGAGCTATATCACTGCACCAAGCCGTAACCCGAGTGCGGCCGCAAACAATCAATCAGGCGCCCTTCCAATTTTCACGCCAGACCTCCGCCTTGACTTGAAATCTCTTGTCAGCCGTGTTCAAGCTAGCCGCCACATGGAAAACTCAAGAACAATGCAGGAAGCAACTGATTTGAGTCTCTCTGACTTCGAATTAGATTTGGCACTTGAACGTAGACTGCGGAATGTTTCAAAACTCAGGAAGGCCGATTTTGACTTATGTTCTGAGCCATGGGCTTTGGGGACCCTTTGCACATGGCTGCAGCTTATCTTTCAACACGACACTGGTTTTGAGCTAGAGGAGCTTATACTGGCATTGGCTGGTCTGTTTCTTTACAAATCGCTTCTCTGGGGTGTTGCCGATGCTCACCAATGTGGTGCTACCATCGCCAGAAGGCTGCTGGAAGCAGAACCACGGATCCTCTTGGTCAACAAGGAACTAAATTACAAGTGGTCTGATCCTCCCAAAAAAATCTCCGGAGTATTTCCTATACTGACTAGCATCGGCTGCTACTCTCCGAGGACGCACGAAGTAATGATTGGCGGCCCATGTTCCCTCCGTTGCTACTCCAAGTATTGTTCAAACCCCATGGAGAGACAGCCCACGGACGTCGAGATAGACAACTTCGAGTTCAGCTCCCCCTTGGACAGCAGGAATTCCATTGGGATTAGCGATTGGCACAAACTCTTGAAATCGATGCATCTCCTTCCTACCCCAGAGATGGAACTCGACTGGTCGGGAAGGGGCCAACATGCCGAATTCAAAAGACTAGAGCGCCCTCCGTTGATCGTGGAGCGAGCTCTTGGGCACGGCGCGTATGCATTAGTAGAGAGTGTACGCTGCAGAAGAGTACGCCTAGCTCGCAAAAGAGTTAGGTGTAACTGGCGCATGAAAAGAGAGGACGCCATCCGAGAGGTTGCTCACCTGCAAAGTGCCCAGCACGCACATATTGTGCGGGTCGTGGGCACTTACGTTGTCGAAAAGGAGAAAGACCTCTTCATATTGATGTACCCCGTTGCTGAGTATCATCTTGGTACGTTTATGGATGAGGTGGAGAATGATGGGGTTCCGGATTTCCAGAGAGTCTTACTCTTCTTCTTCCCATGCTTGGCCAGCACTCTCGCATTTCTTCACGAGAAGCAAAATATCAAACACATGGACATCAAACCAGAAAACATCCTTGTCAGGAACATCGAACACGTGGGTCACCGCCACCTGGGTCTTCCATACAAAGTCTATCTCGCCGACTTCGGCATCGCACGCTCTTACACGTCGTCTGCCGAATCTGAAACCAACTCAGCCACCAGCTTCACCCCGCTATACGCGGCACCAGAAGTGGCAAATCAGGATACCCGTGGTTTCAAAGTTGACGTATTTTCGCTAGGTTGTGTGTTTGCAGAGATGATGGCCGTTTCATATTTCGTCCGAGACCGGCTTGCGGATCTTAGGGAGAGCAGCGGACACCGTCCATTCCACGCCAATATTTCCGCTGTGCAGACGTTCTTAAGAAACATGGTCGATTCCTTGCCGCTGGAAAAACGTGGCGTTTGTTTGCTCATTGCGGATATGATCAACCAGGAGCCGAAGGATCGCCCAAGGGCCGTACAGGTCCGAAACAGATTGAGGGTGCAGGGGCTGACCTGCTTTGCTCAAGAGCCGGAAAAGTTTGAAGTGGCGAGGTCTTTGCTGGATACATGACCCCTTTGTTCTCTTATTCCACTGTGTTTGATTTTTGAGTGCCTCCATCAGTGCCAACATGAGTAAAAGGTGTGCAACAGCTGCAGTTTCCAAAGAATTTATCCCCTGCCACCGACCAGAGAAGAGTACATTAAGCCGCCTCCGCCATTGCTATTGAATTTTCCACCGCCGTTGCTTCCGGGTTCGATTCGATCACCGTGCCGACACTGGTCGCGGTGCTTACTGCCTGCTTCCAAACTTAAAAGCGTGCAGTCCTCAACCAACCAGCCCGCCAGTAACGCAATACACGACGTCGAGGGACTTATGCATTTTTTTCGTCCTTCGCCACGTCAGAATTGACGAAAAACGTAGCTGGCATGGTAGTATTTTATTAGCTGTAAAGCATGGGGTAAAACTGCTCTCCGAAGGAGTCGACGGTACGGAGACGGCTGACGCCAAGGGGCGACCTGATGTTTTTGTAGTAGAATAGAAGCCACGAGCTTCCTTCCATCACGGCCGTGTCACCCTTGTTGCTGAGCAGCTTGGTGCAGGAATTGAGAAGGTCATCTTCGTTGGGCTGCTAGCCGACGTACAAGTAGCCGTAGGCGCAGCTGATCCTCATGATGCTCGCGTGAGCGAGCTCAATGAACCCCGTGTCATCACTCGCGTATGATGCGGCGAGGTTCTTGGGTTCAGATTACGTGATGCAATCTTGCGCAGGCTTCCCCTGCTGGGCACCATGTAATGGTAATCTCTTGTCAAAACACGAGATGATCAGAAATTTCTTCATGATTGCCTAGGCATACAGCTATTCCCTCCTATAAAGCCCCGTGGATATACTCCTACCGGCCTCCATCAATCTTGTTGGCCTCGTTTTTCGAGACAGTTGGGCCCTGGTCTGCAGGGATGGCAGGTCGACGAGGCCAACGGCGGCCTCGAGGACAAGCCTGAACCCGGAGGTCCAGCTGGATTTCGTGGTCTATTTATCACAAAATGGTACTCCTACGTTGAAGGAGGAAGCGTGCGATCGGCGTTGACGAGGAGCTTGCCGTAGGTGGCAACCTTGAAGGTGCCGTCGGCGCTCACGGTGATGCAAGGCCTCAGGGTGAAGGCGCCCAGGATGTAGAAGGCGGTGAAAAGCAGGCTGAACAACTGTTTCCTCGCCACTGGAGTTGTTGAATTCGAGCCCGCGTACATACCAATGTTCAGGCAGAGGAACAGCAGAGCGCAAGCTTCAATCCAGGCTTCTTCAACCGGAACATTGACCACCGCGCATACTGTGCGGAAAAGAAGAAGCAGCCGTGATCGGCATTGTTTTTTGTGGAGGTTTCTGCGTTCTAAACAGCTATTTTTAATTCAGGATGGCCAGCGCAGTGGTAAGCTTGCGTATCGGTGGAACCTTTATCGGCAGGGTCGGGAGACGCGTATCTTCGGAAACAGGGCTACAAATGCTTCCTCTGCCATAAGCCTATGAAGCCGAAACTCACATCTGATGCTCCACAGAAATGGCGCGTGATGGGGGCCAAACATCTCAAAAGCGCAAGGATGTGCACAGAGAAAACGTTTCTTGCAACGGCCCCCATTTTGAGGCTGTGCCGGCTCTATAAGAGCAGCCATTGCTCACGATAGACGTGCATCAGTC